>JAAVMA010000004.1:0-668306 GCA_022985105.1 Penicillium ochrochloron
CCTGACGCTGGGTAATGCCCAGTTTTGATGCAATTTGGCTATAGGTAAGCCCCTGAGCGCGCAGTGTACGCGCTGCGATGCGCTGATCACGACTAGCTTTATGGCTAGGGGTATGAGGGGCCTGGGGGGCCGGGGGGGTATAGGGGGTATGATCGGATCTTTCGTGATTAGTCTCCATGGTAGGTAGGTAGGTAGGTAGGTAGGTAGGTAGGTAGGTAGGTAGGTAGGTGGAAGGGTTTGAAACATATGGTATTGCCCTAATCCCTATTCGGAAGGCGGTTGGAAGGTGTATTAGTCATAAAGAAGGGGTGGAAGTACCACGCTAACATTATCATTGACACCGACCTTCGTACAAGACGCAAAGATGCCTCTAATAATCACCAATCTCACAACTCATCCTTCTCATCCTCCTCCGCCGGCGGAGGAATCGGCCTTCCACTATCCATCGCCAAATCCACCCCGATCTTCTTGCGCCACTTCGCCCACAGCGCGAAGAACTCCTTCTCCATCCCACTCTCCATCTCATCAGGCAGCACAACCGTGTACTCAACGTACAGATTGCCAGGCGAGTCATCCTCGTCATGCTGGTCATGTAGATGCGCTTCGGAGTAATGAGGCATACCCTCGCCCTTGACCGTTTCCACAGCCAAAGGCTGAACAACCTGACCACGCTTGCGTCCAAGTCGAACAACATGTCCATCCAAATGCGTGACGTTGCGCGACCACTCGCCCATCCAAGCCTCCCGCAACGAAAGCGTCTCCTTCCAGAAAAGATCCTTGCCCTTGCGACGGAAGAACGTCCCATCCGTGCGCTCTTCATCTGTGTTCCCAAGCTCGGGCTCCTTCTCATCAAGAATGACGATCAAATCACCCGCAACCCAATCGGGACTCTCATCAGCCTCGTTCTCGAAAACAAGCCTCGTCCCCTTATCCATACCCCTCTCGATTTCCGCACTCGTCTCAACAGCCTTCTTCACAACTCTTTGGCCATGGCACACGGGACACGGATTCTTAATCTTCTTGCCCTGGCCACCGCACTGGTCACACTGCATCTGCACCTGCTGGAACATGCCCGGCGCAAGCATATGCTTCCTGATAACCATACCACGACCACCACACTGATCACAGTGCACAACCTGGCGATCCTTGGACCCGGTACCCTCGCAGTCATCGCAGATTTGCTGCTTCTCCACCAGGAAATTGATCTCCCGCCCCGTGTAGAAGTCGCGCAGCGGCAGCGAGGCCTTCACTTCCATATCCGGTCCGCGTCGGTGTCCAGGTGCATGCCCAGCGTGTCCACCACCGCCGAAGAATCGCGAGAATAGATCGAAGGGGTCATTGGATCGACCACCCGCTGCACCACCCTTACGGTGCTGCTCGACGCCATCGTGGCCGTATTGGTCGTAGATTTTGCGTAGGGAGGAGGTAGACAGGACGTCGTATGCATCAGCGATTTCACCGAATTTCTCGCGCGCGGAATCGTCGCCGCTGTATCGTGCGCATGTTAGCGATTGCGATCTTATTGTGGAACGCACACCAAACCAAACCAAACCACAGCAGAATATGAGGGCAGTCGGGAGCAATACTCACGGGTTCTTATCCGGGTGATACTTCTTGCTAAGCGTCCGATACGCCCGCTTAATATCCCTCTCCGAAGCGGACTTATCCAACCCCAGAACCTTATAATAGTCCTCCGCAGCCAACACAAGTACTGAAAACAGTACCAGCGCCACCGCAATCAACAAACGCTGCATATACATTGTAACGAACGCCTGTCAAGTACCAAGCTGCAGGGGCAGCTCATGCACAACGTAAATATGTTTGTGGTGCTGGCAGGCGCAAATCGGTGCGACTGCAACTCGATACGATTCTCGGCGGTCCCGCTCCGGCAGTTTGTATGTATGGGGCAAGCTTGGGGCTTGTGCGCGGGAGCGTGGCGCTGCGCGGGTGTTGAGATGGCTTTTGGGGTGCGGGTTTTAGGAGGGAGACATGGGGTGTTGTGGTCGTCCTGGGGACTTTTGGGAGAGCAATTGAGAGAGTGTCGGGGTGTTGGTGGCTTTTGAGGGCTGTCGCGTCGAACGGGCCAGGTAGGCCTTATCGCGATGGGGGGAATAATGTTGCCCCGAGGGGTTGGGTCACGTGGTATGTATACATATCCGATGTTTGGGAGCGAAGTCCCAAGTTGGACCTCCTGCTTGGTCTTGAAGAGGATCGAGGGAGGATTATAGTATAGATGATATAAGAAGTGAATTTTAAATCAATCTCCAGGGCTGAAGACGTCTATTTACTTCACGTCCAGGAAGGAAACCAAGGCCTAAATAGGTCCTCCAACAAAGCAGCAACCTACAGAGCTTGATCAGGAAGAAGCCGGAAGGGTCCTACAGAACAAAGACGATTGCAGATTGAAGATCGAAGACAAAGGAGGTAATCTCCACCACATTCATTGCAAATTAGGGTCTTCCGTATTGCGCCGCCAAGGTTCTCAAGAATAAACATAAAATAACATGGGAGAATCCATCATTAATCGTAGCATTACCCGAACAGCCAACGTGATCAACCTTCACTTATGCCCCCGCAACATCAAAAATCTCATTCCGCCACGTGTATCCCACCCCGTGCGTATCATCCCCGTCATCAATCGCCTCCTGAGCCGCAGTAGCCTGCTCATGCCATGTCTTAACAATACTCCCTGGCGCATAAACACCCTTAAACACACCACTCTTCGGCGGTTCCAGACCAACCCTCGCCTCGACATCAGTATCAGCCGGCCGAAGCCGCGCAAGGACAGCACGCACGAACGTGGCCAGATCCTGAGGATTCGCGATACGAGCCGCACGAAGTCGTTCCCGAGCAAAGACTAGCTCCCGGTTCAGCGCGAACGCAGCCGAGACGATTTCCTCTGCGATTTTCTTCTCGAGAACACGTCGGACCAGATGTTTTAGGAAGGGCTTGGTGAGCCAGAGGAGGAACTTCCATTTACTCTGGGAGACTTTGTAATCAAGTTTGTGGATGCGGACTCGAACGCCGCGCAGTGAGAAGATTTGTTCGACGCGGCCGCGGCCGACCTCGACGTCGAGGGAGATGTCGATGCCTCGGCGGTCGAGGTAGAAGCTGGCGATTCCCTCGTCTTTGAGGGAGAAGAATAGGCCGGTGTGGGCGCGGAACCAGTATCCGAAGTCCTGGGCGCTGATATTCAAGCCTTGGATGTTCAAAGTGAAGGCGGTTTTGATCGTAGTGTCTGTGCGTTTGGCATGCTTCTTCACAATGTCAATGTCATTGCGTGTAACCAGATTCACCCGGTATGGTAGGAAGGATGAAAAGTTGACCGTTCGCCCCGGTTCCAAGATCAAGTTCTCGAGCAGCAGGTCCATCTCTGGTGCGGACACTTCCAATCGAGGAATTGGGATATACTGAATCATGCGCAGAACCACGGGAAGGAAGACATTCGCAAAGTCCACAGGCAGATCAGCCTTTTTATCTTTATAAGCATTGTCTGCATCCCGGTGTAGCTTTTTGGTCGCATTGACCAGCTTGGACACTTCGTTGTCCTCTGGTACACTTCGCAAGGCCCGCTTCGCCTGAGCAAAAAGCTCATCCATATCTTTGCGAATCCCCGTCTCAGAGCCCACCTTCTCCGACTGCTGTTGTAACTCATCGAGCTTCTCAGGCGCGGAGTCGAAGAAGGCCGGGTCTGTAAGCATATCCTGCAGCGAGCCGGTAACGTTCCCCATTAGATGCTCAAACTCGGGATCCTTATCAGCATGACGTAGGACATCGTGAAACTTCTCCTTGAGCTTATCCCACTCCTTAGCATCCCCAAATAGCCGCAGTAGGCTCCAAAATTGCTCAACTGCCTTTTTGAGATCCTCGTTCGCCTCAATATCTTCTTGTGCGACCGCCGCAGTGTCTTCTGCAGCGGTGGCATAGATAGCCGCATAGCGCTGTATCAACTGCGTAATCGTTGACACTGAATCAGTGTAGTCGGTTCGTTCGCGCAGTTTCGAGACAGCCTGCTTTAGTCGGTGCAGCAACGTATCCCGCTCTGGACCCGACAGATGCTCTTTAGCGCTCTCCACAGCTGCTTGCTCGGTGCGCGCAACGCCCTTGCCAGCGATGTCGACAACATTGGCCACTTCTTCCTTCAATTCTTCGCCGGTCAGTTCACGTCCGTCGTCTGCGCCAGCTCCTTGCAACGCCCGTGTCTCTTCCTCCGATGGTTGTACCTGCTCAGCCACCTGTTTCGACGTTTCGGATAGGGAGGCGGCGGTATCGGCAAAGATCTGGCGGCCAACGGTAGCAACATCATCGACGAAAAGACGGAAATCTGCATTGGTCAGGAGCAAATTGCCCACCGTGCGGAAGCTGTCATATGCTACATCAAGCCGAGTTAGTAACAATGCGCTAAGCTTATAGTTCGACCCAGGCAGAGGATCCACCCAAGCTATCATCCACGAGGCCCCGACATCCGACCGACAAGCCCAAGCCTTAAATAGACACAGTCACACAAGGGAAAGTAGATAAGATCGACCCACCAGCTTTCGCATCCGCACGCGCCTTCACGCGTTTAGCACTCTCACCGACCCGCCCAGCATCAACCTCCACCCTCGACCTCGCCAATCTCCACAACAACTCCTGCAACTGATCGCCCTCGTTCTTCTCGCGCAGGAACTCGATGAATACCGTAATCCACAGCCGGGCATCGCGCACCAGCAACCGACCCACGGAGCCAATGTCCTGATTCCGCAGGCTCAGGACATCGGAGGCTAGGAGGGTCCGTAGATTGGCGATGGTCTGCTCGGTGGAGGGCATGTAGCCCTCCGCCATGGCGCGGAACATCTGGTACGTGTGCAGCTTTTGGTGCAGGCGGCGCTGACGGGCTGTTTCATCGTCGTAGCGTGGGAGGAGGGGTTCTGTTTCGGATGGCATGGTGGATGGATGTGTTGGGCCCGACTTGGGCCTGTTGGAGGATTAAAGTGGAATGGATGGTTATCTAGAATCTGAATGTGATGGATGGATGAATTGATGATTAGGATGGATGAGGTGGGAGTTGGGTATGTTTGTTGAGCTTGGAGCTTTGGAGGTGCAGCTTCCAGGAATGGAGGGGCCTTGGAGCCTGTTTTGGCTCGGCCCGATGACGACACTCCATCATCGCTGGTAGTGTGTCACAGATGCGTGTGTTTGCTAGGGATTGTGTTTCCTACGAGGTTGCGAGAGGGGGGAAGGTGTAAATAGAGAATCAATTGTATTGTTATTTCAGTATGGATTCCTTGGACATTTTTGTCGAGAGTGTGGATTTGTTAGATGGGGAGCTTGGGACGATCGGCGATCTGGGGAAAGCTCAAGAAAGTATGGAGCACATCGTGTTTAATTTGGTGACTGAGTCATTTTAGCAGTTCAAGTCACTAAAGTGCTCCGTATTCACGGTCGGGACTCGACTTCCAGCTGGAGCTCTAGACTTCTCCAACGGCCAGCCACAGCCTCGGAGCCGACTATGGACAATATGGTAACATGATTTAATGGAACCCCCTTTTTAGGTTCATTATGAGCAGCAATCATGAGAAATATATGCAAGAATTATGATGCCGATCGGGATCATGACTAGTTAAATGATTTGACTTTCTCGATGATAATCAATTACGCATGTGTGAAAGCATAAAGAATCACCTAGGCATACTGTACATACATGTAGTTGCGCGATATTTCCTGCATGCAGGGAGTACATGTTGGGACACTTTTGGACCCGGATCATTAATGAAGTGGACTCGCTGTTACGGTGAGATCGAAACATATCGGAGCGACAAGGTAGAGATCGAGGTGACACGGCTATTCAATTCTACATTTACTGTATCTAGAAATGAGCTGCATGAAGGAGCTATCAAATATGTACCTACTTCCCCAGCACGTCAAGGATAAATCGCTCATGTCTCCATGCAAGGCTGGAGAAAAAAAAAAGCAAAGCATTTTCGTATGACCCAAAGTCCACGCGTAATTCTCAGGTTAAGCCTTTTGAAACCGTTGGGACAAATGCAAGTCCAGCCCATGCAGATTGTAACCAGCGGGAGTTCTGATTCTCCCAGAGCACCGAAGCACCAAGGCGTCCGGGGCCAATCAGACGCCGCTGAACAATCCCTGGCTTCCGATTCTTGCGTGGGCTTCCGATCGGCCCCAGTGGGGGAAAAAAAGAAGGTCGGTGTGGTTTCTGGTCCAGTTCCAGACTCAAGTCCATCGGCGCCTGATCACCAAGCAGAGAGGTTCTCGATTTCTCGATTTGATTGATTTTGAATCATGCCTAACAAGAAAAATCACGCAGGGCCGTGCTGGATCGGCGGTTGCTAGGTTGCTGACATGGGGCTGGATTTATTAGCCCTATATGTGTATGTATTTCGTATACTCTATGCTGTATTCCGTCCTTTTGTTCTACAGCATGGGAATCCCATAGTAGTTATATGGAAGTACTCCGTTGTGTTCTTCATGGGGCCTGGCATTCGGCGGAAGAGGCCATTCAGAGCTCGGCGCGGCAAAATGAGCGGCAATTGTCAACGCGGCCATCTCGAGACTACCAGGTGCTCATGAACAAATGTTGTACGTGGGACACCTCGTAGTTCATCGCGAGCTTTGAACAGCCCTAGGACGACTGTGCTCCGTGATCCTCTTCGTCTCCGCCCGACGATGGTTTTCCTATCCGTACGGAGAGGAGAGTGGTCATGCCTCTTCATAGTTCAGCGGGCGGCGGGCTCCGCACGCCGCTTTCCCGCCAGGGTCAGCTCCGTAGTGGCTGGCCATTTGGGACCTTCTCCGTGTGTTCTGGAAGGAGAGGGGGGGAGGTTGGGCAATGGAGTTTAGCCTGTAGTGCGTTAGACCACCCGAATATCGTCTTCTGTATGTGCTTTCGTTGGCTGCTAGCTGTGCTTTCCATGGAGGTTTGGATAGAATGACTCCATCCTCGAGACAGTCTAGTCTGTTTGGCAGCGCCGAGCTCCACTCTCCACTTCGGCACCGTCTGCGGCTCTGGAAGCTCCCTGGTGTGGATTCTCGTTGCTGGGCAGACTCCATCACGGGTCCTCCCCGGCCAATTGGGCCAATGGGAATGCTGGCTATTCTGAGAAAATCTGTGAAATTGATGGAAAATTGCCAGACGCCACGCGAGCGCGACGGAAGTGGCAGTTCGGGGTGTACCGTGTAGAATTGTGTCGGGGAGATGAGGAGGTGAGGAGGAGAGAGAATGTTGTGTATTATTGCTCAGTCACGACTCACGAGTCAGGTGGTCGAGTCCAGACTAGCAGGATGGACTGTACAGTGTATCGCGGCTCCCAGCTGATCGACTACTACTTTCTCCCCATTCTCTCATCATTCTTACTCAATTGATTGCCTTGCAAGGAGCACAAAAAAGCAGCTGTTCTATACTGTACAGAGCAGCTCCGAGAATAATTATCATCTCCGCAGACCTTGTTGGGAATCTCCAATTTTTTTTTTTTTGGTCAACTCCAATTTTCAACTGAATTCGGCGCCCGCCGTCCAACCCTATGACTTCCTTTCTGACAACAGGCTCCACCCCGGCGATTCCAAACTCCCTTGCTGGATCTGCTTCCCGAAAAAAGAAAGAAGCTTTATGAGGGATCCAGACATGCCCGACCCATTCCCGCATACTGGTTCGCTGTCATCACCGAAAACAGACTCCACTCCAGTCCTCCACCCATCCCCATCCGTCTCCAGTCTCCATCCTTCCCCTTCATGAGACCCTCATGGCTCCTCCTCATGCCTCCACCCCTTCATGCATTACTTGCCCGGCTCTTCCCGACTTGCGACACCATGCCGTCGCTTTTACTCGCCTTGGACCGTCCCTTTTGACGGCCTTGCCCGGATAATTCTCTGCCCTGTTACAACTGGTCGGAAATAATGGCTGGGATGATGTGCGCGAGAACCACCCAGGGGATGATGGGCCCGAGTCGTCTGTTAGCTCGTGTCTCCATACATAAAACACGGCCCCCTCGTCCCTTGACGACTCATACTACTATTGCTTTCTATCACTCTTCTTCCGCTGTTACCGTGACGAGTAAACAACTTCGCTCTTCACCAGACACAATCGACACAATGGCTCGGTTTTCTCCTCAACAAAGTCGTCCCGTCCACGCGACACCCTTCCTCAACCACTCTACTACTCCCTCGTAAGTAGTGCCTACATCGACGACTCAATATAGGCTCTTGTCTAGCTCTCTACTTGTTTCCTGGCACCTAGGACGATGGGGTCAGTTGCACGTCTGCGCTACGCTTGCATCACCATCGTTGAGGCGCCAGGAAAGAAGAAGAAAATGAAGACAATGGAGAAAACCCGACGAGTCAAAGAACGCAACAATCAAGACAAGGCAAATTGACTGACCATCCTTCTTTCTCCCTACAGAGACGCCAACTATGACACTGCCAACCCTTCATATATTCGCAAGTACCTGCGCACATACGGCCTGACTCCTCCCCGCTCCGAGAGCTACGAGACCCAAAAGACACGATGCCTGGCCCAGCTGGCTCTGAAGAACACCGAGATCGACAAGTTCCAATATCTCAGCACTCTGCGCAAGAACAATGTCCACCTCTTCTATCGCCTGGTCACCGACCACTTGAGGGTACGTCGACTATCTAAATCACATGCGATAGGGGAGAGAGAGATCGGCCAACGAGAAGACGAGAACAACCAGCTAATGAGAATCATTCCTGCAGGAGCTCACTCCCCTGATCTATACCCCGGTCGTGGGCGAGGCCTGCCAACGGTGGTCTGAGATCTATCAGCAGCCCGAGGGTGAGTCATGAAGCTTCCTTGTTCCTCCCCCCCAAATTTGGCTCGGCCGGGGCTACGTCTAGCTCTAGCTACAAACCCTCGTGGATGCAGCCAGGCCCACTCCACTTTGCAATAGGCTTAGTTTTCGTCAAGTGACGAAATAGAACCGGGGCTAACATACTATTTCTGTTTCAGGCATGTACCTCAGCTGGGAAGATCGGGGAAATCTGGCGGCCGTGATCGCCAATTGGCCCCAGCCGAATGTGGAGATCACATGTATCACCGATGGCTCCCGCATCCTCGGACTGGGAGATCTGGGCATTAATGGCATGGGTATCCCCATTGGCAAGCTCGCTCTCTACACGGCCTGTGCGGGTATTCGTCCCGAGGCCACCCTGCCTCTGACTCTGGACTTGGGTACCAGCAACAAGACTCTCCGGGAAGACCCGCTATACATGGGTAGCCGTCGCGACAAGATCTCCGCCGAAGAGGAGCGGGAGTTCTTGGATGAGTTGATGTCTGCTCTCACCGAGCGCTGGCCTGGGTAAGTCGGTACTTTTTTGAGCTTTTGGCATATGATTATGCTTGTTTTAGGGCCTTCTGGCCCCTGTCCCCCTCGTGAGATTCCGGGTGGCCCAATCATCGGGGTCCACTCCCCGGTTTCTTCCTTCCCCTCACGCTCCCCTCACTCTCCTCGTTTCCCCTCTCCCCCCGGATGATCTACTCGATTCCCCCCGATAGGGCGTGTTGACTAACGGAGCTTATTCGTCTAGTATTGTCATCCAATTCGAGGACTTCAAGAATCCCTTCCCCGCACTCGAGCGGTACCGGGATTCTTATACCTGCTTCAATGACGACATCCAGGGCACCGGCGCCGTGATTCTCGGCGGTGTGATCAACGCTGTCAAGCGCTCTGGCCTGCCCTGCAAGGACCACCGCGCCGTGTTCCTCGGAGCCGGTTCGGCCGGTGTCGGTGTTGCCAAGCAGATTGTCGAGTTCTTCATGCGTGAGGGCATGTCCGAGGAGGAGGCTCGCAACTGCTTCTACCTCGTCGACACCAAGGGTCTGGTCACTGCTGACCGTGGTGACAAGCTTGCCGACCACAAGGTCTACTTTGCTCGCCAGGACAACCAGGGCCAGCAGTGGAAGACTCTGGAGGAGGTCATCGACCATGTCCAGCCTACCATCCTGATGGGTCTGTCCACTCTGGGTGGTGTCTTCACCCCCGAGATCCTCCGCAAGATGGCCGACTGGAACACCGCCCCCATCATCTTCCCCCTGTCCAACCCTTCCTCCAAGTCCGAGTGCGACTATGAGAGCGCCGTCAAGAACACCGACGGTCGTTGCCTCTTCGCCTCCGGCTCTCCCTTCCCCACCATGTCCTTCACCAACTCCGCTGGCGAGACCCGCACGTATTACCCCGGCCAGGGTAACAACATGTACGTCTTCCCCGGTATTGGTCTGGGCAGCATTCTGTCCAAGGCCGTCCGTGTCACCGACAGCATGATCTATGCTTCCGGTGAGGCTCTCTCCGCTGCTCTCACCGCCGAGGAGCTTGAGCGTGGCCTGCTCTACCCCGACATCACTCGCATCCGTGAGGTCAGCATTGTCGTCACCCGCAAGGTGATGCGTGCCGCCCAGGCTGACGGTGTCGACCGTGAGACGAATCTCCGCAAGATGAGCGACTCCGACCTGGACAACTACATCAAGTCCCGCATGTATGACCCCCACACCGAGGTTCGCTCCCTCGAGCGTGAGGTCGGCCACCTGCTGTCCAGCCTGGGTAACCTGTCGCCCATCCTGAACGGCTCCCCCACCGAGGAGAAGCCCAATGGCTCGAAGCTGTAAGAATTCCGTTTCGTTTTCTTCACTATGCCCCGTCATGTCATGCCCTTGCCTTCCCCGTATTGAATGCGGATGGGACAAGATGTTCTCGATTCACCTTTGATATGTTTTTCGAGTCTGCCTTCCAAAATAATTTGTTTTCTAATCACGGCCCCGCTTAGGATCACCGTCTGATTTGGCCTCGCGTCTTTCTTGTCCTTGGTTGCACATTTGTCTTCTTCTTGTTACCCTCTTCGTCATTTCGAGCGCGTTTCTTCTCTGGCACTTTATTTTTCTCGGGTTGGATTTTGGACATTGTTTTGTTTTGCACTTTGGTTTTCTTTGGAATACCCATCACCTTTTTTGTGTTCTGGTCACGTTGCCTTTTGAGTGACCACCTCCTGCATTTGGGATTCGGATAGCATTTTTCCATCTGATCTGAAAGAATCAAAAATTGATCTACTATAAATCGTGTTTCTTGTATGATTTGTAAAGATTTTATTCTATATCTGAATGAAGAGTAATGTAGATATGGGGGGGTAGATGGGGCAAGTTTTGCCGTCCCTCGGTCCAGGTCCCAGTACAATGGCTACCAACTCCGATAGCTTATATTGCAATAGACTGACCAACGCAAAATATTGTTCTTATTGCTCAATTTACTCCTTTCTTTACATTGATACCACTCTATAACTCTCAACACCGGAATCTATCCGAAAAATCCACAAATACGCAAATCATACCCGGGAAGATCACTCATCCCTAAAAAATTCACGTGTAGCCGGCCGAATTCAAATCCCCGAGCTCGGCACATTTTCCACAATATTCATCGAATCAGCCAATAGGTTCAACAGAACCAATTCTTCCAACTCCACCTTCATTCGCATAAAGTAGTCCTAATGAAACCTTATGTTGGTCGTCCCACTCGATCGGAGAGATGGATCTCTCCGCATTGACGATGACTAAGGACCGAGGCTTCTTTTTCTCTTTTGTGAAGGGCGATTTTTCTTCTTTGGGCATGCAGGTTGTGCCGTTTCAATTCTAGCAGATTGCTAATTAAGTGAGGGATCGTCGATTCTGGTCTTGATAAATATCTCCAGGGTGCGTTGCGTGTATCTTAACTTTTTCCTTTCTCCTTTTTCTATTTGATGCTTAGGTTGGACTAATCCCTGTCGCAGAGCATTTAAACTCTTGGAATTGGATTCTGCAGCCTTGTCGTAATACATCTTCCAATCAGAGTCACGCGCGTGGATCCGCTCAGTTACAATTTCAACGAGATCTATACATCACACAATCGAATTGTCAATATGCCTTCGCCATTGGCAGACCCCGTTAAGCTGCCATGTGGCTTGGTCCTGCCGAATAGGCTGTCCAAGGTAAGTACCATACCTTCCAAGCCTTACCTCTTCGTATCCACGAAATACTCACTCACGGTGACATGACAGGCCGCAATGGCAGAATTAATGGCCAAAACCAACCATCCCAACGATACCCTCCTCGATGCCTACGAGCAATGGTCGCAAGGTGGTTGGGGCAGTATTCTAACTGGTACCTCACCACTCACCCCATCCCCATTTAACGCCATACAATTGGAACCAATGGATCTAACAAAATCAACCAGGAAACGTCCAAGTCGACGTAAACCACATGGGCTCCCCCTTTGACCCAGCCCTCCACACCGAATACACCGGCGCCGATACCGACACCACCCTCCTAACCCAATGGAAGAAATACGCCTCCACCTGCCAAAAGCACGGCACGCCCGCCATCGTCCAGATCTGCCACCCGGGTCGTCAATCGTTCCGCGTCGCCGGTAAACGGGGCATGTTCGCGTCGACGATTGCGCCCAGCGCGGTGCCGATTAATATCGGCAATGGACTTATGGAGCGCGTTATTGCGACTGTGACCTGGAGTAGTCCCCGGGAGATGACGAGGGGCGATATTGAGAGGGTTATAAGACAGTTTGTGGATACGGCGCGGTTAATGGCTGATGCGGGGTTTTCGGGGGTGGAGTTGCATGGGGCGCATGGGTATTTGCTTGGTGAGTTTTGATTAAAATGATTGTGATGGATTGTGGGCGTGGGATGGAATGGTTGCTAATAGAGGTTCAGATCAATTCCTTAACAGCAAGGTGAATACCGACCTACGTACCTTTTCATGGTCCAGCTGTATATAGCCAGGACCTCAGCCGTCCACTAAAGGACGGAGTCAACGAGCAGCAAACCAGCTAACCTCTTTTATGTTTCTTTTAGACAAACCTCCGCACCGACGACTACGGCGGCACCCCCGAAAAACGCGCCCGATTCGTCCTGGACATCCTAACCGAAACCCGCAAAGTCGTGCCCCCAACCTTCGCAATCGGCATAAAACTCAACTCCGCTGACCACAGCTCCACAACCTTCGAAGAAACAATGACTCAAATCGCCCTCCTCGTCTCCGCAGGCCTCGACTTCCTCGAAATCAGTGGCGGAACCTACGAAGACCCGCAAATGATGGGCTACCCCAATCCCACCAAGACATCATCATCACCCAATGCGAATGGCAATGGCAACGCCAAGTCCGCCCGCACCGCCGCCCGCGAGGCCTTCTTCCTCGAATTCGCGCACACCGTGCGCGAGAGACACCCCGAGCTCGTGCTCATGTTGACGGGTGGATTTAGGACGCGCGCGGGCGCGGAGGCGGCTATTAACGATGGCGCATGTGATTTGGTGGGTATTGCGAGGCCGGCGGCGGTTGATCCGAAGTTTCCGTTGCTTTTGTTGGATGAGGAGGTTCCCGATGAGAAGGCGATGCTTTTGTTGGAGAAGGCGCCTGTGCCGTGGTTTGCGAAATGGTTGCCGAGGAATTTGATTGGGGCTGGGGCTGAGAGTGTGAGTTTTGACATTGATCGAGATTTAGGTTTGAGTTGGGAGAATGGTTGTACTGACTTTTTTGCCTGGTTTAGACGTATTATGCTGGTCAGATTCAGCGGTTGGCGAAGGGGTTGGCGACTTATGCGCCTGCTCTTTGATGTGGGATTGAGGTTTGGAGGGAGGCATGGATGTATTGGATGGGATGGGCTGTTGGATGTAGATGGTCTGCTGTAATAATGTGTTTGATATACCTTTTATTATTTGATTGATACACCACCGGATATTTCCTGTATACTTTCTAAGCGAACGTCGTTTGATGTTTTCCATGAATGGATTTATAAAGGGGAACTGTCCCCTCTGGAACGACCTTCCCTGACAATCTTCAACTGCTATAATTAAAACACCACCTTGTTTTATATGAGCCCTCTATCCAGTTTTCCAATGACACTGACTCTCTAAGTTTCCTCATCTGCTGTCACTGTCAGCAATACGGTGCCGCGTAACGCACTTCCTCTTGCAAGGCCTGACAGTCTCTGGACGAACATGTCTGTTGTCCTGGAGTCTCGCTCAACTCTGACTCTGGACCTTCTACGTAAACCTGTGGCCGGGTCACGAAAGACACGGAAGCCAAACATCATCTTGTGTGTTCATCCCGCAGAAACTGGGCATTCTGTGCCTGTGCATGAGGAAAGGGTAAGTCCTATGAGAACTATGGAAGATCCCGTTGCGAAATATGCTAATCCACATCCAGGCGCACTATGTCCCCACAGGATTGGAGGACGGCTTCAAGAATGCGTCTTTGGGCGGTTCACACTCGTGCGAGAACCAAGTGAGAGCGGTGGTCTCACTCAATAAATGGTCGATGAAGAGAGATTTCCAATGCTTGGAACCAGACAGTCGACACGCAATAACGGTGTCTACTGACTCTCCGGCAAGGTCTAATTTCAAGAATAGAGAAATAGAGAGATGATGACCATGTCTCCGCATGATCGAGTATGGTATCAAGATTGTTACTATGGTTAGTTCACACTCGTGCGAGAACCACTAGGGAGCCGTGGTATCACTCAATAAATGGTCGATGGGGAATTATTTCCATTTCTTGGAGTCAGACATTCGTCAAGAAGTCTGTACCTGCCGACTCTCCGGCAGTGTCAGGTTCGGTGAATGAAGAGACGACAACGAGACCCGCAAGCTGTGCAGCGCAAAGTCGCGGTTGGGTTTGCACGGATATAACGAACAAGCTGTGGAAGGCGACGTGGGTGGAGCTGGGGGCAGGGTCCCGTGAGTCATTGAAATGCCGTCTCCGTTTTTGACTTCTCTCGACCTTTCTCGTGAATGGCTAACATGAAATAGTGACCTGTGCTTTTAAATATTCATCGTCAATACAAACCATCCTTGGACCGGAATCTGAACGTTAATCAGAAATTGTGCACTTCTGGTTGGTGTAGGTGTGGTCTCCTCTTCTCTCTCCTGTTACCAGCAGATATAAGTGATGGAGATGGCAATGTCATTCTGGAGCTTACCCACTAGCCTGTCGAGGACTATCTTGAGGTCGATCAGAGCCTCAAGTCAACCCAGCCCGACGGCGATGACACCTCAGTCATCACCATTTCTACCAACAAAAAATCTGTCGGAGGTAGCATCTTGGTTATCTTATGGGCTTGCTTTATCTGAGCGGATTACCCATGAAAATCCTCTTCAACGACGAGTGGTCGGCGTCCTAGTGAATGGTGATTCCCTTCTCAATCCTCCAGCTCCATTGATAAACACTGACCCCGAGAGCATCATTACAGAGAACTGGAAGTTTGATACCAAATCCCTGGATCGGTAGCAGCTCTCACTAACTACACTACACTGATGACGAATAGTGCTGCCTTGGAATCTGGCTACGAGGCTGACAACGAGGCGAGTGCAGCCGGGGAAGATATCCGCGCGCGTCCTAAACCCGCCCAACCCGTCAGCCTCAGGATAAGCTCGGGTTGTCTCTCGCGCATGGCGTGCGCGAATTCGAGGAAAAAGGCCAACATAGCAAAAAGTGTCCCGAAACAGATTCTTCTAGTGGATGAGCTCCCGAAGATATTTCTCTTACTATTCTACTTGTTCCAAGCGGTGAGTTGATTGCCTGACGAGATATCTTTCCAGAAACATTAGCTCACTCAGGCCAGTATCTAGATCGAATCTGTTCCAATCACTGATGCTATCACCCGTACTAGTCGGATGCGCTGGAATTGGGACAACCAGCTACTCAATCTGCCGAGGTCGGTAAAAATCCCGCCTGGTCCACCATGACAACAACTCAAATTATTTGTGGATGTACTGGTGTCATGTTGGGCTGTCTGATATGAGTGGGAGAAGCGTGCGATTGGCGTTCCAGGCCGGTTGACGGGCAAATGCGCGAGATGTTACTATCTCTGTCCGTCCACGCCGGCTTAGAGCGTTGGCTGCTTGGAAAATGTGCTATACCACATGACGGAGTCATGGACTCTCCCGAATATAAGATTTATGAGCAGGAAGTTGAGTACAAGGTGCCGGCCACTGGGGGATGTTCTCGTGCGTGAGTGCCTTGGTTCCCTTGAGTACTACCAAAATTGCTCCCTGCCATATGCCTGACTTGTCAACCTGGATGTGAACAACAGAATACTAACTTCTGACTTCGAAATTCAGGTTTCGATACTTCAGAGCTCCTACCTTTTGTACAATGTGGTTCCTCGTGGGCAAGTATCCCTTTCTTCACCAGTCGAGTGATCTACCGATACTCCTGGATCAGGCTCTTAAAAGGAGCCATTTTCAGGCTTCTTTGACTGATTCCCGCTGCGTTGACATTATACCTTTCCGAGAACTCGTTCAGATTCGATTCACTCCGACCTGTTCTGACTGCTCAAGATCCCGGTTGGTTCAACTTTGCACATAGAATATCCGGCGAGACTACGAGCTGTGACTTCACGACCGAGAAGATGTGGCGCATAATTGCGGAACGGTTTCGGGACAAAAGATATGAGAGACTGCGGGCAGTCTCCCAGAAGGACAGCGTGATTTTGACCAGCGATGGATGTCACAGAGCCCCTTTGCACATCAGTGACGGATGGAGACCTGTTAGGGAGCAACAAGAGGCTCAAACTGGCGCTTACCGATGCCGCGCCCGTGCGATAGCCCTGAAACGACGAACCGTCGCGATAGCAGAGGACACAGGAAACTATAATTGCTGTCATTGTAAGACCACCGACCCGTCTGTCGAGTGGCAGACTGTGAGATATTATCAACAGTTTGTCACTAAAACCCCATGAAGGAGATTAACAGCAAATTTTTGATGGGGTGATTCAGCCCTAGTGCGAGGGGATACACTAGCTGCAATATCGCCGTGCGGAATGAGAGAGTCACTTCTGGGTCTTCGGTCAACGGACTGATCGTTGAGATGGGTTCTGCTTGCGTTGGAGCTATTTATACCCTATAGAACTCTTGTCCTTCATAATGAAGCAAGAAGCTCAACGCCTCGCAAGCACGGTGGTACGATTGACTCTGAAGATTCATTTTCCTCATACGCTATCACCAAGGAAAGGAAAAAGTGGTAGCAGATGCTTTGTCCAGAAAGGATAAACCTGCTCAGGCCAGAGAGCAACAGATTCTGGAAATATGCTAGAACTCATTCAAGGACTCTCTAGGTAGGGATCCTTTGGTACATAGGTATAAATGGGCGGTAGTTGGAGATTTCCAGTGGGTGTCGTTCGATGAAATTCCTCAAATGTCGAATGGCGATAAGAAAGTCAGAGATGATCCTGGATTCCTCATGAGCAAACTTGCTGGAAGGGGGACATGTTTGGATTGTTCCTCTTACACCATATTCCCAACAAACCTCCCCAATTGTCTCTCTCTCTCTCCCTCCCTCTCCCTCTTCAAACCAGATTTTCAGCATCAACTTCTTTGACACACGACCATCTATTGTCAACCTTCAACTTCGACAGCTTAAAGTGTCTTCCGACATGCGTGTTACGCATCCCCCTATGGACGAAGATACCCATCCCCACGGCGAGTACGAGAACATTGTCTCCCAATCGAACGGAATCGGTCACCCGCTTTTCCACGCCTCGGAGATCCCACTCGCCAGCGACGCCGACCCTAGTGGTGTCTCAGACTCGGGCTATGATGGAGATAGCGAGGCTAGTTCTGATGAGGACAATACTGAGGCTTATCAGAGCCTCAGCTCAGCCGAACCAGATAGTAATGAGACCTCAGTCATCACCATTTCTACCGCGAAAATCACCTTGAACCCCCCTCGGCTGCTGAGCCACGAGCAGCACAACATTAATTCGGGTCCTGTTGAGCACGTTGCGCAAGATCACTCCCTCTCTGCAGATGTAGGCTCTGAGGCCGATATTGAAGACCTCTCCGCGGACGTTTGCAAGCCCAACGGGTTTCACTGGAGTGAGGACCACATCCTATAGAGGTACATGAGTCCTTATTATAGATGCGATTATTTAAGCTAAATCTGGTTACCGTTTCATTTAGGATGTGCGGATCTCTACAATTTTTCAGCGTTTCATCAGTCACCAAGCCCAATCGATTTCCTCCGCACTGGTGACCTGGGACTTCAATCTCACCACTAAGCTCGCACTCCGACTACCTTATGTGCCGATACCTTGCACCTCCATCTGTCGCAAAATCGGATCCATTTCCTCCATCTCGAGGAATCAGTCTCGGAAACCGTCAAGGAATTCCTGACAATCACACACTTCCTTCTCCTTTTGCAAGGTAGCAGGACACAGGCTGTGCAAATGTGGACAGGGGAGGTGATTAGTAATCTCTTCATACATTGGTTGTTTACTTTCGGTTTTCTTGGGGGGAAAGGCGTTTGGATCTTATGTACAAATAGCAAGCGAAGGAGCAGTCCTGTTTGTCTCCTTCCGTGAAAGCATAGCATATGCTAGGTACCAATTCACAGGATAGGTTTCCTAGGCAAAAAGGGTCTTATTTGCGCGGATTAAGTAGTCTTGAAAGATAAGAAAGCCTGGCCCCCGGTGTCTTTCCCTTCCCTTGTGCATCTTGTTTATATCAAGGCTAGGAGAAAAAACTAGTCAAGTATCAGAAAAAAACCTATGCAGTCACCTGCATTAGCGACCCGGGTATATCGGCTTAAGTCGAAGATAGTTATTCCTTATTAGAGCATGTAATCATGCTGGCAGTTCCCTACTGGTACGGTCTTTTCATAAGGTTGACGGGCCCAAACTATCTTCCGAAAAAAAGCAATGAGCCACCAGTTTGTATGAGCCTAACCTAGCCCCATGCTTATTGTTCTTCTATATGATGATTGGTCTGGCTTCATCTGAGTCAATTGAATTGAGTCAACAAACCCCGAGTCCAACCATCAATATGGCCCTCGAAAGCTATAGTTGAAAGTATTCATGTTCATAGCGTTCCATGGTTCGCTAGCGTCTGGAAGCAGCCGTCGAAGCCGAGAACCTGTGCCTAGAAAGCTTTGGAGCTCTTACAGAATAGGGCTGACTCCAATCTAAACTTTATTCGAATCGTGGTTGCCTGGACCCTGACCCCGTCATAGTTCGGACACGTTAAGGAAAAAAATTTTCTGTGCCTTTCCCCTCCAATATTTTGTTTTCTCTCCTTTTACTATATAGAAATTTTAGTCCTGACTGTAAACACGAGGTGGATCATGGAGGGGTATCAAACAGATAGCATATTGGAGGTGAGAAAATGGCGCATCACATCCTTTGCAGATTGGTGCCAATTTAGCGTGTAAGCACTGCCTTTCTAACCTTGGAAGCCCGACTGAGGCATTTAATATCCCACTTTTGTTTGCAGCATAGCTTTTTCCCACTTTTCCCTCTACCCTTCGCAAGTTTTATCTTTCCAAACTACAAAGTTCTCACACTTCCTCTTCTTCTTTGCTCAAAGCAACACTTTCCAAAAATTTCGACACTCTCACGACAGATCGTGTCTACTATTGACTCTGAATGGCTGACCCCTCCTCGATGAACACTCCTTTCTCTGTGATTTTCTCTTTCCCTGGCATCCTGGCTGCCCTGAGACCATCTCGTGTATCTGTAGACGAGACTCGACCACCTTAATAACACACGCGTGTCAACAAGGCTTGAAGCTACGCCACTGCTGCGCATTGGATCCAACATCCTACTGGCAAAGATTGGCGAGCCACAATGAAGAGCTTCAAGCCCGTTTTCTTGTGTGAGGTGAAGGGAGCTGCGGAAACACAGCAGGTTGCAAAAGTACAAAATGCGAAAAATGATATCAACACCGCTGTGGTCGCTGAAAATGTCTCCGGATACAGGGTCAAGGGAAGTTCTCGCCTGGTGGACCGCTGGCTTGATAAATGTGTGAGATTTGCTGGTTCTGCTCCTGTTTTTCTGGTTATTGTGAGTGGTCTTTTGACCTGGGCTCTGATGGGTATTCACTTCGGCGACTCAGACGTTTGGGTAGCTGCTATTTCCGACGTCCAGGCTATCCTGTGTTATGTCTTCGATTCCCTTCTGATGCGACAGCTTCTTCGTGAATACACCGAGCAGCGCGAGGCTATGGTCGGGATTATGTCGCGTTGCAACAGTCACCATCGCATGCTTCTCAAGGTCAAGAACAAGCTGGGGCCAGAAGGAATCAAACAAATTGCGGAGACGTGTCAGGATGAACCATTGGAGCCCCTGGATCATGGTCTACGCACTCAGAGCCTCTTTGCCCGGTGCATCATCTTCTCCGCGAAGAAGTTTGGTCATATCATCACCGTGGGCATGTACTGGGTGTGCATCTTCATTTGGCTTGGCTTTGGTCCAAAGTGTGACTGGTCGAATCGTTGGCAACTATACATCAACGACGCGACGTCTGCTCTCATGGTTCTGGTTTTTGCTTTCCTTGCCTGTCTGCGGGAATGTTACGCCGATTACACCAATACTTGTTTGGATGCGATCTTTCGACTCGACTCGACCCTCGAGAGTGAACTCCGCCTTCTAAGCGAAGATGACGTGCCAAATCCAGTCGAGCTCGATATTCCAGCCAAAGAGAACTACCTTCAGAAGGTGATCTACTACTACGCCGATATCGTCGGCACACTCGTGGGAATTTTGGTCCTTGTAGCAGTCATCATCACGTGGGCAGCCGTCGGCCCGGTCTTCCACTTCAACAATACCTGGTGGCTTCTCATCGGCACCTATGCGGGACTGGTTGGCCTATTCGACAGTTTTGTTCTACGCAATGTTCAGAACAAAGTGCACCAGAACACCAAGTGTCAGGTACGACATGTGGAGGCATTCGACGCGACCTTGTTTGCTGGACTGTCTGTGCCCATTCCTGCCGTGAAGGATCCCAAGGCTCCGTCCATGAGCCGTCGAGTGTCCCGAAAGATGGATGCTGTCAGCTCCCACCTTCTCATGGTCGTCGCTGGCTTCATAGTGACTATCGGCTGTCTGGTTACATCTAGTGCCATGCGCTGGAGTCTGACTGGGCAGTTGATCTCGAACGTGCCTCCCAGTATCATCGAAACTTTCTTTATGTTGATCTTGATCACTGGTCAGAATGATGCTGAAGCCGGTGCCCGCATTGACTTGACAAACATCTACTACCGTCGTCAACGGCTTCTGTCGTTCATGAAGCACGCAAGCGACTACTGCCAGAAGCAAGACGAGAGTGAGGCTGCTACCGACGCGAAGTGAGAACAACGCACTACCGATAGTGCGCTGGGTATAGATTACTGTGTACTTCAACATGCACTGGAGTCTGGCTGGTTTTTCTTTTTCCAAATCCAATGATCGCTCAACCGATTGAACTGATTATTTCGTGTAGTCTTGATATTCTTTACATAGTTTGAATCCAATTTGAGTTGTTTGTAGTAGAGGTCTAATATTCGATTCTGTCCTGAGCTTGACAATCTGCTTCAATAAACACCTTGACCCCTTAACATTTTCCCACACGCAACCTGCCCAAGTCTCCATTAAAACAACCCCTTTAACTCCATATCGTAACACGTAATCTTTTGACACTCTTGCAACAACCTCATACCTCTGACTTGGACCCCATTAAGAGTTGTTGCAGATCCTTATCCTCTTGATCATTCATTTGTTCCAACTGCCGCTTCAAGGCCTCATTCCCATCCATCAACTGCTCCAAGTAATGTGCCGTCGCATTCAAGACATATTTCCTCGTAAAATTCTGACCCTCCAGCCCTGGCACAATCTCCGACAGATCCCGATATCCCTGGCTGACAGCCTCCCTCCTCTTCTTCTCCGAGCGACAATGACACAACTTCTGCCCGGGTTTCTGCACACACTTCCGCTTCTTATTGGGCGGTTGCAAATCTTTCTCTTGCTGCTCGGGACTCGATGTACTTGATGGCGAGGCTGTAGATGGTGGTGTCGGACTGCGCTTGCCGTTCGATTGTTCCGCGGGCAAAAGGTCGAACCCGTTCAACCTGACCACCTCCGCTACTTCAGACCTATGGTCGTTGATATAGTCGGAGATGTTGAAGTCGAGGTTGAATTCTGCTTTGACACTGCTGGCCATGTAGGCCATGTTGCGCATGGCGTTCCGAACGAGTCGCTCTTCTGTCCAGCTTCCGATCGGGCAGGAGAAGCCATGGTAGCAGAAGTTGGGGTCTGATCCCCATTGTAGACCTCGATCTAGGGGTATGCGCTGGTGTGTCGGTTTGTATTGCTGGGGGCCCTGTCCAGGACAACACCCGTAGAAGTCGTGAACATGGGTTTGAGGTTGGTGTTCGGTTTGCATTGATAAGGTATTGAGTTTTATCAATGGATCTGATCTAATATGTGGCGTTTGGCACTTGCGATTTAAAAAGAGTTGTACCGTGAAAAGTGGTCGCTTTTTGCTGGCTTTGTCACTGTGCTTGCTTGGTCGTGCGAATCCGTTGTGTCGTGTGCTCTGGTATCTTAACCTTCGAGGACGACGTTCAAGATATGTTGAAGTACAGCGGATACCCCGGAGTTTAAGCGCAGGGGGTAATTCTTTTTTTAAAATTGCAGATCTAATTTCACATGAATATAGCGGCTTGGGAGGCTTGCGAGATGGTAGGCTGCCACTATACGTCAACGCCGGCTTCGACCCGGATCGTCGCCCTCTACCCGGGTGTTTTCCGAGATCTGCGGTTACATTTTCCCATGCCATGTTTGTGGGGTGGTAAGATAATTATCTCAGCGGTCTTGGCTCTAGAGCGCGTGGCATGACTTCTTAAAAAGTCTTCTACCTTTGGGACCATTGGTAGGCATATACAGTATGATCCTTATGAATATACCCAACTCCGTTTCGTTTCTTGGTCTAGTCCAAACTTTGCCTCCTAGTAGAGATTTAGTATAGACTGAAGTGATTTTGTAGCGTATTCCAGCCTAAGTAAGAATGATGATCTCCTCCTTACGATACGGTTTCTTGTTTTGATCTCACCATATTAGAGATGTGTTCATCTTCTCTAGCTCCCCAACACACCCAGAGGGGAAAGGCCCCCACATAGTTCGAGTGAAATCCGGGTGCATTCCGAAGTCCGCCCCAACAAAGGAAGGCGATCCCTGCTGAGAACTTTCCATATCGTGGATAGATGCACTCTAGCGTACTTTGGCTTCATTCGAGAAACAATGAACTCGCTGAGTTTGTGATATATAATCAACAATAAAGACTCCCTGCAACGTAAGGTTAACATTCATGATTACCGGTTAGTATAATCAACCCGAACCCCATATCACGTGACGTATATCGGGTCTTTTCCGGCGAACTGCATCCCCCTTTGACCCTTCCCCATCATCGACTAATCGGAGGGTCTGTTCTCGACCGATCCATGAATGTGATTTCCCGTTGTTGAAAGTTAGCTCACTCGCCACCGCTGACTCTCATTGGTTCTTGTCGTTCGTCCTCACCAGTGCCGGAGACAAATCCACCCCGGATGCACTGATCAGCCATGTCTGAAGCATAATGTCCTCAAAAAGTAATATTGCCAAACGCGGCACTCCCCGGCGTCGCAAGATTGCGTTGGCTTGTGAAGCCTGTCGAGATAAGAAGGTATGTTACAAGTGGCCATCTCTCACAGGCCATTATTGATAGCTGTCCCCAGGTACGGTGCGATGGAGAGAAGCCGATCTGTGGACCTTGTGCTCGACGGTCCTACACAATTGAGCAATGTGTCTACAAAATCGAGAACGCACGTTCTGCAAGTAACGATGCTTACCTCAAAGTCCTGCATGACCGAATCCGCGAGCTTGAGGAAACATGCGCCCGCAACGGGGTTTCTGTTCCTCGAGCATCATCCCATGAGATCGAGGAAGGACAAAGCAGAGCGCCTAGTGCTTCTCGAGAGCCACAACCATCCTCCAATACACTAGATACAGAGTCCAGGACTTCTGTCGCGGCAGAAGGACTCCTTGGTTTGGGTTCAACAACACCCTTGGCCAGTTTCCGGCAGGCTTCATTAGCATCGATTCTATCACCACCAGGGCCACCTCTGCAGACGGGTAGAGCTTCTATGCACTCCAACCAAGGACAAAGAAGGCAATCCGAACATGTATTTGGGACTCCACGTGAGAACCCGACTTCCGGGAATGTCTACCCATCGCCATCAATCAACTCACATGGAAACGTTACCGCGATGGGAGCAATTTCAGCCGGCGACGATGGGGAATGCACTGATTCTCCGCGAGATCAATATTACGGAAACTCATCGGTAGCTTCCTTCATGCGACTTGCCGGGGACTCGATTCCCATACAGTCTTACTTGCAGGCACTGAAACGCATGGAAGGTGATACTCCAGGCACCTCTTACCGGGATGCAGGACTGTGGCGTGATATAAACTTCCCAACCATCGGTCTTCAGTTTGATGACTTCTCTCTGCCCCCGCGGCCCCTGGCTGACCATCTTCTTGAATGCTACTGGAACCGAGTGTATTGTCTGTACCCCATTTTCCATCGTCCAAGCTTCGAACAGGCCTATGAGAACCTTTGGGGGTCCAGTAAATGGCCGAAGCCAGAGTTGCCTGAACTCAACATTGGGCTCGGAGGAACTTTTGACTCGGGGCATCAGTCGATCGTGTTTCACTGCGCGCTAAACGCGATCTTTAGTCTTGGATGCCACTTCTCTGATATCCCTGCTGCAGAGAGGGAGGCAGCTGCATACTCCTTCTTCCTCCGGTCCAAACGATTTGTTGGACTTGATCTTCTGGACACTGGCACAATAGGGGTTGTTCAAACTCTGTTGATCATTTCACTACTGCTTCAGAGTACGCCGTATCCAAATCGTTGCTGGAATGCGATCGGTGTTGCTTGCCGTGTCGCCCTAGGCCTAGGTTTGCATGAAACCACGACAGAATCCTCGCTCAAGCCTCTGGAAAAGGAGATTCGGCTTCGAACTTGGCATGGATGTGTAATCATGGATATGTTAGTGTCTTATCGAACACCCACTCTACATGGTATCGCTAACCTTTCGTTTCCAGGATCGTGAGCATGACCTTTGGTCGACCCAGTATGACATCCCACGTCTCACCGACACCTCTTCCTGTGATGGCTCCTCAGTCCCAATCAGACGATCCATGCGAACTCAGCGGCCATTCCTGTGATCATCAACTTGGATACATGACATTTTATGTCTCCACAATTGAGCTCTATAAAATCCTCGAATCCATATTGTCGGATATTTACAACGCCTGGCAAAGCCACTCAAATAGTCACCGCCCGGCATCACTCCGAGACTCAAAACACAGCAGTCTAGATGTTATTATGGAGCTTGATGATAAATTATCTTCATATGAGGCAAATGTTCCCGCTGTCCTAAGTTGGACAAACAGACAAACGTCACACCGCTCTACCAGTCAGCAAGGATCGCTCTTCGAGCGCCAGCGTAACGTTCTTCGCGCCAGGTATGCAAAAGCCAGTTTATATTGCTCTCTTATGATCGCTTTCTAACTGTCACAGATTCATTCATCTTCGCCTTCTCTTATACCGACCTATGTTCACACAACTCTGCTCAGATGAACGGACGGGCCTCACGCGACAGACCGGACCAGAAGCCAACAAGAGCACCCCACGACAAGAGAAGAACGTGATATACTCTTCCATGTCCGTCAACTGTGCGGCAGCCTGTGCAAAAGCTGCCATGGAACTCGTTTCACTCGTCTACGAGACCTACAGAACCTCACTCACAGATGCGTGGTGGTACAATGGCTTCTGTAAGTTTCTAATGTTTCTTGGGATCAAGGGTTGACTAACAGTTTCTATAGATACATCAACCGCTGGCTTCGTGCTGATCATGTCTCACACCTGCCGCTCGATTCTCGATCAGGTCGATATGCATGCTGTCGATACCGCATGGCAGAGATGCGAAGAGATCCTTACCAACATGGCATCTTTTAGCTTGTCTGCACGCAACTCCTTGCAATTTTTGCAGGTTACGCACCAGTATATCATGCAGAACTACAAAGGTACGTCACTGAGACTGCGAACAGGGGCTTCCGGGCTGGTTTTGGATCATGTTATTGCTTTTTTGAGACTGACATGCAATCAGTGGCATCGAGGAATGAAGATGTCCACGCATTCGCACCCAGTCAATCACAATTACCGCAAAGAAGTGTCCGGCATCATGGACCCTCCACTGCGCACGCAGTTCCCATGTCAGAAGACTCAAGTTCACAAGACCCTGAATCCAACAATGCCCCTAACATCAACCCTTTCATGAGTTGGGATGAGATGGGCCTGGGCCAGGAGGAGTTCGGGTTCCTTGGAAGATTCGACGTTCCCGATCTTGCAAGCTGGTTCTCCGATATCCCTGATATCCCCTGAGAGGCCAATTATGATTGGATTTGCATGTGATCATAACGCATCAAAAAGAGTCGTGTCGGCTCCGCTCCAGAATGTCCCCGACAAGGTCTCGAGGGTCTCGAAATCTGGCATCCACAAGGGATCATTTTGGTCTTGATCAATCCAAGGTGCGAGTTGCAGGGCCATTCTTACTGCATGATCACTATCATCCGCCGGATACGGTTGATTTGTAGCTGCTGTTGCGGTGGCAGCCTCGGGTGCTATCCCCGTTATGTTTGCCGAGGGAAACTTTTCACCGCCGGATATACCAGGCACAGCAGTATTCAAAGATGCTGTGCTGTGCTGAGCAGTCATGAGCTCGGCCATGCCTGCATTGCGAGCGGTCTCATTTCCTTGCAGCTTCTCCATGGCTGCATTTACGAGTAGCTCGAATGCGTCTCGATATTTTTTGACCCACGCTGCTCTCTCACCCATGACGAAGAGCACGGTCGAACATGCGCGGATGTCGTTGCTTATGCGAACGGACCAAACTTGATCTGTATGTGTCCAAAGAGCGTATAGCAGGGTGATTCCGGCCATGAAGACGGTTTGCACGGCTAGGAAGGAATGTCCATATTCGAGAGTTTGGTGGAGACGTTTATGCGACTGGCAAATCTCGCCGGCGGCTTGGAGACAAATGTGATAGTAGGGGTCGGTGATTGGGAGAAGGGGAAGGAATGGTTGAATAAGGAGTCTCACAGCCCTATTGTAATGCAGCATTGGATAGTCTAGGTCCGAGCCACTGAACCTTTGAAGGGCTGATTCTTTCCACTGTTCCAGTTCGAGATATAAGGGATCCATTTTCAGCCGCAGCGAGGACAGAGGTCGGTCAGCACGGTAGATTTTATGCTGAATACGCGAGTCTATCCGGCGTAGTTTGAAGAGATAGATCGCAAATGTCAAATTTGTCGTCTTTGTGGGGTCATGGGGGCCTGTTAGGAGTGCAGGGTCGCGTACATCATCATCCACATCTAACGGTAGGTCAAGGTCAATGTGTCGGTCGGAGATGCTGAATGGACGGCCAAGGGACATGGAAACGACTCGTTCCAGGTAGTAGACAACCCAAAACAGACGACGTCGCATTTGAGTTGTATACGGGTCCATGTTGATCTCATTTGCCTTGCGGTGAAGACCGAGATCAATCGCTGTACGCATCGCGAGTCCAATCATATACCACATTCCGTGACTTGATGCAGTGCGCAGATGATATACGACGAGAAGGACCATGGCCTCTATATTCTCAATAGATCGGGCTTCGCACATGGTGGGAACGTACTGCAAGGCTGTCGTGTAGAATCGCTGGAGACGGATTAGTGATTGGAATCATCTTTCTGCGCGTAGTCTCTCTTACCTCTGGAGCAGTGTATGCATACTTCTCACTCAGCTGGAGCATTGTGGCACCGATCGCATAAACGATATTCAACTTGAAGATGGCAAATCGATCAGACCGGGTAAGGTCTTCGCGCTTCGCCTTCGCCAATCGCCACCGATCCTCATGCATCTTCCATATCTGGCCTCGATCCAAAAACGGGTACCGTGAATGGAGCCGTCTGAAATAAGTCTCAAGCATCTTAGACCCCATCTCATCCGTTGGAGGGTCCACGTTAGTACGATTCCTGCACCCACCTCCAGACTGCTGAGAAGAACCCGGTACAGAACCCGGAGTACTTTGACAGCCTGTGCTTGCTGTGTTTAGTTGTGGTTGCATTCTTGATATAAATTGGTTCCATACGCTGGTCTGAACCATGTCCCCGAGGTTTGCTGCCAGCGCTAGACCCGAGCTCGAGCCGACATAGGCAGGGGCTTCGGAGGAGCTAAGAGCCAACAGTCCCACGATCTCTCCAACTGGATTGTTGTCTAAACCTGAAGCTGCAGTTGGTGGGGTAGTTTGGCCCCCCTGAGAAGACCATATCGACTGTGCGACGTTTGCCCCAGCATTGTGACTCGCGGACGGCTCGGCTTGTCCGAGCTTTTTCTCCAGGAACACGACTCGTTCTTCCAGAGCGCGCGTGTAGCTGATTTTATCATCAGTATATGGCTTTTTCAAAGCAGGATATCGGATTTGTGCTATCCTTCAACTGACTCATTCTGACGGTCACTATCCTCACGCACACTTGACTTGTCGCACGTGACCCCAGCCTTCAGGCAGTTGGAACAAGTCGGATACTCGTTGTCGCACTGGGATGAAGTTTTTCAGCTAGCTTATCAAAGCTTTGAGGTTCTGAGGGTCTCTTACTCTCTGCTTTCGAGTCTTGCAACGAGTGCATGCTGTCCTCCCACGCTTCCGGGGGTTATGGTCTCTGGAGGCGGGACTAGTTTGCCTGGAAGAATCAGGGCTGTGGCCGGGCGCAAACATCTTGGCTCATCGCTAGAGGTGACACAGTCCGGAATATTCCGTAAATCCACTCAGCTTCCCATTCAAGGATTGCGCGAAGTCAAGGGGCGCATGGTGGATGAGTGCTAGGGGCGAAGCTGGAGCGAGATCGCGACCTAAGGGCCCGCAACGCCAAGACATTGAGGAGGCGCATACCATATACTACTCTATCTACTTCCACGACTAACTACGAGCGACTTTGTGACTAATCTAGGTTGAATCATTTAGTCTCAAGCAATGGAGTTAATCAAAGCCATATTATTAATCTGTATGTCTAGTTTGTGCTTTTTTGCTAACAAGTTGGTATCCTACGCCGTGTAATGGTGCAAAGCAATTATATGCAAGCCGTCGCTGCGTAAATAACCGAGAAAAACGATAGCAAGTATCCCTGTACTCTTGAGCACTACTTCTCATTGGAATTCTGTTTCTCTTCAACGTTCGAAAGATCTGGCTCGGCTCGAGATGGGGGCATGGATGGCTCCACAAGAGTCGAAGTAGACTGGCGTTGCTCCATCATCTCCTTATTTTCGGCCTCCTGGCCCTCACATTCCTGTGGTAGAGCTGCTTCGGCATCTCTTTCGGCCTGCTCTGCCTTTCGCTTTTCTTCTTCGATTTCCTCGGGCTCCTTCGGTCGCTCCAAACCCCTGTCTCGAATGAAAACACAAGCGAGGAAACAAACACCAATAAGCGGAACCTGCAAGATGAAGACCGCGTGGGAGGCCTTGGTATATGCAAGCAGAATCGATGTCCACTGAGCATCGGTAAGTGTTGACCGCGACGGAAGCGAGTATGAAGATTCCGTCAAATAGGAAAATTCCGACGGGAGGTTTGATCTCAAGGTAGCCTGCAAGATGGCAGCAGAGATTGCCAGACCACATGCACCACCCATGCAGCGGAAGAAATTCCGATTTGAGATTGATACAGCACGCTGTGATTTGGTGCAGTATGCCTGTAAGGCCACAAGAGTTGGCTGGAATGTAAAGCCAATGCCTATTCCAGAAATACCGACGCAGACTGCAATGACGGCTGGGTGTGTGTTGTGATCGAAGAGCAACATGAGACCAGCACCCCTTGGTACTGTTAGTCCTCTCTCGTGATGAAGATGTAAATATTCTTTTCGGAAGGTACTTACAGTGTCCAAAAGCCGAAGCCCGCCCAGATTATCTCGCCATACCGCTTGAGGCGAGAGATATACTGTCCGGAACAGATAGAAGCGATCGATTGACAGGCCACCATGGGCGCTGTCAAAGCAGCAGACACGATAGGGGACCAGCCACGCGCATTTTGATAGTAGAGGGGCAAGTAGTATAGATAAGCCTGATAAACTGCTCCGAGGAGAAAGCTCTGCAGGAAGAGGGTAGTGATAACTTTGTTCTTGAAAAATTGAACTATATTCGTGTCAGTAAGAAACTCGATTGGAACACCAAAAATAGAAGCACATACTGGGTAGCATTGGCAGCGCAGCGACTTTCCATTCGATGAAAACGAACGCGATGAAGGAGAGTCCTCCAATAACGAGCAGACTAATAACCATGGGTGAATCCCAGGGAAAATATGATCCACCTCCAGAGATTGGGATCAGAAGAAAAATGATACCAATCGATGACGCCAGTACGCCATACCAGTCGATTCGACCGATGCTCTTGCGGAAACGATCGTTCCGTGCGTTATTCGGAATCAGGAAGTATCCAACAACAGCAGATAGCGCAGCCAAAGGGGAGATCATCCAGAAGAAGCCACGCCATGTCGAGCGCATAATGAACGCTGCAGCGATGAATGGCCCAATGATGTTTCCAACGCCGAGAGACGCACCCAATATGCCTTGGTACTTTCCACGTTGTTCCAAAGTAACCACATCGGAGACGATGATCATTGTTAGAGAGGTCACGCCGCCACCAGCGACACCGGCCAGGCCTCGAAACACGTAAAACATGGCCGGATTTTGGGCCAGTCCACAGAGAAGATCAGCGATGCATAGCAAGATTAATGCAGATAGGTAGACGACCTTACGTCCGAAGATATCTGAGAGTCGGCCGTAAAGTACAGTGAACATGGTATTGGCGATTAAAGAGGAAGTGCCAGCCCATGAGATTGTGTCTTGAGCACCAAGATCACGGGCGATTGTAGGCAAGGTAACACTAATTCCATTTTGATCAACGAATGTAATCACCAGAGACGTTGCGAGGCCCGTAAAAACGACCATGAGCTGCCCAAATGGGAGAATATTCGTTTGATCGTGCAGGGCCTTCTCGGCCGCACGTTGCCGATTCATTGCTAACCTGGCCCTAGCTCTGAGCGGGCCTATTGGGGCTGATCAGATTAGGTTCTTGAAATTCTTAGCTTGATGAAATCGAAAATCCGTGCCGATCAAGAAGTATGGGCCAAGTTAGTAATAGATAAGGGCTTAGCGGAGGCTTAAGTGATGAGAGCCACCTTGATATGACAGTAACAATGTGGATGGCAATGGTGGAACTAGGCCATATCATATAGTAAGGAGATCAATAATCATCAACGGAGATTTTTTTCGATGTTGCAGTGTTCTAGAGTAATCCGGCACATCGGCAATCTATTCTAGGCCTCGATTGGAGAGTTCTGCCGCTGCACAGAATTAGAGTCGGATATGCCTCCGACGCCAAAGAAAAAAGTCCACCATCTTGTCCTAATCCTGTCTCGGTGGGAGGCGATCTGAAGCAGCGTCGGCTCAATTCCGCGTCAGCTTTTGTTCTGATTGGTCACTAAAGTGGGTCCGCAAATTCGGATGTCCGATCGGACTGCCGATGCATCGCGGAATGCGAACCTGCCTGAATCAAGAATTTTCTACGTCGCGCTCACACTTTTAACAGGCTGTTGGCTCCGAGGATACTTGTTGGGAAGCTATAAAATCAAGCGGTGTGACATGTGTACTTATATTGGATATACTAAAGTGAACAGTCGCATTGATCGCCCTGAAATGGCAGGGATTTGGTGCTCGGTTTCGTTTCTCTTAACAGGATCTAGACGTCGGATCTTCCGATCACACTGACAATGAAGTGACATCACAGTGGAAATTTCATACCCACCAGCTCCTCACTCAAGTGGTATAACTTCTCTGCAGCTTCAAGGTTCACCGCGTGGGGTGCAGTTACTGCGAATTGGCAGTCGCTAAGGTAGACAGCCGATGAATCGGAGACAGCTATGACAGGGTTAACGATGAGCCTGCGGGGGGAAGCCCGCTTGCTTATAACTCACAATTTAACGCTGGATCTAAGGCGGCCACGAGCATAGTTGCAGCGCCTTGATCGCCTGATTTCCAAAAGTTGCTAGTCTTGGACATAATCTCGTTTCCGCTATCGTCGAGCCCTCGACTAAGACCGGTCCAGATTGCTGGATGCTGTTAGTACCGATCGGGTAAAAGTCAGTCTAGGGGGGAAACTTACATCCAGGATGCACACTATACGAGACAATACCAGCAGATGCCAGATGCTGCGTCAAGTACACAGTGAACAAAATGTTGGCTGTCTTGGACTGTCCATACGCCAACCATCCATTATACCCACCAGCAGCGGGACTGAACATAGGAGGCAAGCCATCAGGGGGTCTTTCATCCACGGGCACTTCCTTGCCCTCGAAGTTATAATCATGGAAGCGAAGAGGTGACAACCGATGGCCAGCGCTAGTCACATTAACGATTCGAGTCGACCCGCTCTCCGAGGATTGGGCGGCATTCTTCATCTGATCCATGAGCAGGTTGGTGAAAAGGAAGTGTCCAACATGGTTCGTACCAAACTGGATCTCAATTCCTTCCTCGGTGGTCTCCTTTTCTAGCACCATCATGCCGGCGTTGTTGATCAGGATGTCCACTCGATCGACTTGGCTTTGAATCTTCGATGCAGCGGCATGGATTGATTTTTGAGACGCAAGATTCAGGGTCACTGCTTCAACTGAGGTGGTTGGCGACAGCTCTTTGACCTTGTTGGCAACTTGTTGGACTTTGGCTTCTGTCCGCGACGCTAGAAAAAATTTGGCTGGTTGTTGGCTCCCAATTGCCAAAGCAAGGGCTTCACCCAAACTGTTGGGGCCGACACCAGTAATTACCACTGAGAAGGAAAGTCAATATCTACTCTTGACTTTTTTTTGAAACCATGAGATATAATTCACCATTTCTACCCCGGATCTGGTCGGCAAATGCACTCGCAACTTCCGTCGCGGTGGTCTTTTCGTTGTATTCTGAATGTGTCGGAGCCATTTTAGCCCTCTGTTGCTGTCCTTCGTGGAATAATTCTTCTGTGCACTTCTGTCACTTCTCAGTAACGGGTCTATATTTATTGTCTTACGCCGAAATTCGAGATACTTCAGTTACAGCCCCGCAATGAATACTGTAGGCTATCACAGCCCCACAAGGTAATCCATGCTACCAGGCCTCTCCACGGCACATTAGCCTCTAGCTTCATATGTTAGGAACCATCTAAGCGATTGCGCGTGATAATCGACATTTCATAGCTGCGGGGGGATGCGGGGCGTCACATACTAGTTTCGCAGTTTCATCAACCTGGCTCGGAGAGATCCTGGGGCCCCGCAGAATTGCTCTCCACTTCTTACCTTGTGCCGCAAAGCATGACTGGTCATTGGTGGGGGGAAATCGGTAGGTATGACCGAACCCTCATTTGAACACGTATTTGGTATAGTGCTCGGCAGTTATCGATATAATTTGTAGCCGTTTGCCTTGGGGTTATTCCAGGACCCATCGGAAATAAAGACCTCGGTGCAGTTTTTAGACTTAAGGATAACACACTGTGCACATCATTTACCCTCTGAATAATCAATCGAGAGCAACGGCCTTACCTACGAGCACGAGACCCTCAAATATTGGAACATGACAGTTCCTCAGCCATCAAACGGCTCAACAGCCAAGCCGACGGGAATCAAAGTTGTGATTGTCGGAGCTGGTACGAAAGTTCCACCTATGTCCCTGATTGATAAATCTGACAATAAGAAGGATTCGGTGGCTTGACAGCTGCGATTGAATGTCATCGCCAAGGGCACACGGTGGAAGTCTACGAGTCATTTCCAGGTAAGTCACAGACATCCCAGCAAGCACAAGAGATCCATCTAACCGAATGATGCATTTACAGAACTCAAAGCCCTGGGCGACATCATCTCCTTTGGTCCCAATGCAGGTCGTATCTATCGACGCTGGTCAAATGGAGCTATCGCAGATCGCTTGAAGCCGCTTAGCATCAATCTGGAGAATCACGGCTTCAAAATCCACAAGTGGACTGGAGAGCTTGTACACACACAGATCGCTCCCCCTGCCGATCCTGATGCACCAGTTTTCAATGGCCACCGAGGCGAGCTGCACACTGTTGTCTTCAATTATGCCAAGAATGAGCTGGGCATTCCTATTCACCTTGGTCAGCGAGTTTCGAAATATTTTGAGGACGAGAACGAGGCAGGAATCATTCTTGAGAAAGGGGAAAGGGTCCGTGCTATCTTGTCTAGTTTTGATCGTAGCAAAGATGACTGACAAATTTCTAGATCACTGCAGATGTTGTTATTGGAGCTGATGGAGTGCGCTCAAAGGCGCGCGAGCTCGTTTTGGGTTACTTTGATAAGCCAAAGTCGAGTGGATACGCTGTATTCCGCGCATGGTGAGTCCATTACAGTTAGAAGTCAACCATCCTTCTCGGCATTCCCGACTGATGAACTTGAACCAGGTTCCCAAACACAGATATGATCAAGGATCCGCGGACAAAACATTTCTGCGAGAATGGCGATACCTTTAACGGCTGGATCGGACCTGACGTGCACTTCCTCTTCTCAACTATCAAGAACGGGCAAGACTGTTGTTGGGTTCTAACTCACAAAGTAGGTGGCCCCTCCCCTTCTGATATGAGTCCAAAAGTCTAATATTTTTCCTCTCATTCACCAGGATGAAGCCGATATCGAAGAATCCTGGTCCTTCCCCGGCAAGCTCGAGGACGTATTCAAGGTCATTGAAGGATGGGACCCTATCTGCAAAGCCATCGTGGAGAAAACCCCCGAGGTCGTCGATTGGAAGCTCGTTTACAGAGACCCACTGCCTCGATGGGTAAGCGATCATGGGCGTATCGCACTGCTTGGTGATTCGGCACATCCCTTCCTCCCCACATCTGCCCAAGGCGCAACACAAGCAATGGAGGACGGAGTGGTACTCGCTGTTTGTCTGAAGCGGGGTAGGAAGGCAAATGTTCCAAATGCGGTACGTGCGTACCAGGAGATCAGATATGACCGTGTGAAGGCCGTTCAGAAGACAGGCGAAACTACCCGTGATATGTGGCATAAAGCGGACTGGGATAAAGTTGCAAAGGACCCGAAATCCATTCAGATGCCCCGTGAGGATTGGGTCTTCAAGTTTGATGCCGAGAAGAACGCCGAGGAAACATTCGATGAAGTGGTTAAGAGATTGGCATGAAGTTTGTCATGAGGTAGATCGGTATAGATTCAGAATCTAGCAGCTTTTTTTTACAATACATTTATTCGAGATATTGTAATGCCGCATGGGAACCGCGAAGAAAAACAAGAATAAAAAGCATGATGGCCTCCTTTGAAAATGATTTCACTTTACTTTCAAGGATTGGCTGTATGGCATACTGGGTAATATACCTACAAAAATCACCAACTGTGCCAGGATCGTTTGACTAGCAACCTTGGTTTCGTTGGGTTGAAGACATTATTTTCTATCTACCTGATAATCTTGCTACCAGAGTATCAATAGATGGGGGGGGGGACGGCACTCTTCTTACGTTCTCGAAATTTTAGGAGGCATCAACAACAAACACAGAAGGAGCAATCACCGAGGAATATCAACTCCAATTCATGTGCACTATCACCACTACAAACACTAGCTTTGCCCCACAACACATTATCCAATCTCTGCAACAGACACTGATTACACCCCTTCAAGCCTTATTCTCGATAGTCTCTGTGGTAACCTTCTCAGAATCTCCGGAAACTCGAGCCTCACCGTTCGCCGGATTTTCCGCGGCCTTGAGTCTCTGTTCAAGTGCTGCTGGACCAACACACTTGTAAGACGCAAACTTCCGGGCAGGAAGCCGTTGTTCGAACTATGGACCCGTCTGTTAATAAGGTTCCGAGGTTGATGGGGTTATAGAAACGTACCATTTCATCAATTTCTTCGAGGGTGCGGCCTTTGACCTCAGGAAGGTAGAAGAAGATGAAAGCAGCGGCGACCAGGCAAGAGGGGAACCAGATGTACCCGTACTTTGGACTGTCAAAACTGTCAGCATATTGTCGAGTTCTTAGCAACAAGTATGTCCTAGCTTACCCCCAATTCAAAGAGTCCGGGTTGATGAAATACGGCGCGGTGAAAGTTGCCAACCACTAAATGGGGAAAATTAGCATTCTCATGCGTACAACAGTCAAAAAGCATATCCTTTCACTCACAGCGCCCAGGAATCCCATTGCCGCAGCAAGCCCAAATGTATACGATCTCAGTCTCTGAGATGGAAGTTCTCCGCCCGAAACCCAAGCATAGGTCGAGACCATTCCGTTATATGCGAAAATAAAGATAACGGAAAGACCAACGATCGCTCTACCGGTGGGCTGTGTGCCTGGACGAACATTGTATACTATCGCTATAATCAGCTGGCTGAAGCCGCAGATTATCAACCCAACTGTGAGGAAAAGTCGACGACGTCCAATGCGAGTGATGACTGCGATGTTGATTAAGATGGCGACTACGCCGAGAGCAGTGAGAATGCAACTATTCTCGAAGGCGTTGCCGACATTGGCCATTTCGAAGAAATAAGTTCCGTAAGCTAGGACATATTCGTTAGTGTCATCATTGAGCAGATTCTGGTTTCGCGAGGTAACGCGCTCACCAATCATGAACATGGCTCCAGAGGCGGCCTGCGTGCACACAGCGGCGACTGCTAGAATGGTCCGGCGCCGATCAACGGGGTTTGCAAACATGTCCCAAACCGAGACACCATTTGCTAAGTTTTGCTCCAACTCGATCGCAGTCTGAATATCCTCCATCTCTTTGTTCACGGTCTCCTGATCCGGCCTGAGCCAGACGAGTGCTTTGCGTGCTTGATCGACTTTATCGTGCTGGAGCAGCCAGCGAGGAGACTCGGGGATGAAAAACATACCAGCGCACAAGAAAGCAGGAATGATGAAGACTAGTCCCAGGGGAATAATATAGCTATTCCTGCCGTCTATCTTAGCGGTGAAGTTGTCAACGATTGTCCCGAGGAGGGAGCCGAAGGAGGTCCAGAATTGGAAAGCGCCGAGCATGAGGCCACGGTAGCGGGCAGGAGAGCATTCCTACAGTAGATATCAGCGTCTTGAATGGATTTATTCTTGTTGATGATGGCTAGCATTCATAGCTTACCTGGATGTACAGCTGGGAAAAGGTCATCAAGAAACCGTTTCCAAGTCCGATGATCAAACGGCCAGCATAGAGACCGCCGATCGTGGCGTCAGTCATCATGATGATATTTGCGACATAAATCAAGAAAACCGCAATATACAAAGCAGTTTTTCGGCCGATGTACGTTGCAACGGGCCCTGTAGTTATTCTATCAGTTTGTTTCCCAGTGAAGTATGGCTAGAGGTTATACCAGCTGAGCATGATCCCACAAAGGCACCCAGTGTCATGAGCGAAGATATCAGCTGCTGGCGTTCAGAGGAGATGTTCCATCCGATTGATGTGTTAGGTGATGGCTCTCCATAGACCTAGGTAGTATATTCAAGGTCAGGGTCGCCATTCATAGAAGCAGTCAAGTCGACAAAGCAACATCAACGAAATGGAAACCCACCTTCAGAAATCCCACCATGGCTTGGAATCCACCGATCAAGGTAAAGTCCACTCCATATTGGAACGGTGACATGGAAATCAGCGAGCAAGCGGCCAACGACTTCCAATGCAGCCGAAGGCCATTCTTCTCTTGACTACCACCCATGGTCCCGAGATATGCGTACTACGCAGCGAAGCTCTGTCCAAAAGACAGAATGTATTTGAAATTGAGATATTGAGAGTCAGTCAAACACCAGACCCGCAAAGACAGCAGATCGTCGTTTTCTCCCACCGAGCCAGACAAGGGGGTTTTTAGCAAGAAACACATCCCCAGCTAGACCCCTTCACGCACGGCATACGCCTCGACACAATCTTCCCCGGGTCCTCTGTGGGGCCATGCGGAGTTGATTCATGTCATGACAAGTATCGATCGGCCTAGTTCTGCCAGCATTCAGGATTGACTCTCTAGCTTCCCCGTGGGGAGGAGTAGTCATGCTTGAACAAGGAGCAGGCTCATTGGTGGACGAGAAAAGCTGGGGGCGGGTAGATTCAACCGATAGAGCAAAGTGATGCAGGCTAAGTGATGGAGAGACACTTTCCTGCTAGCTTCGGGAATTGAGTTACCTGCTTCACTGCCGAAATTCGCCCCTTTTGTATTGGCAAGCTCTAGCTGCTGGTGCTGGGAGGGGTCGGGACTTGAGGATCGCGGGACTGGCCCCATGTCGTGGCGCTCGCGTGGCTTTGATGGATCTCCAAATTGGACCTATGATCTCAAAGGCTTTTATTTGCTCGAGCATGATGATAAATTCGAGGTCGATGAGCTTTGACAAGGTCATTTTACGCGTGTGCTTTGCTGTGGGGAAGATCAGCAGTGTTGTTGGTGCAGGATGTGGAGAAGGTCCCCATGCGAATTCCGGGGAAGTGGAGGAGAAGTATCCGCCGAGGACTGGATGCACTGGCTGATCATATCTTACAGTATTATTATGCACACTATGGGGCCTGAATAAAGCCTCTTGTGAGTTATTGCGGAGTAGCTCATGGTATGTGAACGCTGAAAAGCGCCACACGTCCCAAACATAGTGTAATTCTTGAGCCGATCTTTCGTCAACCGATACGTCAGGACTGAACCCTTTGCTAAGAATCGCCGCCCTAGAGTTAAGTGGAGTTATCCCTTTCTCTTTCTACCGAGAAGCCGCGTTTACATGTGGGCCAATGCAGGGGGCACAGGAAGCAACGTGCAGCAAGGTCAACATAATCCAATAATTGGCATGGTCAAGCCAGTGCAAAGCACACGAATGGTATCACATAGAAGATAAAGAGCAAGTAAGCAGATTCCAACTGGCATGTCTCGTCATCATCATAACCAATCAAATCCAAGTCCCCATCCTCAAGCTTGCGGTACAACCATATCAAAGAGTAAAGTGAACTAAACCCCAAGATTTAGGTCTTTTTAGGATTTCCGTCCTGGAGATATCTGGACCGTTTTCAGATGCATCAACAAAGCAAAAGCAGGGTATCACCCAAACGAATGTTTCTCGGCCAAAATCCAGTGAATGTCAGACAGCAGTATTTATCAAAAGATCAACAAGCTTCATGTCGATCCAAACACATCATGAGCCTCTATGAGAGGAAAGCAAAGAGGATTGTAGGAAATGGTAAAAAGAGCAGGCGAACAACGAAATAGGGACGGTATCATATTCAATGATTAGGTATTCGCGGGGCCAATGGGAACCTCTAAGCCTCCAGTGGCCCATGCATTGTGCATAACACGTGCATTAAGGGCATTGACTGCGTAGCCGCCGTCCTCTGGAACCTCGTTATTACTACCATCAGGCGCATTCGAGGGTGCAGCACCAGGATGTCTCGGAACAGCGGCTTGGTCAGGCATCGCATGATGACCCATATAGCCCGGTCCAGTGACATTGCCCTGGTTTGGGAAGAAGCTCTGGTTAAGGGAGCCGCAGGTCGTACAGGTAAACTCAATCTTGAAGTTGGTCAGAACCATCTGGGGAACCCCTGGGTGGTCGTTTCGCTGGGCATACCCAGATGGTTTAGGATGTTCTGGTGGTGCCACGGGCAAGGGAGTAGCCGTTGGGTATCCCACCCCTTGCTGTGAGATTATAGGACGGGTATCATTGCTGAGCACGGTTTGGCTGGGTGTTCCAATGGATGGTGGTTGTGGAATCTGGGGAGGTCGGACAGAATGAGCAGTTGGGGGTGGTTGTAATGGCGGTGCAGCTACAGGGTCTGGAGAGCCGGCAGGGTTGACAGAAGCGTCATCCATCATTGAGGGTGGGAGATGGTCTGGAAGCCAGCGAGTCTCCGAGATATCTCGGTATGATGGCCCCGGTTCGCCTGGCGACTCAGCCAGGGACGGCCCGGGCGACTGTTCACCCGTACTCATATCCATATCCAAAGTATTTTCGCCTTGCAAATCAGCCTGGCGCGGTTGCAATTTAGTCAATGCGCGTTGTGCTTGTCTCATAGAGATATCATATCCGTGGTAACGTTTGACGGCGTCCACCACATCCTGGCCTTTAATTCGGCTCTTCATATCGAAGAGCTTTGGAATTTCACTCAGCAAAAAGCGTACATGCGAGGCTTCAGATCGTGCTGGTGTGGCAGCCGGGGAATCAGCACTTCTTCGACAACTATGGCTATCTTGAAGGCTGGTAATATAGGTCGCGTTCTTGTTGGAGCGACAAACAACGCGAAAGTAGCAATTGGCCGAGGATCGACAACCAATAACCACACTCTTCTTATTGCTTCGAATGACACGAAGTTCCCAATGCTGTCGGACAGATATACTTCGAATCACCGTCTTGAACTCCTCCAAGGACGAGAAGCGCTGGCCCGCATGGAGTCCCGAATACATCTCCGTCATGTTGGCGACAGGAAGACCACGCGCCGCTGTAAAATAGATAGAACCGACCGAGCCACTGAGACGCTCGTCACAGCTACTTGATCGACAAGTTCCATGAGGTTGCAAGCCGCGCAGCGCGATGGTCCTGGGGTCACGAGGGGAAGGACGCGCGGGTCAAATGCGGAGCGCGGCGTAGTCTCTCAGCCGGTCATCATAGAAGTAAATAGGGGGGGAGGGGGGGAGGAACAGGCTACAGTACAAGCTTTGAATGTCTCAAATGTCAAATAGTCTGGGGGAACGGGGGTAGACTTTCAAATTGGAGAGAGACAGCAAGTGGGATTGCGGGTCGCGGGTCTCTCTTGCTGGGCACAGGAATGTCTGGGGAAAGCAGCTGTGCATTCTCCGCCAGACCGCTCGGCTTCACTTTTCTGATTCCTCCCCCTCACCAGTGCCACAGCCTCAACGGTCGCCTACGCTGTTTCGATCTGGGCGGCTATTTAATCTCACTTGACTCATCTCAAATCTGTTCTGGCCCTTTCAATCGCCACTTTGATCCCGAAATGGCCTCCTACGGGCTGTTAGGCCAGCCAGAAGAAGGTCAGGTCTCATGCCAATCCCATACCACCCAGCTCTCAGAACTGACATTCCAGTTGTCACAGACGGCCTCCACAAGTCGCGTCTCCTCAACGTCGAAGAAAAGCCCTTCAAGCGCATCTCCAAACGTCTCCTCAACCCAGAATCGCTCGTCGTCTCCAATGCCTCCCTTCCACTCACTCCTCCGCCCGACGAATCCGACGTCGATGCCGTCTCAGGCCCAGACGCCAAAAGGCAAAAGCGACTTGAAGACTGGCGCACATTTCGCGAAGATGTAACCCTTGACTTTGCCGCCTTTGAAGGCAGTATTGCCCGCATTCAGTTCCTCCTCAACAGCAACGAGGCCGAGCGCCAACGCTACGCGACCGAGAAGCTGGCCATCTTAGACACAATGCAATCTGTCCGCAAGAACACAACCGAGCTCCGCAGTCAATTAGACGAAGCACAAAGGTTGCTTGCTCTGCGCAAGACCTACGATGACCTCGCGGACAAGATTACCAGCAACCGCCTGCTGAAGCCGCGGGAGGACCAGCAGGCGAATTTGCAGAAACTGCAAATGGAGATTACGGAGCTGGAGAAGGAGAGCAAGGACTACGCGACGACCTGGGCAGACCGAAGAGAACAATTTGGACGGATTGTGGAGGAGGGAATGCAGCTCCGCCGCCTGATCCGCGATGAGAAGGAAGAAGTCGAGCGACGAGAGGGCATGCAGGAGGGTGAAGATGGCGATGAGGGTGATACTACCTCCAAAGGCAAGGCCAGTGCTGCCAACAGCCCTCTCCCCGAGGGTGAGAGCATGACCCCGTCCCAACACAGCCAGGACGAGAGTGGCCGGTTACAGGTTGAGAAGCCCTCCGGTGCAACGGGGGCTGCCTCTCCACTCCGGCAGGCCATCAGCGCAGATGGGGAGAAGGGATCTACAGATCGGGAAGATGCCAACATGGCGGACGAGGGAGAAATCACCGCCGAGGATGCAGGCGAACAGTCGGATGAGCTCGAGGAGGGTGAAGAGCCGGATGAGAGAATGGATGTCTCCTGAGGAGGCTCTACGCATGTACATTAATATTGGCCCTGGAGTTTTACGGTCTCGGTCGAGGGGCGTTCTGTTGGGAAATTTTTCTAGAATACATTCAATCGATGAGTCTGATTCTGCTAATCAGCCTTTGGGTATTAATTCTTTTTTTCATGGCTTGGACTTTAATCAAAATAGTTCGATTCAAGAGACCTCACGCTCAGCGGTCTTGGCCTGTGCAATGGCCTCCTTTGCGGCGGTGATATGGGCCACATTGCTATCAGAGCCCTTGGCAGCTTCCTCAGCCTGGAAATAGCAGTCAATACATGTTGAGTCACGCAGAAGGTGGTCATTTGAGATACTCACGATGAGGGACTGCAATTCCGCCACGGTCTCGGCGAGCTTCTTCTTCAGAGAAGGGAAAACCTTCTTGGTCTCCTCCAGAGCCCGATGCTGTTCAAGTCAGCAAAGCCCATAGCTATCGGATTGCAAATGTATATCGAAGAGAAACACTAGCTCCCAGAGGAAATCAGACATACCTCCTGCTGCAACAGATACTCGCGGTTCTCATCCTCACTCTTGTCGTTCTCAAGCTTCTTGATACGCTCAGCCTGCTCGACTGCCTCGCGATGATACGAAGCCTCCTCCTTCACCAAGCGAAGGACAGAGGAGGTGTTGATCTCAAGCTGGGAGCGGGGAGGCATTGTGATTGACCTGGATGATTGTTAGAGGTGGGTTTGAAGCCATTTCAGTGGAAGCAGTGTTGTATGTGTGACGTCATGAATTGAGATTTTAGAGGATCGCAACTTATGGAGATTGCGAGTCGCATGTCAATGGTTCGTGCAGCTCCCAGTGCATACATGTCCAAAACCATCATGGTATGGAGAGGGGCAGATGGAGCTGGACTTGGTGTATTGCGACCCAGGCTAAATTGTGTTGCTCGAACATGGTTCATAGAATAGGGATTGGGCAGAATGTATGAGGAACAGGAACATACCTTATTGTTTCCTGAAGATTCTCGTGTCCAGGTGATTTATTGGGATGTCAAGAATTCCCCAGCGCAGCCCCTCATGATGCTATCGGATATCTGTTTGCTTTGTTTGTGAGATAGACGTCACGTGGGATACGGTCAGTCACCAGTTGGTCGACGAGAGGAATATGTCAAGTTCAGGTAAAATAGAATTTAGTCCTTGCCATCTGAGGATATTATATCAAGTTGTAGGGCTAAATACAGTCAGCCTTATTATAGGATAAGTCTGCCTTTTGAAATAGAAACCATCGATAGGATTTCTTCAAGTACATACTACTTCTTCCTCCAGTACGTCATTCTAGGCTACTCCGCTGTACCCTAAAAGCCATCAAGCTATTACCGTTTCATTCATGATTGTAAAATAATCTCCGCTCGCTTCTTTCCATCCCAAGCCTAGTAGCATCCGTACAGTACACATATAGATCTGCAATCGAGCCAACGAGGCATCCACACCTCTCGCATTGCCTCCGCATTCCGGCCAATTAGCTCCCGCATGTAAGCTCAATGCTCCGCCCGCCATGCCTCAGGCCCTCCTGTTCATTCCGATGACCGCAGCGCCAACCCCAGCCTCGAGTCCACGACTCGATCGACGCCCTCGATAGATCGATCTATATACCACCAGATCACTCTCTCGTCCGGTCTCTCACTTTGCTCTCATTCAATGTCATCGCTATCACAGAGCACGCGGTCGATTTCTATATCGTCCTAGCCATGCCGGCCCCGTCGCTAAAACACCTGGCTACGGCCACGGCAATCAAGCATGTGAAGCGTGAGTGCATTGAACGAAAGAATAACCCAACAGAATGACATGATCATATCCGAAATATATCGCTAATTCTTCCGATCTCTATGCAGTGCTTACAGACATCGGGAATCTCCCGTATACCCTCGTCCGTCCCATCCTAATGAAAGTCGACAATCCAGAGAAACTGGTACGTTTCAAGCCCACCGCGAACAACGAAATACTTTCCTATATACCCTTTCATACAAAGAAAACCCCAACTAACATCTCACCTCCGTCTCCAAATAGCATTCAATGGAACTCCTATCCCCGCAACTCGCCGAAGAAGACCAAGAAATATGGCTCGAACTCATCAAACGCGACATCCCCCGCTGGAACACCTACGATCTCCCCAAACACACAAACCGCTGGTACGAAGTATACTGCGACCTGCAAGCCGAAGTCCAGCGTGAACTCGATGCCGACGCCGCAAAAATGAAAATGGCCATCGACGGCATCAAATCCGAGCGAGCACAACTCCAACCAAAAGTCATGAACCAATTGCCCAGAGGTGCACGTCCATCCCGTCCGAGGGTTGCGTCAAGAGGTCTTTATATTCCTCGGTCTGGTGGACTTACGGCGCCGGAGGCAAAGAAGAAGGCGGCTATTTTTGCGCCGCAGAGGAGAAATACTGCGCTTGCGGTGCCGACGAAGCATCTCAGTACGAGGGCGACGCAGATTAAGAAGGCGCCGCGGTCGCTGATTGAGGAGCATCGGCGGCCGGTGGAACAAGCTACGGTCCGGCGTGAGAATCATCTTATTGCGCCCGGGCGGGTGCCTTTGCCTGGGCGAGCGGCTTCTGCGTCTGCGTCTGCGCGTCCGGGGTCTGATCTACGGGTTTCGTCTTCGCTGGCGGAGCGGGAGGCGAGATTGAAGGCTATTCAATCGGGAAAGCCATTGCCATCGAAACCAATTGCATCATCATCATCTGCTGCTGCGGCTGCTGCCACAGATCATAATTACAATTCTCATGGCTCTCCAGCCTCAGCTAGGGAAGCTCCTTCGCCGGCCAAAAGGGCTATCCCCAAGCGCAGGGCGACATCTCCACCCCCTCAGATTCCCTCGCCGTCACCATCAAAACCATCAAATTTCGATGGTCCACCTACTACGAGGGCAGATAACACTGGGCCTGAACCCACTGCCCGTCCAGCTGTCGTCCGGAAACGAACAGAGGTCGATATCTTCCTTCGACCGAAGAAGAGGAGGGTAGCCTAACATTTGCATTTTCTTTCTCTTTGCTTTGGACTTAGCGTGTCTTGCCTTATTTTTGGGTGTCTTTTCCGGTCTTTGGGCCTCTTCCACAGGCATATGTACATAATGCATTTTCCCCGGCGTTCACTAGGGGCACGGAATATTATTTAGGTGGCCCTGATCATTGGATATGGGGCTTTGGGTACCAATTTCCTGGACAGTGGGATGGAATTTTCACCGCACATCTTGGAGTCATCTCTTGGGGTAATTTTGATGCATTTATCATATCAAGCGTAATCTTCGTCTCAGCAATAGAAATGCGTACTTGAAGAAACAACGGATTTGTGGCAATCTCCATCTGAAAAGACAAAGTTTACCATGACACTCTTTCTCGCACAAAGACGCCAACATTCGCAAGGGATGCTACCCCTACTCGCCGCAAGCTTCAAATCCTACCAATTCCACCACCCCTCACGATATGCCCAGCCTCGAAGTAAAAAGGTGCACGGCTCGAATGCAAGCGGTTCCGCAAGATTGCAGCAACCTCAATTTTAAATCACATTGCTCAAAGTAAAAATGGTATCTTAACAGGGGAGGGAATAACTGATTACATCGCATCGCATCCACCACGGAGGGCGAGGACAAGGTGAAGCGTAGCGCCACCCTCGAGGTTGTATTCAGCCGCCGTTTTGTCGTCCGCCCTAGCAGTAAAAAAGGAACATGTTAGCTTGTGTCGATCCTCCAAAGACGCGAGTAATTAAAGCGCTAGCTCTCTTTGGGTATGGGAAACGGTGGCTGGCGGGGACATACATTTGCTTGCCGCCGAAAATGAGTCGCTGCTGAACTGGGGGGATACCCTCCTTCTCCTCGACGCGCTCCTTTATCCGGGAGACCTATTTCCACCGAAGAACGTCAGTCTGCGTGACTCTCGTTGTGTCGAACTCGGGGCGGAGCTGATGGTAAGCTCGTCCGATGAAGCTTTTCCGGCGCGAGGTTCGCGTAGGTACACGGGCGGTGTGAGTCTCACCTTGTATTCAGGCTCGATATCGAGCTCGATCTCCTTGCCGGTGAGTGTGCGGACCCTGAAAGTAGAGAATGTTAGTCGCCAAGCTGCTCTGGGTGTTCCTCGTCTCGGGCCGACGATGATGCAATTGTAGGGCGCAAGATCACGCCGTGGCCACCACTTACTTGATCAGCATGGTGGTGGTGCAATAGCTGAATCTGTATGGAGAAGAGATATTGCTGGACGAGGAGGAGATTGCTTTCTTCTGGCGGCGTCGGTGATGACAGGAGTCGTGAGTGTCAATGAGGGTCTGGAAGGAGAGGAAGAGAGAGCCGCGTTGGCGGGGTTTTGGTGGGGCCAGCGGCCTTATTGCCTGATTGATAATGAGGCTGGGTAAGCCTTCTTCTTCTACAGTTGTATAGGCGATTTTCTTTCAGCTTGGTAGTAGGTGAACTAGTTACTTTGAATGACTATTTCGTGGTCCTGTAGGGTTGGAATTCTCTTTGTTCCTTACAAGAACCGGGCATAATGCCTGCAGCCAGCGCAGGGCCCGTCAATTGTTGCACAAACTCTTCCGATTTGGTGCCCTTGGTATGTCTAAGATGCAAAGTCGAAATTTAATGGGAATATTCCAAGAGTAGATAGAACAATACGACCGAGAAACTGTCCTGGTAGGTATATCTCGCTGTTTTCCCCCCGAAATTCGCGTTTACCATCATGCACGCCACATAGGAAGATCGGCGCCAACCCAACGGGTACCGATATATATCGTACACCTAATCTGCATCCCATCCATTGCTATCTTTAACACCAACACCACTCTCTGGAAGCACCAATTGGAAAATCAATCCTGATCCTACAATTAGTGACACCACCTGGATATGATAAATTATGACCATTGAGTCTCATCAGGAATCGGCACTCATCCAATCCAATGTGTTCAAGCAGTTGATCCTCGCATGCAAGAACGACGCGGTAATTTCTTTGACCCGCTCATTGGCATTGATGACCCTACTGACCGACCTCACAGAGAAAACTGCAAGAAGCCTTTGAAAAGCACCGAACAGCCCGGAATGAAAAATTTAAGAATCTCATTGTCAATCCCAGTTTTCAACAATGGCAGTTCGACGAGATCCTGCACCAAGTCCTGGAAGCCAAACATGGTCTCACCCAATACGTCGACCCGAGGAACAACCTGTCCCTTTGGTCTCGACCCCCACGACACATTCGGGAATTGGTCCATGAAATACAGCAAATTCTTGCACCGATAGCAGGACCATGTAAGTCGTGCCAGTTCGGGGATACAGGGTCAATAATGGAGCTAACGCGGGGCTATGTTATAGGCCTTTGGCTCACTCCTTCGGATCATCTCCATATGACTACGTTGGAGATGCTGCCAGCACGGACTCTGGCCGAGGTGAACGAATTTGAAAAGTTTCTTCAGGAGAATACGCCCTTGCAAGATATTGTCAACTACACGCTCACTCACCGTGCTCGGTTGGTGCGCCCGATTGTCAGTTACGATGCTTCAGCCTTGGCCTTGAGCTTCGTCCCTGCCGTGGAAGATACAGATCATGAGGTTGATGGAAAGTCAAGCAATAGCTACTCATATCAGCATCTACGCAGCGATCTTTACGACATCGTGACTGAAGCTGGTTGCCAGCTGGAGGCACGGTACACTGTGCCATCAGCCCATGTCACAATTGCACGATTTGTGCGCCCAGTTGGATGGTCAAAGAAGAAGATTGAAGAATCGAGTATCTCTCATAAAAGAGCTCGGGAGCTGGTGACTACAATTGAGGATATCAACCAAGAATTGAGATCAGATCATTGGAAGCGGTTTGGTGATCAGTCGCGAGGCGAGTGGATAGTCGGACAGGAGAAAGGATTGGAGTTGATGAAGGGTCGGTCCTGGTATGGGAAGGGTGAAAGTGTCATAGTTGGCAAGGGTTTCCCTTGAATTTATTTCCTCCTGATTCTACAACGACAGCATGAATTATTCTCCGTTTTGTAGTTCAAGTGTAGCTTCCCAATCAGGCAATGCGGCCCTCTGGATACGATGACTCATCCTCAAGTCTTGGCGGGTGTAACCCAATCAGGCTAAGCGCATGACCGAATAGGGCACTAAGCGAACGAAATCCCACAACCACACTTGTCCGCTGGTTCTTCTCCGACAAGCGACAATCCAACGACCACCACCTCGCTATCCGGCAACCCAGTCAAAATGGTAAGGCATTTTACCCTCTGTGCTCCAGGTTGCTGTGCCATGAAGTCTTGATCGATCGAAAATTGTTGCGACGTCGTGGAGATAATGTGGGAATGGGAAGATACGGACTTGTGTGGCCGAATTCGATGCCGTGGACGATGACGACCGACCGATATTCGCCAACACTGCGGATTTGCTGTCCCTCTGGAAATACGACCGGAATTCCCTGATAACGCGACATGATATTCAACCCATCGACCAAGTCGGAAATGCGATCGGGAGGCCGAGACCGAACGCAAGCACCGCACGGTACAGGGGACGGAATCTCGAAAATTTCACGCAACCGAGAACAAGCTCGCTCCACGAGTCCGTCAAGATTATGAAAACCTCTGTCGAGATCACTTTCGTCAACAATTCAATCTCCGCGACCCCAACATTTTCGAAGATCAGGCCCACGAGACACAAGCAATCTGCACTGGCACATTTTCTTCACCTTCGCACGGACACTAGCTCACGAATCTCTCTCGCGAACAGGTCAACATTCCCAAAACCCGCCGGACCTACTGCAAGGGCAGAGAGTGCCACAAGCACACTCAACACAAGGTCACCCAGTACAAGGCTGGCAAGGTGAGAAACCGAACCCCCTCCCGCTGCTCGAGGCAGCGGTCCACACCGCACCGCCGTCGACCGAGCCTCACAGAAGAAAAATTCTAACGAGCGATTCCACAAAATAGGCCTCTCTGTACGCCCAGGGTAAGCGCCGTTACGACCGGAAGCAGAGCGGTTACGGTGGTCAGACCAAGCCCGTCTTCCACAAGAAGGCCAAGACCACCAAGAAGGTTGTCCTCCGCCTCGAGTGCACTGCCTGCAAGGCCAAGAAGCAGCTCGCTCTCAAGCGCTGCAAGCACTTCGAGCTTGGGTACGTTTCATCTATACTTTCCACCGTATCGGGGGATCGGATCCGGTCTCCTGTATGCTTATGAACCCTTTGACTAATGACATTTTTCCCTTCTCTACAGTGGTGACAAGAAGACCAAGGGTGCTGCTCTCGTCTTCTAAGCGTTCGATTTCCTTGTTCGGCTTTTGGGTTTCCTGCATTGCACAGACACTCCGCTGTTTTTGTGGAGGTCATATGATGGTGGCAATGGAAAAATGAAATAGGAATTCATACCTTCAAAAACAACCTCGATGACTACCTGATACGAGTCTTATTCTTCTCTACTTGCCTTTTCCACATGGTAGATTCCGCTCCCAGGTGGGGGTTCTTAAGCTGGATATGGATGTCTGGCGTTGCACTCTTCTATGACGCCAAAATCTGTGCGATTCACCCGTAGACCATCGCTGCGACCGGCATTTGAATTCCACATGTCTCCTTTCGTGTAGAGATCATGCCTGTGTACTACTAATCTAGGCGATGGGCTGGCAGATGAATATGGGGCCTGACAACCCAGTCCTCCTTTGCGTTGCAGAGCTTGCAGCGCAGTCTCGACATACCCCCTCCAACTTGTATAGCGGCATGCCATCGCTCTCCGCTTGCTATAAACTCTTTCTAGGCCCTGAAACGCTTATACCGCCTGGTTAAGTATGACTAAGGTAGGACTTGGTCCAGGCCCTCATGCAACAACAAGAAGATACCGGCAGCTCAATAAGCGACAGACGAACAATCTTAGTCCAACTCGAGACAAGATCTTCCTTGTGTGGATTAGGAAGGACCAGAGGCCTCTGGATGTTAGGCTAGGATACAGGAAAAGTGGACCCTTGAGTGACAGGCCTGTCACGTTCATGTTTATTGTATGTCTTGAAGCAATGGGCTATTCCATTTCCTTTCATCGTGATGGATGATCGCTTGCCAGTCAATGTAATCTGAATTTGCCAATAAGCATCCTATGCTATTCTGCATTGCCGATCCACTTCTTCCATTCTTCATGATGGCGGGTATTCGCCTAAAGAAGCACTTGAACAGCAAGAAGGAGAGATATCCCTTGATCTTACACTTGACACTATGACTTCCTCCTGTCCAAGTAACGACTCACACTGACCTCCTCTACTGTCAAGCCACCACGCTCATCGACTCATCGACTCGGAAGGATTTTAACATCCCAACTCACCCTGATTTCCAATCGCAAGCAAAGAAATATCTCCCCCACGCCCTTTTACCCGTCGCACAACCACAAACAGACCAATCATGACTCCGTAAAGAAAGACGAGTCATCAGGTTCGGACAACCCCCCGCACTTCGTACATCCCCCCACGCCAAGCAATCCCCCAGACTCATCAAGGCATTAGCATCTTGCCCCGGGATTTTATTCAAGAGCCACACGCTATCTCAAAGAAGCAATCCCGAGTCAACCATCTCGCTATTGAAGGGCGCTAACTCGACGGATGCCCTGTGCAAAACCCAGTTTGTGTCTGGTCTCGTATCGTCGGCGCATCTCGACCCGTCCACCCCCGCATCCCCAGAATATCAGTGCCAACTCGGCCGATCTCCGAGCAACATAACTCGGCCGTCTTGTTAAGCTGGACATACTGTGATCTTTCCTCGGCTGCTCGGATGAACGCCGCTGGCTGTGGCTAGATAATAGAGCTGGTACATCCTGGTCGATCTGGTCATTCTGCAGTCTGCTCTGGCAAACGTACCAACTAGACTACTGGACTAGTCTGGTCTTCTAAGCTTTTCTGGGCTCTGCTTGGTATTGTATTGGTCTGTTGGAACTGTTTTCATCATGGCGATGTGGTATTCGCTGGGTATTGCGTTCTTCGCTGCCATCGGCACATTTTTGTTTGTATGTGCACGTCTTTCGAAGTGGAATTGATCTTAGGGAACTGGGCTGACCTGGACGCAGGGGTTTGATACGGGTATCGCGACAACAAGTGAGTAGCCTGGTTCCTATGAGTTGGAGAGTGACGATTACTGATACTTGCTCAGCTATCGCACACCAGAGTTGGATCGATTATATGCACAAGCCTTCTCATGGCTTGACGGGAGCTGTATGTCCCACTCAATCACGGATCAATATATCCATCTACCATTGAATCCTCCCCAACTAATTACTCTTCAGGTGGTGGCCGTGTATATCGCCGGCGAGGCCGGTGGCGCCCTGACACAGACGTTCATCGGTGATAAACTCGGGCGCATCCGGTTCATGCAGTTGATGTGTGTGATCGTGACTATTGGCACCGTCATCCAGACTGCCTCCATCAATATCGGCATGTTCCTCGCTGGCCGCGTGCTAGCCGGCTACGCAGTTGGGTAAGCCTTCCCCTCAAGCACATAATGCTCGAACTCAACGGCCTCATTGCAACCTGCTAACCACAAACCCTCCAGCGGCATGGTCGCCACAGTGCCAATCTACCTCAGCGAGATATCCGACCCACGATTCCGCGGTCTGATTGGCGGTATCTCCGGCTGCGGTATCTCCTTCGGCACCATGATGTCCAACTGGGTCGGCTTCGCTTGCGGCTATGCCTCCTATGGTCCCGTACAATGGCGTCTCCCATTGGGTATCCAGATTCCCTGGGGCGTGATCATGTTCGTCGGTTTGGCTACGTTCATGCCCAACTCACCGCGTCAGTTGATTCGTAATGGGAAGATCGAGGAGGCCCGAAACGAGTTTTCGCGTATTCGACGCGGTGTGAATCTGCATGAGGTCGAGGAGGAGTTTGTGCAGATGCAGGCGCAGATTGAGTATGAGATGGAGAGGGAGATTAAAAGTTATCGGGAGATTTGGAAACTTTACCGTCGTCGGGTGTTGGTGTATGTATCGATACCCTCGATGCTGCTGGGAGGAGCAGTGAAGCGGGAGATGATTTGTTGTATAGTATCTGTGACTGACTGACTTCGATGACAGATCCATTGCAGTGCAGACGATGACTAGTTTAACTGGTGTCAATGTGATTCAGGTATATTGTGCTATACCCGGCTACGGCACTGACCGATCCACCATCAAGAACATCATGCTAACCTTTCTCCCCCGCAGTACTATCAAAGTGAGTCTCGCCCATGCTGATCTCTGCTCTCTGATTACCCCGATTTGCCAGAAACCAGGAACTAATCCAATCCGCAGCAATCCTGTACAAATCTCTCGGCATCGACTCACACTCCATTCTCGCTTTGGCCGCCGTCTACGGCACCATCGCTTTCTGCTCCAACGCCATCACCACAAGGTTTATGACGGACCAGTGGGGCCGCCGCAAGTACGTGACCCGCCATGCAGATGTGGAGCATAGCATGAAGCACCTGAATCATGAGATCGATATTGGCTTCGTACTAGTAAACCAAAACTGACAAAACGCACAGGATGCTGATCACCGGATTGGCGGGTATCGTGCTCATCGAGATCTACGCCGCTGTCATGCAGCGCGAATTCCAGAATACTAATAACCGGGTCGGTAAGGGATTTGCCATCCTGGGAATTTACCTCTTCGTCGTGTGCTACTGTAAGTGGATCGAGACGCTGGCTGCATGCCGCTGTGGAGCTGACCAGGATCTGGGGAACGATGAATCAGTTTCCTGGGTCAGGGTAGGTTTGTGCATGGATCGCTGACTCGTGACTTTCCCATCTAGATGGTATGCTTAATAGTACGACCTGGCTATATGGCGCAGAGGTCCTGCCCATAGCGCTAAGAAGCAAAGTGATGGGTCTTGCGGCAGCGTCACACTTCATCGTCAATGTTGCCAGTAAGAAAGCCCTTTTACTTTCAGCCCTGAATCTGACCTCAGATTGATATGATAATGATCGCTGATGCAAATTCCCAACATAGTCACCGAAGCCGGACCGAGCGCGTTTGCTACTATTCACGAGAATTACTACTACGTGTTCGTAGTATGCTCGGCCTTTTTCCTCGTCATTGCATACTTTTTCTTCCCGTATGTACCTCCCCATCACTCTATTTCCCTTGCACCGCCTTACGGCACGGGACGAGACGCATTGACTAAAATCTTACACATCTAGTGAAACAAAGCAAAAGACTCTCGAAGAAGTCGCCGCTTCCTTCGGCGACCGCGTTGTTCTGGCCGAGGAAGCTCCCAAGCGTGTCTCCGTTGCAGGAAAGGCTGACCACGTCGAATCCGTGGGCGAGTCTTCGTCGGCATAATTGTAGGCTCCTTCATTCTATGGCAGAATGTTGAGGCCATCCAATCTAGGTGGATAATTGTACACGCAATCGTGGCGAGATTGACATAGCCCCAGGCTTCCACGTTTATCAGGCCCAGCTGGGCATGGATTGTATGCACACCTAAATATACTTACTGCCAGCGAAGGACTGAGACTCTCAACAGAGCTGCCATAAGCTCCTGGTATCCACCTAAACAACAAGTATGCACAAAAATAGAGACCGCCGTATAAAGTAGGAGTAAGAGAAGTGCCTGACTACATGACACCTTCCTAAACAAGGCTATGAGGCTTGTTGCCCTTCCCGCTTGATCCCGACGGCCGCATGACGTCATCATCATCATCAACGGCTGAGTGCCTTGCATAATACTGTACTCAACAGATACTCTTTCAGGTCCTTTCATTATTGTAAGACTTGGAAGCTATCGTGAGAATCACCACAAGATCTTTGAAACGAAAATCTAGAACTCATCCTCGAGGAGTAGTAGAGTTTTCCCATGTCCCTGAATGTCCTCCCAATGCTCCCATGCAGTAAAAATTTTCCCGTTCAGCCCCCGATCCACCCCTGACAATTCTCATCGGACCCGTCACGCTGGATCCGCGCTAAATGGTGTGCCCCATTCTATTCCATTCCGACGGGCCTTTCGGATATCAGATTCAGAATGGATGGTGATCGTCTTTATCGTGAGAGGGAAATCCAAATTGAATTCAGCCTATTGTCTATGCATGATCTATTTAGGAGTCGGTGAAATGGACAACGCTTGTTGGATTGCTATTAACTGCCGACTAGTCAAGCCGCGTGACTTGAACCCCTGTTAGTTGATGCAGAATGCACTCGTTCCAAAGGAAGAAGCAATGAAACAAGAAGCAATTTGAAAGCTAAATTGCCACGCGAGGATCCCTGATCGTGGTCAACCAGGTGCACATGTGCTTAGTCCCGGGGGAATGGTACAGTATGTAAAAAAACTCAAGACGGGGGGGTTTTGCCTATTTAGGTAGTGTTTAGACTTTCTCCGCGCCTTGAAGGCAGGCTCCTTTGGGTCATACTCATAGTGTCAAGCCTTCCAAAGCCCCACAGATCTATAGTTCCAGAGTTCCATCGTCTCATCGTTCCCACCAACCCAGTAGTGAGTATAATAGTGCCCTGCACCGACCGTGCAGTTCCGATCGCTCGGGGAGGACACTATTTGCCACCATGCATCGTGCATGGCGGATTATATATGATCTCCTTCATACGGAGTTCACAGATGGCTGTTAAACAATCTAGCGGCTCGGCAAACGGGGTCGGCTAGCGGGGATCGTCGAAGTTATTCCCCTGCCCCGGGCCCTGTGCAAACTCCCTACAGACACTCCTGTACAGTTAAAACTATATTTTATTGAAGAGAGTCTGGATACCGTTTCCCAACCACTTGGTTAACCTCTCTCCTGCTTTGCGGTACCGGACTCTTCTCTCCAACCCCCTTACCCCAGGGCCCATGCACATGGCAGATCATCTCCTCCCCCCCCCCTTCTTCCGGGGCACTCGGGGAGGAGGAGGAGGAGGAGGAGGAGGAGGAGGATAGGGCCAGGACTGTAGACGCACTGTGACGCTGATCTATCCCCAGATTGCTTTCAACCCTTTTTTTTTTTTTTTTAATGTAAGGAACAGCAGGCCCAAGCATCGGCTAGTTCTCGCCCTGTCAAGAGCCGACGGGTTGCATTCCGTACATTCCGCGCGATTCTTGTTCGTTGTAACCATACTCCATAGCCTAGGAGAATGGCGCCGCCATGTGGAAATTTAGGGTTGTGTTCTGGGCGGAGATTGTCCACTTGGCTTTTTGCTGGGTTCTCCCTCATTATTTGCCCTTGCTTTGACTTAGGAGGATCAATGGTGGGTTTCAGGTCAGGATCGACAATTAGTAGGTTCCCGCGGAGGTACGCACGGTGAATCGCCTTATTCCTGTAGGCACTAGGCTTGGAGAGAGGAGCGCATCGGATTTGTCGAGTCTGAATAATTTCTTGGTGATCATCGATAGTTACTTGTACCGAATTTCAAGCCCTCATTATTCGTGTGTCGTGCCTGGTTTTAGAGATCGTGACTCCATTCTCATCCACCATACTTCGTATAGCATTTAGTATTTGTGGGACTATGACTACTCTACCATGGCCGGTGCCGCCCGATTGGGAAATCGGTTGACTCAATTCTGCTACGTATGCGAAGGCGTACCAAGATCTAGGACGATTCTATTATAAAATCTTATAAAATCTTTGCCCACTGCATATTAGCTTAATATTGGCGACCATGTCTTCAGAGTATACTACGTAGTGGTCCACGTAATGGCATTTGCTACAATTTAATCGTAGTTGCCTGCTATCGGTAACCACGTCTTTGGATACATAGCTTCCCCCGTACTTTATCCCCTGCTCTGGCCACCACCTGTCTAACTCCAGCTACCATGTGCCTTGCCATCCAGCCGTGTCATTTTCCCACTGGCCATAGATGCAGTAGCCAGTCCCAGGGACTCGGTACCACGACAGGCAGTGACGTTTCTGGGGAACTAGGAACCTGCAAGAAGAAAAAAATCCGTCCGAGCTAACATCTAGTGCTGCTTCACATCTGAGAATAGCCTTGTGATTATTGGGCTAATTCGTTAGTTCGCGCTAGTCGCAGAAAAAGAAAAAAGCGTTGACTCTGTGGCGCTCCCACAAGTGGCTTAGCTCGCACTTGACCTGATTCATACTAGCCGCGACGCATCGTCGTTCGTATTTGACCACTTATTGTTCTTACCATGTCCGCTTGGACCTCTTGTGGCAAAACACACATAGATACACCCCCAAAAATCCTGCGAGTCGCTGACTGTCGCATTACTGTAAAGCGAAGTAGTCGTCGCATCATTCCTCCCGTCTTGGCAATCATGAAGCCCCAACCTCGTCGTTTCGGGATCGCCTTGATACATCTCTTGCCGTTTCTCCCGTGATTCACAGCCGAATCCCCGAGTCAATCCTCCATGCATGCATCATCACCCTATCATGCCCTCGTAGGGCCCAAGCACTTGACTCCTCGCATCGCATGTCGCAGCTCATCCATTCCCTCGGGACGATGATCGGAGTCTCTTCTCTATGGCATCGAGCAAATCAGGGGTTGATCAGGCACCGTGCTTCATTGCTTCCTTTCCCCCCGGGCCGAAGATCAGCTTCTAGAAGACGGTTGAGCGGGTCTTGAGCACGGTTGATAGAGTGCCATGTTGCAATGTTCCATCCATGATGGTGGGATCTGTCACGGATACTATTGCTTTTCTATCTTCTGCCTGTCAGGATAGTTAGTACCCTATTCTGCATAGCGTGGATGGTGGGAATTCTTCGGAAGTTGGTCCTATGAATCCCTACAGGTTAAGTTCTCCCAAGCCAGAGGCTGGCACATACTTTATTTATCCGACTAGCAAGGACTGTCGGAAGCTACGAGGCTCCTTTAACCTAACCAGTCACTTCTAAATAACTCATGAAAAAACCTTGATTCAAGTTTCGGATGCGGTGGGTCCCCTTGGACGACCTTCTAGAAGACTGAAAACATTCCATGCGCCCCACTTAGTTAGTTCTCGGGCGCTCCGCGCTATTGTCAGTCCCCAGTCAGTCTCTTCTTCCATGCAGGGCTGGGATTCTTCCTGGAATCCCTGCACGGTACTGGAATTTTTGGCGCTGCATGGTTTTTCTTTTCCCACACATTATTATTCATTTCTTATTCATTATGCGAGGTCGGCATATTATCTTTACCGAGAGACTGTCTCTCATTACTCTATCCAATTATCCAACTGCAAAGGGGGCGAACGGTGAGGCGTTGTCAAATGTTCAGCCCTTCGTCGCGCTAAACCCACCAGGGTCTGCACGTTGCCTCTCGTCGGCCATCACTTCGGAGGCAACCCATATTTCCTACCTATTTTGGCTGACCTTGGAATTTCGTTTAAAAACATTATTAATTTATAATAATTCATGATGTCTGTGCATGTTTGAATTGTCATGTACAAAATCCTTGACATGACTTTTATGACGCATGGCTCGCGAATCCCCCAGTCGATCTCGCCCTTGAAGACAAAACCTTAAAGGTTCTATCCTTTCCTCTTTTCCCCCACCTGTCAGGCCCGTGGTGGATTTGCAAACAGAATTTTCTTCCTATATCTTCAGATCCCGACCCAGTCCAGATCCCAGATTCCACATCTAGACCCAGTGGACGGGTAAGTGGGCACGTCAGAACTGGAGCATTACGAACAGCCACCGGCCACCGGTCCACCCAACCCAACGCCATCGCTTGTTGAACCAAGCGATCATTGTTGATCGATAATCCTCTCGTCTGCGTATCTCATCTCGAAAAAAGAGTCATCCACAGAAATTTTACGTCTGGGTGTACCACATTCGCACACACACTTTCTACCCAGAAGCCCTACCATGGCTTCATCATCCCGTTCATCAGGGAAACGCCTCCCAATCAGTTGTCAGGCATGTCGCACACGAAAGATCCGCTGTTCAAGAGATGGCAGACCCTGCCAAACTTGTGTACGGCGTGGCCTCGGTGCCGAAGATTGCATCTACCTGGGTCAGCCTCGACTTTCTTCAGAACAGTCTGCGCCAGCGGACCCAACAGTTCAAAAAGAATTACTCGCACGCATCCGTAATCTTGAGGGCCTTCTTCAAAAACAAGTCAACTCACAGGCGGGGACTCCTGCGGGTGCGGCATCACCGTTAGGTGCCACGAGTGCTACGGGCAGCTTCTCCGAGTCTGAGTTAGGCGCCTCTCTGGAGGCGTGGGGGAGCCCATTGTTGGGCAATGTTGGTACCCTTCACACATCGCCCTCGGGCCATGTGCGGTACGTCCCGCTTGCTTCACAGTGGGAGTCTGTGGTTGCGAAAAGCCCCGCTGCGGAGTGTTTGCGGAGCTCAGATGCGGACATTGCGGATGATGATGATCTGCAAATTCCACTTGCACGTAATGGAAGTATCTCTAGGGCTGAGTTGTTGGCACTTCTCCCACCGGGACGATATTGTGACAGTCTAAAAGAAGTGTATTTTCGAGTATTCTCTCCTGTATGTTTCTTCCCTCTTCATGCTAAAGCCAGAAAGTTTCTGCTTCCTTTGGATGATGACTGATATGTTTAAAGGTCTTCCACATTCTACACGACTTGACATTCGAGGCTGAATATCAGCAGTTCTGTCATGATCCAGGCAGTGTATCAACGGCCTGGTTGGCCCTACTCTTCGCCATCCTTGCTATAGCAGTTAGCGCTCTGAATGATGACGATCCTCTTCTCGCTGATCTCGGCCGCGAGCGGACAGTTAGCCGCAATATCAAAGTGCTCTCAGCACGTTATCGATCCGCAGCGCTACGCTGCCTAGCGGCGGATGGCGTCATGACCCGGCACTCAATCAATTCTCTCCAAGCTCTCGTTCTCATCAGCTATGCACGGCTACACCGGGGTCTTCCTTTCTGGACCCTTCTCGGGTTTACGCATCATGTTGCCATCTCGATGGGCTGCCACCTCGATCCTGAACGGTTCAGCCTAGGCCCCATCGAGCGCGAAGAGCGTCGTCGTGTCTGGGCCGGTCTCATGATGCTCTATACAATTCAGAATACCTCATTTGGTAGTCTCGACCAGACACAACATTCACAGGATGTAAAGCCACCTGCGGATGTTGATGATGTCGACCTCCTCACTGCTCCAAGCCTCTCTCTTACCTCCGACCCATCCTCCCCAATCATCACTCGCCCAACACAAATGACCTTCCTCCTCCTCACATCTCGCCTATACAAGGTTTCCAACCGCATCTGCGAATCTATCTTCACATATCCGCAATCCCGCTTCTCAACATCTCAGCTAGAAGCAGAAGTCCTAGCCATCCGTGAGCTCTGCGATGCGAGGTATAACCTCGACACATCCCGTGACCCGCTACCAGTACACCACCAGGCAAACCTCAACATCCTCTACGCTCACATCCACCAATTACTGCTCCTCCTACTACGACCCAGTCTTTGCCAATTCCTGCAGGGCGAGATCACATCGGAGACATGCGAGGCTCGCGGGAAGTGTATGGCTTCCGCCAAGGCCTCGCTATCTATCTTCCAGTCTCTCCTCGAGAATCCGCAGTTCGCGCCGTATAGGTGGTATACTAGTGGTCTGGGTAGCTTCCATGCCTTCCACGCCGCGGTGGTACTGGCCGTTGGCTTGATGAATCCGGAGAACCAGGCTGAATTCGACGACACAAAAGAGATACTCGGTAAAGCATTGGATATGTTTGCCTCATTATCAGTACGAAGTACCTTCTGCAGTAAAGCTATGCCTGTTGTGCGGCAGATTATGTACGTCACCCTCCCCCCCATGATCAAATAGCCCTTCATCCCCATCATCTGATGCAATGAATATGGACTGAACTAACATTCTACCTAGCGACGTAACATCAACCCAATACCAACAAACCCAACAGCACCAAACACCCCTCCAGTCCCAACTCCAACTACAAGCCCAAATCAACGCCCATACGATACCGCAACACCACCAGCAACAACAGCAACAACAATCAATGCTCACCTCCCTGGCACCCAGTCTCTCCTCACTCACGATACCGGATAGTTTCATGCTCTCACACTCGCATCCACACTCACAGGCGAATTCGCCTGTACCGACTGTCGCGTCCTCGTCTAGTGATCCCACCATGCAATCTAGTTTCGGGTTGCATTTGCATCCGCAGAATTGGTTGGGACCGACTTCTGTGCCGTGGGATACGTTGGGTGCGTCGATGGGACAGTTCAAGTTTGAGTCTGATGTTGTCTAAATCTTTTTGGGGGTTCCGACAAGATTTTTTTCCTTTCATCTTTCCTACTTGTTCCCCTCTCTGTCATTGTGGCTCGATTTGGTCTGGCTAAGATTGGGTTGGAGTGAGGTGCTTGGGGTTTCTCTTTCTTTGGTTCTGGGAATACCTAAAAGTGTTTTGGGACTTGGGTGGGATTTTCTGCCATGGAACGCATTGGAGTGGACTGGGTCCAGGCTGGGTGGCTGGGTGGTTGGCCTTTTTTTCCATTTCGGGTTGAAATTTGTTGTTTTGCTATGTGCACTTTTTTATGAGATCATGACTGGGAAAGGGGGTTTTCTATATATTTTTATTATTTACATCTTTGAATTCGATTCTAGTCTCTAGGGCTCACTCAAAAATAATCTCTTTTTTCAATCTCAATCTCTTGGAACGGTTCCTAGAGGTTAAATTATCTAATCTGTCTTCTAGTCTCGAAATAGATTTGAACTGCTTCAAGCATCCCTTTAAGTTACTTTGGTCATTGTATGGGCCAGAATTATCTACTGCTTTGGAATTGTTGATGATGTTGATGCATGTTCGAGATGCTCCAGCTGTACTCTAAGTGTGTGAAATTCGCAAGGTTTTCTGGCCCTGGCTCTTTGATGTCTCGTACTGATACCTTGGCCATCGAATCAATAACTGTGTGCTTACCAAGAGATGAATCCCGTACAATGCTGGTCAAGTACCTTTGGGTTATCATTTAGATGATCTCGGATGACGAGAATTCACTGAGAATTCGCATGATCCGACAGCACCCATATGTTCATGTCCAGATGACCATTGAATTATCTTAAATATCGAATGTATACGAGATTAATCCCATCAAGCAAGATAATTATGTATGTTGAGTGAACTAGAGCAGGCCAAGTCCCAATCAGATCAGTTTGATGCATCACGCGTGCCGATCTATACCCAGATTTAGAAGTGTAGCGGTTCGGCATATTCCCGCCCGCCCGCAACAGACAGTGCTAAGAAGATTAGATGATGGCGAGCGCCGAGATCCCATATTTCACTCCAAGCGAAGTCGAGTAACGTTGCATGATCGTCACTCTCCGACGAGATCCGGAATGACTGTGCCTCTCTCCTCAAGCAGGACGTAAACTCAATCTTGGCGTGCCCCACTGACAAGGCCAATGTGGACTGCATACACCCACCGAAGCAATTTAGCATCAAGCCATCCATCACCACTCGCCCTCCACGTCGCTCACTCGTGCAGGATGTACGTGCTCTGATTTGACTCGGAGACCGGCTCGGAATCACTCGTCACGGCCCACGCCGGTGCTCAGAACTAAGCCTTAGCGGCTTGTTAACCCCCCACTATCTTCATGGTCAATGGGCATCAACATCCTAAATGGGCCATTTTGTGCCCGTGTTGCAGCAGTGTACCTGTCAATCTTTGTGAGTCGCGTTTTTCGATCTATGAGGTCCTCACATCGTCACCAATCGGATGGTTTTCGTTTCTACCGGCTACGTCCCAACTGGGCATCTCTTGAGAGCTCTAGTTTTGCCCCGGTCGCACTAATTGATGAACCCCGCAGCGCAAGTGCCCGGAATATCGCCGTGATGTTTCGTATAGCCTTGTGATACAACAGCAAGACGATGAGCTTTGAGAACACACGTGGGACGCAGCAACGACGAGATGCTCTTTCGTATCGGTACGAAGGCCGCCCTTGCGCAAAGGCAGGGGGGAATGCGGGAGCTATAAGAAGCACGCAACTTTCCCTGTAGATATAGAAATTTCAAGTCATTGCCTAGCTCTGGATTCAAAACTTGCGAGTCGTTCACATCTCAGATGCATTCCAGCGCCCTACTTGGCCTCTTGGCCTTTGCAGCCGCCGTGACTGCCGCTCCTCCAAAGCGTCACTCCAATGCCCATTCAAGTTCTTCGGTTACAAACTTCAAGAGCCACATCAAGAATGTGGTCATCCTAGAGATGGAGAATCGCTCTCTGGATAACCTGCTAGGTGGCCAGACCCTCAAGGGTATCGAGAACCCCATTAACAACGGCCCATACTGCAATCCATACAACCTGACCGACTCTACGCAGGGCAAGGTCTGCAGTGTTGCCAAGGACTTTGATTCTATTTTGGATGACCCCGATCACTCAGTTACAGGCAACAACATCGAGTTCTATGGGACTTTCGTTCCTGACAACGCCGCCATTGCCAGTGGCAAGCTCACTCCCTCCCAGCAGGGTTTCGTGCACGAGCAGCTGCGCCGCTATGGTGATGATGTGAATAAGACTTCTCTCGCGAAGCAGGTCCTTAATTACTACACCGAGGATGAGGTGCCCGTCTTGACCTCGCTGGTGCAGAACTATCTGACCTTCAACCACTGGCACTCAGACCACCCTGGCGTAAGATAGCGAGATAACACCAATACCAAATTGTACTCTTAAACTAACGAATTCTCTAGCCTACCAACCCCAACCGAGCCTACGTGCTCTCTGGAACCTCCGCTGGTCACGGTACCAACGACAATTCATTCGATTCCGATGTCCACGGCCTAACCCAACGCTCCATTTTCCAGCAATTGTCCGAAACCAACCATACCTGGAAAAACTACTACACAAACACCGGCATGGTGGACGCCTTCCTCTTCGACTGGACCTTTACCTCCGGCAACACCGACAAAGCCGTACCACTGTCTAAGTTCTACTCCGACGCCAAAGCCGGAACTCTTCCAGAATTCAGCTTCATCGATCCATCCTGCTGCGGCACCGGCACAAACTCTATGCACCCAACCGGCCTAATCTCCGACGGAGAAACATTCATCAAGAACGTATACGATGCACTCCGCGCCTCACCTCAGTGGAACCAGACCCTATTCATTCTGACCTTTGACGAGACTGGCGGTTTCCACGACCACGTCCCCCCACCCCTGGCCGCACGCCCCGATAACCTGACTTACACCGAGACTGCGCCCAATGGTGAGAAGTACACTTTCTCATTCAACCGACTTGGCGGACGTATTCCTACTCTGCTGATCTCGCCGTGGGTTGGCAAGGGTCTTGTTGAGCAGAAGGGTACCAACTCGGATGGGCAGACTGTTTCGTACTCTGCTTCGTCTATCTTGCGGACCCTGGGTTACTTGTGGGACTTTGAGCCGTTTACGCCTCGTGTTGCTACCTCGGCTTCGTTTGACCATTTGATTACGAATGTCAAGCGTAGTGATACTCCAGTGGCTCTGCCTGAGCCTCAGTCTTTCAAGGTGAAGGCGTAAAAAGGAGTCGGATGGTGTAGTTTGGCTTTGGGTCGTGGTTCTCCTATATTATGCGGTTGCTTGATTATAGATATGATGAGAAACCGTTTATTTTCTTCATTCATTTCCCAATTTTGAAGCTATATGGCACTGTAAATCAGAGATTCAATATGAGTCGACGCAAGGTTTGCAAGATTCTCTTAGCCGAAATGCATTCCGCTAACACAATGTTATCGAATTTTGGCATCCATGGAGAGACCATGTTATTCAAATCATCTAGAAAGTACCAAATTGATAGGTAGCCCAGTTAATGTAAGTTCCAGTGCTCAGGCTGAATGTTTGATACGGCAGCCGACCCCTTTGCATCTGGTTGATACCATTCAACACAGCCATACGGCTGCGCTACCAGCCATTGTGAGCACCTATGCGATTGACAGGTACAAGCCTGCCGTCGGCTCCATCTTTGTCACAATAACAGTGAACAAGAATCTCTGGGGCTATGGTTTTAGCAGTTTTATCCCCCCTTGGACCGAAGCAGCTGGCTACCTGCCTACTATTATGCTGAACATGTGTCTCACGGTCCTTTGGTGTTCGTTCAGCTTCCCGGTCTACCTTTCCGGAAAGAATAATTCCAGGAAGTGGACCACCAACTCTAGCCTCTGGACGCTGGAGACCAAGTGATAGAGAAGCTTGTACATAGCCTGAGCCCGCACTCCATCATCTCGTGGTAGAGATATTGTTGGTACCGCTCGATCTGATTTGCTTTCTTTCAGTAGATTTGCAAGAATCGATACCCTGGTGCATTGATCTGATAGTGTTACAAACACCATATCATGTAAGCAGTTCAATAAAATTGACCCAAATCTAGAATCAATCAATTCGTATAGAAACTCCTCATTCGTACGTCCGGATACGGAGTATTGTGGCTTCGGGTGGGAGCCTAGAAACAAAGTTTACTTCCGTGCGGGGCGCTAGTCATTGTGGTGGTTGAATTAGTAGCTAGAATGGTTGTGGGAAACTGACGCCAGACGCCACTCATGACTCAGGCTCTGAGTTCAGGGAGATGAGATAATCTCATAAATCTTTCTTGGAATCTCTGAGAGAGCTAGCTAGACTACAAATGAATCGAATATGTTCACATTTCTGCACTTCACGTATGATGCCAAGGAATGAAATATTCTATCAATTGGAAGGAGTAGGTTATAGACCCTATTTTAGGTCCTAGAGGAGTAATCTATTATCTAACTTGGATAACCAAACATCATATCGTCAATTTGAGTATAATGAGTCCATCAAGGGTACTAGTACTAGTTTGATTAGATTAGCACTCGCCAGCTTGAATCAGTCTCGATCATGATCACAAAATATCCCCACAGATAGAGTCCTCCACATTGATACGCCTACATCATAAGCCACGAGAACAGACCCAGCAACACCAATGCGCCAACGTCGCCTGCAGTGCGCATAGTATTAGCCGCATTGGTTGCGGTAGCGGTAGCAACACTTGTCTTGCTTGGAGATGAGGTAGAAGTGCCAGTAGCTGTGCCAGTAGCTGCACTGCTCGAGTTTCCACTGCTGGCATTACCAACAACACCGCCGAAGACGTTTGCCGGCACGGTCGAGTCTTTAGCCTTTGCTGCAGCAGACTTGAATGAGTCTAGAGTATCCTGTCCGCTGGAACTGCAGTTGAATGAAAATTTAGTCGACAGATTTCATATACAGCACTGGGAATGTAATTTTATCAAAGCACACTTACGGAGGATTGATGACTCCGACCATGCCGGCCTGGCAGTGTCCCTGTATACCACAGTAGTACCAGATAGGGTCGGTGTTGTTGACGGTCAGCGTGAAAACGGTTTTCTACTGGTGTTAGCCGCGTATTGTTGGCTCGTTATAGTTTGAAAGACCTACTGATTCCTCGGATGTCTTGAAGAATCCGCTGAAGAAGCCCCCACTGCTAATTGGCTGGCAAGGGTTGGCAAACGAAGCTTGAACGACCGAGTGATCCGGTGGGAAGAAGTGGAATTCGACCTTGTCACCCGAAGCAACAGTTAAGGAAGCTGGGTTGAAGGTGAGGCCATCTTCGCCGACATTAATGGTGTGCACGCCACTAGCAGCCGAGGTAGTTGAAGTAGTTGACGACGCTGCAGTCGTGGTAGAAGACTTAGCGCTATTTCCATACTGAGCATGGATCAAGGGCAAAGAAGAGAAAAGAAGAGCGGTGCTTAAAAAGTTCATCATATTTGCGGTTCGTTAAAAGTGCGTCTCTCGTGGGTTCATGGATGGAATTGTAATGGAAAACTGAAAAGATAGCTCCCTACTGATCCTATTTATGGTCCTATTTATACTTAAAGCCCTGGACCTAACTCTAACCGCGGGAATTGAATTAATGTGTCGGCCTAGGTGCTTCTTTACCATCACATTAACTCTAAGTGCTTGAAACCACGCGACTAAAGCCACCGTCTTACTGGAAATACGGCGTGGCTTCCCAAGCAACAACCAGGTACTTTTAGTGAAGGATTTGGTTAGTTGATTGATTAACGTGCCAAATCTTAATCTATGCTTTGCCCAACCATCTCCGTCGAATTGATTAATTTACTAAACGCATAGCCACTGCCCCATCCGCCGGTTAATTTTCCGCGAACGCAGCTTGAGCTTGACAATTCCAAATTGCCAAATTAGGTTAATGGGCCAAAGCTTACCCCAGAGGGTCCAGTAATAATAGTGGACCCTGTTTCTTCTTTCTACCGCCGGGTCCGGCCCAGTCACAGCTTACGCCCCCAAAATAATCAGATTGGTTTCCAATGTTCAACGTCTGTTAGAGATAGATTTGTAATCAGCACAATCAGCTGACGGAAGTCGAAGGTATGGCCATTTTCAGCAATGAATGGGCTCCAAGGGATGGTTGTGAAGTCGTAACATTATGAAAGAGGCGCAGCGCGAGCTTCTCAAGTAAGGTTTCTGCAAAGTTTAGGGTCAAAAGGATCGCCCACAGAACCACCAAAGTTAGTTCTAATTTCCTTAGACCCTACTCAATGCGGCAGTTCGTAGATTGCTTGTTTAAGACTGGCCCGAGCCCCCGCGGGCTGTGCTTTGCTCACTGATGGGCCTTTCACCATTCACCTCGGTCGCAGACTCGCAGGCCAGCCAAGTTCCAACAAAGAGGATTACCCCCAACTTGCCGTTGCCAAGTGTCAGATGTCTCCATGATAACAAAGGAAATACGAAAACGACGCAGTCTTTTGATTGCTAGGGAGCCCCATACCTCGAATTTAGAAAAAGCCCCCCTCCCTTCAAAGCCAGATATGGTGCCTGGCCCGCGCTGACACGAGAACGAAAACTCAATGACTGATGATTATTCGGATGATCTGCGTCTTTTCCTGATGACACCATCTTCACGTTGAGGTTCGCTCATCTGCAGGATCCTCTACGAAGGACTGTATTTACATTCGTTGGCCACCCCGCCGTGTTCGAGTCGCTATACAATTCTTTCCACGGCATGGCTGTGTTATACCTTTGCTGGCTGCTGGCTTGGGCTGCGTCCTGCCTCGCTCAACTTCAGAGCTTTCACCCCATCGGACACGATGATCTTACCTACAGCATCAATATTCCTCAGAGCACGGCGCAGTCGGGCTCAGGGTCGATATACTTTCAACTAAACTCAACAAAACAAGTACGATGGTTCGCCCTGGGCCAGGGGACGCGCATGGTGGGCGCAAATATCTTCGTTGTATATCCAAATGGCAACAACAACATCACTGTTTCACCACGACTGGGTATGGGTGAAGTCCAACCACTGTACAACAGTGATGCCCAAGTTTCGCTCTTGGACGGAAGCAGTGTCTCAAATGGCGCGATAACGGCAAACATTCGATGCGATACCTGTATCAACTGGACCGGCGGAAGCGCAGACGTGACAAGCTCCTCGAGTTCCTGGATCTGGGCTGTGAAATACGGATCACCGCTGGATTCGAGCGATGTCTCTGCCGAACTCACTCAACATGATGACTCGGGTGTGGTCACTGTTGACCTCGTCAAAGGCACGGGCGGAAGCTCCGATAATCCATTCTTCGATTCCTCCAAATCCACTTCTTCATCTCCTGTGACTCCTACAACAGTCACCACGGCTACTGCCCAGAATCCATTAGCCATGTTCAACAAAAAGAGAACCGCACACGCAGTGTTAATGATTATTGCATTTGTGATCATGTTTCCCTTCTTCGCCCTGACACTTCACATCTTCCCATCGTCCAAGACAGCAAGTGTCCATGGCTTACTTCAACTTCTCACCCTGGTGGTAGCTCTAGCTGGCCTCGGGCTCGGAGTGTCTATGGCAAAAGAAATCAACTTGTTGAACAACCATCACCCTATCATTGGTATGGTGGTTGTTGCTGGTCTTACTGCTTTCCAGCCCATCATGGGTCTGCTGCAGCATCGCTATTATCGCAAGAGTGGGGGAAAGGGTATCTTTGCTTATGTACATCGGTGGTTTGGGCGGGTGATGATTGTTTTGGGAATTATCAATGCGGGACTTGGGTTTCAACTTGCTCGGGGACCTAAGGGTGCTATCATTGCGTATAGTGTTGTGGCTGGAGTTGTTGGAGTGTTTTATTGCGCGGTTATTGTCTGGGTACAGATGGGTCGGAAACGTAGTTGGTGATTTAGATGAAGTGGGAATTGCAACACCGGGTACGGGATTACAAGGGGACTCAGGGGGTTTGCCTCTTTTAACAAGTTTCTCGGATTGGTCATATGCTTAAATGGAGTTTTAGGTGAATCGTTCTTAGAATTGATGCCTTGATGAGGATAAGCACATCAACACATTCTGTATTTCTTTTATCAAACCGAGAATCCTTATCTATAGACTGAAGTGAGAATAAGATTCGTGCCGTCGAAAATTGACGGTTAATTTTCCAGTTCAAAAGTAATGCCAAAGTGTTGATGAACCCCTGAGTTCGTGATGGTGTCATGGCCAGAAAAGTGGCTGGCATAATTGCTTCTTGAAGGAGCATGCTTGTCCACTAGATCAAGCCACAGGGTCTCAAAGCTCGAGTTCAATCCCTCGAAAATACCTCTTAAAATAAGAGCACGCAATGATGCCTATTTATTAACAGTATTGGCTCCCGATTACCATTCAGGGCTTAGGTTAGTCGATCTTTCAAACCTCACCTACTCACTCAGGCACTGTCTGATCATGGTGGCAGGTAATACTATCAAAGAGCTTTGCAATAACCAAGTTTATTATAACTAGACGGAGATCTCCTGGGAGACAGAGAACAGATAGTCAGTCCATATACACCGTTCAGTTACTTGAGACAACCGAGTACCTGAAAAGTGAGAGCCTTCGTGATTGTATGGCAACAAGATTTGCTCTATAATGAAGGCTTTAATTTGTCTCTAAAGGAAGGTGCCTCGTCTTTGATTGCTCCCTTGCCTCTTTGCATTAAAACGGTAGGTACGAGGCAAGACGGTGTGATGCGATGCAATGTACGCAGTATTGCGTACACTATTTAGTTTTCAGGTCACACAGACTTCCTGTCTCGAGTTATAATCGACATCAGTCGCAAACTCGTCGAGTCACACTCAAACAAACCTCACAAAGACGCGTTATCCTCGAATTATCGTTTGTATCACGTAGCCGCTAGACTGGAGCCACTCGGCCGGGGCCATATCCGCTGGCCGAGGGCTCTAAGTGGCTTGTTTATCTATGATCGGCCCGTCTAACTTATTATGAACAGAATGAGGACGTGAGAAGCCTATTTTCTTTCATCTTTGATCATGATAGGATGCTTTCATCGGTTGAGTTTCCAATCTTCCCAGCTGAAGCGGCTGGCCAAACAAAGAGGATCGGACGAGGAAGCCATTGACGTCATCGGGTTAACCCCACATTGACAGCCGCGTGGACGATAGTGTACAACTACAAGCAGGTTGGATTATTGGTATTCCCTGTTAGTGATATCAGTAGCCAGTAAAGTGGTGATAAGAGATAGTATCATTCAGAATCATTGTAGTAAATGGTATCATCGATTTGTCGCCCAAGTTCCTTCAGTCCCAGGGAGTCAGGGACAGGGTTAGGCGCCCGAGGGATTAGGCGCAGCGTTTCACGTTTTTGCATTGTTGACGTCGTCCTTTGAGTAGCGCCGAGTATAGATCATGGTCTTATAACCATGAACAAAGGAACGTGGTCTTTGAAGAGGATCAAGGAAAAGTACTGCGCCTCGAAAAAAAAAGAGAAAGAGAGAAAGTACAAGGTTGACAGACAGATCTCGTATCGGGCGCTGGCCCACCAGGACCAAACATGCTGGGGTCCAGTTCAGCCCGGTTTCCATGGAATGCCACTCGGGAAGTCGAGAGTCGACCCGTGGACCAGTTCTATCAAGCATCAGTAGTTAGTAAAATGAAGTAAATAGAGAGTGTTTAGTACTGGCATGCACATCTGCTCCATCCAGTACGAAGGTATACTCACGATGGCACTAGCGTGGCACTAGAAGCAGAACTCAGCCACTACTCACCGTCGATTTGCCACGGTGCAACCCGGGCGAAAGTCTTCAGACTGGGGTGGAATACACCAAGAGACCCCAAGAAGATTGGGGTTCAACTGACTTTGCCCCAATCTGCAGCCCAGCGGTAGTCGGTGAAATAGAAGTCGACAGAGTGAAGGAAAAGGAAGAGAGAGCCTCACGTGGCGCTTCTTTCCAGTGGGCACAACTACTTTTTACTCTTTTTATCGCTCCCTTGGCCGCTTTCACCTCTTCTTCTCTTTCATCCGTCTTCCTGCTTGTTCGACTCACTCTTCATCTTCGATTTTATCAACTCCGGTCTCCTCGATATTCGAGCATCTCGAAATTCCCCTCCTCTCACCCTGATTTCATCTTCCCCCCACTTCTCCCGGCGAATTTGTGCTGCCTGTTGATCTGCAGGCTGAGACCCGCGGGGCTCACTCTCCCAAGAGGCTCCGCTCGGCTTGGGCTGAGATCCTCTTTCTCCTGGTCATTCGATCATCGGGCCAAGAATCGTGAGGAAGGGACTTCGATTCTCTTCTGGAAGCCTTACCAATCGGATCCCACATCCTGTTCTCCCGTCGGTGCCGAGAACTTGCAGACACTAGTCGATTTAGTCGATCACTGACTGAGACTACTCTTACTCACTCTGACACTACGTGATTTACCCCACCTACCTGCGCCCCTCCCCGAATTCCCAAATTCCCTGCATCGCGCATCCGTCCCGTTTTGCCCCTCCTGTCGCCCGGCTGCTTGAGCCCCTCCCGTAATCTCACTTCTTTTCTTTCCTGCTCACCCACCCCTCGTCCCTTGATCGCTATCTCTTCCCCCTGCTCTGAACCCGCCTCGACAAGTTTCACACTCTCACCTGTGTACCATGTCGTACAGCTACCGAGAGCGTGATCGCTACGAAGAGGACCGACCAGTGACCATCAAGCGTTACGTCATCGGCTCCGACGATCGAGAAGAACGACGAGACTTCATGAGTCGCGAGGATTCCATCGGAGACCGCGAGTTGGTCATCCGTAGAAAGACAGAACGTGAAGAGCCTCTATCGATCTCACGGTACGAGCGTGATGTGGAATACGATCCGCCAGTCCGCCGCGTCGAGCGTGAGTATGAGCGAGACTACTATGAACGTGAGTGCCCAAAACCAAAACCAAACCCCCATGGCTCCCACCCCAAATCCAAGTCCCAGGAGACTATCCGACAACGGCCGCCGGCCCCCCATTCAGGAGCTCTCGTCGTTCGCGAGCAGTCAGTAACCATCGTGAATACAGCCCGGAATGCCTACACCAGTCCTCGTGAGTCCGAGTATGATGTGGTTCGTCGCTCGGATGCCGAGGAGGACCCTTACTATTATCATCACCACCGCCGAGTTCGCGAGTACGAAGACCGTCGCTCGCGCCGTGAATTGAGTCCCGGCGATTCCATCTCCCAGACGAGTCGCCGTCACCATCGCGATCGCGACCGCGACGACTACAGTAGCGATGACAGCATGGTCTATATCCGCAAAGAGACCCGCGACTATGACGGTGAGCACCACCACCACAAGCGCCACCTTGCCGAGGGTGCTCTGGTTGGTGTCGGTGCTGCTGAATTGCTACGCAGCCACAGCAAGCGCGAGGGTAAAGAGGTCAGCCATGGTATGAGCCACGCAGTGAAAACGGCCGGCGCTGGTGCCCTCGGTGCCGTTGCTGTCAACGCAGCGGGTCATGTTCGCGACTACTACCGCAGCAAGAGCCGCAGTCGCCATCGCTCTCACTCGTTTGATGATGATCGTTCCCATTCCCATCGCCATAGCCGTCGCAGTCGCAGTCGCTCCCACTCCCACTCTCGGGGCAAGACCCTGTTGGAAATTGGTATCGGTGCCGCCGCTTTGGCTGCCGGTGCAGCGGCGCTTCGAAGCAAGTCCAAGAATGACCGTCGCAGCCGATCCCGAACTCGTTCTCGCTCCCGTGCTCGTGCTTTGAGCAGCACCCGCTCGGAGAAGGACAAGGACGGCGCCAGCGATGAGACCAAGCGCCGACAGCACATGGCTGGTGCCGGTCTGGCTGGTGCTGCTGTTGCAGGCCTAGTCGAACACGCCCGCAGCCGGTCGCGCTCTCGTAAGGGAGAGCGCTCCCACAGTCGCTTGCGAAAGGCCCTCCCCATCGTTGGTGCTGGCCTGGCTACTGCCGCTGCCACTGGTTTGTACGAGAAGAAGAAGGCCGACAAGGAGCAGAAGGAGCTGGTGCCCCGCGAAGGACGCCGCTCGCGATCTCGCAGCCGCAGCCGTGCCCCGTCTGAAGCCTACCCTGATCCAACCCGGGACTCTGCTGGTCTGATCGAGTATGGTGCTGACCCCGTCGCGGGTAGCATCCCGGCAGAGCACTACTACGGTCAGCCAGCGGGCCATGGTGATCCCTACTACTCTGACGGTGCTCGTCGCCACAGCCGGTCTCGCAGCCGCGGTGGTCGATACAGCGGCAGCTCCGATTCGGACCGAGATGGCCGACGCAAGGGCAAGAAGCACCGCAGCCGTTCCCGTGAACTAGCCTCTGCCGCTCTGGGCGCCACTGGTCTAGGCTACGCAGCACACAAATACTCGCAGCACCGGGACCGAAAGAAGGCCGAGCGTTCGCGCTCACGTTCGAGGACTCGTGAGTCCGTCATGGATCCTCCCCCTTGACCCAATCTTAGAGGTACTAATATTTCTCCCGCAGGATATGAGGACGACGCACACCGTGACCCCTACGAGGAATCCTACGATCCAGAGCCCTACCCTGTCTCCCCACAGGCTGCTCACCAGCGACCCGCAGAGAACTACTACCCGAACAGCAATTACTTCCCCCCACCCCCGGGCTCAACCCCGAACCTGAACGCCACCCCTCAGCCCTACAACCCAGCCGACTATCCGCCTCCCCCGGGCGCTGCACCCCCTGCCCAGCCCTACAACTACGGCGCCGCCAACACAGGGCCAGAAACCTATGCCCCACGGCCGCGCAGAGCTGATGAGAATGTGAGTGCTCCGTCGAGCTCCACCCTACCCACTGAGCAAACCCGTACCCACCATGGTGCGTTCACCGCAACGCCGTCCAGTGCCGCCCCCAGAAACCCACGGCTAACAGTTCCCACCCCAGGTTTAAACAACAACCCTCATCTACAAACTCACCCGTCCATACCCCGCGAGGTCAATCCATCAGCATCACCGTCCAAATCCGTGGCCTTTGACTTGAACACGGATCCTAAACGGTCCGCTGACTCGGGGTATGAGACCGACGACAGCGATTCAACTATTGACGGGCATACCCCACGCCATCACCCCAAATATCAACCCCAGACTCGCCGGCGCTCATCTTCCGTCCCTTCTGCCCATTCTCACCATCACCGAAACAGCGATGGTAGCGGTGGTGCAGGCCCCAGTTCTAGTTCTTCTTCATCCCGCCACCATCACCATCCATCCCATAGCCATTCCCATCATTCTCAAAGATCATCTCGAGAAGACTCCCCACTCGACTCAGACTCTACAGTCGACCTCCCAGAGCGCTTCGATTCAAAGGGCCGTCTACTCCCCCAAAAGAGCGAGGACTCATCTGTCGAAAGATTGGAGGATTATCTGAGAAACCTTGCAAAAGTTCTTATCTAACATGCCCTTCGCTTGCACTGATAAAATAAACTTGGAGAATCGTGAACTTGGTTGTGACCTCCTTGGTCGAAACCTTGGGCTTTTTTTGGAAATGGCGATGCTTTGAGAATACCTTTCTTACTTCCATTTGGTGGATGATTGGACTTTGGCATGCTCTTATTTGTTCTTTTTAATTTCGGGTGGTTCTTTGATTTTTTTGTTTCTGTTTTTCTTTCATCCAGTTTTTGGCTGGATGCCTTGATGATGCCCAATGCCGTTATGTTTCTTTTTTTTTGGAATTTCTTTTTGATACGCGTTTTCTTCTGCCGATCTAAGATCATGATGTTATGCACGCGCCTTATGATGATGATTTACGACTGTATTTTCCTTTTCCTTTCAGATAGCTCAATGACTTTCACCCGTATTCCTCCGCCGCATGTCCCAGGACAACTCATTTCCATTCTAGGATAGCCGCCACCACTTTCAGAAGAACGCTCGCTCTGCTCGAGTCACACTAACCTTAGCGGGGTCTCAAAAAAAGACTAGGGCCAGGATTTGAACCTGGGTCTTCGGCACTCTGAAACAGGGCCCTCGATTACGATGTGTTCCACAACACCACCACCCTCACTAGGGACACCCCACCTCGGGTGGATAGACCCCCCCTCTCGCCCCTCGGGCCCGCCCTATGCCTGATTTGCTTGAATTCTATATTTTCAAAAGCTAAAACTACACATTCTTTTAGTGTGTAAGAGGGAGGAGTAGTAGCAGATCGGATGTAGAGGAAAACGATGAAGCGAAAATTAGGTAGGCGCTGGAGGGGGCATTGAGGCAGCAAGGAGTACAGAGTGCGGTGTGGAAGGCATAAGGAAGGTGGTGAAATCTACATAATAAATTGGGTATAGGGGGTTTGTGTAGTTACTGGGGGGTCTCAGGAGCAGGAGGGGGGGGTCTATCTAGTTATAGGGAGGGGGTCCTGCCCTGTTAGGTACCATTATTAATATTGCCCATTTCTACCTTCGAGCTTCCTCGAAGAGGCTAATTCGAGTCAAGATACAAAACAACGTTATAGTACTCGTCGTGACAAAGATGAAATATCACGGTGAAAACTGCGAATTGGCAACGCCGTCTAGTTGATACTATCCATATTCCAATACTAGGCGATCCATGGGGCCCGTTGTAGCATAGCGCGTAATCAATATCAATAAAGTCCTAAGTTCGTGAGCCGTATAACCTTCCGGTAAAGTAGAAAAACAAGAAAGAAAAGAAAAAGGGAATAAAGAGGAAGGTGAGGATGAAAGATGAAAAGAAGAAGCGGGATTAAACAGGGGGAACGGAAGAGAGAAGAGAGAAGACGACACCAGTTCTAGTCTTTTATGATATACATACTGAAACAGGTATGTATAGAATGTACAGCGCCCTCGAGATGGTCAAGGACGTGTAGAATGCGATGATAGGGTCGCCCCTGGGAAAGATACAGTACCTGTCCAAACGCTAGGACGGGGATTTCTTGTGGCTTGGGTCTCTCGCCAGAAAAAAAGTGCATGAGGCTAAAGAACATCCAAGAAATGAAAGCAATCAGAAAGTCAATCGAAATACCAGTAAGAAACACCTTCTTCCAAATGTGTGGAATGAGATCGTAGTCGCGCCATAAGGATCAAAACAGAGAAGAATAAAACGCTAAAAAGAAAAATTAAACTAAAATCAACAAATCATGTAGGCGCTGCGGGTATCATAATCATCATAGCTGGTATGGTAGAGGTGTTCTTGCGGTTGGCCAGGTCTTTTTTTTGCCAAGCAGGGATCGTAATTGTAGTCGTAGTCTTGTGCGCGTGCTATTGCGGCAATGACAAAGAGGACAAAGAGCATGCGCCTCACAAAGAACTCGAAGACTCGATACTGGTCCTGGATCGATAGATCAGAGAAAGGGTTACCGTTAGGTCTTGTCCAGTGAGACAGCTTCTTCAGCGATGACTGCGAATCAAAATCGAATATGAGCTCGATCTTTTTCTCTTCTTCCTCGAAGGGCTCCACGGCTGTGACTAGTTCCTGTGGGACTTCAGAAGTCTCTCTGAGAACGGCCTGGGACTCCTGCGTGTGTTTCGATTTTGCCACAGAAGAACGGAGCCTTAGCATCTTGATAACGACGTGAATGCGAGTTCGTAAGGGATGACCCAAGCCTGGACGAGCTTCGGGCGTCATCTTGAAATCCATCTCGATTCTTCTTCCCGGTGCAATGTCCATGCGACTTCGGACAAAGTATGGGTCTTGAGGCCTGGTGCGACATGGACACTGACACATGGAAGAGGGATTGACTTTATTTGACGAGAGGAGGCCGATGAGAAGCGGGGCGGCTATATCCCTACCCGAATGAGGCTTGCGAGCTGGCGGCAACGAGCCTCTGAGGGTGAGAGCATCTGACCAATTATCCGAGGTCTGGGCCTTCTTGCTCTTGGAGTCAGGGATGACGAGCTCAATCTTGAGCTCGGATATGGCAACGGCCTGAACAGCACGTACTGCACCGACCGTCAAGGACTGTTCACTTGAAATAGGGCTCTGCTGTGCGTCTGTTCCAGGCTGGAGACCATGAGCCTGAGCTTGCTGGGGCCGGCGCGCGTTTAGCTGTGGGGGTCCCTGCGGTAGAGCTCCGTAGAGCGAAGGGTTGGCAGCAGTCGTCGTAGGGATGCTAGAGTTTCCATCATAGAAGGCCTGCGGGTTGGTCCCAGCATGGCCAGCAACCCTCATGATCTGGCCAGTGTGAGGCAATGGTTTCCGCGATGGGCCGGCGTCGAGGACACCAGCCCGTATTGCTAACGCGCGCTGCGCAGCTGGACAGGCATGGCACAACGGCGTAGACGGCGGGCTCTTGCAACAAGAAGAGCAATTTTCGAAAGGGTGCTGGCAAGACTTGCAGTGACTCCCCGACCCTTGTGGGGTTGGTTGGTCTTGTAAGTTGCTCGGATCAAGTTGAGGCTGGCTGTGATGTTGGTTGCAGCCGCCCTGTTGATGAGATCGGCCATGTTGATAGCCATCAGAGCCAGATGGCCATGGGTTGGACGCCTCGCCAGCATTGCCAAAGTGCCCGTATCCTTGTTGAGATACAAAACCCCCGTTGCTTGTGCCGCCATTGAAGTTGCCTTTGTCCGAGTTATCTCGATCGCGACCCCTCTTCCCACGGCGATGACTGTCCCGGGATGATGAAGCTTTGGATGCCGCGGCCTTGACTTTACAGTGAATGAGAAAACAAGCATAGAAATCTTCCCAATTGTCAACAAGTCGTGAACAGAGTGGGCAAATAAGTGGGCAAAGATGCTCGTGCCTATTTGCTTCGATATCACTTGGAGAAGGGCGAGGCAGCCCGTGTGCGTCAGGATAATGTTTCAGAAGCTTGTCAGGGCGATGTAAAGGCTTCTCCAAGAAGGCTGTACAAAATTGAACACCACAGTAGTAATCGTAATGCGGGTAGTGTTGTGTTTCCACATGCCTTCGGAAAGATTGCGTGGTCACCGCTGTTACCCCACACTCCTCATCCCGACCATACTCCCGATGCCGACAGCGGTAAGCCACTAGGGGTAAAGGCTTTCTGAGCTGCCTGCGTATCGGCTCGCTGACTGACAGTGGGCGTGGTGGAGGCGAATTCTGCATGCCTTCCACTCTTGTCGGGGCAGCTGTCGGGGCAGCAAGGATCTCATCGAGTTTTGTAAAGATGCCTCCCACCTCCTGTCGTACTTGAAGTACTCTCTGCCTGTCAGGGTTTGGTCCCAGCACCAGCATGACTGCATCTCGGAGAGGATCATCGTTCGCGGTGGACTGGGCTCCCTGGCTCTGGACACTCAAGTTGTGAGTTGTGGGGACTCTCCTCGAGTCAGACACTGGGCGAATAGAAGCCGAAGATGGAGAGATTGTTTCATCGGCATTTAGACCCGAGATGGTTGGCTCGACGGTGCTCGCATCATTGCTAGTGGGGATGTACAAAGAAGGCGGAAAATATGGATTGGGGAGTCCAGAACCGAGGAATGCATATGGGTTGGTTCGAGACAGCGCGGTGTTTACTGGTAGCTCATCCTGGTGAGTGTTGTGCTGATGCTGCTTGCTTGGTTCGCCTTCATTGGATGAAGTGTTTGAAGTGTATACGGTGGGAGCCGTGTAGGTCGGATCTTCGAAGGAACCTGCGGTCTACGACGGGATTATCGCCTATTAGCTTTGATGAATAATTCATGGAAGCCCTCATCAGGCCAAGATGGATCATTCTGAGCGACTCACGATGGGGTAGCCGCTGGATTCACTAGCTAGTTCGTTGACAAACGCTTGTTTTTGTACCATGGGTGCATTGATCCGCCTGCGTGCATTGGTTCGGACGTTGTGGTCATTCCTGGAAGGCGGCGGGTCGTCGAGCCCAATCGACAAATTTTCCATGGATTGATGATCATCGGGATTGTAATACCCATTCGTCATCGAGTTTTGATGCATGTCATGCGATGCCCAATCCCTGTCTGGCTCCATGGCAATAATGGAAGTAGCCTTAAGCCGACCGAGAGGGAAGGCCCTTGGGAGAGGGAAACCAGAGGATGAATGAGGGGGGGAAGGAAACGATAAGGTGAGCCTGAAAGGGGGATGTCTGAAAGGGAGGTATCTTACTTTATGGAAAGGATAATATGGTCGGGGTGCAAAGCCCCAAGGAGCTAAGGACAGAATCAACCCTGGGTTAAGGTTACGGGTTGGGTTCTATGGATGGAGAGTAGAATGGAAGTGAGGAGGAGTACGAAGTACCTCAAGGAAGACCAAAAGTACAGAACAAAATATAAGAAGTATAGGGAGGAGTGAAGGAAGGAGCAGCCAAAACCGCCAAAAAAGTACCTTGTTAAGCTAATAGCTATGATGGTGGAAAATCAAGCTTAGAAGATTATGGGGGATCAAAGAGACATGGACTGGAACAATCAGAGTGGGGGACCTCAAAGTATACGATTATTATAACAATGGAATGTTATAATGGGATTGAGAGGCAACCGCTAACTGCTAACTACGGGAAGGCAGAGACAAGCGTTAGGGTTACGTATTAACAATAAACCACTTCGGAGAATTGCCTTTACTGAGTTGGATACATTACAACAATCATTTGGTCTTCCGAATATCATCTCTGAAGGAGATTGTGCAAGGGGTGGAAGCCCTCGAACCTGCTCCAGGTGTGTTCCGCCGTACTCCGCCCTCCATGAATGATGGCGAAGTATCACTCATGCAGCACTTTCTACACGTCAAACACGGTGACGGTGTGCTCCGCCCCCCCGCAACATTCATAATTGCGACCCGATCAGAGCCCCTAGATGCACGCCCAAACGAGGCTGGAAATCGGCCCAAGCTGTGCAGTGCTTAATACACTGGCTTATAGCCTCCAGTGGAGTTGCGGTGTGCATTACGCTGCGCTGCGTGATCGAACCCCCGTCTAGGTAGCTCGTGCGATAGGTGGTCCAGCCGACATCAGGTCCTTTCCTCCTCTAGCGTTCATAGGAATCGAATCACTGGATCAGGGTCGTGTACCACAGAAGCAGGAGGGAGTGATTGCTTAGATCTGATTCGTGAACGGCGATCGAGCGGACACAGAGCAAAGCATTTTCTACACGAGGTTCACAAATAACCAACGTCATCACCATCTGGAGCCAAGCGTTCGAATTGCGGGTGAACGACACACCCGAAAGCTACCATTCGAGCAGAACCATAGACTAATGCGTCTGTTCGCTGTATGGAGAAACCCACGGACTCGAGAATCTTGTTGTCCTGAAGACCAGCCCAGCCCCCTTGGCCGTTCGCTCGAATTGGCTAATGGTCGATTCTGTTTTCTCAAGGCCCCCAGCGCCCTGGGGCGCTGCTCTTGGCGGGTGCTACATCCACTATAGGTGGACCAATGAAATTGAACACGGAAGGACCAGAAGCAGATCGGGGTCTTATCCACCATCATTAACTGCCGCCGAATGGGTCGCGTGGGGCTATGCGAGGACCACCATGGTCAAAAACAACTTGATCATGCTCCAATTGTGAAAGTATTACTTCGATTACACCTTGCACTTCAGAGTTCACCATTAAGACGACCTATCGGGAAAGTATAGGTCTGTCAACGGGCAGATTATTAATGCAAGTGCTGATTTGATAGGACACAAAAGTAGGATGCACGCGCCTTATGTAGATGGTTCATGACTGTATTTTCCTTTCAGATAGCTCAATGATTTCCCTTGTACTCCGAGTGAGCCTTCGCGCTAGGAAAATCTGGGTTTTGGATGTCTCTAGTCACCTATTAAGTCTCGTATTCTAGTTTCCTGCTTGGATATTTCAATGAGAGTATAAGACCCTGAAGAGTTGCTGAGTTGCTATTCATTTTTAAAATCACGAATTCGGGTGCAGTTGATCATGAGAGGACGATTTCACAGACACATGTGACCACAGAAGCTGAAATACCAAAGGTCGAACACATGTCCCAGACTTGGGTTCGTTGAATGTTAATCTTCAACTACCAGACGAGATTTGATCAATGATCCAATTACCGGCAAGGGAAAGAGCATGTCCTCTCCTGGATATTTATCGTCGTCGGACGTCTTCACAGGTCCACCTAGGCATGAATATCGACTTATGCTTCAACCCTCTCCGCCTATACCGTGGGCAATCGCACAGCATCATCAAGTAGATGAATTTCAATAGCCGGGGAAAGGTCCATCAAACAGTCGATGTACACCGAAATGTCACTGACAGTATCTGAAAATCCCTTTCTTCACTAGATCCGGCTGTCGCATCTTCTAACAAACTGTTGTTGATAACATTCTCTAGCTCGTCCACGGTGAAGGATATGGTTCCATAGAGCTCGGGTAACTTCATCAGAGTTGCATCTAATTTGTTGTCCAAACCTGATATGGAAAGACTTTCTGCCCAGAGAAATAGCCGCTCCAACTCACGTCTTAATCGAGTTCGGTGGGTGTCTTCCGTGCTTGCTCTCGCCAATTTAATCAGAAGCTTCAGAGTAGAGTAGATTGGATAAATAGGTACGTATGGTTGCTCCTTTGGCAAAATCTGAGGAAGACTATAGCGGGTCCCGAGATAGGTACTGCCAGAATATGGGGGCGTGCTTGCGAGCATTCTGAATTGCTTGTTCAAGGGTATCTTGAGGAAAAATTTGAGGGGGTGAATTTGCAGCAGGCTTTGGTGCCCCTGGGAGAGTCTCTCGTGGAGGCAGAGAGTCTATCGGTTTCTCAACCCCTCCTAAAGCCTTCTCACGCGTGCACATCGAGCAAGCATGTTTGCCATGGTTGATACAGTTGTCATAGAGACTAGCATTCGATGGGCCGAAGTTGCATCCGCAACAGAACCATAGTATCGTCATTGTCAGGTCGTGACTTACGTAGGCCACTCAGCTGTGTATCAAGGTAGAAAGTATTCAGGCACAGCAAAAACAGTGTGCTATACAATAAATCGAGTACACTCGTCCAGTCTTCAAAAAGTCGAAGATGTTAGGCTGAGGGTTCGAGTCGCTTAGTCACCATATCAGCAACCTTTTAGCCAAAGAGTGTAGATTTGAGACGAGTTGGGGCAATTTGCTAGATACGAGGGGCAAAAGATGGTCGTTGATTCCTGGTTCTGGTAGAAAACGGTTGGTGAGGTCTCTCTTCACTGTCTGTCTCACATCATTTCTACTCTAATTCTTCCTTCCCAGGCTTAGTAAATTATCTGCCACGGTTCCTCGCATCTAGGCTCTACTCTAGAGGAAATCAGAGGCTCAGAACTCAAAGGTAATAAGAATCAATCAATCATTCCCATAGTTCGTTATCATTACATCTAAGTACAAGATGCAGGAAATAAAAACAAGTATAGATACATTTCTATAGGGAAAAAATGAAAGGGGGAGACGGCTGATAGCCAGGACGAGCAGAGTGAATAGAGAAGAAGAAAAAGGAATCACTCTGCTCAAGTCATGAAACAAGGAACTCCATCCAGCCTGTGCTGACAGGAGGAAAATCTGTACAGATAGTCGAAGAACACAGGAGGAATAGGTCGAAATCGGTGATTGTGGCGGTGAGATATCTCAAACTCTGTATTAACCACGAGTCATTCGATAAAACCAACAATGCAGCGACGTCGCAAATGGGTATACAGCGTCGCAAAGGTAAAGAGACAAGGATAAACCTAGAAAAAAGGATTTTTGGGGCTTCGTTTGGTCTCGTTACGCTGAACAAAAGAAATAAAGTATAAGAAAAAAAAATACTGTAATGAAAAATGGGTAGGGGTGTCGTGATGTGGACATCAATCTATCGCTAAAATGTTGAGAATAAAAAAGAGGTACTCCATGGTTTTGGTTTTATGCCGTAAACTGTCGTTGAGATACTCCTGGTTGATGCTCGGGTTGGGCATCGGGGTCCGCGATGAGGCTAACGGAGGAGGAGGGAGTAGTGGTTCTCCTAACGAGGGAGAGGTGCGGTGCTGTCTCGTTGGAAGGAGGCGTGGAGTCTGGACTATCGGGATTGTGTGTGTCGTCATCGGGAATAACTCGAACAGTAGAACTGATGGAGGCAGAATGGAAACGCGAGCTGAGTGGGAGTTGGTACTTAACCACACCCCGAACAATCAGGTCAAAAGGATGCTGGAGGACACGCTCCCAACGCTCAGTGCCGCCTGATTCAGTCTTGTTTCCAGGTCGAGCAAGCCGGATCTGGCCCTTTGATGTAGACATCAGATGGCCCCAGGGGGACGCCTCGAAAGAGAGAGGCGAGTCGAAGCGGAAGACACGACCCAAGAGCATGGTTTGTGGGTCACCCTCAGGATCACCAATGGGGTCGGTGCCTTTGTCGACACCGCCATCACTGGGTCCCTTTGAATGGCCGTTCATCGCTTCCTCGACGCATTCCGTATTCCCAAGGCACCGTACAAGCCGAGACAAGTACCACCGGCGGCGACTCTGTTCCACCCGGGGGGTTCGATAGAGTTCTACGTCCGAGGAATTCTCTTGCCAAGAGCTTTCTGTCCCGACGTATCGGCTCTTGGCGAAGATGTTCACATCGGCGTCATCGATTGTCACCGGGAAAATATTTGGGTTCACTGCCTCGACCCGAAGATCCAGCATAATCTCTTGCTCAGAGGCCAGAACATTTTGAATGGCGACAACCTGCACATCCAAGAGCGTCTTGGTCGCGGCGGTAATAAATGAGGCGGCACCACCAGCAACAATGAGCAAGAGGAAAAGAATGATGGCACAAGAGCCATATCGCGAGAAGCAGCCCCGTTGCCGTTGAGCCATATACTCCATCTGCCGTAGGCTAGCACTGTTGGGTCGTCGTCCATGGCGGCTACGCGTAGCCCGTGGCGTACCCACCAACGGCGTGCGCTCATCATCAGCCCCCTCGGCATCAAAGTCGTATACATCGCCCGCTTTTTTGTTGGCGATGGTTTTATAATTTGGCGAGGAGCGAGTGTTACTATTTCGCGAATGGCGGTATCCACTGCCGATGAAGTGTCGTGGAGACTTCAGTTGAGTTTGTGGCTGAGGAAACGGCCCGTCACCGTCGAAGAGAGATGGATAAGCCCCGTTGCGTCCATGACGCCCAACATGGTGATGACGGGGGGTGATTGTGCCGCTCCCCTCCACCCGGCCGGCATTCCGACTTCCGTCGGCTTCCTGGGCGTCACCATCCATGCTGCTATTGTACGTGTTGTTTGTGAACTTCATGCTGCGTTTGCCTGTAACGCTGTGAGAACCATCCCGCATGGCACCGCGAGCACGACCAGCCAGCTGGTCTACTTGACTCGCCATGGATGTTGCGCTAGGCGTTCGGGAGTGGTAGCGTGATTGGCGAGGAGGATATGGGTCCGGCGGGTTCGATTCGTAGACAAAGGTCTCGTCAGAGTCGGACACATCTGCTTCATCCACGGCACTGGCCACCTTGGCCTCAAAGATGTCCGCCTTGCTAGTGCCGGGGCCAGTGGTGAGGTGATTGGCACGCCGGCTCTTTTTCTTCTCCTTGCGAGGTCGGATCGTCTCTGTGGAAGGTTTCATCCGTAGAGTGCCCTGCTCTGCTCGACTGCTGCTGCCTCGCTCTCCAGTGGCAACGCCCAACGACACTTGTGGTATTGAGCTCACGGTTTCCGTCTCGACAATCATATTGCGGACCGAACCATCCGTGGGCTTCGCTCGCGCACCAGCACTGAGTGAAGTGGAAGACCGTTGTGGCATGATAGTCCCCGGCATTTTGACTGTGCCTGTGGTATGCGCGCGACTTTCCTCCTTTGAACTTGGGTTACCACCACTGTCACTGCCGCTCTCGGTGTTGTGTCTGGAGGCTCGCGGAGTGGGGTCTTCATCGATTGTGTGTAAGCGGGCGTCGTCGGGGGTTGTCGGTTGAAGAGCATTGTCACTAGATGGGGTGGATGGATTGCTGGCCATCTCCTGAACCGTCTCCAGGGAGGGACCTTGTCCGACAATGACCCTCGTGGCTGCCCGCGGAGTGCTTCGGTCGACCTTGCCATGTTCCTCCGACGGCGAGGGCGAAGTTCTTTTGAGTGAAGTATTTGAGGGGGTCGATTCTTGATCGGTACGACGATTCCCCGCCCATGGTGGCATATTGTGCTTTTCTGGACTGGGGACATTGGCCGGTGCTTCGGGAGCAGGAGGAGGAGAGAGGGTTGGTGGAGGGTTGGTGGGAGGTCCCGGTGAAGCGCGCTGACTAGACGAGGACTGTAGGGTTCGAGCAGAGGATTGACCGTTGCTCGACGCTCGAGTTGGACTCGCGCGATCCGGAGTGCCTTTTCGAGTCTGAGAGGAAACTCGGCTGGTGGAGTGAGAATTGGCGGTACGTGAGGAGATTCGCACCGGGGAGGATTCGCGGGAGGAGACGGCGGAGTTGCCAGTCGACGTCGGGGCGGAATAGGTGAGTAAATTAGGAAGCAGTTTGGGTACTTGAGACATGGCCTGTCCCTGGGTTGGAATGGTTGGTCGCGACACCTCCATCATGTCATTGCTGCCTCTAGCCAACCGGTGCCCTGTATCTGCTGCCACCTCTGACTCCTTGGCTCCTTTGGACCCAGAAGCACCATTAAGGTAAGGCGGCCTCTCGGACTCCGCAGCCATGGTCTCGATCGAGCCAGAATATGCTGACACGATGCAGACAAGTCAGCAGACCCGAGAGGAAGCCTCACAAGTTGGGCAGGAACGATGTCCGAAAATATGACCAGGCACGTCCCAAAGAGGGAACCGAAAAAGCAAGGTGCCAACCGCACACAGGATAGGTTATCGGTGTAGGAAGGAATGTGTTTGTTGGCAACGCAGAACGAATGAGAAAGAGTCGCAGGATGTCGAACGGATATGTTGCGCAGGAAAGTATGGGTCGTTACACGAGTGGTGCAGTCAAGCGAATAGCCGAAATCCACATGCTGGTAGTCGGGAAATGGGGGCACAGGGGTGGGTTAGGAACGATGGGGGTAGGCAGGCGCTGCAGGGATAGGTATAAGTGATCGAATGGTGCTGTTGTGGGTAAAATGGGAAGAGAAGAAAGATAGAGTTGGTTTGTTTAGAAAAAAAGTCGGACAATCACAGAACCACGGGAGCCATTTCTGGGCTGATGCTTTGTTTCCAACTTTCCGGGGAGGGGGCCTCAGACAAAAACAAGAGCGTCTAGAACCCGAGGATGCAGGATCACGAATTGTGGTTGGCGGGATTCAGAGACGATGGGGGGCACCGTAGATCCGGCTCAACGTTTGGGCTTGGACTTGTTTTGTGCCCATACAGGTGAGGAGATGTGGCGTATGCCTGGTTCCCGAAGAGCGCCTGCAGAGATGTCGGTGTCCAAGACCTCGGGTGAACAGTACTCAGTGGCTGACAGGGTGGAGAGTCAGGGCCGGGCACAGCAGAAAGCCAATGATCGTGGCCCACGTCAAAAGATGGAAGGGGCGGGCCTTTGCACTGCAGGGGAGGAGCACGCGGATGACGGGTCTAGAAGGGATGTCCCCGTGTGTGGGAATAGGCGAACAGCTGACGCCGTACAAGAAGTATGAGAGACAGGAGGGAGGTAGAGAGAAGAGGAGAGGGGGAGAGTGAGAGAAAAGGAGAGGTTCATTCGGGATGAAAGACCAAAAAGACGTTGAGAAGAACAGCCGAAGAAGCTGGGGGGAAATTCACAAGACGGAAGATGACACATGCTGGTAATGAAACCGGATTAATTACCCTCTAAACAGGGGTTCTGGCTGGTCTGGCCCTGGCTATGGCTTAATACACGTGTCACGGTAATACCGTCTTGAGGACCGGGTCATGATGACCTCATCGAATGCTTCTGCCCTAAGTTAACTTAGTGCAGTACTGTAAATATTACCGAGGACAGTACTTAGTAAATAATCACAATAGCCCTGTCAATGTATTCATACCGTGGCGTTAACAAGTCACACACTAAAACATTATCGTGAACCTATCTAGACATGATACAAAATACCTCAAATTGAGATAGGAAAGTGGAACCAGAAAGGGGTACACTATATTTGTCACTATCTACCTAGCTTCAAGTAAGCAGCCCATACTCTGTAGCAAATAATGAGACATCCTACGGTCATATTTAATAGGCTATATCAAAGATTATGGATACTTGGCATGGACACATGAGCCTACATTTTTGGTTTCGTGATATATCTATATCCATCTTCAGAACATTGGTGCAGATGAACGGCGCAGGATGTTTTCTACTCGGGAGAATTGGTCCTGACTACAGGTATCCACCCCTGGCATAAACTCCATGAGCGATGATTTGCAATTGATATCTAGTTTGTTGAATGATCGCTAAATGAAGGGCCTCCTCAATGAGTCACCAGATTCATGGACTATCTACCTAACAGCATCCATCATTTCATCTATCAAGATGTTTGTGGCTACGTAGCGGGGTCAGCACAAGCATCTGTGGCTCGACTCAAATCGTAATCAAAGCTAAAGATAAGCTTAAGCATTTCAAAATACAGCGATTCCGATGATTAATCTGTATCGTAGGTATGCGGCATGTGGGCCGATCATCAACGAGGAGTATCCTGACTACGGGCCAACACTACTCCGTATACCTATCAGACCCAAGAAGATGGATCAGTCAACCACTCAACCATCTCAGTCTATTGTAATGTTGACAGTTTCGTATTCTTGAACTCTAGGTCTCATTCTATCCATATATCCATACATCTCAAGATAGACTATTTGCGAAGAAAAAATCCATGTCTAACAAAATCCTTCCTCATAATCCAGCTATGTAATCCTTCACTCACCCCTCTTTCCCATTAAGCAACCGGAACATAGTAGTAAACTCAAACGGCCCCGCCTCCAATCGATTCCCTTCAAATGCCCCCGGACCACAACTACCAGTGCCAATCCCATGATGCGCAAAATCAACCCTAAACTCCGTCTCCCCATCCAACTCCACAAGCTCATGCGGATGCTTAGCACGATCCAACTCCTCAGTCGCATACCTACTCAACGAGAAATTGAAAGGTGTATCCATCCTGGCCTCGATTTCCGGCAAAACCGCATCTGCACCCGCAGATGCGGAATATGACTTGTCTGCGGTCGACGCGTGAACACGAACCCATCGTGTATCGATATGATTACCGTTCTCCTGGGGCCACTCGTACGGTGTCTCGAGGCCGGTGTTGAGGGAGGCTGTGTGTGTACCGAATCGAGCTGCAGCCTTTTTGTCGCGGTATGACTCGCCAGGACCCCGGCCGAACCAGGTTGCTGCTTCGTAGCGACGGGGTAGGCGGATGGTGAGGCCCAGTCGGGGGATGTATGTTGGGTAAGTGCCGGAGAAATCACCCCTGACGTGGAGATGCACGGAAGATTCGGTGATTGTGTAACTGAGGTCGGCTTCCATGGCCCATTCTAGGACGAATGGTGCAACTCGAACTTTGGTTGTGATGGATACGCTTCCGTCGTTATTGGGGTTCCAGGTTGAGGATTGGACGAGCATGCGGCAGCTCTCGACGCGGAAACGCTTCCAATCGGCACAGGGGCCGCCTGCGCCAATGTCGTTCTGTGTCAGGGCGCGATAGATGCCAAGCTGGGGTCCGCTGTTGAAGACCTTGCCGGACTCGGTGGACCAGGACAGATTGCCTCTGACGAGATCGTAAATGAAGTGAGATGCGAAGTTGTCGGAGTTGATGTATAGCTTTCCTAGGCCTTCACTGACAGAAAGTGGATGAGGTTTCGAGATTGCAGTGACGGGAAGTGTAAGCTTCTGCTCTTCGAATAAGGGGATCTGAGCCCATGCAATCTCGTGGCCCTCGGGTGCCCATACTGTGGCCTCCTTGAGAGAGAAGTTGACAGTGAGCCAAGAGGCCTCAGGTCCGAGATTCAAGCCTTCTGGGAGATCAACCAGCTTCGACTCGCCGGGCTTGATCTCAGGCAGCTGCCATGGTACGGGCTCTGTGTTCCCCGAATCCTTGACAATGTGCCACGAAACAGATAGATGATCAAGAGTACTGAAGTCATAGTGATTCACCACTTCAAGCTTGCCGTTCTTGAAGGAAATTGTGACCGGCTCAATAGCCTTCTTATACTCGATCAGTCCAGGTGTAGGGGTGTGGTCGGAATAGACCATTCCATCAAGAATAAAGTCGGCATCGTTCGGCTGATCTCCAAAGTCACCACCGTATGCGTAGTACGAAAGATCGCCCTCTCTCTTGAGAATACCATGATTACACCACTCCCAGATGAAACCACCCTGCAAAAGTGGCTCGCTACGGTAGAGCTCGATGTATTCTTTCAGCCCACCTGGACCGTTGCCCACTAAACAAGAAAACGATTAGCCGACAGCTTCAAATAATGCTGAAAGGCGGGGTTTAGACTTACTAGCATGAGCATATTCGCACTGAATCATGGGCTTGTCAGGCTTGTCGATAACATGCTGTCTGAGGGCATCCGGACTCCAGTACATCGTGGAGTACATATCAGCGGAGATGGCATCTCTGTCACCTTCATAGTGAACAAGGCGGGTCGGATCAGCCTCCTTGACCCACTTGTACATGCTCGCATGATTTTGACCATAGAACGCCTCGTTACCAAGTGACCAGAAGATAATACAAGAAAAGTTCTTGAATCGCTGGACGAGCTGTTCAGCTCGGTCGAGGTAAGCCTCCTTCCACTCTGGGTTGTCAGAAGTCCATTTCGTGGCCATCTTATACGACATCTCCTGGATCTCGTACTCGCTCATGAGATGCTGATTCGGAATGTTGGACCGCTCCACAGGATCAAAGCCGTGCGTCTCTAGATCAGCCTCGGCGATGACATAGAGGCCCAGCTCATCACACACGTCGTAAAGCCTTGGGTCATTAGGCTGGTGACTGCATCGTAGAGCGTTGATGTTGTACTTTTTCATTAGGATGAGATCTGCTCGCATGTTCTCATATGGCACAGCGCGACCGTACAGATGATGGTGTTCATGTCGGTTCATGCCGTATAAGATGATAGGCCTTCCGTTCACCAGGAAATTACCGCCCTTTCGCTCAACACGACGGAATCCAATGCGCTGAGGGATAGTTCGACCGTTGAATGAGACGAGCAAGGTGTACAGAACTGGATTTTCAGCCGACCAGAGTTTCAAGTCATTACCAGTAACTTTCACGGTTTTCGATTCAGTTGACGGGAAGCTGGTCTCTTCAAGGAGCGTGCCGTCAGGTCGGTAAAGTTTGATGTCCACAGGACCTCTTTCACCCTGTGCTTTGACACTGGTGAGAAGCTCACCCGAAGACAGGTCCTCGCTGAGAGTTGCAACTGCATCGAAATCCACGATAGAGTCTTGGGGGAAAGCCAGCAGACCAACATCACGGAAAATCCCGCTTAGAAGCCACTGATCTTGTCGCTCAATATAGGAACCATCGCAAAACTCGTACACTCGCACTGCAAGGGTATTTACCGAGCCGGCAGATTGGAGCAAGGAAGTGATGTCAAATTCGCTGGGGTTTCGAGATCCTTGAGAATAGCCAACCTCTGTTCCATTGACCCAGAGGTGGAACGCACTATCGACTCCTTCGAATCGGATTCGAATCTGCTGTCCGTTCCATGACGCTGGTGTCACGAATTGCCTCCAATAAGATCCAGTCTCGTTGAGAATCGGAACCTCAGGTGGGTTCACATGGAATGGATAGTTGACATTCGTGTATGTAGGGTGCGAGTATCCTTGTAGCTGCCACATTCCTGGGACTTTGACATCGTCCCAAGTCAAAGGATTGACAGAGGACCATCCAGGTGCCTCGTAAGGTGAGGCATCATGGCGGAACTTCCAGGTCCCATTGAGCGATATGTATTCGCTCTTTTCGCGGTCAAAAGTAAGGGCCTTTTCATCGGAGTCGTAGGAGTAAAAATGCGCTCGTGGAGGAAGTGTATTCTTGTGAAGGACTTTGAGATTGTTCCAATCGGCTTGGGCCTTGGGAAACGACATTATCGGAAGAAGCTCAGGACAGAGGGTCTTTCAAAGACGGCTGAGTCTTGATAGTATGGAATAGGCCACTTAGCAATCTGGGGGGGGGGGCTCTATATATGAGAAATTTACAAAGAGGGGCGAAGAGAACCGTTGACGAGTAGGTAAACCTGGAAACAGAAGCCGTTAGTATTTGTAAAAATAAGGGACTTGCCAAATCAACACAGGAACCCCCGCCTCGATTGTACTTAGACCCCCACTAATGGAGAGCGGGTCCAAAGTCCCAAGGTTGTCGAGTCAGTCGAGTCAATTTCACGGGGAGTAGCGGGGAAGCTCTAACACTGCATGTATCTCTAGTCTCGATTGAAACAGTTCGGAAAGTCAGTATAATCATCGGCCGACAGCCTTATCGTTGTTCCTTTCTATTCATGTACGAAACTAAATAATAGACAAAGCAGCGTCTAGGGGAAGTTGTAATACATAATTCTAACAATAACCCTCATTTTAGCCGGACCAACATCGCAATGCGGGGGGGAAGTGGAAGGCCAAGCAGCCATGGTAGATTTACCTAGCGGCGAGATCTCTAATGGGGGAATTTCGGCCTTATTCTCGGTGACATCAAAGAACAATCACTTTGCTAAAATAGACCTTATGGCGCCACGTGCCACCACCAATCCACCGATTGTTGAAGTTGGTCCAGTTACACATTCGCTGGTAGTGCCGCATCGAGACAAGCGCCCGGGGAACCTCGGTAAATATCTCCGGTTAACTTTCCCCCAGAATGTTTGGCACTGTTATCATGGAGGGGCTTAGTTGCCCTTGTTGAGATATCGTGAGAGTGGGGATGAAAATAGGGCAAACATGGTTCTCATTTCTTAGATCTGTATACATTTAAGAGGGTGTTGTTGAGTACGTGATAACAAGCCCGGAGCATTGAGGCCCGATGACCCTTCAAGATAAATTGTAACCGCCTGGGAAGCCATGTTAACAACAAAAAGCTTACTAGACAAAAGTATCTTTACACAATCTTCACTGAGAATAGATAAATGGAAGAAGCACCTTCCGTATATGGATTGCAGCCCCTTCGCCGCTGACACAATCTCATCAAATCTGTAGGTAGTGATGGTAGGATTCTTCCGTAAGCCATGCTTTCCACGATGAATGAATCTACCGGACTTCTATGTATGTGGAGTTTGTCAACCATGTTCCTTTACCATGAATAGAGCGCCCTCATTCCAGCAAATACAAATCGCAGATCTCAATGATTATCGAGTCCCGGCCCGGTGCAAAGCAACAGATAAGATCTCAGTCAATAGAGTACAGTAGTCTCTTGCCCCTCGGCATAGCTACCACATCTTCCCCAACCTTGCCCCTTGGCTATATAGGAACTTTACAGGGGTCCATATGATTGAATCAGTGGCTAACCGACTCTTAACTGGTTCTCAGCCACTACCAACCCCAGAGCCAACAAAATACCACCCCCGCAGAGTTCCTCCTCATGGGATCTCTTAGCAAGTATACTTGAACTTGAAGGAGACCTTTGGCGTGCCCACGAAGCTCGTAGGCACAACATACGAGATATTGTAGATCCGATTATCCTCGAGTGTGGCACCATATATGACTGGCTGCTTCTCCAAGCCCTCAGCACTGACCGTGACATCGAGACATGGCAAATCTTCAAGACCTTTCACGACCTTCTTCTTGATCAAAGTCCAATTGGGTGGTAACTGGGCCAGTGCAAAGGTGAATATATTCGTACCATCCTGCGTGGTATTGGGGTATGAGATCTCGAGACTGTTAGGCCCTGCAATCGCATCAATAGTCGATGCGGTCGGATACAAGGAGAAGAATGAGATATACGGGTGAGGTTTATGGTCCTTATCACCGGCCCACTGGACAATTGCCGGGACATACTGTTGGCCACGGTTGACGGTCTCGTTCACTTGTTCGGCACCAATCATGAGCGATGAGCTGATCCAAGAAGTGACGACTCGGACTCCAGCGTCTGTACCAGCTGCGTCTGGGACATTTTTGATGATCATGCGTTCTCCACTCCAGTTGCCTTGAGATTGGAGCCAAGCCGAGTCATTCTTGGAAATATGTGCCGCCACTACGTCGATAACAAGTGCCAAAGCTGAGCCTTGGGTGACATCGTATAGTAGATCTGCCTCGAGTTTGTTCGGCATTGGTCCAGTGCCGTAGCCAAATAGACCCCACCAGAAGTAATCAACAACTGCAGAATTTGTGACCATGTCGCGTGTGTAAGCACGATCATACTGTTGAATAGAATTGTGTTAGGGATCGCGTGCTTACTCTGTTCTGAGCGAGGGTATCATACCGGTCCAGACATCACTGAAAGATAAGGGTTGTAGTGAGCGGCAATGTCTGCCCAAAGGTCTTTCAACATGACTTTTGCATTCTTCGCAATTGCAGAATCCTGGGGAGCATATTTGATGGCGCCTGCTAGTGCCCATGTGTCCATTCCATAGTACGTCGGTGCATTGTATTCAGAAAGCACATTGGAGCCAGTAGATTGGAAGAGTTCCAAGATCGTGTCCGCTTGATCATTGGCGTACTTTATGAAGGTCTGAAATATCTGATGTTAATACCCGTTCATCTCTAATACCTCACCCAGGATTCGCGGTAATCACATACCTCATTGTTGCGACGCTTCCCAATCCAAGAGACGCACCAAGCACGCATGAGGGCTGGATTAGAGTATGCCGGTGTCAAATTGTCGCCCTCGGGGTATGAGCCGTTACGCCGCATAGAGCCCACGGCTGCAATCTCCAAACTGTCCTCGATGCGTGCGACGAGGCTGTCACCAAGCAGATCAGAGAATTCTTCCACAATCTGTACAAGCTGTGTTCCAATGAATTCCCTCCAATTCGGATCATATGTGTCCTAAGCCGAATCCAGTGAGCTAAATATTTGCAAATAAAGACCTCTTTTGACAATAATTCATGGAGAACGCACATATATTTCCGGTGGATACAACTCCGAGTCTGGAGTTGGGTACGGCTCGTCGGGAGAACGCTTGAATGTGCCATACCAGGCTGACTCGTAGCTGTCGGTCATCTGGCATGTCAAGCTATACGAGATGAAGCATCAGAAAGGTCTCCGGGACTCGAGAGCAAGAGTTCTCTGAATGTTCAAGTCACTTACATGTTTTCAATGGCAACCTTCGCGTTGGACACATCTTGTCCTTTGTTGCGGAACAGTAGACCAGCGACATACCACGCCGTGAAGCGAGTTGACCAAGGACCATTGTCGGAATACCAGATGTACTTGTACGAATCATCCCACCGTAGGTCATTCACTTGCATCGACCAGTCAAAGAGGGATTGCGCATCTATCCAGTTTCGATCAACAAAAATTCATGCAATTCAATCAATTGATTGGCACCTTACTCTTAGACAAGCTCTTCGTGATCTGAGCAGCTGAGACGCACGTTACCAAAACGCCGCTGACAACTGCACAGCGGGTTATAGAATTCAATCTCATCTTTGGTCAATTGCAGATTATGATTCGAAAGCCTTTCCGAAACTCGGTCATAACCCGTCATTGTTGACTATCAGTTCGCTAGATAAGTACTTGTCCATCCATGCCTTGGCCCCATATCCTACTGCAGATGCCTCCTTCGGCAAAATATCGGCTAATAGGCCGGACATGACCGGTCAACCCCGGCGATCCTACTTATCTTTACTTTTTCCATCAATAACAAGTCCTCGACACTCAAGTACGGTGCATTGGAGGCCCACTTCCCCGCACTTGGAAATCACAATGGGCCCAGCACTGGGCACTAGCAGCCCGTCGATACAAAGGAATCCTGGAGATATGGGTAGAAAACACTGATTAAATTTCTAGTCCGCCAGAGACGCGAGCTAAGTATGTCCCACTATCCGGTATCAGAATTTCCCAGTATGGACTAGATATTCGTCTCGACCTTCCTATTTTCCGGGGGCTGTCTTAGTCTCAACTGTGACCCGGGTATTTCCTTCAGCACCCAGTTTTTTCTCAGCAATAGCTGCGGTCGTCCCGACGAGTCTATTCTCATAGTCCTCGCCGTCCAGAATAACAGCAGTCTCCTCAAGACTCATATTGCCAGTTTCCACAAAAAGGAAGTAAACCACCACAAGCTCAAAGGCCAGCCAAACGTCATAGGTGATATAGTATCTCCACTTGCTGTTTGTGACACCGATTGGGTTGACGTATTGGTTGAAAATACCAGCAATAGCAACGCAGAGGTTATACAGTACAAGACCACGAGCACGCAGGTCGAAAGGCAAGATCTCGATGCAATAGGTCACTTGGAGCGGTGTCCAGCCGATAGAGAAGAAAAAGCTGTATAGGAAGATCATTGCCAAAACTCCCTTTGCATAACCATCACCTCCTGTTCCGTCTAGGGCCGTTCTCATCTCGTAGGTAGCCTCGAGAGCTGTCCAAACGACATAAACGATCAGACAACCCGCGGTCGAAATGAGAAAGAGCGTCCGTCGACCGAAGTGATTCATAACGAAAGCGAAAAGAAGACTCCAAATCATACCCCACAGCGTAAGTAGAGCGTTAATCAGAGTTTGAGTGCTCTCCGCTGTGTAGCCGATAGAGTCGAGAATCAGGGTAAGATAATACGAAATAAGACCATTGCCACTCCACTGCGAGAAGAATCCCACAGACAAAATGATGAAAAAGCGCCTGAGATTACCCTTATTCTCAAAGAAAGTCAGATACGAGGTATTCCGTCTCGCTTCCATCTCGAGTTGAAGGGCAGTGCGAATCTCTTCCATCTCCAGGGTGACTAGCGGGTCAGAATCATCGCCATTGGCGTGATACTTGCAGATCAATTTTCTAGCTTCTTCGTCGCGCTCTTTACTGAGTAGCCACCGCGGTGACTCTTCGATCAAAAAGCAGAGGCCGAGTTGGATCACGCTGGAAACTCCCTGAAGAAGTGACGGGATTCGCCATGCCCAGGTGCTTTCAATGCGGAACGTGCCGTATGTTATCCATGCAGCGACCAGGGCGCCTAGATTCCACAGACTGTTGTAGATAGCCACCTGTGGACCCTGTTGTCTGGGAAAAGCCAGCTCTAAGAGGAGGAGAGGCGCGGCTGTGATGTTGAGGACAAGTCCCATGCCGATGATCCCTCGGGCAGCGATGAACATGCCGACATTCTGCGCTGCAGCTTGAAGAGCAACACCGATGAGAAGAATAAAAGCGCCGACAAAAAGCACTGGGCGACGGCCGAATTGATCGCAACTAATGGCGCAGACCGGCATTGAAATAAGTTGTCCGACATTTTGTATGGCGTTCAAACTGGGCACACGAATGTTAGTTATCACATCTCTAGCTTACCTCCCTGACACTGGGCGTAGGAGCTCCAAAAAAAGCTATCACCAAGTAAGACTTACAGACCAAGCTCAGAAGCCCCAGGGTTATTGAAAGAGTTCTTCCAAGTAGTAAGAGACTGGAGCCCATTCATCATAGACCCATCATACCCCGTCGCATAACTCGAAACTTGAAACAAAACAAGCATCAAGTTAAGCTTAACGATACCAGAATTAGAAAGCCAGGCTAAGCCAGTGCCTCTACTTCCCATGGCACCAACCGTCAGCGGCGATTCCGGGTTCAGCGTGGGACCGCCCATTGTATAAAGGGTGGGAAGTGGATGGAGAAGAAGAACGTGGGATTAAAAAATAGGGGACTAGCGATGCGTAAGGCTGCTTTAAAGGTGTCACTTGGGCCTTGCGCCTGAACAAGAATCAAACGATAGTCAATACCATTTCCTATTTAGCCTTCCAGCCTTCCAGCCTAGTCCTGCGCTATCACGGTCAGATTAGACCATTCTCAGCAAGAAACGGACGTTGGCATGACTCGCTGTGAGTCCCAACCTGACAATGGTAAAAAGGCAAAACGACTGCGCATCCACCTTTTGTTGGAACTGATAACCGAGGACCTACTAGATAGCCATTGAGTCTCGAAGATGGCCCGTGATCTAGTAGCTAGCCTCCGGTGATAGTGAGGGGAAACGCCGGACTTTGCCGGTTATCATCCCAAAAACCAGAGGACGCCAACGACCAACCAGCTCACTAGCGCCAGCCTTCGGCTTAACTCAATTCTCACACATAAGCCACATAGCCGAGTGTCGGCATTAGGATAAGCACTAATCTAGTCCACCTGCCGAGATACCAAGCTCATCACAGCCCCGCTCCATGGGCGGAAGTACTGTGTATTGAGCATGCTAATCTACTTGGTATGGGTCTCTCGTGGCAAAAGGATATGGGAAACTTCATCGGAGCTCAATTGGGGGAGCAGAATAGTGTACAAATCTAGGGTTAATGGTATGTACAGTGCAACGACTACCAGAATAAAAGAGGAAGAATCAAAGGAAGAGAAACATGCACAATCCTTGTATAATTGCAACCAAAACCGAGGCCAAAAAGCGCCTTCGAAAACAACGCGAGAGAGACAGAACCAGGGGTATCAGTCGGGGAGGAGATAAAGTTGCAGCACATCGAGCTGCAATGAATGAGATCCTGCCTGTACGAGAGCCGGGATCTCTTTATACAATTTTATAGACCCGTTTGGCGATCAAGAAAGAGGCGAGACCAAAGCAGAGTAAACCAGCAGTAACTGCGAATCGTTAGCCTGAGCCAAAACTCCCATATTAGGTGAAGCAAGAGGGAGACGTACTCGACCAGAACCACCAAAGGTTCTCGATATCCTGTCCAGGTACCTTCACGTTCATACCCCACATACCACAGATGATGTTCATTGGCAGGACGATGGTACCAAGCACCGTCAATTTACCGAGAACATCAGCTGTCTGTTCCTGGCGCTCGTTCATCAAGATATTGATCTGCGCCAGGTAATTGGAGTGCGCACGGGACAAAATTCTTTGTGAAAAAAAATGTCAGTAAAAGACAAACCGATAAAGACTATCCCTAGATAAAGGGGGGAAAAGGCGAAAACCCACGTCTCATAATGCGTCAAATTTCCAGTCATTGTCATAATATGATCTTGAATATCGCCCAAGTACAATCCAATCTCTGACTTGGGCGCCACCTCCCACTGTTCATTGCAGCGCTTAGCGAAGCCCTTGACGACATCCGCCTTATTACTGAGCAGCCTGTACAAGCCCATGACCTTCTTGCGGCATTCACCAGTCCGCCGCAGCATCTCACCCGGTGCAAATGGGGGTGGCACATTCTCGGAAGAATCTTCCTTATTGGATGAATGCATCTGCATAATCAACTCATCAATCTCGTCGACTTCATTTTCAATCGCTTGAATCAGCGGGCCGAATACATCAGTGATGTCATCGATCAAGGCGTAGGAGATCCAGTCCGAGCTTAGGATAAGGTAGTCCATGAGCTGGCGGATTCGTCGACGCACGTTGGCAGGATGGGGCGTCTGCGAGAAGTGGAAGGATAGTATACCCTCTCTGAAGACCACCACATACATATTAACAGGCTCGAGGTAGTTTTCGCTGTTGTGATCTTGTTCGAAGGTACGGTAGTTGACAAAGTAGTAACTGCGGAAGAGTTCTACTTTCTCTCGAGCTTCTTGCATCATGATATCCTCTGCTGTCAGAGCGTGGATACCAAATGTCTTGGCAATGACACGCATCTCCGCATCTGTCGGAGAGAGCACATCCAGCCAGAAAGTTGGCCGCGGGCCATATCGCTTGGGCTTTTCGGGGATATTGGAATGCGCGGGCGATGCCTCCCGGGTAGATCCTGGACGCGCCTCGCTAATAACAGATAAACGCGGATTTGGGATGCCCCGATGACTGTTGGCCAGGCCAGCGGTGGAATCATGACCATTCCGTGAATCCAAATTCACGGGCGCCGTGCCATTATGGTTATTGCCATTGTGGGTATTCGTAGGATGGCTGTCGTAGTGAGATCCCGATCCTCGATTCCCACCAGTGAATCCAGAAGCGGCGTTACCATTCACAGAAGGATCAACATCTGGTTCATCATCGGAATCCGAGTCCTCCAACTCGGGCGGATCGGGGATGAATAGTTCACGGAAGCTGCCACCAGGTTGCACCAACTCGGAGATTGTCTGGGCATGAATGGTGCTTTGAAACTCCTCATTGAAGTAGGTAAAACGATAGGGTGCATCATCCTCCTCACGTCGCCACAATTGATACTGAGGACGCAGCCGGCCTTCAACAAACATTGGCTCGCTGATCTTCTTCACGCGTAGATCTCCACTGCGGTCCTCCTTCTCTTCACGACTCCATTCTTCGAGGACAGACAAGTCAGGCCACTGTCGGCGTCTGCGTCGACGGCGTTCACCCTGTTCGTCTCTCAGCACCCTTCGCTCTTCATCACCCAGCTCAGAGACATCCTCGGTGGGAAAGCAGACATCCTCTTCCACCGGAAACGCAACTGTGCGGCGCCGCCGCAGCTCTTGTGGAGAGAATTGGGCTGAATGGAGTGAAGAGGGTTCGGAGTATTGACGGCCTACACCCTCGATGTCGATCAGAGCTTCGTTGGGACGATTCACCGACTCTCTGCGCGTATCAATCGATCGTCCCAGTGCGAAGTCAAACTCGGCTCCCGTCACCACCGCATCATCGTAGTTCATATCGGGGCCCAACTTGGGCGTCCCGGGTATTGACGGCGGGTTATTGACATCGTAGTCGCGCTCGACATCCGGGGAGTACGGTGGGCTGTAGTGACCTCGCGGTGAGCATCGGGATGATGTCGACTGGACGGATGGCCGGCGTTGGCGCGTGAACGGGCTAGGGCGAGAGTCTGTGCCGTACCGAGACAGGCCACCTGTGGGAGCGCGCATCAACGGCGTGCGGTCGGTAGCATCTGCGTCATCGCTGTCTCCCTCCTGGTATTGCTGGACCCGACCACCCCTCGGTGTACTGCGAGATTGACTATCGTGGGATCGAAAGGCTCCGGACAGTAGGGAACTCGGACGGAACGATGTCGCAGCCCGACTGTCCCGGCGAGGACGCATCATGGGTTGGTCCCTGGATTTGCGCACCAAAAGGTTAGACTCGACATGAACCTCCCCTTGCCTTGTCCCCGGGCTACATGAGCATCTTATAACTTACCGGTGATCCAACAGCGCATCGCTCTCGATGCTAGTACTGCTCAACTTCCGGCGCAATGTAAAGTACGACTGATTATCCTTGGACGTTGGCCGATCGTCCTCCATCGACTCTCTAGCACCACCAGTCCCCGAAACCGTTCCAGATATGTCATGGGCTTCTTCTGGGGCAGGTGTTAGGAACGACTCTTGTCGATTGCGGCGCTTGCGATTGCGGTTCTTCTTGCGTTTGGAGGACTTGGAGGGTTTGCCAGCAGGGCCATTATCGGGCGCGGGGGTCCCTGAGCGGGGCCCTGAGGGTGTCGCCGGACCGTGATCTTGTTGCGGCCCGCCCATTGGACCGTTCCCGGCTTTTTTATCGGTGGGAAGTGGGTAATCGGTGCGCTGGTCGCCTTTACTTGGGCTAGACGGTGAGGAGGAAAAGCGTTGTGGTCGAGCTGGTGCTGCGACGAGGTTTGGTGTCGGGGTAAGAGGGGGGTCCATAGAACGCTTCGGCGCTGTAAGAATAATTATACCCGATAGGCTGGATTGTAGTTCGTTTGACAGTTCGTTTCCGATCGTCCGGTGCCAGCAAATGTGGTTATGACGGCGCTCATCAATGGATTGAGCTGGGCTAAGCTCTGAATCTCAGATGAAGGAGAAGAAACGCAGTCTAGGCCATTTGTGCAGGCGCAATGAGGGCTGTTGATCAGGGTATAACCGTGCTCAGCATGTTCAAGAGCGAATTAGCGCCACAGGACGAGGGTCTTGAACAACTCAAGCTCGAGCTCGGGGTGGAGCTGGAGCTGGAGTTGGAACAGGCTTGCTGCGGATGACGCGTGTGGCGAGACAATGTGGAACATCAGGCAAACAGGGCAGCCAAGCAGAGCGAAAGAGCGCCGGTGCAGCAAATATGCAAAGAGCAGCGATATCTTGCGGCTCAAGAAATAGGATCTAGACCGAGAGAGATACAGTGGAAGAGAAGAAGATAACTCATGACCCGAGGTCCCCTAAAGACGCTGAGGGGCCCCGGCGGAGTTGCAAGTCGATTGCCAAAAACGGACCGATGAGGTCAGCGGGAAAAAGTCTGGCCAGCGGCAACACAGGAGAAGATCACCGTCAGTACCGAATTTAGTAGTGTTCTGGTCATCAGTAGTTGATGAAGGAGTTGGACTACTCGTTGCTACTGGCAAGGGAAAGAGTAAAGTTGAGAAATATCCAAAATGTCAAAATAGAGAAAAATTTCTAATACATTGCCGTGCGAGAAGTACAAGTCGTCACTCATCAGACATCAAAAATAGTAAATACACATGCAGCGGCCGTATCTTCTTGAGAAACAAAATAAAAAAACACGAAAGGAAAATAAACACATAAAATAAACAAACAACTCCAAATCATCCTTCAAAGAGGAGCCCGAGGTCGCAAGGAAGACGCCAGAATAGAACGAAGCCATTTTCACCATCCAAAGAGAACGGCGATAGAAGAAGTAGAGGCAGAAGGGGGAATAATGCAAAGATGGATGGCAGTGACCAGTAAGTATCATCATGAAAAGTGAGGGAGCAATCTGGATTCAAGTGTGACGCCTCAAATCACATTGCTCATGTCCATCACCGAGGGAGGTGCCATGCTCGGTGCAGCACTATAGACCGAGCGGGCATCCACGGACATACGGTCACCGCTGATCATCTTAGAAACACGCTTGTCTTTGCCCGGACGAGCGACAAGGACTTGAGCGGGGCAGACGACGACTTCATCATCGCCTTCACCGACATCATTGCCCTTCTTGACGACAAGGGGGAAGAGCACGATGCGGACGACGGCTTGTTGGGACTCAAGTTCGTCGTTGGAAGTGGTTTCGCCGCTGCGCTCGTTCATCAGTGACGCGTTGAAGTACACCTGGCGAGCCAGGTCGCCGTTGGTGTCGTATTCAGGCTGGAGAGGGGGCAGCATGATGAACTCGGCCAGCTGGGTGCGCATCTCTAGGGAGAGGTTGACAGCGACACGCAGGACCTTGCGCAGAGACTCGAGGAGCTGGGCTTCCACCTGTGACGGGGGTGGCAGGACGCGAGACAAGGTACCGAAGATCTCGAGGGCGACAGCTTCGGTGTCGCTTTGGCGCTGGGAGGCGAAGGCCGGGCGCTTCGAGAGTAGAGTCAAGGTAGTCGCACGCCAGCGGTGAACCGCGCGACGAGGACCAACCTCGCCCAGTTGTTTCTCAAGCGACTTGAGCTTCTGACGCTGCTCACGGTCCATACCGAAGAGGTAGCGGGTGAAGATGTATTCCCACACCATGGTCATGACCACCGACATGAACACATCACGTCGGCGAACACGGTCAGAGAGGTAAGAGTCGGCATCGGAGCCATCGAGGAGGGCGTTGTCGAAGCGATCGGCAATCTTCTCATCGTGCAGCTCACTTAGAGTGCGGCAACGACGGTGGTCAGAGTGCTTGGAGAAGCGCAGCACCCATTGTTGGACATGACCGCAGAGCTTCTGGCAGGCAGCATCGAAGTAATCCTCATCTCGGAAGACGAGTGTGTTTTCTTGAAGCGATGTTGCAATCTGTTGCTGCAGCTCCTTGACCTTGTCACGAGCTTCCTCCAGCTCTTCGCGGAGGCGTCGCAATTCGGCGTCTTTCTGAGCAAGAGCCGACTCAATTTCTTGTCGCACGCGAGTATCCATCTGAGTGGACAATTCGGTGTGTTGCGACCGCAAGTCATCCAGCTCTCGTGTGGAGGACTCGCGCACAGTGTGGACTTCCTCGGCGTGCGCAGCAGCGAGGGCAGCGTTCGACGCGGTCAAACCCTCATTCTCCTGGGTCAGACGGCTCATCTCCCGCTGCAACCACTCCACCGAGCTCTTTAGTTGTTCCACCTCTGCTTCCCTGTCCCGCAAGTCGGCGCCGCTGGAGTTGAGGGCGCGATCGCTCTTCCGGCGAGCGACGCTGGCATTGCGCAATTTGTCTTCGGCCTCATCGCGGGCGGAAATCAGGAGACGGTTTTCCGAGATGAGTTGATCGAGGCGAGCTTCCATGTCTTGAAGGTGTTGCATACTGCGACGGCGTCGGACACTCGGCGGTCGGCTGGGCGACCGCGGGGAGCTGGGCGTCTCACCCCATCCCTCCTGGGCAAAGTTAGTAAACAAACAAAACAAACCTCCGGTCGGAAATGACGGTGAGAGGGGCAGTGAGGTAACAAAAGCCACCAAGAGAATCAATATTCACTTACATAGACATCCGACATGTTTCGCAGGGGACGCTTGCCCTTGTCGGTGACGGGGTCGTAGGAGGAAGAAGAGGGAAGCTGATCAAGATCGAGATTTGGGGGAGGCTGGGAGGAGTCTAGCGCCTTACTAGCGCCCCGCAGATCGCTGCTCGTGCTGCGATTCGTGCGACGCAGTTTACCCTTGCTGCCGCTGGGCTTCAACACCGGCATACCCTGTTCAGGTGTTTGGGTTATGGGGGAGCCCGACTCGCCACCGAATTTGCTGGCTTTGGAGAGATCGTCATGACTCCGCGTTTTTTCATTGTTGTCATTCTCTGGCGTGGGCCACGTCTCTCGGGCCATTGCATTGTCGGTAAATTTCCTCACAGGAGTATGAGGTCGGGGCAAGACATGCTCTGGCTTGATCTCCAAACGGGGAGTCCCGCCGTGAGCCGTGGATGCATGGTCCCCATCCCCTGGTTCCTGCTCCGCAATGGGATGCAGTGGAGTCCGGGGTCGAGATTGGGATTCATCGTAAGGTCCCCCGAAGAGAGAACGAGGCGGCGAGGAAGATGGAGCTGGAATGGAGGAATCCTCCAAGGTCCATGTTCGAGGAGTTTGCTGGTGTCGCCCGTGGATCACGGATGGAGTTCGGCGTAATTCACATGAGGCATCCTGGGGAGCATCCATCTGGGAGGGCAACAGACGCCGGGGTGAAGTAGCTTCTTCGGTGCGAGTAGACGGAGACGAGCCGAATAGCATGGAGGATCGCTCCTTAGAGGCAGCATGATCTGGCGATGGGAATTGGTCGGCAATAGAGAGCTCACGAGTGATTGGGAGATCGGGGTCAATGGGTGACTCTTGCCGCGAGGGGGTAATCGCTGTTGGAGCATTGTATTCGACAATCGTAGCATGCACCTCTTCTCTCGTGCCCTCCGTAGGTAGCTCGGGGCTGAATTCGGGATTTTGGTTGAATTCGGTGGTCGCTAGGGGTGCTTCCGAGACGGGGATCGCGATATCGCGATTTGCTTCCAAGTCCGCTGCGGTCTCTTCCTCAGCACTATCTTTTAGCGACGGTGATTGCTTGTCGAGCGCCGATCGCCGAAATCCTCCCCGTTCCAAGCCAGGGAAGAGGTTTGCAATTTTGGAGCCACCAGGAGTCGTAGTGCGAGCGGGTGGTTCAGTCTCGATCTCTTTGGGAGCCGGGACTGTAATCTCCACGGGCGGTTCAGGAATGGATTCATGCACCAACTCGACCTTCTTGTGAGACGGCTCCTCGTCAGGCTCACCAACTTCTGCCAGAGCTGCTTGCTCTGACTTGCGTTTGTTCTTCTTGGCCTTTTTCTTGTCTTTCTTGCTCAGTGGCGCAGACCACGTTTCTTCCTCTTCCTGAACGGGCTGCTTCAAGTCCTTCTTGGCCTCTTGCAATGCAGAGGGAATGGCCGACTCGTCAAACTCTTCAATAGCTTCAGACTCGGGAACAGGAGTCACTGGCTCAGGCTCGGGGATCTTGTCATGTGATGGCTCATGTCTGTGAGAATGGCCATCCTCCCATTCAATTGCAGGCCAGTCCTCGTCATCTGGTTTTTTCTCTCGCGTAGTCGGACCAGCAATATCCTTGGTCAATACTTCTGGCTCGGGAGTCAACTCGGGTTCTTGTTGTTCGGTTGAATTGTCGACAGATGACTCTAGCTCCAAGGCTTGGCTAGCTTTCTTTGCTTTCTTGGCCTTTTTCTTGGAAGCCTTACGCGAAAGCGAGGTCTCCAGGCCGACTTCAGGCTCGGGCTCTTCGTTTGTAGAAGCCAGCACAATAGGAGTGGAATCCGCCACAGCTTCTGGCTCGAAAGTGGGCTGAGCGTCAATAGCAGGCTCAATGTCCTTTGTTGTTTCACTTTCAAGCTCCAATTCTTTGGTTGACTCAGGCTGGACTGGGGTTTCTGCCAGCGGCTCTGTTTCCTCCGGCTGAGGCGCAGAGATAATAGCCTCTTGAGACTCACCTTCAGGAGCGGTAGGCTCCTCATCCTCGAAGCTAGTGGGCTCTTCTTCCACAATACCCTTCTTCTTGGCCTTCCGCTTTTCCTTTTTAGACAGCTTCTTGGAAAGTGGCGCGACCACTTCGGGCTCTTCCGGGACAACGGTGTCAAGATCAATTTCCCTTGATAGATCTGCATCACGAAGGTTAGCGTTCATATCTTTTTCGACCTGTTCCTGCTGCTTTGAAGAAGAATTCTTACCAGTTGTTTCAGCCGCAGCGTGGTCTTTAAACGTAGTCGAAGGGTGGTTTTCGGTGACCTCTGTTGATGACGTGGCATCCAATGAGCCCTGGGGAGCAGATTGTTCAATTTCTTCAATGTCTTTGACTTCTTCTACCCGGGCCTCATCAACTGGCATGGGCGGGTTCTCGGGTTCAGAACCCCCTCGGGCTGTGGAATCCTCCTGAACAACAGGCTCAGATTCAGGGACGATCTCTCTAGGCTCCTCGTTGGGGATGGACTCCGTGGCAGCCAGGGCCTCGGACTCAGGTTCAAGGGTGGTCTCTGCTGGAGTGTCGGCCTGCATCGAAGGAACATCAAGTACCTCCTGCTCCGCCTGCTTCTGAGCCTTGCGCTTCTCCTTCTTAGACATCTTCCGAGTAAGGAGCTCATCAACAACAGGCTCCTCTACCACTTCCTCGGGTTGGGGCTCTTCCACAGAAGGCTCGATTTGCTGCTCAGTCTCAGCAGTCGGCTCCTCGGTGATATCCGTGATAACTTCAGGAGTCACTAGCTCGGTCTCGTCGCGGCTTTGTTCGGCGGCCTCTTGCTGCAATTCGGGAAGAGACTCGGGAGTCTGTTGAGTATCATCGAGGGCGAGCTCCTCATTTGGGTTCTCAACGGTCTCCTCGGGAGCAGGGGGTGCTTCGCTGGGTGCCGTCTCTGGCTCGGCAGGCTTCTTTTCTTCGGCTGCAAGAGCGGCGGCGGCGGCAGCAGCAGCAGCAGCCTTCTTCTTTTCTTTCTTGCTCATCTTCCTCGTGATGGCGGGCTGCTCAGCTTCTGGCTCCAGCTCGTTCTCTTCCTTTGAAGACTCAGTAGACTCCGTAGGAGGAACAATGGCTGTAGTATCTGCGGGAGCTGAGGCTAGATCGGCCTCTTCTAGCTTGGCCTCCTCCGACACTGGCTCCTCGACGGGCTCTGTTTGCTCAGGTTCAGTTGCAATAGGCTGTTCAGCTTCGACTGCGGGCTGTCCAATCTCTTTTGGCTCATCCTGGAAAGAGTCGGAAGACTGAACAATCACATCGCTTGTTTCAACAGGCTGGACATCTTCTTGCTGTCCAGTAGATGCGGGGACGTCCAGAGGAGCATCAGAGATAGGAGAAATGGTTTCAGGCTCGACTGTCTCCGGGATTGGCTGCGTTTCGGGCTCAGATGCTTCCGTCTCAGCTTGTTGTGCGAGGAGAGCCTGACGCTGCTTTTTCTTTTCTTTCTTGCTCAGCTTCCTCGATAGTGGTGATTCTTCCAATTGCTCAGGCTCGGGAGCGATATTCACTGCCTCGGTAGGTTCGATGTCTTTGGCAGATTCAACCACTTCTGGGGCTTGCGTAAAAGGAACATCAAGATCGGCTTCCTTGGCTGGTTCGGTTGCAGGGATCTCGGCATTAGGAACTGACTGCCGCTCCGTAGTCTGTTCAGGTTCAACAATTGGCTGGTCTTGGGTTTCTTGGCTGGGGTCGGCGATGGCTTCAACCTGGTCCTTCTCCTCTTCAACCACGGGTTCGGGTGCAAGGGCGACGATTTCCTCCTCGACCTTCTCTTCCTGCTTTTGCTTCTTCTTTTTGTCCTTCTTCTTCTGCTTCTTGGACAAGGCCGGCCGCTCAACTTCCTCTGCAGCGGGCTCGGTGCTTGGTTCCTTCTCGGCCAACTCCTCTTCCTTCGACTCTGACGTCTCCTCCTCCACGACTACAGGCACAGCAGCTTCGGGGGATTCGACTTCCTCCTCCTGTACAGGCTCAACATTCACAGCAGACACCTCCTCTTTTTCTGCAACTTCCGCAACATCAATACTTTTTTCTCCTTCCATACTCGGCACCTCCGGCTGTTCCAAAGCTGGCACAGCATCCTCATCCTTCTGCTCATCACTCTTCGCTTCGCCAGAATCAAAATCACGCTCAAGCACGGACGGGGGAGGATAATCTGAAGAACGACTCTCTAACTGCGGCTGCTCTACCTGCGAAGACAAGAACTCATCAGTCGAAGCTAAATCTTTTTCCGGCGTGGCGGGCGTTTCCATGTCGTGGGACTGAAGTTCTTTACCGTCATTCTCCGCAGGCGAGCTTGCCGTTACGGGTACAGAGAGTTCCCGTGTGTCAGATTCGGCGGGGCTATCGGTGGTCGCATTTTCATCGATATCGAGGCTCTTGGATTGGCGCTTCTTTTCCTTCTTTTTGAGCTTGCGTCTCTCCTTGGCTGACAGGCCAGCCTCAGCTTCTGGCTCCACAGGCTGGTCGGGCTGTACTTCGGTCTCTTGGGGAGGGGACTCTGCTTCGATCGCGGCCTCGTCCGCGGGTAACTTGTCATCCAATTCTTTGGGTTCGGCGGTTTCTTGCTCAGCGATCTGATCAGGATTTTCGATTGTCTCGGGCTCAGCAGATTTGGCGGTCTCCAGAGTGTCGATCTTCTCGCTTTCGATGGGTGCTTCAGTAACTTCACCCTCCTCGACCTTTGGGGGGTCGATATTAGCCGGCGTTAACTCCTCCAGCTGCTCAACCTGAGGTGCGTCGGGCTCCACCTCTTTGGGAGGTTCGGGTTGAGACTCGGCCTGGGCCTCAACTTCTTCAGGCGCGTCTACAGGAGAAGAAGTGTCTTCAGTGAAGTCCACGGACTTGGACTTTTTCTTCTCCTTTTTCTTGAGCTTGCGGCGCTCTTTGGTTGATAGGCCTGCCTCAGCTGTTGTCTCAGTTGACTCGGGGTTCTGACCTGAAGGGTCCTCGATAGCGTCGGCCTTCTCATCAGACGGGGTCTCAGACTTGGCAGACTCGAGGGTAGCCGCAGGCTCCTGTTCGGCTTGAGCAGGAGTTGTAGGTTCGGCCTCAGGCTCATCGGCTTGCAAGTCCAATGGCTTGTCCGATGGAATGTCTTCCTTCTCAACGTTGGTCGCATCTGTTTGCTCAACCACGGCAGTCGGAGTTTCCTCAGTGGGGGCATCAACTTGATCCTTAGCAGACTCAGATTCAACAGCGGGATTGTCAACAACCTCGAGGGCTGGTTCTGGGGCATCCTTGGAAGACTCGCTCAATTCTTGACTGGGTGCAGCTTCTTCAAAAGGGACATCTTTGGGCTCGGTGGATTCGACTGGAGCATCCTGTTCTTGCTCGGACTGAGTTTCCGTCGGAGTAGCCGATGCTTCATCTTCAAAGGCGACAGACTTGCGCTTCTTCTTGTCTTTCTTGGCTTTTCGCTTTTGCGCAGCAGTCAATGGCACCTCAGGCTCAGCTGGCTGTGAAGGTTCGGGAGTTTCTGTGGCGGGCTGCTCGGGAATGACTTCATCTGGAATAGCCTCGTCAGGAGTTGGCTGCTCGATGCTTTGAGGCTCTTCTGTCACAATGACAGACTCGATCTCATCGACTTGCTTAGCAGACTCGTCATTCTCAACGGGAGTTGGCTCTGCAGACTCGACAGGGACAGCGGTCTCGATGGGTTCGATGGGTTCGATAATCTCGACAGGTTCGGCGGCATCGATTGACTGGGTAGCATCGGCGGAGTGAGTAGGTTCGACAGGTTCAGTGGACTCTGTGGTCTCCACAGCCTCTACACTCTCAATAGGCTTGGTCGATTCCTCTTTGACTGGCTCGGACTGCGACTCTTCCTCGAGGACAAGAGACTTGTTCTTCTTCTTTTTCTTTTTCTTGTCCTTCTTTGACAATGGAGTAGTCGGCTCAGTCTCTTCAGTCTGCTCTGCGGGTGCGTTCTCAGGAGTTGGAGCAGCAACATTTTCCACAGCAGCAGACTTCAACGTAGTCTCGACCGGGGTAGTCGGTTCCTCAATGGGCTGGTCAGGAGTAGCTTGATCGGCCAGAAGTGTTTTCGTGACCGGGTCCTCGGGAGTGGCAACAGTATCCTTAGATTCCTCGTCCTGGTCAGCGGGCTCATCACTTGTAGTTTTGAAAGAAATCCACCGGGAAACTCTTACATCAGACACAATTGGAATATCGGCGGCAGGCTCCTCCACAATAGACTCCGTAGCAGCAGGCTCATTGGTGGATGTCTCCAAAGAAGCTTCCTTTTCAACATCGGCAGGAGCTGGGCTATCCTCAACAGCTGGCGTAGCCTCAGCTTGAATTTCCTTGTCTGCCTCTGCCGGTGCAGCTTCTTCAGTGGCCTTGGTCTCTTCGGGAACAGAAACCTCTGGAGTAGCATCCACAGTCTGTTCAGCCTCCTTTGGTTCAGTAGGATCAGCAGCTGTCGCGGTGGTGTCTTGTTCATCCAACAGTGTAGATTGTCGCTTTTGCTGCTTTTTCTTCTCCTTCTTGGCCTTCTTCTTCTGTGCAGCAGTCATCGGGACCTCCGATTCGGTTCTGGGAGCTTCCGGCTCTGTGGGTTGAGGCTCTGCAGCTTCGGTGGGAAGAGAGTCAGCGACGGGGAGCTGAGCTGACTCTTCTTCCTTGAGCTGCTCGGGAAGCACATCTTCCTGAGGAACGTTGACGGCGGGAACGGCTTCAGCTGAAACAGAGGGAGCCTCAACAGTCGGCTCAACAACCTCATGTTCTGCATGAGTCTCCACTTGGGGAGCTACTTCAGATTCCACTGCAGGAAGCTCGCTAGCATCAACCTCCTTGCTAGTCTCGATCGCCTCGGGCTCAGTAACTAAGACTGGTGTATCGTCAACGAGTGGAACCTCCGCTTCTGCGACATCTTGAGTTCCCTTGCTGGCCTCAGCAGTCTCGGCCTCGGGCGTAGACACCGTCTCAGGGGTGGGTGTCTCCTCGGAAACAGAGCCGATGCTTTCCTGTTGCTGCTTCTTCTTCTTTGCCTTCTTAGCCTTTCTCTTCTCAGCTGCCGTCATGGGGAGTTCAGGCTCAGCAGGAGTAGCTTCTGGTTGTGGCTTGTCTTCGGAAACAGGAGGCTCTTCTTGAGACATGGCAGCATCAGAGACTTCCAGAGGGGTCTCAGTGACAGCCTCCGATTCGGGAGCAGTAGGCGCTTCGATAGATGTCCCAGGAACGACCTCAGTATCGGGAGCGACAGCAGGAACAGCTTCCTTAGGCTGATCAGCGTCGACCAATTCATCCTGCTTTTCCTCTGGAGCGGCGACATCCACTGGTAGGTCTTCAGGAGTGGAAGGAGTCTCTTTGACAGCATCAGAAACATCCATGGGGGCATCGAGAGTAGGTTCTGAGGTTTCAGTAGACTGGACCACTGCAGCGGGCTCGGGAATCTCAACAGGAGCAGTGACTTCAGCAACAGGCTCGACGCTCTCAGAAACTTCAGGTGCAGCTTCGGTGTTCTCGGTAGGTTGAGGCTCAGCAGTCTCGGGCTCAACAGGATTTTCCTCATCGGGAATAGATGACACACTCTGCTGCTTAGCCTTCTTTTTCTTGTCTTTCTTGGCCTTCTTCTTCTGCGCCGCGGTCATAGCGACCTCGGGCTCAGCATCGGCTTCGGCTTCAGCTTCAGGTTGAGCAGCAGGTTGTTCTGGCTGATCTTGAGTGGACTCAACAACCTCAGGGGCGTCAATAGCGGCTTCAGGCTCGACGTCGCCCGATGGAGCGATCTCGGCCTCGAGAGCGGGAACAGATTCCTCAGTAGAAGGTTCAGTCAAATCCTTGACATCTTCAACAGCAGGTTCAGAAAGATCTTTCACCTCCTCAATGGCCGGCTCAGGCTGATCCGCAGTAGGCTGTTCAGTCTCAGAAGGCTGCGTCTCGCTGCTTCTCAAAGGCTCCTGGACATCGACAGCTTCAATGGGAGCTGATTGTTCTGGCTCAATTTCCTTGGTGACCTCTTCAGGCTGCGTCTCAACGACGGGCTCAGAAGGCGTAGTGGGTTCCTCGAATGCAACGGACTTGCGCTTCTTCTTGTCCTTCTTGGCCTTTTTCTTCTGCGCCGCGGTCAATGGAACCTCGGGCTCAGGCTCAACTGCTGCAGTCTCGGTGGGGATCTCAGCCTGGATCTCCTTCTGTTGCTCAGAGACATCGGGCTGCTCTGCGACGGCTTCGTGGAAGAGATCGTCGTCACTCTCGACGGGCTTTTCAGGCACTGCAGCATCTTCAGCGGCAACTGCGGGCTCGACGATGTCTTCTAGCTGAGCAGTCTCCAATGCTGGTTCTGCTTCTGTCGTGATCTCGTGCTGCGCGGGTTTGGAGGGTTGATCTTGGCGGCCCTCCGATTCCCGGGCTAGATCAGATGGTGATTCATCAATTGACTTTGTCACATCTTCAGCAGGCTGGAAGGTTTCTTGCACAGAAGTATGTTCATAAGGCTCCGCAATATCACGGGATTCCTGAACATCGAGGGTTGTCTTCTCAACGAGACCAGACACGTCTGGAGCACTGGCATACTGGAATACATCCTGCTCTTCGGGGACAACTGCAGGAGCCAGATCAACAACCTCAGCCTCGGGGGTCTTCTCTTCCTCTGGGGCAGGTGTCTCATCGGAAGGTTGGGCGGGTGCCACTTCATCAGTGGAACCCTCCACAGACTCTGAAACTAAAAGGCTCTTCGCCTTCTTCTTTGCCGCTTTCTTGGCCTTGCGTTTCTGCGCGGGTGTCATGGAAGCTTCAGACTCAGTCTCGCCGGGGGTCTCGGGCTGTGACTCGGAAACAACGGCAGCCTCCGACTCAGCAGGAGCAGATGATTCTTGAACTGTCGGCTGAGACTCTGACTCAAGCTGGAGATTTTTCTCAGCCTCGACAGCTTCAGTAGCAACAGCCGGGAGAGACTCAAGTTGCACTTCTCGAGATACATCACCAGGTTCGGCTTCAGCTTCAGGTTGGGGCTCAACAGCAACAACTTCCTCTGTATGAGTAGGAACAGCTTCAGGCTCGATAGAGCTAGTCTCGGTCTCTGGAACTTCAGCAGCAGGAATCTGCTCCTCAGTAGCAAGCTCGACGGCGGTCTGTTCTTCAGAAGGCAGATCAACACTGGCCTGGCCCTTCTTCCCCTTCTTCTTCTTTTTCTTCTTCGAAGAAGACGTGGTCGTAACCTCTTCAGCAACAGGTTCCTCCGTCGCCGGGGGCTCCATAGGCTGAGCGGGAATTTCGGCAAACTCAGAAACCAACTCCTTGGCTGGTTCGGACTCGATGAGGGGCTCAGCAGGCTGGACGGGAGTTTCAACAGACTCAAAGACCAACTCCTTGCCTGCTTCAGGCTCGACTGAGGGTTCAATACCAAGATCCTTGGGGGCATACTCTTCAATAGTAGTGCCAGGCTCACCAAGGTCTTCCTCAACAGGTGTATTGTCATGATCAACCTCAGCCATGACAGCCGCATTGACGATATCTGCGAAACCACCAATCTTCGAGGTCGGTGCAGCAGAATCCTCGTGGCTGGTCTCGACGGACACCTCTCTATCAACAGGATCAGGAATGCTCTCATCGTCCTCAGCAGCAACAGGCTTGTCAAGTTCCTTGGCAGCAGCAATAACAGCAGCATCAACAACGCCCGCGAACCCGGCACCCTGAGCAAACGCAGAAACATCAAGCGGCTCCTCCTCCTTCTCCTGAGTCGGCGTCTCAAAGACATCAGTATCAACATCCTTGACACCAACCATCGACCCCTCAGCAGAAGGAAGAGCCTCCATGGAAGGCGACCCAGGAATTTCAGGATACATAGCCGGATCCTGCAAAAGCTCCGAGGGAGAATGGAACTCATAAGTAGGCTTATGTCTCCTAGACCCCGTCGACGCGCCAAAGTCCTCCGCAGTCGGCGTAGCCTGCTGGGAACCAAGCAAATCTCCATCATCCTGGTCATTTGCACGCGAAGTCGAGATAGTAAGACCAGTTGGTCTACGGCGATCCGTCATGGACGGGCTGAGATCAAACGGCTCCCAGCTCCGCACGGCATCTTCATCGTTCAATGCACGCAGGTCCTCGACGGACGGGGCGCGGGAAGAAGTCTTGCTAGATGGAAGCGAGGGTAAGACCTCATCAGGTTCGACCAGATCACCCTTCGATGCACCATGGCGCTCAACAAGCCACAGTGGCCGAATCTCGCGAGAATTCCTAAACTCGAGAGAGTTCGGGCGGCGATGGCGTGTCTGGCTGGGTGAAGTCGGGGAGTCACCGCCAGCGGGAGGAGATGGAGCAACAGGTACAGCGCGAGATAGGCCAGGTGAGGTCGGAGGTCGACGGAAATGGATTGGTACAGCCGTGGGCGACTCAGTGATCGAGCGAGCCGTAGAAGCACGGCGAAGATGGGGGGTTTGATCAAGATCACGGGTCATCTCCGGCGATGTTGGTCTACTCTGGGACTTGGGGGCTAGATCGAGGGCACGTTCTGCACTGGTGGGAGAGGTCGACTGACTTCTCGGACGTTGATACAGGATTTCTTCCCTTAGACCTATACCAGCGGCAGTAGCAAGCGCACCCTCGATTGTAGATTCAAGCCCCGAAGCACCATATTCATCGCGTTCAGCCGCGGGCGGCATTTCGGGGCGCTCTGCTAAAAAAGAGTATTTGTCGCCGTCGTCCTTATAATCCGAATGTTTTTCGTCCTGCACATGGAGTAATACCAGAAAAAAATGCTTAGCTTTGATTTCTTGTTTTTTGGGTTTGGTGCAAAATGTTCAAAAGGGGGTATGATGGAAACGTGTTCTTGTGGATGGAACAGTGTGCAAGACAAGGCAAGACGCAATAACCGAGACGAGACAAGACGAGAACGCTGTCATCCACAAGAAGGCGCGACACAAAAAGAACAACTATATGGCACATAACGGTGTATACAGAATAGCAGATCACAACATGGACGATAAGAAAGGAAAATTCAGATGCTATACCTTCTCAGATTCCCGACGTTTTCCCGATTCAACAATTTCCTCGTATCTGTGACGACGACGCTCCTCCTTCTGCTGCCTTTGAGACCTGTACTCCTCCAGATTCGCGTCATCCCGTACACTACCTTCCTTATCCGAGGCATCATCATCAAGCTTGTCACCTCCACTGGAGCTGCTGTGTCTGGAAGAGCGCTTCTTGCGGCGGCGTCTCTCGTCATCAACACCGGCCTCTGACACGGCATCACGAGAAGGACGCTTCTCTAGAGATGAAGACCGTGAAGATTGATTGGAGCGGGTACGACCTTCAGGAGCAGACACGCGCGAGCCGAAGATGCTGCGCAGGATGCTTCCACTCTTGTCCTTCTCCTTCTCATCCTTGCCGTCCTTGCCCTTGCGCTTCTCACGGGTTTCATCAATTCGGGCCGGAGAAGAGGTGACTGAGACATTGTCATCAAAGTCCCGATCACGCGAGGAACGAGAGCGATGCTTGCGGCGCTCAGACATTTCACTATCGTCAATGGAAGTGATAGCAGATCTCGCGTCGTCATCGACAGAGAAGACATCGCTATCACGCTTGGAGCGACGCCTACGTCGTTCGGACTTCTCCTCATCATCGTAGCGAGAGGATGCGATCGAGGCAGTATCGTCAAAGTCCTTGTCACGAGACGAGCGGTGTCGATGCTTGCGTCGCTCAGACTTCTCACCATCTTCATACGAAGCAGCAGCAGGCGAGGATGCAATCGAGGCAGCATCATCGAAGTCCTTATCGCGCGATGAGCGATGGCGATGCTTCCGTCGTTCTGACTTTTCCACGTCCTCGACAGAAGTAATCGCAGATCTAGCATCATCATCCACTGAGAAAGAGTCATTGTCGCTGTGCTTGGACCGGTGCTTGCGGTGTGTCGACTTTTCTCCGGCATTCTCCTCGACTTCCTCAGGTTGCGAGACAACCTCCCGCTCACGCGAGGAAATCTCACGAGGGAACTCAAAATCATCACCGCTGCGACGCGACTTCTTAGACTTGCTCTTCTCGGACTCGCGCTCGGGTGGGGCAGAGAAGACCGAGCGGGTATCATCCCGAGGGAGATCGCGAGGAATAACACCGCTATCAAAGCCGCCAGGCATGGAGAAGACATCGTCGTCAGGAGAACCAGAGCGCGGGCTCTTTCCATTCAATTGCTCAATAACCTCTTGAGCGATTGAACCGCGGTCCCGCCGCTGGGAGGACGAAATGTCCTTGTCTTGAGTGAACGACTCTGGTTCCGCATAGAATGGCTTCTCATCAATGACATGCTCGGCAGGTGGTTCAATATCCCGAGACTTGTTTGGCACGTAGCTGTCAATCTCGCCTTCGACAAACCCGTGGGGCTGTTCTGTTTGAGGGGGCACAGCCCAGTTGGTGCGAGGCGAGAACGTGCCCTCATCCTCCGACCCGGGAGGTGAGGTGCGAGTGTGGTAAGACGGGTCATTGATGACAACGGAGGGATCGAAGCCAGCTGCTTGGGCGCCAGCAGCAGCAATAGCAGCGAATTCGATGTCGTTACCAAAGTCAATCTTGCCAGAGACATCCTTGGGCTGATCCTTCTCTAGCTCTGTCATAGACAAATCTCTGGTGATATCTTCCATAGGGGAATGCGGGTCCTGCTCGGATGAAGATGGAATCTCATATTCATGGGTCTGATGCGTTCCCCAGGAGACCCGCGAACCAGTCGAGGGTCGTTTCCATTCCTGCTCTGGTTCGGGTTGATGTTCAGGCTCAGACTCGTGCTGAGGCTCGGGTTCCTTGGGCTTTTCTTCTTCGCGGACAGGCTCAACGGTGGGGACGGGCGACGAAGCCCCAAGCACAGAACCATTGACGCTTTGCGGAGGGGTAGGATCAATGAAGTTCAACCGTGGGACCGGCCACGGGAGATGATCACGGCCTTCATAAGGCTCTTGTGCAAACTGCGGCAAGTCATCACGGGGTTCGTCATTATTCTTCTCGCGCTCGCTGGCAGGCACCACTTCGACGATTTGAGGCTCGCCAGAGTCGGAACTGCGGTCCTTGTCGCGCGAACTCTGGTCAGGGCTATGACGAACTTCCTCAGGCGCAAAGAATTCAGCGTAATCTTCGTACACAGGAGCTGGACGAGGAGAAGGAGACTTGCGAGAAGATGGTTTGTCACGGCTGTCCTTTGACACTGAAGAAACCTTCTCCTCGATGACCTCGGGGACTTCAGACTTTGATATTACTGACGATTCCCCTCGTCGTTCAGCGCGACGCTCAGCGCGGCGGTCCCGGCGTCGCGAGCTAGCTTCGGAGACATCCTCGTCGTGCTTCTTGTGAGATGAGACGAGGGAGCTAGCAGCAGCCGCGCCGATGGCTCCAATGGCAGCTGCTTCGACCCACGAAGAGGCATCCTTCTCTTTGTCGCTATCGCTGCGGCGTTTTTCCTCGTCGCGGACCTTGCGGCGTTCTCGGCGCTCGCGACGCTCAGCCTCTTCGCGAGCCAGCTCCTCTTCATGATCAATCAGCTGCACAGGAACATCACGGACATCGTCCCGTGAGGTTCTGTCACGTCGGTTAAGGCGGCGCTCGCGCTCGGCTTGCTCCTCAGTCAGGTCGAAAGACACAGAGGCTTGGTCACGGATGGTAGATCGGCGCTTAGGGGCTGACACGAGACTCTCTTGCGTGGAGAATACAGGCGTTGAGTCGCTCCGATGATGCTTGCGGTGCTCAATGAAGCTTGCGTCCTCACGAGAGTAGGCAGCATCTCGAGAACCCTGGAACTGCGTGTTGTACTGATCGTACTCATTGGCAAAGATGGGAGGAACGGCACCAGGACTGTAGGCAGGAATCGCCCCAGGCAAGGTTCCTTGCGTGGTGTACACAGATTGAGAAACCGGAGTGTAGGGCTGGGGCTGCTGCAGGGGAATAGGACCAGGACGAACAAGAGGTGGCTGACTACCAGACACCACAGAAGGAGACATCTTGGCAACATCGAAGCGAGATGGATCAGAGGTGGGCACAGGATAGACCTGCTGAAGACTTCCCGCCTCACTTGGAGGACGACTGTCACGACGGCGAGCCATCGAAGCAATGGCGGCACCACCAAGTGCACCAGCGCCAGCCGCCATGGCAGCGTCCATCTTGGAAGATTTCTTGTCCTTCTTCTTCTTGTTGCCCCATCCCCATTTCCACCCGCCGCTGCTGTTCGAGTCGGATCCAGACTCAGCGCTGCTAGCACCGAATGCCAAAGCAGAGCTGACACTTGACGAGGACTGGTCCTCCGACTCGGCATCGACCCATTCGTCATCTTCGTTTGTTGCAGAGGAAGTGTAATTAGTGTGGCGGGTATCTCTAGCAGTCATCATCTGACCGGTACTGCGGTTGTTGCGGAAGTGAGACGAAGCAGCAAGGGCTGTCGCTGTCGCACCCAGCCCGATGAGAGCGGCGTCAACGTCCTCGTTCTTTTTGCTCTTCTTCTGCTTCTTCTGGAGCTTGGATGACTTTTTAACCAAGCCGCTTCCAAAGGCCAGATCCGCATCGAGTGAAGAGGAAGACGAGCTGTTGAAGGAGAAGAAGCCCCTCGACTTCTTAGAACGCTGCTTCTTTTTCTCCTTCTTGCGGTTCTCGGATGAAGAGGTGAAGAAAGATGTGAAACCACCGACAGACTTGGCAGAAGGTCGGGAGACGTCCACAAATGACGTACTCGATGAGGAATCCTTGCGGCGCTGAACCCGAGAAGGCGAGCGGCTACGGGAACGGCGATGTGATTTCGCTACTGCAAGGGCTGCACCACCAACAGCTGCACCCAGAGCAGCCTCCTTCACAAAGGAGTGGTGACCAGAACGGGAAGATGATCGCGAGCGAGAGCGCGTTCGTCGAGTATGCTGATTATGCTGAGTATGCTTGCTGTCGGAATGATACTCTCGCGGGGAGCTGCGACCAGAGCGACGAACAACACCTCGAGAGGTGTAGCTCCTCCGGTCATCTTCTCGGTCGTAAGTCGAGGCTCGATCACCCGAGACATGGCCAGAACGGACGCTGTAAGATTCATCAAAGTCCTTGCCGGTGAAAATTGACTTGGCCGCGTATCCAGCCAGCATACCCGGAAGCCAGGAGGAAGACTTCTTGGATGAGCGCTTCCGACTACGTCGCTCATCCTCGGAGGAATGGTACCGGCTGAGCTTGTTGATTCGCGACGAGCTTCCACTGCTATAGCGATCAGCGGAATGGCGGCGCGCGTGATAATGATGCTTGCGAGGCGCGTTCATCGAGGTGGTACCCGGCTCGAAGCAGTACTTGCACACACCGATGGTTTCCGTGTAGTCTTCGAAACGACCAACGCCCTCGGGATCTCGCCAGAAATCCACAAACTTTGTGAGGGGTCCACGATGCCTCTGTTGAACTGCTAGGCCGCCGTGAGGATAGAAACCAGGGCTGTGCGCAGTGTGCGCAGCGTGTGCAGCATACCCTGCGGCACCAGCAGCACCGGCCGCGATCATGGCGTTGCTGGGGCCAGCACTGTAGGGAGGAATACTGCCGTGGGAAGATTGCTCGTAGTTCTGGAAGGTGTACTGCGAGGAATGCGTAGGACTAGATTCGTGATGTTGATGACCCACCATGTAGCCCGCTGCTGCGCCGGCGGCTGCCAATCCAATGCCAGTTCCAACGCCAGTTCCAATGCCATGTGAATGGGGGGGTTTGCTAGTACTTGTCAAAGCCGGCTGCGAGTATGAGTGAGTTTGCTGGGCTGTTGTCGAGGAATAAGACTCGTGTTGATAAGCTGCTGCAGCTTGAGACTCTTCGTAGTTGCCCACACCATAGGTCACTGCCGCTGCAGCAGCGGCTGCCGGAATAGCACTTGTCGAGGACGGCTTGCTAGGTTTTGACGGTTTCCCAGGCTTTGGAGGCTTGGATGATGACTCTGTCGGTGGCTTGGTCTGTGATCCGGTGTGCGGGATGTCATCTGTGAAATACGCAGCAGCCGCCCCAACTTGACCCAAGCTGCTAGGTTCGGGTGGGGGGTTGGCCGAGGGAGACGCTGCCATCAAGTGTGCTTGGCTATTAGGAATGATGGCAGGCTGCTGTGGCCGAACACCCGGTTGGTCACTGACCGACTGGCCTTGATCGCCGTAGTAGTCTGCGGCAGCGCCCGCAGGGTTATTAGGCGGGAAATAAGGCTGCGCAGTCCCAGACGGGAATTGACCAGGGAATTGGTGCTGGACATGGGGGTCGAAAGCCCCGGGCGAAGTATCGTGGGTCGGCGAATGTCCCGGTGCAGTCGTGACAGGCGGGAGCATCGCATTGTCGTGTTGCATGGGGAACTGCGAGAATCCCGGTGCCGCAATGTCGGCGGCGAATTGAGCGCCCGGGGCGCTGGACGGCATAGCCGTGGAGATGGGAGGCACATAGTGGTCGCCCGAGTATGTGCGACTCCGATCGCGACGGTCACGCTCACGCTCTATATCCAGATCATCGTCATAGGTATCGTCTCCACTGCGACGGCTTGATCTCCTCCTCTCACGCTCACGGCTTTCGGAACGGTCGCGCTCGCGGCGGCTTGAGCTCTTGCTGTCGCGGCCACTGTCTTTGCGCTTGGGGGTACGCTCGACGACTGTGCGATCGGGGTAGTCAATGATATCGGGCTCGGCGGTTACGTAGGTCGATGCGACAGACTCGCCGGCGATGCTGGACGGGCCGCGCCTGCTGCCAGAGGTGGACGGAGGGTAGGCCGACAAGTCGCCCAAGCCACGGTCACGGTCGTCGGCCCGTGAGGATTTGCGGCTGGAGGCAGACTTGGAATCGGTCTTGCGACGGCTTGTTTTGGAGCTGGAGCTGGTTGTGCTGCGGGCGTCCGAGGACGCCGACCGGCCCCCGCCCATTAGGGCCTTGAACATGGTGGGCAATGATTCAGAGGAATGCCCAGACGGCACAGGCCACCATGTGGAGAGAGGTGGTGAGGAATGTTAGGGGGGGAAGGGGAGGGAGAGGTGTAATCGGGAATGTCGAATAAATGTCGAGGTGATGATAATGGGCGGGATTTGATGGAGCAAGTCGGGGAAGGGTGGCTGGAATCTGATTGTTATGGTTTGTTTGGGGGGCCCAGTCCTGTAGTAAACAACGGGAGCTGAACCGTGGATCTTCTTGTCGGAAAGCCCCAAGCGGAGACTGGCTGGAGTCGTTGAAGTGGTTAGACTGGGAGAAATCCACTTCGGTGACTGGCTGGGCTGGTTGCTACCCAGGCGATCGCACTAGTCCCGCCTCGGTCCAAGGTTGAGAGAAGAGTTTATACTGTGTAAGTTAGTAGTCAGTTCGGAGTAAGGAAGGGATGTGATGGGATGGTTCAGTGACAGGATGCAAAGCATGCAGATCCAAACTCTTGGAGTCTCTGCAGAACAGAAGACAACAGAGGTGAGAGAAATTTTCCCTGGTGGGCACATCGATGAACAACTGTTCAGCGGCCAAGTGGAGCGAATCAAAATCGCGGTGAGGCCAAAGTGCACGTGCCGCCAAAAGGACCGGGGGAGGTTGGGAGATTTCATCACTCAAAAAGATCAGTATGGTGATGGAATGGATGACTATATGTTGAATAATTTGATTCCATGGAATATATTGTAGCTAAGGGTTGATTTCAAAATGAGAATAGACCTTCCACGTAGTAAATAACATCGAGATCCTATACTAACAATGTGGGTGCCCAAACGGCTCCTTACATAGTCACTAGATGTGGATCTGGAGACCTCAGGCTTCGAGTAACGATATATACTGGAGCCGGGTCCCGCCCCAAGTCCATCCGTCGAATACCTCGTTCCATTCCATTCTAACGGGTCTCAGTAGGCTTATTCCAGGGACATACTTAGGTATCTACCATGTAAATTAGTTACTGACCTACTGTTCACTCACTCTGTGATGAAAAAGAAAATCTGCCTCATCCGAAGAGAGGCATCCATGCCACTCAACGGAGCCGCGGCTCAAAACCGCAAATGACAAGGGATGCCATAACTGTAGAGACAATGATACCTAAGAAAGTGCCTACTCAATACGGGATACTCTTCTACATCAGATGCAGTTATCTCAACCTATGAATTACGCCACTATTGAATCCCTTTTCTAGTAAGGGCTGGCTGAAGATATACAACAAGAACAAGGGACTATTTGACCTCGACAGAGAATGAAAAAGCGAAAAGTATAGCCTCGAGTTACAACCCGGTCATAGCGCTAAACAAAACGAAACTTAGCCAATCCCAGACAGCGTCGCTCTAACCCCTAATAGTATATCTTCATATGCGGCGCTTAGCGCTCCCAGGGCTGAAAACGAGGCGGCTGGGGAAAGACCATCGTCCCCAATCCCAAGCACCATCTGTCGAGGCAGTCATGGACCGCACGATATTCGGTGATACAAATTCCGGAGTTCAGGTCGGAGCGAACAGTGGCCCGATCAACGCAAATTTCTATTCTGGCACCGGTAAGTCTGGACGACAGTTGAAAAGTAGGTGCCCGATGGGACTAACGGCTTCTTTCCGTGTAAGAACGACCAGAAACCCCGCCTAGTCCGCTGTCAACGGTTCCTTTTCGCCGAGACCCAGATTTCCTTGATTGTGGAATACTCGACAATGAGATCAACCAGAAGGCCTCGGTGCCAGGGTCTAGAGTGGCGCTGGTCGGCTTGGGTGGTGTTGGGTAGGTTCTGAATGAGGATCACGGGGTGGGAGATGCAGCTAACATCTCGGAAGAAAATCACAGCTTGCCATCGAATACTCCTACGGTGTGCGCGATCGATCACCGACGACCTGGGTGTTTTGGATCCATGCCAGTAATGCAACTCGGTTCGAGCAGAGTTGTCGAGAGATTGCTGACCGTGTGAAAATCCCCGGTCGGCGGAATCGCGATGCGAACATTTTTGAACTCCTTCGGGATTGGTTGCATGACAAGAGAGAGGGGGAGTGGCTTCTTATCCTCGACAATCTTGATGATGAATCTTTTCTTCATCAACCACCACCTACAACGCAGGATGCTTCAAGGGGCATTCCGGAACGAACAATTTGGGAGTATTTCCCTCAGAGCCTGCCTGGTTCGATTCTCGTGACGAGCAGAAGCACAGATGCTGTGGTTAACATCGTTGAAGACGAAGATATTGTTATCGTCGAGCCGATGGGCGAAACTCATGCAACGGCGCTGTTCGGCAAGAAGCTCGCAGGAAAAGTGCAGTTCCATGCTCAAGAAGCTTCCCAGTTGGTCACAGCACTGGATTTCATGCCGCTGGCAATCGTGCAAGCGGCAGCATATATCAAGCAAAGAGCACCCCGAGTTTCAGTTCCACAGTATCTGAGACATCTCCAAGAAAGCGATAGTAATAAGATCGTTCTCCTCCGTCACGGAGGGGGGCATCTGCGCCGAGACCGAGAGGCGAGAAATGCCATTTTTCTTACGTGGCAGATCACCTTTGATCATCTTCGTCAAGTGAGGCATACGGCAGCGGACTTGCTAGCTCTGATGAGCTTCTTCGACAGGCAAGGAATCCCTGACATAGTCCTCCGTGATCAACCCGAACCGAATGACGAGGGCCCCGTCAATGCACCCGGTTTCAGTCACAATAGACACGGCGAATCTGTCTTGATCGATAATTTTGAGGAGGATGTGGTATTTTTGAGAAACTATTCCCTGGTTAGCATCGATACTGAAGGAACGACCTTCGGAATGCACCGGCTTGTCCAGTTAGCCATCCAAGACTGGCTCAAAGCTCAGCAACAGTTGGAGGTCTGGAAAGCGTCCTTTGTTCGGACACTGTCCGCTCATTTTCCATCTGGAGGGATTGAAAACACAGCACGGTGTCGCTTGCTATTTTCTCACGTGAAACACGCCTTGGGCCAGATGCCAGAAAACCCGATACCAGAATGGGCCAAACTCCTTCAACATGCAGGACAGTACGCCTCGGGGATTGGAGACTTCCGTAGTGGCATACAAATGACCCAGACCGCTATCGAAACGATGAAGAGACTATTTGGCCGAGACGATTCGAGGACAATCCACTGTGTTGCATATCTCGCTCGCGCATATTGCAATGCCGAGCAACTAGACGAAGCAGAAAAGTGCCAGACGCACGTGATCCATGTTCTAGAGAAACTGTTCGGGCCAGAAGATATACGCGTGTTCGTCATCAAGGTGGACCTAGCAAAAACATATTATCTCCAGTGTCGCCCGCAGGATTCAGAGAGTCTAGCCATGCAGACAAGGAACTACTTTGAACGGGGTCTCGGGAAAGAGAACCCGGGATATCTATTTGCTACCGATCTTTTAGGGAAAATACACCGAGATCGGGGACGATTAATGGAGGCTGAAAAGCTGGGAATTGAAGCGATAGAAATCTGCAAGCGAATCCATGGGCCAGATCATGCCTCTACCTCAATCCGCATGCGGAATCTGGCAATGACGTATTTCAAGCAGGGACAGTTGAAAGAAGCTGAGGGTTTACAGTTACAGGTTGTGAAGGATTTGAACCGTAAATTAGGGAAGGAGCATCCATGGACTCTGAGTTGTCTGGGTACTCTGGCATTAATATACCGTGATCAGGGGCGGCTAGAAGAAGTGGAACAGATGAGCCTGGAAATACTGGAAATCTGCGAGCGAGTTCTTGGACCTGATCACCCTGATACTCTATTCATTATGAATGGGTTACCTTACGGGATACCTTCAGCTGCGGGAGCATGAGAGTCCCAGCGAATCTTCTTCGAGGAGGAAATTTGTAAATAGAAGGTGGAATGGTCAATCTCAATATTTCTTCTATTATCCAGACTGATATAACAGACAAATCAAAAGAAATCACCAGGCCTAGCACCGTTAATATAACCTTCACACCTAAGGGCACATTTGGCACAGAAAGCGGCGAGTACTTTGCTCGGTCCAGCCGATGAGTCTGCGGTGACAAAGTACCTAGAAGTTGAAAAAATCCGACACTGATGATAGCACCAAGCCATATCCTACACCAACCCTTAGATTGCGTGGACTTGCACCCAGAAGCGAGTATCATCAGTTTTGTAACTGGCATTGCTCTCGATCTGCTGCTTGATCCATGCAACCGCATCCTTGTAGGCTATTTCCTTCGTAAGTCACAAACCCACATATAGATACACCTTAATAGCTCTAACATACCTTTGATGTCATCAGTGTATGGGTTCTGAAGTCCAGATGCTCCATTACGGTGTCCAGCAAACCAGACGTCGTATCCGTAATGCTTCTGGCCATCATGACGGGCTTTGATGTCCTTCCTCAAATCAGAGCTTTCATTCCTCAAGTTAGCCCGGTACCTATTTTTTATCGGTGGTGGAAGGAAGACTCAGAATACTGAGGCCGAGAATACTTACTTGAGAACAGCACCATTGGACACCTGAGCCTCGGTTTGACCCTTGAACTTGGATGCAGAGGTTCGCAAGATGAGCCAGTTCTGCTTGAAGATGCCAAAGTTGGTAGCATCACCGCTCTTGCCATCACCTGTAGATATGTTGATTAGAACTAATGGTTATCTAGAATTTGAGAGATCGGACTGGAAATACCGTATGTGTAGTCGGTGGTCATAGTATCACTATCAATGATAAGCTTGGGATATAAAGACCTCAACTGAATGGACTTACGTCTCTAGCATCGCAATTGCCAGATCCTGGGTGTTACCACCAGCATTCAGAATAGCCTGCTTGCGAGCTCCAAGGCCAGAAACGGTGTAGTGGCCTCGATCGCCATCGCGAGTTACCAGGTTCAGCCCTCCAGAGGGTCCTGGAATCGAAGCCGAGAGAACGGAAGGCACAAAGGCCAGGGCGCTCAGAAGAGTGAGGAGTTGCATTTTTGAACAGAAGTGATAGTTGAAATCTTTAGATCCTTGCAAATTGAGATTGGTAGTCAGTTACTAGAATTCAAGACGAGTGATGGAATCACATCTCTTTTTATATGGCTCTGATCCTTGTTGCCTTGACTGTTACTCCCGTGTATAGACCGGAAGGGATCTTCCAATCGTTTCGAATCGTGCTATGGCATATCTTGGCAATACATACATTCCTTCCGTCTTTCTAAGACATCACGTAACATATGTATATCGAGATTAATAAAAGTTCCAAAGTATCCGCAGTTACAGTATAGCCCTCCGGGGAAGCCTCGGAGTTTTTGTATGACTTGAAACAGGGGCAGTGGAATTCCGTGTTGGATGTGGAGAAACAGATCAACTTTTTGTACTGGTAAGCCTGCTTCTAGAAGGGGGAAAAAGTGCTTTTCTCGGTTTCTTCTTGACTTTTGTCACTGTAGCTGCATGGTGATGAAGTCATACTACGAGGATGGCAAGGATGCAGTAGTACATGCATACCCCACAAATGCATTGCAGGTAGAACATATGTACTTTCATTTCCCCGCAATATTTGAACTGCAAATCGGTGACCGGTTTTGGTAGTAGCAATTTGCAGTGTTAAGTTGTTATCAAAATCCCGTTTTGAATATCAAGGACCCTGGCGGGGCATTTCTAAGCACGTGAATCGAGGCGGGATACTTCTTCTTTCGGTAATGCATAGGCGGAGAATGTTATGAAGGATTTGAATCCCTGTTCCTCTTCCATTTAAAGAGTCTCTCTGGCGGAGATCAATAGCGTCATTCCATATGAAAATGTATGAAAGGAGTATTCCAGATGATGGCGCATCCTGCATGGTCTGACTAGTATGACCAATTCGGTTTCTTTACACTACAATAAGAGCTAGAACGGCAATCATACCTCACGTCGGGAAGCTTGCAAAAGAGGTCACTTAATTCATATACTCCGACTAAAAACCACCAAAGAAAAGAGATTATCTGATCCCCATTTTCCCATTCATTCCATTAAATAACCCAGCACTTCCACCCTCCCCCGTCACCTATACAACTTTACTCTCTACTCCGCCCTCATCAACCTCTCCAACCGACACCTCAACGAATGCTGAAACCAAAGCGGATACCCCCTCAACCTCTGCGCAATACTCCCCGCCGCCCCGGGGACAAGCACATGCCCACTGCGCCCACTCAAAACCTGCTCCACAACTCTCTCCGCCACCGTCTCCGGATACAAAAGCGGATTCAAAAACGTATCCTCCGGCGTCAAATTCGCAATCAGCGCCGTCCGAGTAAAGCCCTGCGTAACAAGCACAGTCCGTACCCTTGGCGCCGAATACCTCGTCACCAACTCCGCAGCCAGACCCTCATGGAACGCGATCGCCGCAGCCTTGCTCGCGGAGTAATCTACCATATTCGGTGTGACGGTGTATCCGGCTTGCGAGGCGACCGTCACGATCATTCCGTGGTTAGAGGAGATCATGTCTGGTAGGAATTCTTGCGCGAGCCAGTAGTGTGCTAACGTGTTTACGTCGAACATGCGCCGGGTGATTTCCTCGGTTGTTCCCAGGATGGTTTTTCCGGTGAGAATGCCCGCGTTGTTAATCAGGATCGTGGGACGACCGAAGGACCCCCGGATTTTGGCCGCTGCTTCGGCGATGGCGGGGGGTGAGGTGATATTACATTCGTAGAAACGGACGCTATTGGGTAGTGGGTTTGTTGGGGGTGTGATATCTAGGATTGCGACTTTTATTCCTCGGGCACCGAGGAGTTGCGCGATGCGTTGGCCGATGCCGCCGCTGCCGCCGGTTAGGACGACGATTTCGCGGTTCCAGTCGTAGTGGTCGTTGACGCCGTTGTTGATGGAGCGGTTGTCGAGCCAGATTGTGAGTCTGTTTATGAGTGCGATGGAGGCGAGGGCTTTGAGGGCTTTGAGGAGGTGCGGGCGGGATTCGAGGAGTTCGCGGCCTTTGGTGGTGTAGTGGGCTAGGGCGAGGATGGGGATGATTTTCCACGGACTGAGGACGGTGTGGTGGAGGATGTTGGATACGACGTCCGCCGTGAATCCTGGGGTTGAGAGTTAGCTTCTACCAGGGGACTGGGTATTCACCCGGGAAGGGAGGCAGTTAGTAGCACTGGTGGCAGACATACCTTCTCTCGAGGGCCATCTCTTCGCCGGCGAAGCCATTTTGCGCTCAATTCTCGAGTCTTCTCAATATCAGTGATGAAAGAATATCAGATTGAACTGTAGTTAGGAGAGTTTAAAATCAAAGAACCCCCGTCAGCGTCAGCTCTAAAGAGTGGGAACGTGTGATCTGCATGGACCGGGAATTGAGAGAGAGCGGGGACGACCAATGGAATATGCGGGGAAAGCCGAGGTCCGCGCGTAAAAATGGCATTGGAATTTGACATTTGATCGTGAACCATAGAACCGACTGCAGTCTAATTATTGGGTCCTGGGGGAACTGACTCGTGTGGACTGAGGTGGACTAGGCTTGGTTGAGAACGGGGGTGGCTCCGTTCTTGGCAACATCTCGTCTGATACTAGGGTAGGTTAATAGTAGTACCTTTGTCATAATAGGTACAGTATGAGGCTGGGGGTGATCGACAGGACCGCATGGAAATGAACCCCTGCAAGTATGGGGTAGACTCCACAAGATACAGTACCAAGCCATCAGTTCGAGCTAAATCATATTCTTCAGGTGGCGATATAGTTAGTTCCTTCAGTTACAACGATATCCTACATGCAGCAGACTCATTAGCTACTACGAGACGATTACAGGGTTGAGATTGAAATATCATCATATTCATATGCCCTCCATATAAACACCATGCTAAAAAGCAGAAAGATGAGATAAAAATGCACGCTTAGAAATGTGTTGATAAAGAGAAGCATCCTAGAAAACAAAGCACATGCCTGACCGGCTAGTTGAAACGCCTTTGTAAAAACAACAAACACCGTAAACCATCTTCATATGTATCGTCGGAAATCATGTATGTCGATTGCACATGTACTCATGAGAACCGTTTTTTCCGGGTTCAAGGATATGTAATGATAATCATGCAGTGCGAAACGAGGAAAGCAAGGCAGAGCCGCTGAACTCTAACAAGACTGGGAGAAACGAGTGGGGGGTATTCCGTAAAAACTCCAACAATGCATAATGGCTGCAAGAATTGCACATAAGGCCCTTGGGGCTGAAAACAAAGAAAAGGGGGACACAACTCAAAAGTTATTGCCCCACGGGGTTGGTCGTGGTGGCAGAGGCCATTCATGCAGGACTTTTGGGGGAACCTCGAGATCAAATGGATTGCTGCGTGTACTGAGACGCGTCTTGCAAGTCTCCAGCGGGGCGAGCTTATCGTCCTCGGGGAGAGATGGAGTGACAACGTCCTCGTCCGCATAGTAGATGCTCTCATAGCGAGAGCTGCGGGTGGGCGATTCATAGTCGTATTTCTCGAGGTACCCCAGGCCCCCCTCACATGATGGTTGGGAGTAGGTGGACGCCGTGCGGGAGGGAGGGTGTACATTGATAATTGGCGACACAGGGCTGTGCTCTGGGTCGGAGAAGGGATTTTGTCCAGAATCCCGGTGCACAATCATGGTGACGAGGGGTGGTCCTCGGTAAGAGGCCGCCAGGGCCGGGTTGGGGGCGGGGGCCAAAGATATGGTGTTACCCCGGGGCGAAAACATGGGGCCCATCGGGTAGGAGGACTGACTGTCCTGGTGGCCGTGCCAGCCGTGGGGACCACGGAACGTGGTCAGGGAGTCACTGCTGTTGCGAAGCAGGCCCCTTCTCGGGCTGCCCTGGGGTTTGATGGGGGCCCTTTGTCGTCTGCGGCGGAGGCACAGCATGCACGCTAGTAGGGCTAGGGCAACAAATACAGCACCGCCGACGGAACCACCAACGATAGCGCCCACATGGGAGCTGTACTGGCTTTCGCTGGTTTGACCAGTGGCTGAATCTGAGCCTGAGATGATACCTCCGACTGATGAGGAGGAAGGCGAAGGTGAGGGTGAGGAGATTGGAGATTGGCTTTTGGCGGAGGAGGAGATGGTCGGGGCGAAACTTGAGGTGACCAATGTGCTTGAGCTCGGTTGGGTGCTGGTGGATGTGGAAATGGTGGTTATCACACCAAGCACCGTACTGGCCGTAGCACTTGCCAGTGGGGAGGACGCAGTGCTGGACTGCACGGATGTCGTAAAGGTGGAGGTGGAGGACGACACTGGCAGCAGCTCTGAAGAACTTGTCTGGGCATCTGCATTTGAGTGTCCTACCACAGGAGGCAGAGATACTGAACTTTGCGCAGCAGCCGCAGAGAAGGACGACAAGTCATCGGCTGACCATGTTGCCGTGGTCATCGCAGTGGCGGTGCTCTCTGGCATCAGCGAGGTGAGCTGGGAGGTGGTTGAGCTTGTTGACATGGCCGGCTGTACTGTCGGCGTTTGATCCGTTTGACTTGCGTTTGTTTGGGCGGCACCTGATTGCACCGTGAGGCTAGAGCTCATTTCACTCTGCGGCTGCCCTGCGCTTGACGGAGACGTCTCTAGCTGCGAGCTCCCCACTGTGGTCACCTCAGTGACGATCAACGTCGGATGGACCGTTTCGGTCACAACCGATGTGATCGCCACTAGTGTCGATGAGGTTAACGACGCTGAGCCGAGGTCTGCCCGAGATGGCGCACCGGAGACAGCAAGACCCTTCGACAAGGCCATCACCATCTCGACCGAGCCCGCAGGCTGGGGACCAAAGGGGAAACCAGCAAGATCTTGGCGATGTTAACTTGGATGAATCGAAGATGAAAAGACAAAGGAAGGATGAAAGGAGGATGGGGAAGGGGAGACAATGATGGGAACAATGTGCAGCTCTGGGAGGATGAGAAGAGGAAGCAGTGGTCAACAAAGCGAATCTCTCATCTCGACCGTCTTTGTTATCCCCCGATGGCCTGACACGTGATCTACTGGACGATACCCGAATTCCCAGAAAGTCGAAATCTTGAAGCCGGACTCTTCTCGTGAGGACATACCACACCACTTATTTCGAGATGCAGGTTGCATTTGGTAGCATCGGGGCCAGAGAGGAAAAAATAGCAACACATCACGTCAGATCCCGGCCCCCGTCTACTTTATACCACCCTCCCCTCTCCATCGGTCGGCCAGCCTCTGGGGGGGGTTGTTTCCAGGGGGGCCATTGTTTCACGTTTTGAAGCTGGCGCTTCTAACAGTGTGAGAGGGAGTCGAGGGACTCCCAGCGCTTAACGGAGCGAATTGGTTTAAGTTAGGGTGGACCCGGAATGACCCTCCCGACCCCCTTGCAAGCCAATCAGTCACCACCATACAGGGTCGATCATTGTGATGGCTGGGAGATTCTGCAGAAACCACTTCGTCACGGGAGTCTGGCACTATGCGATCGATACTTGATTGTTGAGTCCTGATGGTTATCAAGGCTGGCATTGGTTCGATTGATTAACTTTATTGTCAAGGAACATTATTCATTCATCTTTGACACACGGTTCAAAGCGACCTGAGACGGGACATACATCACCCACGCGATACTATACGCGACCACAAGTATTATTCTACTGGTCTATCTCGTGCCGGCTCCTTGACTCTAGTTCCGGTCCTTCTTCACAGGTCCAAACATATGCCATACGAGACAGCTTCGATTTTGGGAGGCCGGTACTCCGTACATGAGGCAGCAACACCAGAACCCCTAGCTGGTTTATCCCCATCTCCATCCACCAACAGGGTCGAGACCAAGAAACAATAATCAAGAACATCGCTCTCCCTCGCAGCTCTGCCCATTATTGTCGGTCCTCACTCTTGAGGTATACTCCTACCTTGTCCACCGAAACAAGTGGGCGGTTTGAAGGCTGGCCATTCGAGACACCCCAAAGGTGCAAAATGGACTGGTCCAACCACACGCCGTTTCACCAGCCCCAAGTCTAACTTATTCGAGCATCAGGGGAGTCTGGATACGGAGGGATTACGAATGACGGAACAAGTGAGTTAACCATTGAGAGTGAAGCAATGATCTTGAAGTAGATGAGTTACGACAGGTAAACCTTAGGTAAACAATAGCTTAGCGACGTACAAAGTGGTGATGTTCTGCTCTTCTGCTGGTCGGGGCTCAGGTTCAGGCCCACGGACCGGCAGTCGGGACAGGCACAAAGTCTCTTCTTTGTTGACTGTTAGTGATTAGGCTTAAAGTCTATTGTCTGCTAGTTATTCAAAACAAAGTAATCAATATTCACATTCATATTACATTCATCTCGATCCATCCTCTTTGTTTTTTCTCTTCTACTATTCAAATCTAGATTCCGATGACTGCAGATTGACTGTTGACTGTTGGTCCCTCCGACTTTCTCCACTTTTGGCCCAAAAGTACTCCAGTCTTCAGTCCGCAACGTCAACGGCCACTTCCAATCGTAAACATCTTCCCTCTCCTCTAACCACGCGATACCCCATTTCCTTCCTCTGGCCATCCCCCAGAGCATGTAACCCGTTCGTTTCCCCATCAGTTTCACCGCAAGAAAACCATGTTTGGCTGGGGCCCTGGGCTGGGTAAGCTCTTCCTCTTTCCCCTCTGGTCTCCCCGCGGTGCAAAAGCCTGCCCCCCGTCAGTGGCGCCCGGAATGTCTGCGCTTGGGGAATTATGACGCCCTAGATTCTTCCCTTCTTGCCCCATATGACAACTTCATCTTTCCATTGACTCGCCTAGCTAACTCTTATATCCTTCTGTTCACCTCACAGGCATACCCTCGGCGAGTTCAGAGCCTGAGAAGGAACGCAATCCTCCCTCCAATCCAACCCCGCTAGACTTCCCCGTCTACAACCTCCCCGACGTGGTCCCCCACGATGCCGACTCAACCCTCCCCGACCTCTTCGCCCTGCTGGCTGCAATCAAGCGCCCACAGGATATTACCATCGATCGATTCAAACCGTTGAATGTCCATCTCGACTCCGATGTCGACGTCCGCCGCATGTTCCCGGCCGATCAGGCACAATCGCTGCCCCCGCTGCCCTGGGAAGATGAATCGGAAATCCCATCCGTCCAGAACCAAGACCAGGATATGGATAAGGCGCTCCCGCTGATGAGCAATGGCGTCGCCTATCCTACCAAAGACCGCTTCGAGACCCTGAAGACTGAGCTCTCGCTGGATAACGAGGATACCTTCCGCGAGGTCGCCCGGTTGCCGCCCCGCGAGGGCCGCGCTCGCGTGCGAGTCACCCAAACTAGGAAGTTCTGGACAGGTCTGGAACATATGGCGCAGTATTGGGATACAAGTCTAGATAACTACTTTGAGCGGCCAGCATCGCCAACGACTACCACATCGGTGGATGGGGAAGGCGACGAGATGATGGACACGGACGATGCATCTGCAGATCTCGGCGAGCCGGGCCCTGCAGAGCCCACAATGGACGTGGACGACAATGAGTCCGCGATGGATTACCCCGCGCCATTCAATGGCACTGACAACGAGGGCATCGAGCAGGCCTCCCCGCCAATGGTGAAGAGATACACGGGCCGGCGTGTCGGGGCAGGCAGTGAAATGCCTGATGAAATGCGCGACGAGACCATCCGTGGCTTCGTCGAGATGATCGCCTGGCCCTTTGGCTGCCAAGTCACCGCGCCAACCCTCCCACCCCGTCTCACCGTACAAAGCCTCCTCTTCCCCGTCCGGCAATCCTTCCACGCCGCCCGTTCCCCGCGAGACCGCACCATCGCCCGCAGCGGCATCCTCGAGGGACCAGTCCTTATCGCGCAATGTCGGCCGGAGACCGGGTTCCGCAGTGGTAACGATGCGCCGGGCGCTGGTATTGCCGAGGTGTGCGATCTGTTCCGTGAAGTGGGAGGAATGTTACTGGCGGCGCAGGAACGCGCACGCGAGGGCGCGTTTGAGCTGCGACCCGGCGAGGGCAAGTGGTGGACGACAGCACCACGGTTTGGTGGAGCGCCGAATGACGGGATCCTGGATGATCTAGTCAGGAACGCGGGCGGGATGCCGCTGCCAGACTCGATGCTCGAGGAGGGTGGTGTGAAACCGTCGTCGCCGGCGGAGGAGGTCGAAAGTGCGCGCAAACGACACAAGTTTGAGCACCCATTCATTACATCGTTGGCTCGCCGGCCAAGTGCGATGCGGAAGCTGTCCAGTGGGGAGAAGTGGAAGATCCTACAACCCGGTCCAAGTCTATGGGATAAGCGAATGCGGTATATGCAGATTGGCAAAGCGAAGGAGAGTTCATTTGACGATGTAAGAATTTTATTCCTCCTCACGAACCAACTCAAATCATCGACTAACTCATTCTATCCTAGATTTACATGATCTCCTCCATCAACCACCACATCTCCATCCTACACCTCCGCGTCCACAAACGCTACCTCGACGTCCTCACCAACGGCTCCAGCGCCATCATCCCCGAACCCGACTCAGACCAGCCCTGGCACGTTCTCAAGCTTCAGCGTACCAGGTGGTACGATATCCTCGATGCAGCGGACCGCGTGGAAGCGCTGAAGGGTGTTTGGGCGCTATTTCACTACCAATTGCGGCCGGCGTCAGCCCCGACGACGCAATAATGATACGAACTGAATTGAATTGAATTGAAGCACTATATGGATCTGGCATTTTTATTTCTACTCATTCTCATTCTCATTGTCTTCTCATTCTCATTCTCAATTCAAGCGAGGAAGTTGTGTATTGCGGCTTTTGCTCTAGACATGTTAGTGTGAGCGTGGATTTTTTGTTAGAGATGCGGTGCGTCTCTGTACATAGCGGACCTGGTTGGTCCTTGCTAGGATTCAAGTGGGCAATTCTTCGGATGAATTCTTGTGTGGAGAGGCGATACTTGAATCAAAGTCATTTTGATATAGCTCATTCCCGGCTCCCCTGGCTTAGTGAGCGTGACTTGGCTCTGCTTGGCTTTGCTATATGGCATGGCATGGGTCTGCGGTTTTTTGCGAGGTTGTACGTAAATCGTGGGGCTTTTTGAGGTCAATGCCAGTGCCAGTGCTAGTGCCAGATTATGATGGATCTCTGCGAGGTTCGATGTAGAGACAGCTGGAGTGCATCCTGTATTCTTTTTGTCGGTAAGATGTGATCTTGAAGTGTGGTACGCTCGATGGTTTGGTTTGCGGGGATTCTTTACTTGAGGGTAGAGTCGATGGATATGATATTGATATGGTTCTCACTCCACGGATGAAAGAGGTCTATGCTTGAGCGATTTCATTGAGAATGGAAGAGTGATATTTCAACAATGGTAATACACTTCTATTCCCATTTTCAATCAAGATAGTTTACATTTTGAGCAATCCCTATGCAAAACTAACTGGCTGCCAAATGAACACCATCTCTATGCAAAAACCACCACCAAGTAAAGACCATTTCAGATCATCTAGAGTTTCCGACTTTCCCCTCGAAGTGTATCCAGCCCAGTCCGTTGGAACTCTCGGCGCATTAGATAATAGTTATGGATGAAGTTCCTTGTGGTATCTCTGATTTTCCAATGCGTTATCGGAATTTTGTTTCAATATGACTGATTCTGATCGGATTTATCCATCGCTACGCCTGTTCTCTAGACTTATTTAGTGAAAACAGAGCCTGTGTTTGTGCAATGGACTGCGCTACGGTGACTTGGTACTCGACACTTTCTGGTGTATTATTCTTATTTGTTGTACAACGCATCCATTCATCCATTAACTACCAACCCTGTCCTTTACCCAGTATTCCATATTCCATACCGTACATCCCAAAACAAGCCCTGTAATCACAAAACACCTCCAAGACCAGCCTAGAACACAATCATTTCTCTCCAAAAGTACAATGTACCAAGTACAAGTACGACTTCCCTGGCCTCCTCACGACACGTTCCAAGCCCAAGCCTAGCCCCCTCAAAATCTAAAAATGCAGCACATCATCACCATCCCCAGTATCCCCGATCTCCCAATAACAGCGTCCATCTCATCTATTTCCTATCCCCCTCCCAGCCCCGCCCCGATCTTGGAATAAGCCCTGTCCAGTGTCCGCGCTGTAAGTCACTAACAAACAACAAAGTTAGGCCGTTAACCAACCAACATCCTGAGCTCGAATCCCCTCCGAAGCTAAAATGTATCCAGAACTTAATGTCCGCATGGAATGAATCTACAATAGCGGAGGTCCTCGGTCCACGGCGATCGCGGATGATCACGCACCGCTTACGCCGTGATTAGCGCAGCATGGTGAGATGAGAGTGGAGGAGAAACCGAAACCGAAACCAAGGAAGTTGTTCTGTTCTGTTCTAGTGCAGTGTAATCCCCGAAATCAAAGCCTGGAATGTGATGCATCGCAACGCTACAGGGAGAATTTTCCCCATGGATGATGATGGGAGTAAACTAGAAACACTCGACAGTAGCGAGTAGACGAGCGAGTAGCGACTTCTGGTGAGGGCGGGGTGGGGGCCGCTAGATGGATCATGGCGCTGAGGCCTGCTGTGATCGTGGTTATTTTTCGAGTTGCCAAGGCCTGTGGGTGGCAGCAGTAGTAAAGTGGTTTGCTATCTAGCTGAAGAGAATAGAAATCTTGATACAGCCTGCACTCAAGACAAAAAGAAGGAGTATTTCGTTCGTGATAAGATCTATAATATCTTCTATTAATTGATCACCAACACGCTAGTTCCAAGCCAAGAACAAAGTCTCCGTGACACTGTCCTCTCGCCATGTGGGGCCCGTTCCAGTCCTGCTGGGAATTTCTGGGATTTCTGGGAACGGATGCGACTTCTCCCCCCGTAACTTTCCAGCTTACGGGGTTCGCTTCTCGAAACCGGCGGTCTGGTCTGGGTTGATGATGATTTGAGATATACTACGATGAATAATCTTTTAATATGATACTATAATACTACTCTGTAGCCGAAGGTCTTGTCGGAACAGGTTTATGCTGCAGTGGGCTGCAGTGCAGGGACGGGTTTGTGTAACTGGAACTATGGTAGTCAAAGCCGGACATTATGATATAGAATTTTGATTTTGTATATGAGAAGTCGGTCTGAGGTTGATTATGTGAAGATGAGAAGAAGAGTGAGCGTACCCTTCTCGCAAGGAATTATTATTGAAAAATTGGACTAGAGGCTCGAAAGACTTATACTTTCAGTTAAATTCTTAAAATTAAAGTCTCCACGCACGAATACTCCATAGATTGATGCGAACCGGTAGAGATATCAATCCATCACCTCGTTCTCTAGCAATGAAAATGACTACTGTAGTAATGAACCTCACCAAATGGTAACGACTCTTCCCTGCAGTCCGCAACATCAAACCAAGCCATCGGACACAATAAAGAATCCATGAATGCATACCCTATCAGATCCCCTGTTACGAATCTCTTCTTGTATTGTTTTTTCTATACTGCACCCTCCCAGAATAGTCACATGTTTGTTAAATAGTCGATTGCAATCAACCGAGCCTCAGCCATATCACGATTCTGCTAATACCCGAGCGCTGCGTGGCTATCACATCACACCTACAGTACATTTCGGGTGAAATGCTGTTGCAGCAAACACGCTTCAATCAGAACAAAAGAGATTGACGTGAATAGCCAAGAGCCCTATAACCCATTCCGGGTTGGTGGATTCCAGATTAACGTCTTACCCTGATGATCGGGACTGGGTGTATTTAAATATTAGTGTGGGTGTTCTTATATCCGTTCATAAATGTGCAATAGCTTACAGGTCTATGTACTGTAGTAGTTGTTGTTTTCTTACGTGCATTTACAACACCGTGCCTCTGGAGATGCACGATTCACTTTGTTAAGAGGACGGGCCCGCCATGTGGCGTACATTTTACACATACATACTGTACGCAGGCTAACTAGATTAATAGTAGAAGTTGCAATCCCGGAGTACACCGTATAGAGTATAGCTTATAGTACTTTCCTACTCTGCTCTAATATTCTGTCGGGAACCTCGGGGACCAAAGCCGTCAAAGTAGGAATAGTTCGTACTTTTGTTCTGTGGATCGTCTATCCACCTCACTAACTACACTTGTATAGCTATCGTCATCTTTCTCCATCCGTCGTTCTCCGTGGCTATCCCCAAAAACTTTCTGTGGAAATTTGGGTTCACGAAAGGTTGAAGAGATCTGAGCTAGAGGCTTGTGAAAAATACAAATTTCAATTTTGATAATTGTTCCTCTCCTTGGCCTTGATCATTTCAGTGTTTTCAATCGCATCCCAGACACATTCTGCCAAATCATGCAAGAGCATTTCGGCTGTCAACACGAAATCGCCCTCGCCTTCTCCTGGCTCATTCAACAGTAGGGTGTGGAATGGCACAGTAAGAGGCCCCCCTTCAATAGTAGAACTGGAGCCTTCACTCCCTTTCTTTATGAGGATTCTCTGAGCCATTCGAGGTGATAGGGGATCGTTGATGCGTCTATCGACAACATGGCGACCGCCTGAAGTGACATAGACATCGCGTAGTGGTGGCTCGAATGCTGGGGTCCAGGATTTGATTTCGATGTGGCCAGATCCTCTCTTAATATCGACCGTAATCCCCATTCTCACTTCACCCTTTGATTCATTGATCCACCAAGCGATGTCCTTCTCCAGCTTTGCTGTTGTCTCTGAAGAGCCAACTTCTAATGCCACCGTTGGGAATTTTCTCCCTTGGCGGCGTGGCATCCAGGATCGGTCTGCCTGCTTGCTTCGGCCAGGAGTATCCACAAGAGTCGCTCCGCATGGCGCAATCAGTCTGCTAACCTTCATCTCTTGCGCGACTGTCATGATCAGTACCTCAAACATAGAGGCAGCTGCTTCGTGTGGTTGACTAGGCATTGTGATAATGAGAATTTGAAGTGATGGCGAATAGTCACAGCGTCCTGGCAATTGTTCCGCGTACTCGGCGAATGTCTCTGGTGGAAAGTGTTTCAAGACGATAAAGCGATCCTCGACCGAATACTTAGGAAAGAGGCTCTCCATAGCACACTGTTGGTTATAATAGTAAACAGGCGTACCAGAGGGAAGGAGCTCGAGAAACGAGCCTGCACTTTCTTCTGACACAACATCCTCGCTGCGATACACACGTGACATGATTTTCTGAAAGAAGTAGCTGCGAGGATATTTGTATGGTGATCTATCGGTATCCTTGGTTTTCACCGAGACGAGAAGAGGGTAGAAATTACATAGGTCGTGATGCACGATCTTGTCACATCCTCGAGGCCATGATGTCATTATCTTTCAACGGTCTGCCAGTGCGTTGATTAACTATAAGTGGATCTTGAATCGTCAATCCTCCTACAAAACCAGAATCACGTGCAATATCCAATAACCGGGCGCCCTTACAAAAATGGTAATAGGCTGATCGAGGATGTGCGATGTAGTTTTTGGTCCGTGAAGTAGATTTGTAAACCGCGGATTTTACTTGCGCCGGACAGGACGTTAGGGTGCTACAGTACTCCTTATGTTCCCGGGATTCCAGGGCAACGGAAATACAACTTGTTGACGTCCATGTTACGTTGGTGTTGCCTGCAAAGCAAGCGCACCACTTTGGCCGGAGGCAACATCAAAGTCAGCCTTGCTGTCGATTTGGCCAATCCATCACCCTCTCTCGCCCAGCTTCTCACCCCTGCTCATAACTTGTCACACGACGCTGAAGCGGCACTTGTGCATTTTATTGAGAATATTCAGAGGATATATCTTATTGCAATGTGAACTCAAGTACATACGACCATAGGGTGTGGAGAACAGGGCTTCCCGTCCGCTCAGCCGTACTTAAGCCACACGCCGGCCAGTTAGTAGTATGGTGGGTGACCACATGCGAATCCTGGCTGTTGTATGTTTTTTCAACTTCTTCTTTTTTTTCTTAGCTCGAGATTTTCTTTTTTAAACACCTATTTGATTGATTTTTGTCTGATATCGAGTATCATTTTACTTCCATGTATATGGGAATGGTCTTTGGCAAAGATCTGCCAGGGTATGGGTACTTCGATCATGCCCGAAGATATATATTTGTAGCCTCACGGGAAGCAAGCCGACAAAGTCCTACACTTTCCATAATACAAGTATAGAGCTAAACATCTTAGATGCAAAGAACCCTTGGCTCGACAATCGCACTCAATGAATCAAATCGCCCTCATAAATTGAAACCCGTAACCGAACGCTTTGAACAGGTGGTCTCGTGCTACATAGCAGAAGCAATACAGTCAAATTGCCCAAATACACCACCGTAGACCTAGGTAGGAATAGGATGAGCTATGCAACGTAAAACCCACCCAGATGAGATCACCAAGAACCCTTCAAAAGCCCTCCATTGATTCGCAGAGAACGACACAGAAAAGTGAGGCAACTTCGCACAGTCCTCTACAAAAGTACATTTCTCACCAATGGCGCCGAATCAACCCTGAGGCCGAGGCAATGATGCGCATGAAAAAGTACTACAAGCAAATCTCCCCTGAGTCGATCATCACACCGTCCCAAGACGGCGGAAAGAAGGCATTGCAACCCTTGCTCTCGCCAAGGCTGAGATGATAGAAGGTATATACTGCAATTAGACTCCTTCCACAACCGCGTGGGAAGGTCAAATCCACGTGGAACCATGGGAATAGGATCCGCCTTACCCGGAGGAGAAGACGAAAGGAATCAACCGGTTTTCATGTCTAATTAGACATTCTAATCCACGACAGTTGTGATAATGTGATGGGCGAACAGCTTTGTAAAATTGGGGGTTGGGGGAGGGGACCGTGTGCAGGTATCGTCGGCTATGCGACATGTCAGTTTCAGCGCGTCACGACCATCGCCAAAAGTACCGGCGTGGGGCGACCGTAGCCAAACAGCGCGAGAGAGGACCTGCGCTGCACGACGTTTATACATCACAATTTTACCGGAAGGTGGGGATTGAAAGTGTTTTTCCTTACTGGTCTGTATTAACATAGGACATTTAGTGATATTGTCATTAGGGGTAGGACGCGTTGAGCTCAAGAAGGTGACGAGAAACAAGCAAAGTAGAAGGGCCAGATCGTGTTGGAGCTTGCGCTGAGCCTCATGGTGTCCAGTGCTTTGCAGACCCTGAGCCAGAGACTCGGGTCCATAGTCCATAGATGGCATAGTATATACACTTATATATGTAGTAATGTACTAGTCTAGTTGTACAAGCTCAGCACATTCCACCGCTTCCATTGTCTTGGGCCTGGGCCGCTCCCGCTGGCAGCATGGACGGGGTCCGAGTGTAGCTTGTGTATTGAAGTATGGAGACATATCAATCTGCGTGCAGTTTGCTTGTTGTGTTCTGTATGATCTTGTAGTATACGGAGTATTTGAGGCTATTGGGGCTACAATCTGCATGGCGTCGGCGTTGACGTGGTCGCAATAATGCCCGCCTTTGGAGGTTGGGGACTCTTCTTGGATATTAAGACGAGGATCAGCCGCGCACTATTTTCAGTGTCCCGCCGTGCAGCCGATCGATCCAGCATGCACGAACCAGGGGTAGCCATCGCTGATGCGGAGGTGAGATTCCAAACAGTTGAATCAGACTATTTAGTTGTCTGATTTGTGAGGTAGGAAGAAATCGATCTGTATAGAAGTGTACACGGTGGCTTGAATTAACGATCCACGCGACGCGCCCTCTTGTCAAGCTTAGCCATGACAATGGCATGCTTAATCGGTACTGTACCTACAAAGCTGGAGCTTTGGCCGCGCTTGAATCGCGTCTCTCTCGTTTCTCAACTGATTTGTCACGATTCTTATAATTCCTTTTGCTGGCCTTCGCAACTAGGGTATACAAGTCCATAGATCAAACGTTAAGTCGGGTCAGAGCTCGGTCTGTCCCTTGAATTACCCCGGAGAGGTTAGTATTGATTGCTTCTCCAACCGCAGTCTTTACTACATATGGATTGCCGATCCGTGAGCCATCCGAGCTTACATTCCAGTCACGCGAGAAGCATGACAATAATACACGGAGATTGGCCTGTCTCGGAAATTTCCCCAGAAAAGTCCCTGGACAAGAATCCTCGCGGCCGATACCACCACTGGTATGATTCGACCTCGTGACGGCCCCTCACCAGAGCTGAAAAGTGGAAGCGGAGAAGATTCTTGACCCAGGTAGATCTATGTATGTATGTAACTGTGGAGATATCTACGAGCGAGTATAACCGTACATATCCAGAGACTAACACACCTGACCAAAGACCAGCTCGAGCATTCCAGTCGTCCCGCCACTCACCAGGATACAGCACGGAGTATACAGTGTACATTCAATGCAATGAGAAATGAACAGAAATGATTTGTCAGAGACAAGCGAGCAGCCCTGACTCAAGCGCCACTGCCGCAATATCCTGCCCAGAGCATTACAGGCTCTTGTCTTGGTTGGACGCGAGGAATATGAGACTTTGTATCGGCCGCGTGTACAATTCTCCCTACAGAGAAGCCGTCCTACAGTGGCTTACTGTACGTATGCCGTGCTCTTATGTGATATGATATGAAATTCTGTAGAGAGTAGATAAATCCATGGACCCGGGTAGAAGGCGACCTGTATGTATGTACTGGAGATCATCTGCATACTCTCTCCACATCTGCTCTCCTCTCCACTTCTACATGACTGCACCAGTGTACCTAGAGCCGTCGGAGCCGAGTATCTCTGCCGTATGTACAACATTCTGCTCACCGGACAGCACTCGCCGTGGAGGATTATCGACTCTCCCCACTAGCGAGTCTCGTGGACACTATTCATACCTGCATCTCACTTGAACACCAACGCCCACATCGCGATGAGTGAGGCGACGACAGGATAAATATGCTATTCCATATGCACAGAATAACCGTGGCTGAAGCTGTATATCCAATATGCATAACAAAAAGCCCACACGTCAACAAACCTCGACGCGCCAAGCGGCATGTCCGATCGCCCACAAGATTTACAAGGACTTATTATCAGCGTATCTGCCTCGATCTGAATCCGATATGACAAACCATGGCACTTGGAAGTTTGAAGTAACTATCAAATCATGTCATACTAGGACGTACCTTGTCCCTACCTTGCAGAACAGACACTACCCGCACACCCCCAGCATTACAGCCTCATACCAGCTGAATCAGACCAGAGGTACCCCAGAGTCTCTGGAATTTCCGGGGATACTGACTATAGCTGGGGTGTCTGCTGGGGTGTCTGCTGGGGCATCCCTTGCGTGAAGCCATTGGACAACACGGCGAAACTCTATCGCCGCTACCTGTAGACAAGGACCCTTGTCGTGCATGGACGTGCAGGCTGCAGTGCTCCGTACGGGACTACAGTATGTATGTACTGTGTGGATGAGGCGAGGCGAGATAGACCTTTGAACGCGTAGCACTGCACTACATACAATGTCATTGTGTAGTGAGTTTTTGGCGTTGTTGTGGCTATGCAAGATTGACTTTGGATGTGCACTGTGAAGATGATCGGCTAGGTGAGGATTGCGCTGGCTACTATGCACTATGCACTGTATGTATATTATCGTCTGACTTGTGTGGAGGATGAACTATAGAATTATCTTTGTGAACTAGTTGGATTGACTGATAGGATAGATCACTCTTTTGAGGCTGTCTACTGCTTGTTAGAGTGGGGGGTATTTTCACGGGAGAGAATTGGTGGGACTTGAAGTACATACTATGAATTCGATGGTGAAGGTGGACCTCACTATTGTAGACACATGCTTTCTATTCTTATCAAGTATAGAGGCCAATTTAAACAAGACTGAAGGAAAACAAATGCTAAATACCAATCGTCCAGTAGTTTTAGCTTAAGCTGTGGATATGATGCTTTGATTTACAGTGTTTTATGTTTTATCATGTAATAATATACCGTATACATGTATTGACATACCTTACCAGTGACCACCTTTAAACGATGGCAGTTGACTTCTCCAACCGGTTCCTGGACACATTTCCAACACGCCCAATCTCCAAAATCCCACTCGTGACTCGTGCAGACTAAAAAGCCTCCAAGCGAAATTTATTTTTTACATACCAACGCTGATAAATTGCATCAGGCAGGATGCGCCCAACCGGACCCAGGAGACAGGATCGTGGAAACGGCGGATCGGCGGCAGGAAAATTAGACTGGATTGGGTTTCGGAATTGGAGGACGGGGGAATATGGAGGGGCTGAGGGGTGTCTCATACTAGCTATGGAATGTCTTATCTGAGTAACAGTATGGAGTGTGGACCGCTTCAGTCGAGACATGGATTCTTTGCATGATGATGAAGGAGCCTCAGTACCGTAGTTTTGTAAAGTGGCGAAAGCGCCCAGCCCTGTCTGGGCAAGAAGATGCCGGCCGCACCGCAGCGCTCAGTAGTGGACTGGAATAGGAACAGGAACAGAAATAGACATATCTCAGTCTGTTCGGGTGGGAAGTCTATTACAATTTTTTGTTCTCTATTATATCTTCTAATTCGTATGTATTTTTTCCTCGTCATGTCATCGGGGAGATTTCCCTCCAGGAAAGATACCATACCAATCGGAGAAATGGCAGGATTCAAGCCAACGTCTTGCCCAGACGGAGTCGGGTCTCCAATTCCTAAACTATTGAATTTCGCACAACGGGAACACTGAACAGACTATTAGATCTATTGGACGTCTAGGCCGGATAATGTAACCAGCCGCGGGTTGTCGATGGGCCTCTCATCGACTCCACCGGCGCGCCACTTCGCTTCGATCCTTTCTCCCTTCCTCCCTGCCGCTTCAGCTGGTGTCTGGCAGGTGACGGGAGATATGCTGCAATGACTGGATGTGGCGAAGAGTATGTGCATATTGCAGTTCTATATATCATATGGGTTGCGAATACCATTTGGAAAAGGGATTGGATAGTAGGGGGTTGAGTGGAATAGATTGTTGCCTACGACGGGTCCAACAGGAATTGACATGACATCCTAGATAATGGAATCCCATTGACGGACGGCCCGCATCGACGACTCAACGGTCAGAAGAAGCAAAAACTCAAAATAGCGATGTCGGGATTCCTTTCGGTTTGTGGCCGTGAAACTCGCTAAACGTAAATGTGCCGAGGGGCGGAGAGCGGGAGGATTAATTTAAAGGACACAAAACTGTAGTTATATTCCTTTAACGGGGTGTTCTAAAACCAGGTTCGTATACAAAATACAGACCTTTCCGATGAACATACTGTATGGATCACTCTATACTCCGTACATAGAGACGGGTTGTTATGCGCCGAGGCATCCATACGTGCCGCAGGAACTTCACATTTCGTGCACGTACCGGAGCATCCTTCTCCGCCAGGTCAAGAGAACAATGAAACCCACTGAACAGAGTTCGGTGTTTAGTATCATCTTCTGGCGGTGTGCGGGATATCTTTGTGAAAGGGGGATTCACGAATATAGGATTACCGGGTCCCCAGTTCTGATATCATGTCGGGGTTCACGTACGCCAATGACGGTAATGATCCTGGTGGGAACCTACCGGGATGATGAAGTCATTTTTTCTTCCAGAATGGTTGGCTGGGCGGGAACTAAATTATTGTAACGACCAATTACGGTTGTTGAAAATGGAGACTGGACGAAGGTTAAATTACAGTCTCCATATTATCTAACGATGGGCTTCATACTCTAGGACGTACCGTATTTGAATGGTAGATTGTTTCCTTTAGATAGTCCCTGATTCTTGATTGGAATTGTAGTTTGAAATTGCAGAGCTTATTGGGTTTGCCTGATCCATTTCTCTGACCTGTGTTATCGTGGGGGTCCTATTCAATACAATATGTATGTCTTGATCAGTTAACCAGCTAACTGCTCGACCGTTTTCCAACTATGCATTCATATTGCAAAGTCGAGATATACAACCGCACCAGCCCAGATTCGAATGATAGCCATTGGTCGCGAACAAGTCTAAAAAGACCCCCTGGCCTGATGATTTAAGCTTGGTTCTCTTTAGCAATACTGTTCTGTTTGTTGATGTTTATCGAATTCGGTACAATCCTGGGGATTCCCGCCGTGTCTCCCATGGATGAAATAACGGCTGTCCCTGGGTCTTCCCGTGGGTGGCTTGTAATTTTGATTTCTTGAATTACCCACTAATACATACCGGGCTGGAATGGAGAAAGGTCATGCTTCGCTCCTTCGCGGAATATCATCTCTAAATACTCCGTCCTTCGTACTCCGCATTCACGTCTGTACTGACCCTCCGAAGCACCCGAAGGACCGACCAACTGATTAGTACTCTACTCTGTCAGTTACATAAATATTCAATTTCTATCCGCTCTCCCATCTTTCGTCCAAGCCACCAGCTCATGCTGTCCATAGCACTGGGTCAACCGGCGTTGATCTACCAGCAACGCTACCATTCTCCTGGGCTGTCGATTTAACTTGCCACCGTCACTCTCCAACTCGTAACCCCCCATCTTGCCTTCCCCCCCGATAGAATTCGGTGGTTTTTTTTTTCTTTCTTTTTCGAGAAGCCGCCGATCTGGAGGTTGTATCCACCCAGCAACTTCCCAGCACCCAACCAATCGTGTTTTGTAACTTTGCTTTGTAGTCGCGACATTGTTTCATTGCGCGCACCCCTTGCAAGCGATGCACGCAATGAAACAAAACTTCCTCCTTAACTACGGAGTAGCAACAGAGGAGTTGATTTGATTGACTAACACTAACTTGACTCGTCTATGGCCGAGGGCGCCAGTCAGCCAGCCAGCCCGAACACTGAACAGGACTGTAAACTTTTTTCGTTGATCGAGATTGGGGATTGTATCCGGCGCCATTGGACAATCATATTACGTCTGTTCACTATTGACGAGTTAAGATTTCCCGAGAAATGGGTCCTTGGGATTGGGATCCCTGTCTACAGTATTGTGTGAGACTGTGAGTCGGCCTCGGTGAATTGAGCGTTAGAGGGTCTTTTTTTGGATACTGGGGATACAAAAGGAGTCTTTGATAGAATCTTAGACAGACAGATACTCAGTAAGTAAATGTGAAAATGGTAGTGCAATTGGATAGTAGTGATATTGGCATTCTCTTGTGTTCGTTCCCCGCCACTCTACACCGTCACTGTCACCCAGCCCCCCCTCCCTCCCCCCGTTTTCCCCACTTGGGTGAGATCCTCCGGGTTAACTTCCCAACTTTGCCTGGTGTTCCAGCGTGGTGGTTACGCTTCGATGATCATGGTTGTGATCCACGCGTGGACGTACTTTCATGATTGATCTACGGAAACTAGAGGTGGATGGATTGGAAGATGGAGACTAGAGACCTGGTAGTAAATAGTATTTGTATTCATGGCATGGGTAAATAGGAAGTTTGTCGGTAATCCAAGGGTCCTGTCTGGCAAATAACGTTTTATCGGGTATACAGTACTCCATACCTACATGTTAGAAGTTAAGTAATCGTCATAGAAATCAGTTATAAAAGTATACACTGACACCTACCTTCTGCTCTCTCTATGAGTCCATCCTTGTTGAACCTGCCTGTCTGAATTTCTGTAGCCGCGGACCCACCGGTTTCCCTGTACTGACTCGATGGCAAAAAAGAAACGGGAGCGAAAGCAGACCTGTCAACTCGAGAAAGTACGACTTTCTCGGTCGCGGCGGTTCATGGCGTCTGGTTGAGTTTTGGAGAGTGAATGGTCTGCGTTTGACTTCCCTGGTCGCGTCGGTTGTTGACTGCGATCGAGGTTCGATCTGGGGATGGAATTGGAAGTGGTGTACCTGTACTTTGTACTTGGACATGGATATTTGGAGGGTCGGTCTATAGGTGGGTAGATCGGAAAAGGTAGCCAATTCAAATCTACGTGAGAAGTTGTTATTCCGGTTAAAAGCTACTCTAAAATTTGAATTATTTACTATTTCCTATTTACTGTCTTGTCTTCTGGTTCCATCCTTGTCATTTGTATAGAGATTAAGTAAAGACTCGGTGACTCCCGCGATCGAGATCCCATGCAATCTAGGGAGGGGCAAACAGCTCACACGCTTGTCATGGGCTTGAGAGGGGGAACTGTCGATCCCTAACCGGTTGGATATTTGGCGGTTTAAATTTCTGTGAATTCTGACTGGACCCAATGCGATTATTAACTATCCCCCCTCCCTTTCTTAACTAAGTTCCCTTCACTTGGCTTGGTGTGTTAGGCCCTGTCTGATTTTATTTTCCCTTTATTTAATCATTATTTTGGTTAAATATTTTTATTATTTCCCATTTCCCATTTCCCATTTCCCTATCCCCCCCTTCTGAATGATGATTCTTGGGCTGGAGTTGACCTTTCTTCTTTCCCTTCGCGTTTTGATCCTCTCTCGTTCCCAGTTATATTCCCATCCCCCCATCCTCCCCTCGCTTCCTTTCCTCTTCTCTCTCCCTTCTTCCCCGACCCAACCTGCCGGAACCTAGAAAAAAAACCACCACCATACGACCGGTTTAACTTGTTAACCGGGTTCACAAGTTAACAGCTTAACTCTTTTCTCCCCCTTCGATTATCCGGACCCGACACTCTGGCTTAGGTTCCTCCCACCCTCCCCAAGCCTGAGTGTTTTCCCATTCCCCCCGTCCGCCCGAACTCCACCGCGTCACGGGGTGCCAAAGTACTACGACTACGATTACTACTATTGGACCTGATCACCCGTTTCTAGCTCGTACCTTATACTTTGCTACACAGTACTGTGATCATTCTTGTTCTGGGCTGTTTATACGGTGAGTGGATCTGTAATAATTGATTGTCGTCTGAGTCCTGTTCAGTGTCCACTCTTCCCCAGCCTACCATACCGTACTTTTCGTATTCGGTATAATACACTGGATACCCAATACCCAACGATACTTAACTATACCTTGCTTATACCCAGCTATACCCAGCCATACCCACTGTACCTGTACCTGGTACCACCACCTCTCTCTTTCCACCTTTTCCCCCCTCCTTCCCTGCCCAACCGACTCCTCCAAAAAAAACTGCCCGCAGCCCGCAATTACTGCGATCTATCTGATACGAGTCCCTCTTCTCTGACCTTTGATCATCCTCTCTGGATTCCCCATCTTTTTCCTTCTGCTTTCTCTGATCATTCCTCCCCTCCGGCCTTGCGTATGATCCGATCCCGATATTATCCCTCCCCTCCCATCCTGGCCAGATAATCTGATGCTTTCTTAGTTCTAGTTGCTCCACTCGGCTTGAAAGAAAACCCGCGAGCTTGCCAACGCCCATTTTTGCGACACCGCACCCACTTGGCCTTGAATTCGCCGAGCTTCGCTGCCTACAGTCCAAAACTTTCTTCTTTACAAACCCCCGCTGGCTTGCACCGCGCGACGTTGCACGCGGCCTTTTGCATTCCTTTCCCCAGAGCTTCCTCCCCCCCAGCGCGCGCGCCAAAACGTCATCGAGGAAGCTCCCTCGGACCAGGTCGATCCCTTTCCAACCAACGCGCAACACCTCTCCTCTCTCTCCCATTCTCTCCGTGTTGCGCCTCGCCATGTTCTTCTAAGCAGCTATACTAGCGTTTAGCTATCTTGCTTTCATCCGGTACATCCCCCTCTCGAACTCCCCTCGCCCAAAACAAATAGAGCTGCCGGGAAAATAAAAACAAAAGGAATGCGCCTGACTCGAGTCCCCACAGATCTCCCTTGATACTCATTCTCCTCCTCCCTGCGGATCCGGGTCTTGACTGCCACCCATGAATCGTGGACCTCCAGATGGGCCTCATGCGCCGCCCGCGCATGCTGTCTATGAACATCCCTGGCCTCGTCCGCCATACCCACCGTCCTTTGACAACCATCCCGGCCATCCCAGCCATCCCAGCCATGCGCCAGACCGACGGCCCTCGAGTACCCAGGCGCCGATGCACGGACAAGGATACCACCCCGTCCCTTTGAACCGAGAGCTTCCCCAGCTCCCCCCAGATGGACCATATGGCCGCCCCAACAGCTTACCCGGCCCTGCGCATCCTCCTTCACACCCTCCCCCTCACCCGCAAGATCCGACCCCTCCTCCGCACGCAGGTTATCGACCACCCATGAATGGCGGCCCGCACGAGTCGTCGCCGCATTCTGCGCCGCCAGAGTATCGATCGCGCATGAGCTTTCAATCCGAGACCTCTGCGCCGGGCGAGGTAACCCCGACATCTGGCCCGCTGCCTCCATCATCGTTTATGGCTCCAGGACCGCCAGTACCCCCTGGGACACCGGGCCCGTATGATCCGAGCTACTACTCAAATCCCGCGTATGGAGCTCGTCAGCGCAAGGCAGCTCGTGCACAGCAAGTAAGTGTTGAACTTATGATGCTTATAGGAAACGGCGCTAATCGCTGCTCTGTAGGCTTGCGATCAATGTCGAGCGAGAAAGGCAAAGTGCGACGAGGGACGGCCGGCATGCAGTCATTGCAAGGAGAACAGCTTGATGTGTGTTTACAAAGAGGTCCCACCTCATAAGTGCGTATAGCCCTCTGCCTCTAAAACCCGACAAGGGAAATACAGGAACCTGGGGATATTGATGTTCTAAACAGACAGGAGAAGAGTGCGCAGTTGGTCCTGGATAAAATGATGGAGTTTGAGGACAAGACAATCGAAAGATTCGATGGTCTTACCAAGCTCTGGAAAACACAGGAACCCATTTACAAAGAGCAGGTCGCTATCCGCCAAGAGCTGGCTCTTCAGCGCCAAATTATGACGGACTTTATCGCATCAGCTGGGGGCCACAATCCAGCACGACTGGCTCCTTCTCAATCTCTTGCGGCTCTCCCACCCCCGCCGATTCCTACGGCCCCGATCGTCGGCCCACCACAAGAACCGTTGATGAAGATAGAGCCCGCAACAACGGAAGCGCTCGAAGATCCGCAGGCTTCGACTTCGTTTTATTCACAGACCAGCCTCGACGCCTCAGGACAACCGGTTCCCAGCTTCGAGGACAGCGCAAAGAATGACAATGAAGGTGAACTGTCTATCCCAGTGGAGCATACGACAGCAGCACACAAACTTCTCATGTGGCCGTCCATCAAGAGGTTGCTTAACGCGGAATATGACGAGGATTATGTGATGCGCCTGGAGGAGCAGCGGGGTCTCATCAGTGTTTATGGACAGGGCGAAATCTCTTACACGGCCGATGATACGTTACTACCAACGCCACCCTTGCCGAACGATGACGGAGGCTACAGCGAGAAGCTTTCGAATCCAGATGGAACTTCGAAGATTCTCAGCGCTACCTCGTCTACTGATGCTGACGCGGAAATCGACCGATTTGGACTGCTCAAGCTAGATGGAAAGACGGCTCATCGGTACTTCCAGAGCTATCTCAACCGCATGCACAAGTTACACCCTTTCCTTTGGCAGCAGGAGCTTGAGATGAAGGTCGATGCTTTTATCCGCTGCTACTGCCCACGGACATCATCGCCATCGTCAGAGCCGAACACACTCTGCCGGGACAAAAAGCGGAAACGGTCCGACGAGGATCTCGAAGGAGTTCGAGGCACGTCCGCGGATCCAGGCTCTGCGCCCCGGCCTCGGGTGGGACGAAATATCGACAACGCTATCGTCCTGCTAATCTTTGCCCTGGGTGCCATTTGCGAGCACAAATCTCCCCTTCCTGGCCCGATCATGGACCAGAAGGTTGAGGACTACCGGGATCAGTATATTCCTTCCCCACTTGGTCCTCTACCCCCTCAACCACCATTGCAACCTGTGAACGGCGCCGCCCACGCTGCAAATGGTGTCCTCTCGCCTCCCAACTCTGAATCCATCTTGCCTCACAATTCTGACTATGCGCCACACTTCCAACACACCCAGAATTACTCCTCCGAACCAGACCCTAAACAGAACCTTTCTAGGCGAACAATCTCCGCCACCACTGATGAGTACGGCCATGTCAAGAATCTGCAAGTTATTCCTGGTCTTGCGCTATATGGCTATGCGACGACAATCCTCGGCCTGCTTCAAGGAGGCGTGGAACTGCAGCATGTTCAGGCTGGACTGCTTGCCGGTCTGTATGCCGGTCAACTAGCGCACCCCTTCCAAAGTCACGGCTGGATTTGCCAGGCCGCCCGAGCATGCCAGGTTCTCGTCCGACAGAAACGATACGAACGACTCCCAGAAGGCCGCACCCAAGATCTGTTCAACTTCGCATACTGGACATGTCTGCAGCTGGAAAGTGATCTCCTCGCCGAGCTCGACATCCCCGCAAGTGGTATTTCCCGCTCCGAAGGCCGGATCAACCTACCCAAGGGCCGCTTCACCATTGACATTCCAGACGACCTCGAAGCGCACAGCACACGTATGATGCTTTTCTACTCAGCTCAGATCCATCTCCGCAAGGTCCTCAACCGTGTCCATACCGACCTGTACAAAGTCGACAAGCAAGGTGAAACAGGCCGCTGGTCTTCTAGCGTGCAAGAAACGCTCAGTATGAACTTGGAGCTCTGGCGCTCTAGCCTCCCGGCCACCATGCACTGGAAAGATAGCGACCAGCCTGCTTCTGACATCAACGCCGCTCGTATGCGCGCCAAGTACTATGGTGCCCGCTATATCATCCACCGACCCTTACTCTACCACGCTCTTCATTACGGCCAGACTGGTGCCCGAATTGGCGCCCTGTCCAAGTCCTCCGCTGTCGACTCGCCGACCGGATCTGCCTCTAATTCACAAGCCCAACAAATGTCACCTTCCATGACGCATGCCTCTGGTCGCACTAGCAGCGCACATATGCAACGGATGTTAAGCGATGCTGGCTCGGCGCCTGGTAGCTCGTTCCCGAACGGCTGGACCCCACCGACGATTATCTTGCGTGAACTGGGTTCCAAACTGCGTCGTGCGTGCAAGGTCTGCGTTGAGTCGGCTATCCTGAGTACCGAGGCGTTTGACCGTGTTGAGGATCGGCTCATCGTGACGAATATCTTCGGCACGGCCCATGCGTGAGCATCCCTTGACCCCCATCATATCTGCGAGCGTCCTGACTGACCTTTTTTCGTTTTCCAGTCAATTCGGTAACATGCTCGTCCTTGCTGCAACATACAACTCCAGTCTCTCCGAGCTCGTCGAGCGCCACGTCCTCCAGCGCCTCCTTAAGCGCACCATTCGCTTCCTCCTTCGCAGCCAGAATATCTCGCCTACACTGCGTGCTGACGCTCGTATCCTCACTGAGATCTACACTAAGATCTTCCACCGCCCACCTGACCTCAGCGAGCATTGAATGTCGTAGCGTATCTGTCTGTTCCTGGTGTTCTCCTTTTTTTTTTCTGCATGACCCCGTTCCCCAATATGGGTCTCTAGGAGTCTTCTTTTTTTTTTCTTTTGGGTTTGAATTTGATTTTCATCAGCCTTGGGTTGACTTGGGTTGAATTTGGATTGGATTTTTTGACTTCGATGAGTTTTGGATTGGGATTGGGATGTTTTTCAACGTCCCGATCCCTTTTCCCTTTGGTTGGTGTTTGTATGGCGTGGCGTGGTCAGCCCTTCGTGCCCTTGTTCATTTTACCACATCATGGCCGATGCCCGGGCCCCGTTTTCTTGATTTGATGCCTTTTGATTATTGTCTTGTGGCATGGCATATACGGACTTTCCTCTTCTTCCTTCTTTTCTTTTCGAGTTTCATTTTTGGTCCTTTTTTTTTTTTCTTGCATGGGTGGTTTGAACGGCCTATCATATATCCATCCCCCTTATACCTCGTCCCCCATACCTCATTTTTTACCTTTGTCATATCATGAATATTTGTCATGTCTCCTCACTTATCTGGTCGTTCGATGCTCGGCTGGGGAGGGGGGAGATTCATTGTGCGGGTTGAATTGCATTATTTCTGCTTGATGTTTGATTCGCTGGGCTGCATTTGCAGAGTCGGTGCGTTGATAACCGTCGAGTTCGGGCTTGGGGGTGATTCCTGGGCCTTGTCTCTTCGAGGCTTTTTGTTGTTGTGGATTGACTGGACGCATTTCAATATTTCATTGAACATTGAAAGGCGTTTTTGATTCTGATTGTACTCTGAGGTTTATTTTACAATGACAAGACAACCATTTCTGCATCGCAGATCGCAGACAGTATGATCAACTCATCAATCAACTTCCTCCTTCCACCTTCCTACGCTTTATAAAGACTGCTAGTAATTACCTCCTGTCCACGGACCACACTACTGAACCCTGAAATCATACGACACTCTGGAGAGCTTCGGCACAAATACAAAGACTGACTGTAGATGCTTTCGTACCGCGCTAGAAGGACTGTTGACTGTTGACACTGTTGACAGCTGAATTTCGTCGGTGAAGAAATAGCCACACGCAAATCTCCTCAAAAATAAACCTGAATAAATTCTCCATCTCCATGAATCGAACGCTCAACCTTGTCCTCCCCTATATACATTCCTGTGTTGCTGTATCGCCATCCACGGACATAGATGAACATCACCAGTTCCACCCCGCACCTGTTATACCCCATTTACACCCTCCTCACACCGTTCAAAAGACTATCAATTAATTATAATTAATATAGTACCAAATTATAAGATAAATTCTCACGAGGAAAGTGATATCACCAGAAAAATCCCCCAAAATAAGAAACTCCCCCCGCCTAGGGGTGTGCCCGGCCGTCCGTGGAGCTTATAGCTTCAACACTGGCCCAGTATTTTTTTTCTTCTTCTTTTGATTGCCCTTTCCTCCAGGGCACACCAATGGTTCACCAATTTATGATGGATACCAACTAGGCCATCGGAGGGGGGGAGTTGATTGTTTGACTTTTAACATGGTGATAACCCCTGTTCTTGCCTGGTTGGGATTCTGATGGTAACTCTACTTTTATGGATGTTTTTGGTTATTATGTGCCTCTAAGGTTAAACAAATCGTATCGTACATAATGGGCAAGTAAAATGTCGATGTCGTTCATGTGGATATCTGCCCAGGGAATGGTTAGTGAGCTGGAGATACTCTAAGGTTGTACTGTAGCCTGTATCCTTGCCCTTCTCTACGCTGCGATCCATCCATCCATGAGCGAACGGATGGAAACCAGCGTTCATCGCTCTAGAGGGTTCAGGTAGGGATAATCTGAAGGGGTATCTATCCTCGGGTATATTCATGGTGATTGATATTTGCTAAGACTTGACTCAGGTCAGGTTTTTCTGTGACTACATGCTTCTCCGTGGAAACGTTTCCATTCATCAGTGCTACGATGCCGCACTGGCGCTCTTCAATCATCCCAAGGAGCTCCATTCCTTTGTGGACCCTGCTGAGGAAAAGTGCCTCATTTGAAAAGTTGACTTGATGATACTTCCATACCTATCTGTCTGCTAAATCTTCTTCTATGTAAGATTATTGTCCAAACTAATCCCAGGAAGCCACTACTTCAATAGCTAACCCGAAGTAAAGATCGACAAACGACGCTTTCCTATGCCGCCATCTTTGGGGTCAACCAGGACCTAAATCTCGTCGGAACCCAGTGTAGCTGGCTATCATCAATCTTCTATTTTGGCTTTCTCGCTTGGCAACTCCCAACTAATCTCTTAATGCAGCGATTTCCAACTGCAAAATATCTTAGTATGAACATTATTCTTTGGGGCATTCTTCTTGCCCTCCAGGCAGTAGCGAAGAATTTCTCGACATTGGCTGTTCTCCGAGGACTGAGTGGTGCTGCAGAAGCTTGCGGTGATCCAGCCTTCATGTTGATCACTGGAATGTGGTACACAAGACGCGAACAACCGATCAAGATCGGCCTGTGGTACTCTTCCCTGGGCCTTGGAATTGCAGGAGGAGGTCTGCTGGGCTATGCCATTGGTCAAATCAAATTTTTTATTACCAAGTTGGCAGTACAGATTCATCATCATCGGAGTTCTTTGCGTTGTTTGGGGCATTATCATGTTCATCATTTTGCCCGACTTTCCAGCCTCAGCTCCACTTTTGACTATTGACCAGAGAAAACTGGCAGTCGAGCGACTGAGTGAGAATCAAACTGGAATCGAGAACAGGAATTTCAAGCGCTATCAATTAATTGAGGCTTTCACAGACCTCAAGGTGTTTTGCTGCTTCTTGATTGCACTCCTTCAGGCGATCGTGAATAGAGGTATCACTAATTTCGGTACCCTGATTGTGAAAGGCTTTGGGTATACAAATTGTAAGACTCTCATTCTCTTGGTCCATTTCAATTGAGATCAGGTACTGACATCCATAGTGGGAACGACTCTCTTGCAAATTCCTTACGGAGTCTTCATTGCGCTCATTATTCTGTTTTGTGTCTGAATTAATGACAAGATGCCGCCCAACAGCAGATGTCTAATGATCCTGGTATTGCTTTTCCCCAATATCGCTGCAGCATTTAACTTGAAATGTCGGGAACGGGTGGAACATATGCTAACACTGGTCTTAGTTAACAGGATCTTACAATGCCTCGTTCGTGATGCTTCTCTCCTTGACGACCGCCAACATCGCTGGACACACGAAGAAAGTCACCGGTAGTGCTTGTCTCTTTGTCGGATATTGTGTAGGAAACATTGCTGGACCCTTCTTCTACAAGTCTAGTCAAGCTCCAGATTACTCCCTTGGTATCTGGAGTATGATCGTCTCACATCTTCTGGAAGTTGTGGTTGTCGCGTTTTTGTAGTTCCTGCTGAAGCGGGAAAATCAAAGACGCGATGTTCTTCAAAATAGTGCTGGTGGTGCTCAGGGTGAAGATTCTGGCTTCGATGCTGACTTGTCAGGACGGACAAGGAGAATCCAAACTTGAGATATGTCTATTGACCCGTATCTTCTGTTCATATGGGCTGGTTTAGTCATGACTAGTGAGTGCTAAATGCCAGATTTGTCTTCTCTCCTGAACGGGCTAGAAATTCATCATCGACTTTTACGTGGGCAAATTCACAAATTTCAGTTTTATCTCTCGCTCTGACTCAAATTCAATACTGCAACTCCGTCGGAACTGTTTACAGTTTTAAGATGAGTAGTATCAAGAGATCGTCAATCGTATTTGCATCAGACATTATCTACAAAGGTCCTCGTTCGACTAGTTCATAGCCATCCTCGTGCTATCAAAACTCGACACCAACCCCTACAACCCGTTCTTGTCTCCAAACTATCACTCTAGCAAGTTCCCGAGCAAAGAGTCAGCGTGACATCAGAGTTGGCATCGCAAACTTTGACTTGGCTGCCGCCACTGGTAGCAACACCTGATGGCCAGCAGATGCTGGGGCAGCTCGCCGATGCCTTGACGCCGATTGCATGGTTGGAGAAGGGGTCGCCGAACACGTCCGACAAGTCGTACCAGACTTGCTGGCCGTCAAGGGTGTAGGCAAAATTGGTTTGGGGGCTTCCATTGTACAAGCCATTCTCGACAGTGGTGAGCTTGATGGCGATACCACCGGAGGCAGGGTCATGGTGCAAGACCTCGGAGTAAGTACCGCCGGAAGCGACAGTGTTCTGTTGACTAACAGAGCCACCAACAGACCATACATAGACAGGGAAACCGCACTTGTTGACAACCTTTGCGTTACCAACAGCGCTGGCAAGTGGAGTCAGGGCCGCAACGGTAGTGATGGCAGCTGTGGTGAACCGCATTGTGAATGATGGTTTAAGAGAAGTATAGAAGAATCTTTGATTGAGTAGATGATGTTGGATGATATTAGCTTAGACTAGATGAAAAGACGGATCTTATATAGCTTTTTACTAAATCATTGCCAAGGAAGCTATACGAGCTCTGCTCATCATCCTGTCATAGATGTCAAGCAAATCCATCATCATTCCACCCAACTTGCGACTTTTCTGAGACAAAGGCAACGACGCAGCGAGTCAGACCGCTGGTAAGGCCACCATAGGACAAGTACAGCATTTTAGATGAGTCTCGCAAACCCCTCATTGCAAAAATAGGTAGATCGCTAAGGCCGAGTGTTCGCGATGCTAGTATTGGTCGAACTGAGGCCGGAAACAGCAACATGTCTCTGAGCTCGGACTCCGGGAACTCTGCAGGGCTGTGCCACGCCGTAGTGCCACATCCGCTTTAGCGGGGGAAATGGGGAGTCCCTGAGACATAGTTACATCCCAGGTACAACATGCATGGCTCGAGAAGTTTCTTACGGTCGGGAAGTTCATCCAGGTCACCGCCAGACCTCGGGGCACGATGTGGTTGGTAGTGTCTCACCTACTGAGCTGGTGCGATGTGATGATGCTGAGGTCAACCCGACATACTCTGACAGTCATATGATGATCCTGTGATACGAGATCAGGCACCAGAGCAGCTTTTCTTGAGGCGTATAGGGGAGTCGACCACGGAAGGAGTCGGATATGAAAGAGCATCGCACATAGAAAATTCAGCGAAGAAACAATCCCAAGTTGTCTCACTCTGGCTTTCGAAGTTTTCCTCTCGGATCTGGTTTTAGTAACAGCGAGAATCAAGGAATTGGTGTTTACTACTTAGCCTTCATTGTCGGCTTAGACCGTTCTTGCTCAGTAGCCTGCCAGTGTGATGTAAAAGAATTAAAACTCATCTTGACACCTGCCGATCATCTACAGAATGAATGCACTAGAAGGTCGAGGACTCATCATTTTAATTCACCGTCCAGACGAGCATGGCTGCTATTAATCGGATTTTGTTAGCCGCTGGACTATGAGAAGAAATCTTACAAAGACTAGACATCATCTACCAGAACAGGCCACCAGTCTATGAGCTCCAACATCCAGAGCAAAAGAAACCAGTGCTACCTTGGAAAATTGCGAGAAAAGATACAGTCTACAGTCTTTCTTGGACCGCACACAAATATCGCTTAACTCGAAGACAGATGGCAGATGTGCCCCACAGAGTCTTCCCCGCAATGATGAGATTCGAACAAGTGTACAGTATCAGAAATTCATCGGCAGTTTCCTTGTTCTTTCAACTCCGTGTAGCACAGTAACAACCGAGGCAATCCGGCCAAGAGCTATTCCACCCCCTGTTTTTCTCTTTAGCGACAGATTTCGGGGATAGTCATAGATTGGGTTCCACCAATCACAGCGGGGAATTTATTGGTCCAGGATTGGGCTTGTTTGCTTTCGCAGAACTCTGCATTTCCCCGCAATATCTTTCAGGGTGCTTATAAATTCTCATTCAAAATCGCACTTAATTGTAAGGGCCAGGAAGTGGCGCGGCTTATCGCTTTCCCCAGATTAAATGCATCTGTTCCCCGCATCTAGCAGACTAATAGCATGACTTGAAGGAGATAAACACTAGTTCATTTTCTTCTACGTTCTATATGACATGCAAAAGCGTTTTGCCGCTACCTCATGTTGAAGGAAGTAGCTTCAGACGACTTAAAAGCAAGGACTTGGCCGCAAAAATGAACAATGTTGTCGCAAAGCCTTCTCTCCTACAGGGGTTTGACTGGAAGTCAAGATGAGAACCTGTGCCATTTCACTTTTAGCAGCCTTTTGCACACTTGAAGCCTTTGCAGCCCCTTCTTCACATGGGGGAAGCACACAAAGCCCTGGGCTCCTCGTCGAAACATCCTCTGGCCCTATTCATGGCTTCGTCAATCGCACCGCACCTGACGTTCGCCAATTTCTAGGTGTCCCATTTGCTGAGCCACCCATCAACGATCTTCGATTTGCCAAACCAGAGAAAAAGAAGCCAAGTGGAGCTATCAAAGCCTTCAAGCTCCCTAACTCTTGCATGCAGCAGTTCAACACTAATAGCTCCACTATCTACACTACCTACGAGAAGGGCTTCTTGATCAGTGGCGGTAATTCCGAGGACTGTCTTTATCTCTCCATATGGGCACCCAAACTTGAAAACATTCGATTGCAGCAGCGGCCACTGCCTGTTTTGCTCTACATTCCAGGTGGAGGCTTTACGAGCGGTGGTCAAGCTTCACTGTACAAGATTCCCGATCAATGGGTTCAGCGAACACAGTCTCATATAGTTGTCATCATGAAGTGAGTCTTATAAAAATTACAAAAATTAGAAAAAAAAACGAGAGGACTTTCTGACATTACATGACTAGCTACCGAGTGAATGTCTTCGGCTTCCCAAATGCAAAAGGTCTCGCTGACCAGAATCTGGGGTTCTTGGATCAAAGACTGGCGTATGGCATCCCAAATTATTTTTTATCATTGCAATACTGACCATTATCAGTGTTGAGTGGGTTCATGACAATATAGCAAACTTTGGCGGCGACCCGGACAGAATCATTCTGTGGGGCCAATCTGCTGGTGCAGGCAGTGTCACTGTGTACCCCTACGGATATCCCGAAAATCCGATCGTTGCAGGTCTCATTGCGGACTCTGGTGGCCCTGGAATCGTTGGTGGAAGTGATTCAGCGCAGACAAACTTCACATCTCTTGCGGGACTTGTCGGGTGCAAAAATCTTGGACCTGATGATGAGATCGCTTGTGTCAGGAAAGTGCCAGCTCAGGACCTGGAAAACGCCCTATCATGGTATTCTGGCAATAATACGAGCCCATCGATCTCGTTCAAACCCGTCGTTGACGATAAGACCGCTTTCGCCAATTGGACTCAGAGGGTACTCGAGGGGAAAATAGCCAAAGTTGTGAGTTTTTTGTCCCTCCAGGCGACGGGGAAGAGAAAGAACTGCAATCTAACAAATCATGAAGCCACTTATAATAGGTAGCAATACAAACGAAGGGGCTGGCTTCGTCTCATTTACTCCCAATGGGCCTGGACAAGCAGCGCTTGACAAGGCGACAAAAATCATTAGCTGTCCCGTCGCCGCTGAAGTGAAGAACCGCAATGTCGGGGATCTCTCAACCTACCGGTATCAATACGCTGGTAACTTCTCTAATGTCTCGCCTCTGCCTTGGTTTGGCGCCTATCACAGTGCCGAACTCCCGCTGCTGTTCGGTACCCACTCTGAGTATGGAGGCCCTTCGACCAGTTTCGAGTGGAATGTGAGCTATGCGATGGAGGCTCTGTGGCTTAGCTTCGCTGAAGATCCCTCTAGAGGGCCTGTGCGACTTGCCATTGGCGATGGCGTTGCCGAAAATCCCACGAATACCAGCTTATTCGCGTGGCCTCAGTTCCAGCAAGGCTCCTCTAATATGCTATTGTTTGCCGATCAGAACAAGGTCATGCAGCTTGTTTCGTCAGAGAGTATTGATGATGGCTGTGCCAGCTCATGACGGGCTCTAGGGGCTGGCTTGTTGGGGCACGCGGGTAATAAGGAGCAGTTGAAGCTAAATTAAAGTTGTACATACCAGCTTTTCCATTCATCTTCTCTAGTAACTAGCATGACCTCATCGATCGCCGGATAGATCCGTTGATGCTCCAGGGCCGAGGTCACGGGTATGCCATTTTTTCCATGTATGTATCCTCTCAGCAACATTGAAATCCAGATTGTAGGCTTATGAAAGCGCTGGCCGGTATGTCCCAAATAGAAGCATGTTCTGGTTCATCTCCATCAACGCATTGGTAGAGCTCTCAATATAGGACTCGTCGTCAAGCCCCAAAGCTATCCGACCAAAATCATATGTGTCAAGGTGGGCCTCATCCCCTCCGTCATTGTTCGCTGCATGATTTTCAGGGTCGGTGGCAGAGAGTTCAAAGAAGCGCTTTGTGATGTCCTTGGCCTGGTTAAGGGTCGCATCGATCATTCCCGTCCATGTTTCAAGCCTCTGTGCTCGACCATTGAGTTCCGTCCAAGGTTTTGCCCGGTCAGGTGTTGATGCAGACTCTTCCATTTCCTTCGTAAGCCTTATAAGTGCCTTTAGCCGATGTAAGGATGTATCTTGGGTTTCCAAGGCAAGATTCCGTTCGAATGCTCTGAACCATGCCATGTCTTCGAAATGTCTCATGGGCTCCTGTGCCTTGTGGATGATTTGGCTGAAATATTCCTGTAGCTTGGTACAGAGGCGTTCCTCTCGCTGTTGAAGATCCGCCAACGCATTAAGAGCATGAAGGTAATCACTCTGTGATTTCACCCATGATTCGTCTAGTATCTTCTTCGTCTCTTCTGGCCAAAGGAGTTCGTTCAAACCGTTTCTTGATTCGCCAAATTCAAGTTCCACATTGCGACGACCAACATTGCGAGCACTGCGTTGGGATTCAGGAGAGCTCTCCTCGGCACCTGATGCGAGATACTGAACCATCTCTCGGTCCATTTTTACCGAGTGATAGCGCAGCATATCCAGAGTATCGACACTAGGCCTCCTGAATTTTCTTGTCGGAAAAATACTTTTCAAATCTTCTTTATTGACGAAGTGGCCGGCGACACATGTCATGACGAATTCCCATTCGTCTTTTTGGGCTGCATCCCTGAGTAACTGGGGTTCGATGATCTCGCCACCGATGAGCGCTCTTGATGACCTGCGATACTTATCATCTACCTCGGGTTCCTTGATTGATTTCAGTACGCGTGAAATTCTGGTTGATAGATCACTTTGGTGTTGCGATAAGAGCAGCGTCATCAGTGGATAGTCGGCATGAGTTTGAGCAACGAGGAAAGGTGTCAATCCCCGATCGTTCCGGGCCAAAGTATCTGCCCCGTGCTGGATAAGTGTCTCACACATGTGTGTTCGGTTGTATGAAAAAAATTCGGCTTCAGTGCGTCCTGTTTGACAAGCTCGTAGGAGAGGTGTGTTCTTTTTTTCATCGAGAGTGTTAACATGGAAGCCATGTGCGAGTAACATTTCCACCAGATCCACTCTGCAGGCTCCTGCGGCCACATTGATGGCAGTGATATAGAGCTGCGGCAATTGTACACAATCAAGATTGCGGCTTGGGTCGGGTAGTCTGTCCAAGAATTGCCGAAAGACCGCCGTTTCCCCCTTGGCAGCAGCGAATATCAAGGCATTGATATGCAGTCTTTCAACGCGAAAGTGGTTCGGGAGCTTGAACATGTTGAAGATACTGGGATTCTCCCAAACAAGGGACATGCTGAATGGGGAATAACCCTGTTTATCCTCGACGAAAGGGTCCGCACCTGCCTGGAACAACAATGAGACTAAATCAGAGCGCCCAATGTCCATTGCTAGATGGAGTGGAGTTCGACCACGACGATTCCTCGCCTTTACATCAACTCCAGCCGCTAAGAGAAGTTCTATGGTTGCGCGCGACTTCCGTTGAACGGCACAATGGAGCGGCGTTCCGATCTCGTTGTTCGCCAGAGTCAAGTCGGCTCCGGCGTCGATCAACATCTTCAAAACTTCATCCGCCCCTTGAGATGCTGCGGCGTGTACGGGAGAAAACAAAAAGTCATCCCTGTGATTGATGTTCACGCCTCCAAGCATCAAGGTCTTGGCGTTAACCAAAGCCCGGCAAAAGTGAAGAGGAGTGCGCCCTCTTCCATCTAATTCATGGCAAGAGGCATGGCGGTCCAGAAGAAACTTGGTCATTCGGTTTGAGGTTCCCATCGCCGCAATGTGCAGTGGCTTGATTGTCGCGCTGTCAGGTCGATTGATAGCTGCTGGATCGAGCTTGAGAAGAGACTCCACAATCTGCTCAGACTCTCTGGTATCGCGGCAGGAAGCAATCTGCACGGCGAAATGAAACGGATACGTAAACATGGTCTTGTTATCAGGCTGGCATAGCCTTCTGCTTGCCAGGGAAGGACTATGCTCAAGGAGAAGCTCAACTGTGTTAACATCTTCGAGATCAATGGCCTGTGTGATCGAATTCCTGCCTTCAGGAGAGTTCTGGAGGAGAAGATCCAGCGATAGAAGTTTGATTGTCTCGCGCAGTCTCTGCTTGTACATGCAGCCATGGATAGCAAATCGCTCAGCATTTGTCAACAGGCTCAGAGAGCAGGCAATTGGGAAAGATCCTAAGGCAGTGGCAAGATGTCCATGAGTGACCGTCGCAGGTTTTGTTTCACCGAATGCCGCTTTCCAAAGCAGCTGAAAAATATCAGGGCGATGATACTTGACTGCAAGGTGGATTGCCGTAAGACTGGGGCCTATATTGTCATCGTCTATTTTAAAGGCAGGAGCTAGGGGATCTGCTCCCAGATCAAGGAGAAACTTGACCACAGGCATGCTGCCAGACGCAATTGCGACAGCAAGAGGTGTTCCATGAACCTGGAATGGCCACTGAGGATGGAGAATGATGCTTTCAGTAATCGCATGATCCAAAGCCGATTTGAAATTCACGTTGCGAGACTGGTTTTTCAAGAACGGCTGGATTGCATGGAGTGTGGTCTCACTCAGACAGAAAAGCCAATGAAGAAGCGATGAAGCTATTTTCATCAAAGAGATTTTAGCACCAGCTTTCAAAATGGAGACAACTATGCTGTCGTGGCCTCGGGAAGCTGCCGACACAAGATAAGGGTCCAATTTAGAGGCTTCAATCGACAGGTCTACAAGCGGCAACAATCTCTCCACAAACTCAACATCACCTTGCTGGAGGGCAATGTCCAGCAAGCTATGCTGTAGAGTGGACTCATTCAAAGTGACAAAAGGACCAAGAGCCCCATCTTTGTCATTCTTCGATGATTCGGGTCTTTCCTCTGAGAAGGCTTCGCGAAATCCAGCATAATTGATGAATTTGGTAACCGACTCTCCGTCATGCACAACCAAGGAGGTGATCAATTCAGGTTTCTGGGTAATGTGAAACCCCCGGGCAAGGCATTCACTATATGGCTGTACCTCGGCAGAGTCCCTATTGAAGCCGTTGAGTATGCGAGGCCCCAGTATGCGAGCGACTAAATGACCGGTATCCTCGGCTATTCGAAGAAACCCAGTGGCCTTATCCAGATCTTGGGATGTTCCAAAAGCGTTGATATAGCAAAGCATGGTTTGAAATGCGATGGAACCGTCGTCCTTATCTGAGTTTGACCCTTGAGCCACAATTTCAAAGTCCTGCAAGAGTTGCTGCTGCTGCTCCCAAATGATGTATGGTCCGCCTTCCCTGCTGAATATTGAGTATCTCACATCTCCCGACATGGCATATGTTGCAAGCTTTGACTGAAGCGAGTGTCCACCAGGCGTCCTGTGCCATGAAACGATTATTGGGAGGCGACTGAGGTCGGAGATCCTTTGCGCCGGGTCCATTTGCAGAGTACGATCCATCAAGGGACGTAGAAATCCTTTCTCAAAGCCAATTCCCGGTATTTTCATGTTGTTCACAAACTCTATCGCGAGAGCCTTGAGATGAGACAGGTCAAAGTAACCAAAGACATGCTGATCGTCCTCGTCAATGGAGAACTCATCATGGGCTTCTGAGCTGGTCGGTGATGTCAATGATGTGGACAGGGAGGTGGGACGTTCGTAGAGGGGATTCCTGCGCCAGCTGCGCTGGAAATAAAGCTGTCCATCTGCCAATATCTCCCATGCACATAGGCCAAATGCCCAGATGTCGCATTTGTGAAGTTGCTCGATTGGAATGGGCTGGTCCTTCTGCTTGGCAACTTCCGGTGCATTATATCTGTTTGAAGTATGTTAGCTTCAATCAAGATCTCAAGATTGCAAGAATGCCTGTATGCTCACAATGTCGTCCCAAAATACTGCGTCTTTTTCCCAGAAGCAGATCCTACGATAATGGAATGTCCAAAGTCGGACACCTTCGCAATGGACATGCAAGGGCGATCCAATGATGAGAATACCACGATGTTATCCAGTTTCAAATCTCCATGGACAATCCCACATTTGTGGAGCGCCATCAAGCCCGCACCCACGTCGCCCATGAGAATCAACTTCGTTCGAATCGGGTGTACTTTCTCCTTCATGTATTCCCTCAGTGTACCCTTCGACGCAAACGCGACCGATATAAACGGCGATGGGCGCTGTCTTTCGACGCTCCAGCCATAGCCCAGAATATCAATGATATTGGGATGGTGGATGAGCGGTGGATGGCACATAATCAAAATCTCGCGCAAGACAGATTGTAATCGCCTTTGAAAGTGGGAACGCTCGAGGCCTTTCCCTTCGTCGCTGAGCCGGATTCGCTTAATAGCGACGACGGCACCTTCGTACTTGCATTCCGACACGGCGAATGTCTCTCCATTGCCCACAGCGCGAATTTCCTCCAAGTCTTCGGCTCCGAAACGTTTCAGCTTCAGTTTCTGCACTGTGTGGAGTAGACTTTCTAGGCTGTTCATGGACTCAACGTCAATGTTTTCGCTGAAGCCTAGGCCATCCACGGTAGACACGCGAGATCGTGAAATCGATGTGGTCCATGTCAGTATGTCGCTCTGCAACTCCCTCGGCGACCGGCCTGATAGATCGATTAGCCACAACACGAGTGACTACCCATCAGCGAGCCAAGAAAACATACACTTGACCCAGTCATCATTCAGAGAGGATACAGACATATTGACTGCTAGTCTAGGACCCAGGAGCTGAAAACATCACTCAGAGCATCGTTTGATGGATTGCTGTTGAAGAAGATTAGCAAGATGTGTGAGCTGAGTCTCTGCGGGGGCCAAAAGCACAGCTACACACAGCCCTGGTGTGATTGGACGTCATCAGCCTCACCTCTTGCCCATTGTGAACCCCGCAGCGCGAATAGACAACCAACTTCAAGAGACATCCTATGATGAGCTAGACCCGTTGACTGTTTCTATAAAACCACACGGCTTGTTGTTAAGACCGCAAATCCTCGGCCCGACCCCTGAACCATGATTGATCCACTGTCCGTGGCGGGCCTGACCATCACAATCGTCGATGCGCTGATCAAGCTCGGAGAAAGGACCGGGGAGCTTATTTCCGATGCGAATGCCTTCGAGAGCGTCAGTCTATTCCTTCCGCGATATTCAATCCATGCTTACTAGCCGTTAGGACTCGAACGAACTGCGAAATCTAGTGAATGACGAGAATCTCCAAGCCAAACTCATCCGTAATCTGCTCTTTTCTGAGTGCATGGTAAAGCCCCTCGAAGCAGTTTCTTCAGAGTGCGCTTGTCACTAATTTGAACAAAAACCATGTAGGTGTACGGTGGTAAAACTCTGTTTGAGCAATTCGACCCCGACATCCAGCGGCAGATCGAGCTTCTCTGCGTTGAGATCAAATCCATTCTGCAGGAAGGCGTTGACCTTCTTGAGCGTCGATATGGAATAACCAAAGAGCATTATGATACTTCCAAGGAGTCGCCAACCACTTCTTTGCTGAACGTATCTACCTTGACGCTTTCGCGAAATCGCTCAACCTCGTCTGGCTCATTAGCCAGTCTATCGTGGGGTCGTACCAGTCCTTCTCTACCAGGGCTTCTCCGATGGTCTCTGCGCGACAAGAAGCGAGTCGAGGCAATTCTGCAATCATTCAAGGATCGCAATTCCCGGTTGAAGAAGAAGGTAGAGCTTTGGTGTCTCGCATCGCAACTGGGTGTCTCGCCGGAGCATTTGATGCATCTCCAAACGGACGAGTCTTCAAAAAAACTTGGGTTCGATCAGGATGCTTCGCTGCGTCTAGCTCAGTGGGACGCAGGCAAAATGGCCAACTCCTTAGAGCTTCTGGATCCTTCGTGGGAGTCCTATCTCAAAGAGATTCACCCCATCGACAACCAGGGCATGTTCGCCATGTTCACGAAGAACAACGTTGCCTATATCCAGGAGAACCATCATTACGATGCCATGGCCACACCAACCACACCTGGGCACGACGTCGATGCACGGACAAGGGGACGGATCGAATCGCTCGCCAAGCTTTTGCATCAACCAAAGGAGCAAGTCTTTCGTGTCCTTCCTTGTGTGGGATGGAAATATCTGCCTCGTCAAAGCTCGATCGCCTTTGTCTTTGAGGTCCAGCCCAAGCCTATAGGAGCACCTGTCAGTCTCCAAAGGCTCCTGCTAAACACCGACCTTCGTCCAGAACTCGGAGACAAGTTCCGGCTTGCTCTAGGCCTCTCAAAGTGCATCGCTCAGATGCACATGGTCCAATGGGTATGTTCGGTTCCACTCGTGATTTTGAGAGGCCCACAATGGCGCTAATAATACCCACCCCCAGCTACATGAGAGTTTCCGAAGCGACAATATCCTTCTCCTACCTCATCATGTTGACGATGAAAAGGTAGGCACTCGTGTCGCAGTGAATTATCCAGAGCCATGGGTGCTTGGATTCGAGTTCAGTCGTCCAGAGCCCTTTTTCTCTGTGGGGCATTCTGACTTTGAGCCGACGCGCGACATCTACCGCCATCCGGACCGCCAAGGCCAGCCGATGGAGATGTTCAAGAAGATCCACGACATATACGCGCTGGGGGTCGTGCTGTTGGAGATTGGGCTGTGGGAACCGGCCGTCAAACTGGAGAAGAACATGTTCTCTCATGCTAACAATCCTCGTGCCGTCCAGGCGCAGTTGATCAAACATGCCCAAAAGAGGCTCGAGTCACGTGTTGGGAGAAAATACAAAGAGGTCGTCATGAAGTGTCTCACGGGGAACTTTGGTGTAGAGGATGATACGAAGGAGGATTTGAAGCTGCAACAGGCTTTTCGTCATCAAATCGTTGATGTGATTGAGATGGCTGCAAATTATGTTTAACTGTAGATAGACAGCGTCGTTGAACCTGTGCATGTGGAATTGAACATATATATATCTCGGAGTATTCCACCATCTAGACCCAACATCGAGTTGGAAGTTACCTATCTAAGCTAGTCGGGCCTATGACTCCCCCCGTCTCAACATTTGAGGACAAGGCATGACATAGTTAGGCTGCTTTGTGTTTGAAAAGTGAGGTGATTCGAGCTCGCTCACTGATGACACCAGATGCCTGGTAGAGATATACCACGATCAGTATGCCCGGGCATCTAGAACATAAAGCACATTTATGTAGATCTCAAAACTAGTACCTATGGGTCTTTATGTAGATCTCAAAACTAGTACCTATGGGTCGAGGTAGGCAAGCCCGAAAGAATACAGCTTATTTCAAAGAGATGCATCTACATGGACATCGTAGACCAACATGACTAGCAGCTGGTCGTAGATACTGGAAAAGAAACCGATCACATTTTCGTAACACACAAGCGCCGTACCAGGGGAGGGAAAGATTTTGTAGTTTTTTTGTTTTGAAAAAGAATTTCCTTTTGCCTTCTCGTTATCAACAAGAAAAGCTTGAGTATCACATCATCATTGCATCTTCCTATTGCCCCAATATTTCCCAGAGATCCCAGAAGCCCGAACCCCCACGCGATCCGAAGAGAAAGACTGGTAAGCGTTGTCGTCGTCTTCACAGAAAAAATAGCCCGACTATAGGAAGAGGGGGTTTCTCGAGAAAAAGGCCGACACTAATGTATTTCGAGGAGACAAAAGGGGGATAAGAGTAGTGCAGCCGCTTTTTCGAAAAAGAGATCCCCGGAACAAACCCAGTAAGTTTTCACCCGCCTTCATAACCTCCGCACCGATGAACGAGAAGAGTGTCACGTCACACAACGGAATGCAAGTTTTGGGAACGGATTTACTCCTGGGCCTCGCCGGCCAGAGCGTTGCGCTTGGCCTCGACACGCTCAGCGCGGCGCTCACGGAGAGCCTTGTTCTTGGCACGCTTAGCATCCATCTCCTCCTTGAGGACACGCTCACGTTGGCGCTCGGCCTTGGCCTTCTGGATCTGTAGATGTGGAAAAGAACGAGTCAGTGGGTTGTTTCTTTTTTCTTTTCTTCTTGTTGGAGGGGGTTGTATTCGATAGAGTCAGGGATGGGCGATTTTCATCAGGAATGACTTACGTGCTCAACCAGAGCACGCTTGTGCTTGAAGGTGTTACCCTTGCTCAGGTGGTAGAGCTCGTGGTAGAGGTGCTTGTCGATCTTGCCGGCGGCACGGTAGCGGACGAGGAGACGGCGGAGAACACGCATGCGGCGCATCCAGAGGACCTGGCTGTAGAGAGAGAAAAACATCACATCAGCATGGACTGCTCCTCCTTTGCGTCTTCCACTGGGACCTCCGAAGTCGAGAGTTTCGGGAACCAGCAGAAAGGTCGGATGATAGATTTCCTGCGTACCTGGGCATACGGGCGTCCTTGGTACCCTTGCGCTTACCCAGACCGCGGTGACGACCGATGCGGCGGGCCTCGTTCAACTCACGGGCGCGGGCGCGGGAGTGCATGGTAACGGGCTTCTTGATGATGAGGCCATCGCTGACGAGCTTGCGGATGGTCTGACGAGAGTTGGCGTTGGAGATCTCGGTCATCTCATTGGGGTCGAGCCAAATCTTGCGCTTGCCGCAGCCGACCACGGAGGCCGCGAGGCGCTTCTGGGTGCGAAGGTTGACCCTGGATAGAAGAAAAAGACGGGGTCAGCCTCTGCACACAACACTCTTCATCAAGTCCTTCCGTCTCTGCCATCGGTGGTATCGGCTCCACGAGTTCGAGGAATAGAATAACATGAAGTGCCGGACTCGTTCGGAATATCGTAGGAGATGAAACTCACATCTTGATGTCGGCGTATCGACGGTCGTTGGCGGATGATGTTCGTTGCACTTGACGGGAAAACCAGACGGTGAGGAGTTTGGGGCGGGCCGATTAGCTAATGTGCTATAAGCGAGTCCCCCTCCGCTGCGCATTTGAGGGTTAGGGCTGTACCCTCTACGCTAGTCCAGATCGGGAGTCCGTCTTGTCTCATCTCTCGACTTCACTGGGGATACCCCATGAGATTTATGACCGGTACAGATCATCTTTGAAGGAGATTCTGTCTTGTATATCAATGTTTTTCCATCGAGACTCTTTGTTCTTAAATTTCATGTCGTTGATGCTGTTCAATAGAGGAAGTACTACTGTTGGAACGTCATGGCACGTGATTGGAAGATTTTCCACTCAACATCACATGACATGAAACATCCATTTCAGGAAAAGCGTCGGATCTACACTTGACAACTAAGGCAGTCAACTGCCATGGCCTACCTGATACACGTCTCAAACTCTAACAAACTACTAGAAATATGGCGTCTTGTAAATGGAATCTTAGACCTGTTCTGACCTAGATAAGATATGGACATTCATCAACGACGTGAACAGACTTTTTGTACGAAGCTTTAAACACAAAAATAAGAAATGAAAACAAGAAGCCCAAGGGTATATCTATAGACATGTAGATGCAACCTTGGAATGCTCCAAAAATAGGAAAAATATCATCAGTCATCGCCAAATGAATCATCCCCAAGATCCACCTTGCCAATACTCCACACCTCCTTTTCATCATCCACCTCATCATTCGACAAGCCCAGACCACCCTCACCACCCTCGGCAACCCGGCGCTCACGGGCCTGGGTGGCAAGACGCATAGCAACGCGCTTGAAGTAGTCCGACATGCTACGCTTCGGCCCGGGAGGCAGTGAAGTGCCGGGGCCGGCCATGTACTTGTCAAAGACCTCGCTGTCCGAGTCCACGACGGCGAAGAGGGACAGGAAAGCGGCTTCGGAGGCCAGCTTCACGGGAATCACCAGGTCACGAACACCGGCAAAGATAGGCGGTGCCAGGAGAGCAAGATGGGGACGGGTCAGCTCAGGGTGCAGGCGGCTGACGGTACGAATGACAACAAGTGTCAGTCGGCGGGTGTCGACGGGGCCTCCGGGCTGGAGAGCAGCAGTCAGGGCCTCAAAGATGGCCTTATGAGTCTCGAAGCTGTGGTCACCATCATTGGACAACAGGTACTTGCCAGCGGCGAGCACACTGTTGTCGGAAATGAAGGGGTCCTTGTTGGTGATACCCTGGCAAATGGCGGCCGGGGTTTCGGTGACGAAGTTCTCCATCAAAGTCGCAGGAGCCTCAGCGAGGAGAGCATTGAGGCCAAGGATAGATGCATGCGAGAAGTGTCCTGTAAGAACGCGGTGCTTGATCAGAGGAACCGCAGATGCGGCCGGGATCACCTTCACGAGAACACCAAGTAGTCGAGCATTGGTAATGGCGACAGAGTCGGTCTCATCGCTAGCATCATCGTCGATCAGGGCGAGGATGGCAGTGCGCGATGCCTCGCTCATGTTGGCACCAGCCTTACCAACCACCTCCTGGAGGGCCTTCATCATCGCATTCTTGACACCCATATCAGTAGTCTTCGATCCAGTAATGAGTTCAGCGATAAGCGGATCCACCCTAGGGGTCAGAGTGATCAGGATACCAAGACCCTTGGCAGCACGATTACGCAGGGTCTCGCTTGTAGAATCGGCAAGACCACGGGCAAAAGTGCGCTGAAGCTGAGGCAGGAAGGGCTTCACAGCCAGCGGAATCTTCTCCAGCAGCTTGTTGAGTGTGAAGAAAATGGCACCTAAAAGTAGTGCATTAGTACAATCATTTAGAGGTGTAAAGAAGAGCACAATTATTGAGAACTTACACTTGATGTCAACCGAACGCTCCGACACCACACGGATCAAAGGACCAGTGATCTGAGTGACAAAAGGCTTGAGTGCGTTAGCCCCGGTACGGTCGATAACATCGGCGATAGCGAGAGCCGACTGAGTACGCTGCTCGGCAGTTCCGTTGAGAAGACCCTGCAAGAAGATTGGCAAGATAGCCATGATACCCTTGGGAAGACTGAAACCAGGCAGATCTGCGCCGGCAACACCAACTTGACGCAGGATCTGGCGAGTGGGGATCGCCAGAACCTCCATCTCCTCCTTGCGCAGGTGAGAGGTGAGACCGCTGAGAGCAGTCCAGGCAGCCTTGACGACATCCTTGTCTGAATCATCGAACGAGATCAGCAAGACGCGGATAAGGTCCTGGTGGTAACGCGAGTAGTCGAGATCGGCATCCGAGAAGAACTTGTTGAGGTGGAGAGCAGCCTTGCCCCGACGGCGGTGGTCGTCGTGCTTGACAAGGGTCATCATCACGTTCATGGCGGTGTTCAGGCCATCATATTCATCCACAGACACCAACACGGTATCGAGGGCATTCTCGAGTTCCGAGTGGAGCTCCTCGTCGTCGGTTTCGATGATACCGTCCATGAGACCGTTGATAATGTTGGGCAGTCTTCTCGTCATAGCACCGCCAGCAACCTCGGCCAGGGAAGCCAGGGCCCTGGCATTGAAAGCAGAGATAGGAGGCGTAAGCAGCGTGGGAATAAGGTTGGGCAGAATGATGTTGGCTCGGGTCTGCTCGGTGAGCAGAGTCAACAGGGCAGACAGAGCCTGCTCGGCCTCTTCGTCGTTCCTCAGCAGGTGGAGCAGGTAAGGCAGGACCTGATCGACGGCCTTCTTGCCCAGAATCTGCTGCAAAGCATCGAAAGCCTCGGCGGCGGCCTCACGTACGTCCTCGTCGCTATCAACAAGAGCCACGCGAACAGTAGAGATGAGAATCTTCTCATAGTCTTCGAGAGCTTCAGGAGTAGCGGCAGTAATAAGCTCGCGCAGAGCAATACAGATACCCTGCTTGACATCCACATCAGGCGAGGTCTGAAGACCCTCCTCAAGCAAAGGCAACAAGGTGGACAGCACCGACTCTCCAGCCTTCTTGATAAGGTCGCCAAGGGCGTTGGAAGCAATGACCTTCTGCTCCATGTTGGACGAGCCAAGACGGCGAATGATGAGCTGGGACAGGGTGGGCACCATCTCCTTGAGGGTCTTGGGAGAGGCAACAAGGGCCTTCCAGACACCCATAGCGGCACTCTTGACCAGACCCGAGGTATCGCAGCGACAGATGAACAGGGCTGAAAGAACCTTGTCCCTGCGCTCTTCTCCCAGAACCTCGAGCAAGGACTGACCAGCCTGGGTGGCCTCTTCCTCTTCTTCCTCGGCTTCCGACTTGCCGCTGATACCGGTAAGACTGAACAGCAGATCTCCAACCAGCTCGACGGAGCTGAGACGGATGCGATAGCTGTCGTCGGCCAAGCCACGCTCGAGCTCGGGAAGCAGCAAGTCGATGGCCTTGGTTGCAAAGTTCTTGACAAGCAGGCGACCAGCGCGGAGGGAAGTCTCACGGATCGACTCGATATCATCCGCAAGACCAGCAAGGATAGGTGGAATGATCTTGCTGAGGTAGTTGGCGAAGCTGTTACCGAAGCAGGCAGGCAAGAAGATGAACAGAGTCATGAAGCCTTCACGAACAGCAGGCTTGGAGCTGGACACATTCTGGAGAATAGTTGGCAAAGTCTCCTCGAGCCTGGTAGTACCCAGACCCGCAAGCACCTCGGACAGCGCCTGGGCAGATCCCAGTCGGTCGCCGGCGCCGGTGTCCGACTTGAGAGTGTTCATCAAGTTGGGGATAAGGTCTGGCAGAGCATCCTCTCCAAGCTTCTCGATGAGCGAACCCAGAGCCTTGGAAGCAGTGGCTCGGGTAGTCGGGACGGGATCAACAATGGCCAGGTTGAGACCAGCAACGATGATTGGAAGGTGTGCAATAAGATCCTTGCGCTCAGTAAGATGAGCCAAGCTGCCGATAATTTGAGCAGACTTGCGCTTGGTGGCAGAGCGGTCAGCGAGACCACGCTCAAGAATACGAACAACCAGAGCCAAGGAGGGGGCATCCAAGTAGTGCACGAAAGAGACCTTGATGAGCGAATCGAGAGCCTCGTCAGTGAACTTGGTGGGGTCACTGAGAGCCTTGAGGAGCACGTTGACCAGGCTCTTGACTTCAGGGTTGCTGATGACCTCTCCGAAGCGCTGAAGACTGCGGTTGGCAGCATTGCGGACTTCCTTATGAGTGTCATTGAGTACAATGGTGAGAGGAGGAATGATATCGGGCAGACTGGCAGCAAGCTGTTGCGGGTCCAGGTAGGCCATGGCACCCAGGAGATTGCAAGCTCCCTTCTGACTACGCCATTGGGTGTCATCCAAGCCGTCAAGCAAAGTAGGAAGAATCTTCTTGACACCGTATGAGCTGAGATTTTGGAAGCAGGCCTTGGATGCGTCCAAGCAGGCGTCACGAACGTCGATACTGGGGTCACCGAACCCAGCGAGCAGCTGAGGAACGAGCTGGATAACATAGGGCTCGAAGGTGCGTCCGAGAACGAAAGCAAACAGCTCATACGCAAGCAAAGCGCCCTGTCGCTGATGCGGCTCTTTCTTGTTTTCGGTAGCCTCCTTAAGCAGGCTCATGATACGGAACTCGCGCAGAGTCGAGATACCCTTGCCGCTGACAATGCCAGCCAGACCATAGGCCGCACCACGCTGAGTAGCATACGCCTTGACATTCAGCAGCGAATCGAGCATCTCCTGCACATAATCGGCAGTCTTGGGGCCAGACAGCCTGATCAAGGGAGGCAAACACTCGGATACGGCAGATTGCACGGTCTCCGAGGGAGTAGGCAGGGTCGCGAGAAGCTTCTTGACGACAGTGTGCAGACGAGGATCCTCGGCCTTCAAGTGTCGGGCCAAAGCTCCGTAAAGCACAACAACCGCCTCGTTCAGAAGGTCGGAGCTTTGAGTGGCCTTATCCGAAGTCTCCAGAACGGTCTCGAGTAGCTTCATAAGTTCCTCGACCTTTTGCTGGCCCCTTTCGGCAATGACAGACTTACCACTCTCTGCCATTTGGCTACGCACAGAAGAGTTCTTGTCGACGAGAGGGCCGCGTTCAATCAAGAATTGCAAGAAGTTGATGATTTGTTCGCCTTCGAAGAGATTTGTCATGGCGTTGAAAGCCAGCGCGATACCGCTGCGGCTCACCCAGTTGTCGGTGTTCTCCATCTTCTTTGGCATGCCATATGCATCCTTTTCAGGGGCTTTAGGCTTGACTTCCTGGAAGTATTTAGCCTCAAGCTCGGACAGAATACCAGCAAACTTGCTCTTGTCAAATTCTATGGCGTGAGCCAGAGCACGAGCAGCAGCTCCGCGGAGCTGGCTATCATCAGAGTCCAGGTATTTCATGATCTTGGAGAAGGCGGTGTCGTCCACTTCCAAGGCATTCTCGTCCCAGATACCCTCAGCAAGCTCAACATTCTCCTCGACCTGGTCATGGCAGCCCAGCCAAATGTGTTCCGAGAAGTCAAGATCCGTCAGATCGATTTCAGCATCAATGACTTGGAGCACAGAAGTCCGAACGGAGGAGTCGGGAACGATCGTGCCTTGCAAAAGAGTCCGGAGCTCCTCACTGGTGATAGTGGGAGCAATGCAACGGCAGAAGTCAAACAAGGTGTCCTTGATCAGCTTATAATGTTGAGTGTATCTTTGCATGCCGGAAAGAAGCTGCTGGAGCACTTCAACGCGAGGAAGGCGGACATCGGTGAACGAGCTGGTGTGGAATGACAAGAATTCGACCGCAAGCAGAACCTGCTCACCTTCCTGATCTCCTTTAACCTCCTCGATCCCATTCTGACTCAAGATAAGGAAGATCAATGGCAGAATGTAAGCGAGAGAGGGGATATCTAAGGGACGCTGCTCGGAAGTAAATCGCAGGCGGTACAAGATTCTTGTCACGAGTTGACCAAGATGCTCAGATTCCATCTCGGCTGGCAGATTGGTCCTACCGATAGCACGCAGGGTTGCAATACCCACAAATGGCCGAGTGTTACCCAGACGTGAAGACAATTCGTTGGAGCAGGTGATATAAGCCTGGGAAACGATATCGCCGACGAAGAGTCCAGCACCAGCACGAGAAAGGGAAAGCAGGCAGCTAACAGCCTCGTTGATCCATCCTTCAGCATCGTTTGCAGGGCCAGTTGCCAGACCCCGAACAAGACCGGCTCCCCGTTCAATGCGCTTGACTTCCTGGAGAACTTCTTCACGAATCTTAGCTTCCTTCGCAAGTTGAGCATTCACCTTCGACTGCTCCTCAGCGGAGAGCTTCTTTTGCTTTTGGCCCTTCTTCTCGGCCAGCTGAGCTCGCAGCTCCTCTTCCCACTTCAGTGTATCGTAATCCTTGGTATTCTTGTCAAATGCCGGCTGCTTTGACTTGCTGCTCAAGACGTCGATAAACGCGGTTCCCTCGGGGGTGCGAGCAATGGCGGCATCGGTGGCGGTGAACTTGGATAGACGAGTACCATCCAGGTCCTGCTTAATTTGGTCGACGATACGCGGGACCATGACGTCGGGTGCAACAAACGCGAGGTCACCCGCTGCGCTCCAGACCGCCGCATTGACGTTGGGGACAATCGATTGCACAGGGTCTGCATTGACGCGGACTAATTGCTCGATACATTCGGCTGGGTGAGTACGAACCAGGTTTCCTGGATCAACACCGGTCCGCAGACACAAGTCAATCCAAGAACAGTTCGGGATCATCTCCGAGCGGCTGAGAACAAGTACATTGATCAGTTGGCTTTCAATGTCCGAAACAGCAATACCAAACTCTTCTCTGGCCTTGACTGAGGGGCACAAAGCTTTCAAGATCAGATGAAGCAGACGCTCGCTCCCAGGCCCAGCCAACACAGCAGCTGACTCTTTCTCTGCAGCCCGGAATGAATAGAGCCAAGACCAGAGAGCGCTGATGATAACACCCCCGATAGATACTACATCTTGAACGTAAACAGTAGACAAAGTCTCCAAGGCGCTCTCCCGATAGCTTGTTGCCAAAGAGGGACCAGTTATAGTATAGATGAATGACTGAGCCCAAGCCGCCTTGGCTGAGTCCTCGGCGCCAGCAAACTTGGATCCCGAGGTGACGGCAGCCAGGGCCCGAGCTAGCCACTGCATCTCAAGAGAAGACATAACTTTCGAGTAAGCCTTAGGGTTGAGGAGGAAAGAGGGTTTCGTGCCCATGGTCATGGCCTGGGAGACCTTCTCGTCCCATGTAGCCTTTTCAGACCCCTGAATATCCGAAACGCGCTGGAACAGAGCAAGGAAGATATATGCAGACGACAAAGCACCGCTTTGTGCTGAAGGAAGGGGGTTCGAGGCGACCTCTGCAAACATGTCCTTCGTTTTAGCCAGGAACTTGGTGACAAATGGCTCGATCTCGGCAGTCTTCAGAGACGCGACATCGGACTTCCAGAGCACCTCTCCCACACTAAGTTGCCAGATCTTTCGGAATGGCACTCGTTTGTCGGAAATGCCCTTAACAACTGCATTAACAACATCATCGCCGACCTTGACGGACGATTGGATGAGGAAAGCAAGGTGCTTGCCAAATGATTTCAGCTCCTCCTCTAGAGCAGCTTCATTAGACTCCCGCGTGAAAACAGGGCCAAATCCTTGAATGATCTCTTTCGAGACATCCACCGACGACGGGATAGCGGCGATTGCTTGGGCGTAGGCGACACGGTGTTCGGGGGCAGTGATCTTTCCTGTCTTCAAAGGGCTGACAATCTCGCTTGTGATCTTTAGGACCAAGGCGTCTGTCTTACACCGTGTGACCAATGATCTGAATGAGTCAGCGGCTCCCTGTCGGATTGTCGCGTTGTTTGACTTCATGCTGGAGAGCAGATGTTTCGACAAGCGAGAGAGGACCACCTCTGAGAGGTCAATGTCTTCTGGTAGCGAGGCACAAAGTGGTGGGATCACACCATTCATGATCACCTCGGGCGCCCTAAGCATGGATTTCTCCATTGGAGGCACCAACTCAGTAGTCACATCATCTGCAGTGACAAATGAACAGAAGAAATCCGACAACCCATCGGCCACGTGAGCAGGCACTATCGACTTGGAGCTCACAATCTCCTTGACATAGTAGTCCAAAATGGCCTTCTTGGATTGTTCCAGGATGGGTTTGCGGGCAGGCAGCCGAGCACACACTCCGGAGATGACACCAAGCAGTAGCGCATTCTTATTGCCGGCTGCCGCATCGGAGGTCAATCGGGTAACTGACAGGCGCACAGCATCCTCGCCCCATGTCGAGCAGGAGAAGGCTGTACGCAAAGCCCGTCTAGTAACCCGGAGGGCTGATTGCCTGACTGGGATCTTGGGGGTGTGGGCAAAACAGTTCTCCAAAGCCTTGGCGTCCACCGCAATCAAATCCAACACGATTGCCAAGGGTGTAGCCGAATCCTCGCTGACCTGCTGCAAGAGAATGCAGCACCATTCCAGCAAGACAAAGCCCGATGTTGAAGCCAGACCTTGCTTGGCAGCCTCTGCCTTGAGTCTCTCAGTCAGGTATTTGAGGTGATCCGCGGCGTTCGGGGTGCGGAGGAGGGAGCGGAGACATTGTTGAACAGCCTGTCGTGATGGTCGGTCGACGTAGAGAGGATAGGTTTGGAAGAGCAGCGCTAGGATATCATGTTGAGATTCTGGAGACAATTCGGTCCCTGTAGGTCATAAGTATCAGTGTCTGTCACTATGCAATGAGGTAGGAAAGCCGAGGGTCAAGTTTTACCGCTCCTATCGCGAAGTTCTTGCAGGGCCCGGAGCCTGCGCGAGGTCGAACTCGAGAAGAGTGCGACCCGCAAGGCATCCAGATCCCCAGCCTTGACCTGGTCCCATGGAATTGGATCCATGATCAGAGGCCAATACAGGGGAAAGGAGAGAAGAGGGTGGGTGGAGGGAGAGAAGGAGTGAATTGGGTAGTGAAGGTGGGCTGGGACGATCGAATGCTGTCATAAGAGTTTTGTGTGGGGGGGCACAGAGCAGTTGCATTCTCCGCCGCTCAACCAGCCATGTCCGCTTCTTGTTTCTTCAACTTCCACACCAACTCCTGTATGTCTTGCCTGACCTGATTATTTATGCCTCGCTTCAAAATGAACTAACTATGTGGTGCTGATTGCTTTCACAGCACCCCTCTCTCACCATGCCACCGAACAATAAGAAAAAGAAGAAGCCCGCATCCAACCCGGCTCGAGGCTTCGCAACAGTCTCCGTACCCTCGAAGCCCAAACCAGAGAGCCCAGCAGAGACTCCACCAACCACTGCTGGCGATTCCAAAGCCACTCCTCAAAACGAACCACAAGCCTCTCGTGCGGAAGCTCGCCCCGCGGGTGAAACACGCTCGGACGCGCCTAGGGCTGGTCCCTCATTACAGAGCTATTCCCCGGAGGAACTCGAAAGGCATTTGGAGGAAGCAGAGCTACAGATTCTGGTCGATAAATATGCGACAAAGTGCAAGAGCGATGCAGTGCGCCAGGCGACCAAGCTAGAAACCGAAAGGCGGGTCTTTCGACAGCAATCGGTCTCATTGAGTCTCCTCGAATGGCTTCCAACCGAGATTCAAGATCGGATCTTGGAATTGGCAGGTACTGAAGAGCATGACTATCTCGTATCGAGTGCTCGAAGCATTGGTGCGAAGCAGGCAAACTCTGAGGAGGAGCTGTATGGAAAGCTCTGGACCTTGAAAGAGACACTACTCAAGCTTGGATTCTCGGCGGAGCGTACAGAAGAGGCACTGAAACATGTCCTCTCGTACTTTGCGGGAACTCCCGCCAGCGCGAGCCGTGAGGTTGCATGGAATTTGGACGAGGCGCTGGAATGGCTCGCAATGCACAGTGATAAGAATGACCTTCCACCATACACACAGACAACTGCGCGTCCCCCAAAAGATGCGGATGGTGTCACTTCGTGGATGATCGGTAAACCCATGGCATTGATGGACTTTACATGAATGAAAAGCGCTGACCCCTATCAGACTCGGAGCCATCAAGGTCATCCACCCCCAAATCCCAAAATGAGAGCAGACAGGGAAAGCCCAAGGCAGATTGGAAGGCCGCAAAGGTTGCGACTCCGGTTTCATATGACTCGGATAGCTCTATTGATCCAGACACTATGGTTCCTGAATGGCTGGAGCTACAAACCAAGTTGTACAGTCTCCAGCCGGACCTGTTTGATCGCCCAGGAAAGGGGAAGAAGGGCCGTGGAGCTGCTGCTGGGCAGTCAGTTGATCCTGAGGTAGCAAAGTTGCAGCGCAAAATTGCTAAGATTGAACGGGATGTGCTTTTTGAGGCCCAGGAGGCTGATTATATTTGGAGAGGGAAGCTTGATGAGCTCAGGAAGGATGCAGCATTCATGCGTCGCCCCGTGGAGCGAAAAAAGCAGCCTCAGGCTACGGAAGCATCAGTGAAGGGTGCGGCCAATAGTGGCTCTGATGTGGATATGCCAGTGGACGACATGGACGATGATGCCGCAGATCTTCTTGGTGACATGTTCCAGGCCGAACCTGACGATGGGTCTATTTTGGGTCTGCCTCCTCCAGTGATCGAAGCCAAATTTACCATTCGGGACTTTGGAAAATCTACCGGGTTGAGCCCGCGGAGAGTCCTGGAAGAGACCTGTAAAGCAAGAGACTCGGCTTGCAAGGTTGTCTACCAAGACATCTCGTCTTCAAACCACCAATGTCGACAGGCTATTGAAGTGCGGTGGTCCAAACCACAAGAACCCCCATTTCCACTGGCGGTTGATTCCATCACACACAAGTCAAACGCCCTCGCAACTTTCCTTTCAATGGATGCTCTTGTGACACCAACCCAACAGCAGGCCGAAGGATATGTCTCGACCCTTGCGCTATTTATCCTATTCCCTCAAAACTCCAAAGAAGGGAAAGCCTATCTGCGCATCCCTGCGGTTTGGCGAGATCTATGGACCGAGTTCTCCAACTTGAAAAAGAGTCAGGAAGATGAAATCGATAAAGCTACGATCAAAGATTTGAAGCGCCTGGTCGAAGAGAATCAGGGGACGTTTGAGGATGACGTTGTGTTGCTGGACAATTTCCGGAAGAGAAACGGCACGGCAAGCAAGCCGGGAACTCCTCTGAAAGGACCTGCTCGAGGGGATTACTTTGGCCAGGTTGAGCAGCTGCGCGAAATTTGGGAGGCCAAGGCGTCCACTCCAGCTTTCCATCGTATGATGCAAGGTCGAATGAACCTCCCAATCTGGAACTTCAAGGATGACATATTGAGTACTCTGGATACGCACCAGGCCCTCATTATCTGCAGTGAGACTGGTAGCGGAAAGAGTACGCAAATCCCGTCCTACATTCTAGAACATGAGATGCTTCAAGGCCGGCCTTGTAAGGTTTACGTGACGGAACCTCGGCGAATTTCTGCAATTTCCCTGGCCCGACGTGTCAGCGAGGAACTCGGAGAGAGCAAGAATGACGTCGGAACTAACCGGTCACTCATTGGTTTCGCCGTGAGGTTGGAGAGTAAGATCAGCTCAGCCACTCGCCTAGTATATGCGTATGTGCCCCATCCTCCTATGGTCTCCAGTATTTGAAGAAGCCTCACTGACCCAACCCAGGACCACTGGTGTGGTTGTCCGAATGCTCGAACGACCCGATGACTTCCAAGACATTACTCACGTCGTCCTCGATGAGGTTCACGAGAGGACAATTGACAGCGACTTCCTCCTGGTTGTGCTCCGCAGACTGATGCAAAAGCGCACAGATCTCAAGCTCATCCTGATGTCTGCGACTGTTGATGCACAACGATTCTCTAATTATCTCGGGGGTGTTCCGGTCTTGAATATCCCCGGACGGACCTTCCCCGTTGAAATGAAGTACCTGGAGGATGCGGTGGAGATGACCAATTACCGTCTATCGGAGGAGGATTCGAACACTTTGATTGAGGATGACCTGGACGAAATCTCCGACACCACGGGTGACAATACTGGAGGCTTGCAGGCCAGTCTTGATGGCTACTCGAAGCAGACAAAAGAGACTATTCTCAAGTTTGACGAGTACCGTATGGACTACCAGCTGATCAAGAGACTGCTCCTGAATATTGCCACTGCTCCTGAGATGGATCATTACAGCAAGGCAATTCTAGTCTTCATGCCGGGTCTTGCAGAAATTCGTCGTTTGAATGATGAGATCCTCTCCGAGCCCACTTTCCAGAGGGGCTGGATTGTGCATGCTCTGCACTCTTCGATTGCTAGCGAGGACCAAGAGAAGGCGTTTGTTGTGCCCCCAGAAGGCTTCAGAAAGATTGTCATCGCCACCAACATTGCGGAAACTGGTATCACAATCCCTGATATCACAGCAGTCATCGACACAGGAAAAGAGAAGATGATGCGATTCGATGAGCGACGACAACTCTCCCGCCTTGTTGAGTCGTTCATTTCACGCGCCAATGCCAAACAGCGTCGTGGTCGAGCAGGTCGTGTCCAGAACGGTATCTGCTTTCACTTGTTTACAAAGCACCGCCACGAAAAGCTGTTGGCGGAGCAGCAGACGCCAGAGATGCTTCGCTTGTCTTTGCAGGATCTCGTGCTGCGAGTCAAGATCTGTAAATTGGGAGAGGTGGAGCAAACGCTCACAGAGGCATTGGATCCGCCGTCGTCAAAGAACATTCGTCGTGCCATCGATTCTCTCAAGGAAGTCAAGGCGCTCACAAGTAATGAGAGCCTGACACCACTGGGTTCGCAGCTGGCCAAACTCCCGCTGGACGTCTTCCTCGGGAAGCTGATCATCCATGGTGCATTCTTCAAGTGTCTGGACGCGGCGGTCAGTATTGCTGCCATTTTGTCCTCGAAGTCGCCATTCGTCAACACCATGGGCTCCAACTCGCAGCGTGATGCCGCTCGAAACTCTTTCCAGAGAGGTAATTATGAACCTTTCGTCCTCATCTCATTGGTGATACTAACAAATTCTTAGGGGACTCCGATCTCTTGACTGTATATAACGCCTATTGCTGCTGGAAGCGCGCCAGGACTACCCCAGGAATGAGCGAATTCTCTTTCTGCCGCAAGAACTTCCTCAGCCCACAGACGCTTCTCGGTATTGAAGACATCAAGATGCAACTGGTGGTCTCGATCGCGGATGCAGGCCTTATCACCCTCGATGGTGCCCAGAAGACCGCTCTCAACAGGTAAGCCTCTCGAATTCCCAGTCTGCCATCTTCCAATCATACTTATGTTTGTCTGCAGGGCGCGGTCCACGAATCGCAACCGCCAATTATTCAACATTCCCGCGCAACACGATCTCAACAGCGCCAATGATACGGTGATCAACTCGGTCGTTGCCTGGAGCTTCTACCCGAAGCTGCTCATCCGCGAGGGTAAGGGCTGGCGCAACGTCGCGAATAATCAAGCTGTCACGCTGCATCCGACGTCTATCAATAAACATGCCGACCCGGCAATCAAGTGGCTCTCGTACTACCACATCATGCAAGCGCGGAATCGGAACCTCAACGCGCATGAAACGAGCGCAGTGGATGATTTTGCGATTGCCTTGCTGTGTGGAGAGGCCGAGTTCAAGGTGAGAGATCCCCTCGTGACCATACTCTGTCACATGACTTATAATTCTTTTCATCTTTTGTTCACTTTCACTTCATCTTCTCTACGAAAACACAACTCTAACCCTTTCTCTTTTACCTAGATATACTCTGGCGTGATATCTATCGACGCCAACCGCGTCCGCTTCGCAACACATACCTGGAAGTCTATGCTAGCCCTGAAGATCTTGAACTCCCGACTGCGCGACCTGCTCGCGTCTACCTTCCGCAACCCGCACAAGCCGTTGTCCTACAAACAACAGCAGTGGCTGGATATCTGGCAGCAAATATTTACGCTCGCGGGCCGGAAGTAGAGCAGAAGAGATGCATATCGCAAATACAGTGCTCTTTGCGTTACTTCATTTCTGCTATGCTTTCTCCTGTCTCTCATATTGAACTTCGCGTTTTCTTGCATCTTTGAAAGGCCTGGCAAGGGTTTGTGGTAAGAGACGACCGAGTACTTCGATTTATTGGTTCAGGAATGGATAGATGTGACATGATTTTGAGTACATATAGATGGACATAGATGGGCGGCTTGGGATGGGTATACCCTGGACAGGCATGGATAGGATCTAGGTATAGTGAGTCTGGCATAGTACAGCTATTAAAGCATAGACAAAAGTGCATTTGATAGACTATTGTTATCTCACCTCGGCTAGGTTCTGTTTTGAGCGTACCTCCTACTGTACTTTGCTATCTCTAGTATCTAGCTGTTCTAAACGACCCTGTTGCCCATCCGGTTCTTCGTGTCTGTAGAATGATCGGTGCGGTGGATATATATCGGACGCCCAAAAGAGATCGAAATAGACGGAGTTCGACCAAACACCATAGATTTCACCCCAAACTTGATAGAACGTCAACATTACCTTCAGCTTGGCTAGGCATCACAACATATACATCACGACTGACAACATGCATGCAACTGCCGAGCGAGGTTGACGAAACACGCACTACCCTGACCTGCCTCTGCAACGACCAGCCCAAGCATAATGATTCCTATCTGTCACAGCAGATTCATTGCTTAGTGCATAAAATAGGCAGGTACATACTATTCCGGGGTCTGTCAATACACTTGCTTTATCTGATGTATTTCTCTTCCTACGATTCGACGTCGCGCGATTTTGGGTGGCAACTGCCTCGCACGAGGTTGTATCGGGGCTGCCAGGCACAGCTGAGTCGTCAGCACTACGACGCAGAATTCTAGAAAAATGCTGCGAACCGCATCTTTCTGCACGGCTCTGTGCTGTACTCTGTGCTTCGTCCCTGACACCGAATGCCGCTGGCACCTACCCGCTGTGCGTAGGCCGGTGCATTATATCCCGCCATTGACCACCGAGGGGAGATACCTACGAGACACTCACCATGACTGCCCGGAAGGCTTTGCCAGGGATAAAGAAAGCACTGATTCAAAGCAAACCTTCTACCAAAAACCTGAATGGGTACAGGTGATTGTTCCCCGGCCTCCCAATCATCTTTTCCCTCGGGGGACTTCAACACGGTTTACATTACTTGCAATGCATTACCTACCCCAATGTAGGTGGGCTAGAACTCCCAGCAGCACCCTGATGTGCATCAAGGGGCCAGGAAAGGTATACCTAGCCACCCATGTCCAGATCTAATCGAAGGTGGGTGGGGAGACAAGACCAAACCCTGCATCTCCAAATCACCGCAAACGCCAACCCCCACAACAGCTTCCAACCCTTCAACAAGAAACCAAAAAAGCTAGAATCGTTCGATCTCCGATCTCCAACAACAGCACGCCACGCCATCCCTAGCTCCAGATTCGGATCCAGACCCAAACACAAAAAATGCCCTACTATGAGACATTCCCCGAAGACAGCAACACCTGAAACCAGCGGTGAGTCCACCGCCCAAACAATCCATCCCCAGGCCCAACCTACGACCCCCCAAGGCACGCGCGACACGTCGTAGCTCTAACGCACTGATCGCACGCCAAAGCACCCCGTGCATACGGAAAGGGCCTAAAAACACTGTTTCGGAGGAAGAGTACCATCGAACCAGAAGTGACTAGGTAAGCTTCGAGAATGTGGCGAGGCGAGGCGAGGCCCACGCGGATGTAGGATGATGGGCGTGCCCGTGCAGCCTGTCTAGAGCGAGAGCACAGAGCGTAGCATATTGCTATACCTTGTACCCTGTACCCTGCTTGTTGGCTGCAGGATAGAGTCTGCACATTCTTCGATCGGCCGGGGAAGAAAAGCAAAAGGATACTGGAAAAAGCAGACACAGCCAATGCGTGTTCTGACAAGAGACGGTGAAGCAGGATCGTGCGCTCAATGCGAAGAAGAAGAGAAGCTCGTAGGGATGTGTGAGTTCTGCACGGAGGCGGAGAGATCGTGCTAGAGATAGTATTGTTAGGTACTTGAGCTACAGAACACTTACTAGTAGATCCAGCATCTATTCCTACAATACAGCTACTACATCGAGTATCTGGAATCAGGTTTCAGGGATTGGCCTGGGGCTCTTCAAAGTATTCTGTACGACTCCGCCTGAATCTTACCTCCACGCTCGCGGCAATTACTGTATTTTCTTTTTTTCTACAACCCAACGATGTTTCATCGCCAGGATGATCATGGTCATTATCATACTTTCAATCATTATCATAGTTTATAATGTCATATAATATAAATTTCAATATAATAGCTAATCTAGTAAGAGCTGTACACTCCGCCCGGAATAGTAGTCTCGGGTCGGGGCACAGGGCAGAAATGTCGTACATCTGGTCCAAGCTGTGCTGTTCGTTCGGGTCTTATCGTCGTGGCTCCGCTGACGTCGCTGATCGCCCACTTCTTGGTCTTGGGCTGTGGTTTCAGCTGGTTGCAGCGCTAACAGTGTACAGTTAGCATGTTGAATATGGAGTATTGAGTAGGGTTATGGTGGCTGAACCGACCATGGCTCGCAAGAGGGGAATGGTTGATTTCAATATCGTCTGGGGTGATCCTGGTGTATGATTCACGAATACGGGGAGGAGGAATTCTGTGACTACTGGAATTTAGTTTCGCGCTGGCCTGGAGTCGAACCGTTTTAGGTGGTTCTGTCTTTGGTAGCTTGTACCTTGCTGAAGAACAACGTGCAAATCTACATCCCATACTAATTATTTGATTGGAAATGGCTCTAACGATCATTGTAAGGCAATTAGAAATATATACTCCGTATTTATCTTAACGACGACCAAAACAAGTCCAGCCTTGAAACCAAAGAGATAAGAGCCATTCTTGACTGGTTATTTCACTGAATGTGAATCCGAATCTGATGCCAGTTCTGGAGCAGGAACGAAAACGACTTGGCGAGACGAGCCAGACAAATCAATGCCTAGCTTTCCGTCATGAATAATTGCGAATGATTCCACACTAAAATGGTTCTCTTTCTCTACCCAATGAGCTCCCTATCTCTCCAAGCTACTCTGTTATGGAAATCTCGAACGAGCCTGAACAACTTCCCAGTTTAGGGCATGAAAAAGGGAGCCAGATCAGACCAGACCTCAACGACCATTAACGGTGTCAGTTCCACACCCAGAGCCATAATTTGCCCTGTGCCACGTCTGCACGCAAGGGGGTGTGATTTTTATTTTTGTGGAAGGGACTGGAGGAAGAAGAAGAGGGGGGCCAACTGGCGGTGAAATCCACTACGATCTAGGCCGCTAAACCCGCCAACCCACTCAACCCACTCAACCCGCCTAAATCCCACTGAACGAACCCGCTAAGTTACCCTGGCTAAACCCGCTAGTCGACTAGCTTGGCGGAGCGCTACGTGGTGCAGGCCACCGCCAGTCATCCTCCGGTCGGATCGTCGATCGGCGGGCGACTGCAGCATCCTGCAGCGACTCGGCCTCCGCACTGGCCAAGCCTGTGCTGGACATCTCCGTTTTAAGCACTTAGCGTGGTTACACCTACGCGCAATCCTGACTGGAGGATTCCCGACGGAAATCGTCTTCTTCCTCTCAGGCTCTCACAAGAGGGGGGATTACCATAGGGAGGGGAGGGGGACGCGCTGACCCTGCTTCTTTTCACGGCCATTCGTCGGGTTAGTACCTCTTCGCCTCGTTCGCCTCGTTCGTTCCGGAAGAATGAATGATTCAGGTAAAGCCTGAAGCCTATCAGACAATTTCTATACTGCTATACCACTACAGGGCTTAGTACTACTACCACAGTATACAGTACAGTACCTACTGTCGTAGAGTAGTGATCCAGAATCAAACTTCGTGTCGAGGCCGCGCCCTAGCGACGGAGATCCACGGAGATCCACGGAGCCGTTCCAGGTACAGTAAGTAGATAGAATTCACACTTAACCTCCATCCTCGTAGTCTTCAACTACGACTCTAAAACTATCGCATCCCCCCTCATCTGCACCGGAGTACACTCCGGAGTAGGCATGGTCTGCGATTTTTGGCGCCCGTGAGCCACGGCGCTAGAGGGTGCGAAGGCAAGATGAACGTGCAGTCGATCTTCTCACGGGACAATGCAATGCGAGGTTAAATCGGGGTCGCACGGCCCCGGGCTGGGCGGCTTCATCGCGCCCAGATCCTCGGCTGCGTGGTGCGTTGTCATTCGTGATGGTGTGCTGGTGTGTTGGTGTGGCGTGGATCTCTTTCGTCGGTTGTTTTTTCTGAATATTTTCTTTTTCTTTGGGCTTACAATTGTGTTTCAAAAATGATTGGTTTTTCTATAGGGCGGTTTGGATAATGAGTGGCGTGAGGGTATTAGCCAGTAGTACAAGCATACATGATATACCTGAAATTATGGTTTGAAGATTTGGCTGCCATAGAGCTCAGAGTATGTATGTATTGTGTACCTGGTGCTAGTCACTGATGTGGATCAAGTGAGAGAAAAATGACTCGCAACTACTTTGCAGAATAGCATGATCGCACGGGGTATCCATGTCGTTTGATGTATATTTTGGGTACATGTGTATATATTGCATGGGCCATCGGGGAGATAATCGGGGCCAGGATACTCCCTCCCACCTCTGGAACTGTTGTAGTTAGCAGCCAGTCGCCCACACTCATGAGCACATTAACAATTCACAGCCCTGACCGAAGCCTCGTTACGGGTGAAATCTCACCAAACCCTCATCCACATTTCGGAGTACTAGCCCAAGCCCTCTACGCCGGACATCCATTCAGCCTAACCGCAAAGTCAAGCGCATCATGACCATCCACCCCCATCCCCTGTAATTTCCTCCCTCTTCAACCCACCTAGTCTCGCCCTAGCGCGAATCACCCGTCTGTACAACACATCTCCTCAATTCCCTGCCCGGGGATCCCTGCCACAAATCCTCAGCAATGATTCGCATTCTGGTCTTGTACCACGCCAAAGTCCTGTTGTCCCACCTACCCCTCCTCAACTCCCTCTCATCCGTACTAGACTAGGTAGAGACTGGCTGACTAGGTGGCGATGCGAAGAGGGGTCGGCTAGCAGATGAGAAAGACAAAAGCCCCAAGGGTCATTAAATGAAGAGAAGGAAAATGAGAAGGTCCCTCGATAGAGAGAGCCTTTACACTTACATAGAACCAGAAAGAGACGCGATACATAATTATGCACAAAAGCCTCCGCGAGTCCGCATATACAACAGTGCATTGCCATTCGGTCCCCAAGAGCCATCCACAATGCGCAAGAAGTAAACAACATATTCTTCTCATTGTCAAAATGTTAAATCCACTCCCTCCAATCCCATGGTACCGTACAACCTGTCAACGGCTAATTGATGTTAATCTTGCATGCTGCGAGTGAGTTTCGCTCCGCATAGCGTATTGCACAGGCCGCAGTGCTTCGTCTCGTAGTTAAACCATGTCTCTGGACTTGAGTTCAGTTGGTATGTGCACCGGAGCTACGGCCTTGCACGACCCCCGTCTTTGTGTCCGAATCTCCGTGTCATGGCCCATCATCGCAGGCTTGCCAGGTCTGCACGGACTGAAGTCCACCCCAAGCTGCAGGGCAACTTGGTCGCTGCAAGGTACGGACGAACCCGTCCATCATTGTCAGGACAAGAATAGTATCTTTAGAGTTGAGGACAGCTGTGTGTGTAAATCGCTTAGCTAGTCTGTTGAAACGGCGCAGACTGAGTTTTGTAGATATTGTCGACGATGATACAGTATGATAGACTAGCTTAAAACCCCCTTCTAGATAGTGGAGCCTGCTAAAGCGAGCTTTGCCATGTCCCCTGATCGATCATTCTTCCGACGACCCGAGGAAGAAATCAAATCCTACAATAATTTATGGAAATTGTATGAGATACAGACCAGTGAAGTCGATGATCCAATTTCCCTCCCTGTCTTCACAATAGCTGGGCAAGATCAACCCGTTAATTGTCAATAATAGATTAATAGTTGACGATAACACAGTGTATCAGAAATATCCTCAATGATAATCGAACATCCCTTTCTAGCCAATCTCTTTCTATCTTGAATAATAATAATAATAATAATAAAACCCACCATCCCCATCTCCGACGCCCGCCTGAACGGCCGATCAGCCCCGACATGCGCGATAAATATGTACATCCGTAGATAGCGTCACTCACCCCCGTCAACCCGCGCCGGACCGCGACGATCAATGCCAAAGCTCGGGACCCATTGAGCCAGTAAATCCGCGCAAAGCCCGGACCATCCCACGACCATGCTACCGTAGACTAAATCTGTACAGTCTGTTTTGTACTAAGCCCTTGGCGGCCCCCGGCCCCCGGCCCCGGCTCTAGTCCATTGTAGCCCTTGCTGTTTTTTTCTTCACAGTTTAACGGTTCGGCCGGCTGGTTGATACATCAGGTCCGGAGATTCGTGGATAGTCCCCGATTTAGGGCTGGTGGGGAGGAATTGGATTTTGTAGGTTTGCTAATTGATTCCTGTAAGTTATTGATGACGCTCTATTTGGATACTGATTGGAGTGGAGAAGAAGAGAAAGAGGAGTGGAAAAGGAAAAAAGAAATCGATGATTTGCAGGTGAGCTTGGACGATTCGCGAAGACGGACAGGGAAGTGGAAGATGAAGGAGATTTTTGCAGACAAGTACACTTGGCCCAAGCTTAGGGCGATCGATGAAGTATTTACGGAGGTCGGAGTACTCAGTACGGAGTGCATACAGAGGAGACTGAGCGAACAATGGACGTTGTAGTCGGTCGCGAGCGTTGTATTTTCCGTGGTCATGGCTATTTGCCTCGCAACCATGGATTCAGTATTCTATACTTAGTTGCTCTCCTACTAATCCATGAAGGGCAGTTGCTAAATCGACATAGACTTTCTGGAGCCTTGAATCAACCAACCTACAGTTGAGTACACTCCGTACTCGTACGAATCCTGGAGGAGATTCTGATGACCTTCCGGGGCCCCCGACTAGCTTGTCCGCTAGCGCCTACTGCGAGTGTGTTGGGGCGCTTTAGTGTCCGAGCTAGGTACATGAATCAGTCATCAGTCATCAAGTCGAAGCAGACACTTGACTGGACAAAACGAGACCGAGACTGGGAAAGAGAGGAGGTTGGGCCTGAGAACCAAAGAATCAAACAAAAAACGCAAGCCAACCGTTCCTAGCGCTGGCTTCACGCCCAGCCTCCCGGTTGACCCGCTGGTGACGCCGTGATTCGATTGTATTTTGATTTGATGGCTGATTTTGGGTTTTTCCTAATCTCTTTTCCTTTTCCTTTTCTTTTATTCCTTTTTTGCCTTGAGTACTGCGTACAGTACTACGCTGTGAAAAAAAAGGTAAATATTTCCACCAACCGCGACCGGCAAGAACTCCTCCAGGCTTTTACTTCCACGAACAACATCCTAGCATGGGACTGGTCAACTTCAGCGGATCCTTCGGTGTGACGGTACAGCAGGTTAGTGGGGTTAGTATGTACAGTAGACTTGGTCTTTGCTTTTTTCTGGCCCCATTCACCCTTGCCAAACTATCCACTCATTCCCCTCCCTCTTTGTTTTCTTTGTGATTTTGACTTTTTCCCGCTTTTTCTTTTTCTTTTCTTTGCCTCCCCCTACTGTACGCTGTATGCGCAGCGGGTATCGGGCCGTCGATAGCGAGCTGCGGGCAGGGATCTGGAAGCAGCCCCCAGGCTTTTCGTGAGGAAGTTAGTTCTCTAACTAGCGTACCTGCTTTGAAGACTTGCCAGATTGCAGATGCTTTGTCTCCAGCGCCTTTGTAGTCCATGCATATGATAGGATCAGAGGGTCAACCAGAAGCTCTTCATCTGGTAGCTTCTGAGCTACTGTAGCCCTGGCGAAGGGAGGACCCATTCTTTCGCACTTCTTGCAGAAGTAGTCTGAAGAGCTGGTAGCTACTAGCTAGAGCTAGAGAGCTACAGCTCGGCGAAGATTCTTCCACGCGGGAGTTGCAGCGCCCCCGTTTCTTCCCGATCGCTCGATGATGGTCGATGGCGTCTTCTTCTCAGGAATAATGTCCACAGTGGTCAGTTTAGTCGCTCGACCCCGTGCTGATAACTGCTATCCTGGACAATCTACTCTGTACTCTGTTCGGTCTTTGTACCCACGCACTCTCCCCATGTCTCGCTTCTGGCCCTAATCATCCCCCCCTCCCCTCCGACAGGGTCTGTGTGGTCGGCCTAACGCCACGACTAGGAACGTAACCCACCGAAGGCAAATCGGGGAACGGAGCAGGGAAGAATCGGGAAATCCATCAATCAATCGGTGGCCATGTTGGTTGGGGAGGGGAACATGCTACTCGACACGGAGTACGGTCTACAAGTTGTAGAGTATGTTTCCTGTATTCCGTGGGTACATAGTCCCGCACACTTGCTAGGGTGTTCGTCGATGGCAATAATCGCCAGATTAGCAATTGATAGTCTATTCTCCATTCTTTCGGTCGGAGGATGGTAAAATAAAAGATTCGGCAGACAAAAGTAGTAAGCTTGTTACAACTATGTAACTATACAGGTCCAGTAGAGAACAAAAGCAAAATCAAAACCAAGATAGGACCGCTATACGAAGTACTGTTGAAACAATTGGAATACTTTCCTGTCTTCATGTATAATGGACCTCTATACTCCGTACATACTGTACATACATCAAAGGAAATTCAATTCCACGCCCCTGTCAAATTTGACATCTGTCAACCTTGTTCACGACAGCCCGACTATCGAGATTCCTCTCCCGCTCATCCCTTTCTTCCGCCTCAAGACTTTCAATATCTCTCTATCTCCACTTCTATTGGTGCGTTTAACTCCATTCAATTTGAAAATGATTTGCTCCATCTCCCACCGCCTATCCCGCCTCACCAGTTCTCCTACGTGTGATGCAAGGGGGTATCTATCTGGATCAATGGGATCGAGAAGAAACAGGCGGTGTATGAAAAGTGAAGTAGTAGTAAGCTGAGGAAGACAGAGTTCCTCTTCCCCAGTCTCTCCTCCCCCATTGCCAGCGACGTTTCGCGGCCTGCGTCAACCGAGATCCCCTTGCTGGGCGGATTATCCGCGCTAGACAAGGTTGCGAGGCTAACCTCTGTTGTCGTAAAACGACTCGTCACGATCGTTGATCAGCCGCTGGGGTTGATGGCTGGCTGGTTAGGTAAGTACTGGAAAATATGTAATCCGTAAAGAGTAGGAGTTATTTATGTACATACGCGAGTTATCGACTGTAGATAGCTGTCTAGCGTGGTGGCCTTAATCCAGAGGTTGAGTAGATCTTCATCAACGTCATGGGAATTATCGTATTACGGAGTGCATACATATTCCCGAGCTCTAATAATCTTCGGCCCATTACTTCACAGTCGGCCACGATCGCGTAAGCCAATCGCCTTGGTATTTGTAGTCCGGCCTAGTCTCGTCTTCTCGATGTTTTGACCTACAGTAAACTCCATGTATGGGAAAGTTGACGTTGAACCAGCAATAATGTGGCCTTATCACGAGAGTCAAAGCAAAAAGGAAAAAGAGACCATCAACAGACCCTTTCCCACTCCCACTCCCACTCCCAAGAAAAGTCACTATCTTGCCCACCGATTTCAATTCGGACGGGGCAGGTCTTCAACCAACCTTTTTGGTAAACGCCCAGCTGTGGAACTGGCAGGGATCCCAAGAGAACAGACCCTTGATCGACTCAAGCCACCCGGTGCGTGGTGCCTTCTGAGCCACTGATTCCCCCCCTCTCCTCGTTTGCCATCCCTTGGGTGTGACGCGCCCGTGACTCTCGGACCGCCTTATCGTGGACAGACTGGTTTCTTTTTTTATTCTCTTTGGGGTAGTATTATCTTCCTTTCAGTGCGCTGGGTTGGAAGTTGGAGGAGGATGATTGAGTAAGTGGGGAATTGAGTGGTTCCAAGTATGGAGTACGGAGTACAATACTATCATTATCATAGTAAGGGAGGAACCACGGTAACGAATTACTCCGTCAGTTACAGTAGCTCAAGGAAGAAGATGATTGATTGGTAGTATTTTGCGAGGGCCTAAAGCTCAGGCCACAAGGGGCCCGCCAGTGCCTAGGCTTTCTTTCTGTGCCCAGTGCCCCAGTGCCCCAGTGCCCATAAGCCATACAGTAGTACTACGAGTAAGTAATACTAATTACCCACAGAATAATAATAACTAATCATAATCAAACTCCTGTATCGTGACCACTCCCCTCCGCTCGTCGGCTATAGCCGTGCTAAATGCAATTTCCACCCCCGGGGCTTAACGATCGACGGGCCGCGCACTGCGTATCCGAGGTTGACCCAAGATATCACGGAGCGTGGTCGATCGGTCGTGGAAAAAGGAATTGTTCGTTAGTGGTTTTGTACAAAGTACGAGATATACAGTATTTAAATATGATCACCTGCTTTCTTATTCAAAAATAGTGGAAGGAAGAGATAGGTGGCTGATTTGTATGTACTGGAGATTTGGAATTTGGTCTTCATGGGGTCTTTCCCTGTGGGGTTAGGTTAGGACTGGAACTGGGACTGTCACTGCGGAGTAATAATTCCAACAGAAATCCATGACGGGAGTCCGTGTGCCTGTTCGAGAGAGGAGAGATCGCGGGCATTAGTGTTGTTAGTGGGCAGGGTGGGTGGGCTCGGTGCTGGCCAGCCTAGGGCCTTCGCTCTCGGAGGAGGAGTGGTTTTTGACCTGTTCCTGGTGGAGTTCAAGAGGGTAGTAATTCAAGGATTTGTTTTTATCAAACTTTGATGGAATTGTGTCTGAGTATACTGTAGCCTCCATTAATTCTTCTAGCATATTGAATCTTCTCACCACAGTATATCAACTTATCATCCAAATATACTGTAATCTTCAAATCACCCTGCTAATGGATCTCCCACTCTCGCACTAAGCATAGATGAAACCCCCCCCGGCCGTAATCGACCGTGCAGCCGCCGGGCTCTGCAGGCGCTATGTCTTGCACGGGGCCCGTCGATCGGGAGTCTCGACTCGCGACTCCATCCTCATTGTTTTGTGTTGTTATTTAGTGCTCCGAATTGAGTGTAGTTTTTCTTAGGAGTGTTGTCACTGTTTGTGGTGTTTTTCTGCCCCAGTTCTCTCCGTTCCTACCATCCCTGGTTCACACGGTGGGACCCGCGCTCGTGGAGAGGCCCTCAACCATGGCTCATCCCTTCCGGAGGAAACATCCCCGATGATTTACCACGGAGAACGGAGTATACAACCAGGAAGTATACGAAGTAGAGCGCATAGTAGTTTTACTACTGGTGTAAATAGGAATAGGATGAATCTGTATGGCATCCCAGTCCCTGGTCTGTCTCGGCCTTATGTGAGAAGTTATTGCTTATACTCTATCTTTCAGACCTTATGCCCTGGCTATGTATACTATAGACTTTGTTTACTGGCTCTCTCTATACTTTATTCTGTATTCCTCCTACCCTTTCCTCTACCCTTCAAACTACAGATCACATCCTCTGCCGATCTTCCCTAGCCCTCTGTATCCTGGTGTATAATTGTATTATTTCCTTTCGTCAAAGTGCGTGGCGGTAGGGATCGGACTCCACCCGATCCCAGCGGGCCTATCCCGGGCGATCAGCGTTTTGCTTGTCACACAGACCAGGATCTCCTCAGCTTAGTGGATCCCCCTCTTTCTTCTCTTTCTCTCTCGCTCTCTCTCTCTGTCAGTCTAGTCTTCTCTTTCTGCTGTCTTTTGTTGGCTGGTGTTCTCGTTCCTTTCGTCTGCCCAGCCCTGGTCTTCTTCTCTTGTCAATGTCCCTGCATTATTTTTTTTTTTTTTTATTATTTATCATTTGATTTTACTATTATTATTTTCTCTGATTTTTACCAGATTGAATTATCATTTTCTTTTCTTTTCTTTTCCATGATGAATTGTGTCCCTCTCTGAACCCTCTCACTAGAAATATTATGTATCATTGTGCCCCAGTGAGGATTTTCTAGTTCTGATTTCCACTATTTAGCTATAATCCTTTCATCAAAAATCCCTAGATATTAATATGGCTGTATTTTATTCCTAATTTTTTTTTTCAAATCCTCCCCCTCCTCTATTTCGTTCGTCCACTTTCTTCCAGATATTCTCGACCCTTGCCCGTCCTTGCTTGGTGGCGGTTGACTCGATCGTACCAGCTCCCAGACTACTTTTCGTTGACTTCCTCGGCTCCACCGATAATAATAATACTATTTGGAGTGGAAACCTCAGGACTTCCCAGGATCCTCCCGATACTCCGTACTCTCTGATTCTGTGCCAGCATTTAGCAGCCCTCCCAGCCACCTTGAAACCACCAACTTCTCGTCTTTTTTCCCAGCATTTCCCACCCTCTCGCTGTCTCTCTGCACCACCCCCACATTCCTCCCCTCTTAGTCATCCCAGTCACCTGCTTTACCTCCACTGATCGCCTTTCCCGTCCTGCGGCTCTGATGTGTGCCTCTCCCAACTGATCTCTCTCTCTCTCTCTCTCTTCTTCTCAACTCACTTCCCTCCCCCCTCCTCCTTCTTTACACCCACCCCCTCCCCCTTGGGTCATCTCAAACCTCCCCCCCCCATCCTGCAGACGGGGATGCGTTTGCTGCACACCAGCCTCTTTCTGTAAAACCCTTTCGTTTCATTCTCTCGCCACCCCTTCCCTCCCGCACTGCGGCCTTATTTGACTTCGGCTGTTCGCAACTTGCATGAACTCACATCCGCCTTTTCATGTTTGTCACGACCGTTCATGAGATTGATGCCCTGTCTGCTCTTTGATTGTTGATTGCTGGGAATTTATTCAATTCTCCTTCTCTGCTATCATCTGCTCTGCTCTATTCCTCTCCCGTCCAAAAAAGCGATTCTATATCCTCCCGAGTCGCGACACTTTTGCTGCCTTGCCCGCATCTGCGACTACCCAACGGAACACTGATTGCATTTGCATTGCCTCTCTTCTCTCTCCACACACTTGGTGGTAAAAAACTGGAATTTGCCTTCAGACTTACCTTTCTATCAAACCTATTTCTTTCTGTCGAACGCAGTGCAACCTTTGCGCCCGGCTTCTGCTCTTTGATCAACCAGCTCTCTTGAAACGGCTCGCAGGACCCCATCCCACAGTCAAACCCCGTCCGACAGCCTTACCTCCTCCCCCATCGTCCCAACCCTCCAAGCCAAAGCGCTTCCACATCTCTTTCTCCAGTTCTCCCCCGTGAAACCGAAAAGCTGGAGCTGCCATCGATCTCGCAGGTCCACACCCGCGGCCCTGCTGATACCCCCTGGTACAACCACCACGCGGCCGAACGACCGTTGTTGTCGGGCGATAAGCTCCCCGCGCTCAGCCTCCCGACCGCCCCCCAGGCCCCGACCCGCACCCTCAATTCCTCATTTTATCCCGACGTGCCTGGCTCGACCACCAGCTCTAGCGCTAGAACAAGTCTGTCTGGTGCTTCTGCGGTCCAGGAGCCAAGGAGCCCACCGCCTCCTGCAGATTTAGGACAGGGTCGGCTTTCGCTCGATTCGGAGTACGCCATTGCTCCCACCGACGGCTTTTATCCCAGCCCGACCTCGCTCGGCAGCATGAACCACTCTCAGCCGTACATGGACGTTCATTCCCATCTGTCTTCTGCCCAACCATACGCGTCGCAGGCTGCCACTGCCGGCACCATGTCCCACTATCCGTACCAGCACCAGCCGCCCGTCTTGCAACCGGCCTCCAGCTATGCCCCGGCGTCTTATCAGCAATATGGCTACCCCAATGGCGTGACCTCCCCGCCAACGGGCCACGCGCCGCCAGCAAGCTCCATGGGTGGACAAATGCCCGCACAGTTGTTGCCTCTTCCTCAAGGTGAGTCTTCTCCATGTTGTATAGAACTTGATATTTATCTGTCATAGTTGGTCTAATTCAAAAATTAGTGAGCCCAGTGAGCAATCACCCCGTTGCAACTCCCTCTGGGTACGGGAACAGCACTGGATCCCCTTTGCAAGGTTTCGTCTATGATCCCACAGGCCAGATTGCGCCTCCTGGAGCTAAGCCAAGGGTTACTGCAACCTTGTGGGAGGATGAGGGCAGCCTTTGCTATCAGGTGGAAGCCAAGGGTGTATGCGTGGCTCGGAGAGAGGGTGTGTTTATCCCTTTAATCCCATCATTCGTCAGGTCATCCGATATCAAGTCTGCTGGTCTAACAAAATTGCCTTGCAGATAACCATATGATCAACGGTACCAAGCTCCTCAACGTGGCTGGCATGACTCGAGGCCGTCGTGACGGCATTCTGAAGAGCGAAAAGCTGCGCCATGTGGTGAAGATTGGTCCAATGCATCTCAAGGGTGTTTGGTAAGTCCTTTTACTCAGTCTTCGAATTTGAACGAGACCTAATACCCTCCATAGGATTCCATTCGAGCGTGCACTGGAGTTCGCCAACAAGGAGAAGATCACCGATCTTTTGTATCCGCTTTTCGTGCACAATATTGGCGGCCTACTGTATCATCCAGCCAACCAAACCCGGACAAACGCAGTCGTGCAAGAATCTCACCACCGGCGTCTGGAGGGTCCTCTCTCGGGAGCTCAGCGCACTACCCCGACCGCGCCCCAGCACTCGAGCTTGCACCACCAAGCTATGCAGACTCCCATGTCTTCGCATATGTCCCAGCCTCCTTCCATGGGAGGTGGTCCTCGTCCTGGTCTCGATCGCGCCAATACGTTTCCCACTCCCCCAGCCAGTGCATCCAGCCTGATGGGCGTGACCAACCAGGGCAGCTCATATGAATGGGGTGGCCAGGTGCCGCACACGCAATCATTGTCCATCGACACTGCCCTGAACAACCAGCGCTCGATGCCCACTACGCCCGCCACAACACCTCCCGGTAACAACCTCCACAGTATGCCTCCATACCAGGGACAAACCGGATATGACAGCAAGCCATACTACTCTGCCGCGCCCCAGTCTCACTCGCAGTACGCCCCGCAGACGCCCATGACGCAGTCTGGCATCTCAAACTACGGCCAATCTCTTCCCACGATGAACTATTTGAAGAACGAGATGGCTCCCCCGACAGGTCGGGCTCCTGAGACCGAACCTTCTGACCTGAAGTCTGACCGGTATTCCCAGAGCAATGGGTCTGATCGTTACTCGCAGAACAATGGTTCCGGGGAGGCGGTACAGGAGCATGAGCCGGAATACCTGCAGGACCAAGGGTCCGCCTACAACAACCGTGGCTCCTACACATACACAACCAATCCGTCTGTGGGCTCCATCAATGGCGAGCACTCTCAGCTGACTCCCGAGATGACTGGATCTCCTCAACAAAATGGCTCAGGCCGTATGACACCGCGGACCAGCGTCAGCGCGCCGGGCCCGCACTGGGCATCAGGATATAACACTCCCCCTCGCCCCACAGCTGCCACCACTTTGTACAATGCTGTGAGTGACACTCGCGGCACGCCTGCAAATGGTGCCTCAGACCCGTATTCAATGGCGTCTACCTCGACGCCCGTCTATGCAACCACCATGAACGGCAACATGGGCTCGGGCAACAAGCGCATGCGCGAGGACGAGGATGTTCTACGGAACGATAGTGGCGGTGAGTACGAGAGTAAGCGCCGCAAGACTATCACTGAAGCCACCCTCGGCGGTCCTGTGGGTGGCCCTCTGCTGCAGCCCGTGAAGACCGGCGGCGTGATGGCTCGCCGCCGATGATCACCTTTGGGAAACCACCTTTTATCGATTGCGCCCATTGTGGAAGACCTTTTACGACCTTGAATAACGCCAACTAACACAACCCCTCTCACCTCTGGACGGAGTTTTGATTTTACTTTTTTTTGATGATAGACGCGGCACCGCGGCGTTGGTTTGATCCTCCGTGCCGTGGACTTTGGGAACGCTTGACATGACCTGCTTTTCTGATTCGGTTTAAGCATTGCGTTGAAATTTACATCTTATCTTACGCCCGTCTCGATGACACAGAGACTGCACTTGGACTTTTCTCCTGCGATCGAGTCAGGGTATGCATTTCAAGAATCTGACCTTGAACGCCTCCCTGAATCCGATCAACACCAGTGCTCTTTGATGTTCTAGGTCTTCGACTAGGTTGGATTCCACCTGATTTGGGAATACCTTATCCATTATGCCTTATTCTTTCCACCACCACGTCTTCCGCACGAAAATTGATGACAACAGGAAGCGGTTGGATGGCATGACCGAAGTTGAGTGTACAGGGCGGAGCAGTGCATTTTCTCACCTTCAGTCTCTCTCCTTTGTTCTTGACCTCCTTCGTCTTCCTACTTTTTTTTCTTTTAACGACCATGATGACACGAATCTCATATAACGAATTTTCTATGTCCGCACTTCTTGCTCATCCATTCATGACCGGGAATGACCAGTGTTTTTTTCTCGTTTTGGGACTTTTTCCAAATCATGTCTCGAGTTTACTGGTTCTTGGAGAGACTCTCGAGAGCGAATTGAATTGTTGGTCATTGGATTTTTGCGATATTGTTTACTTTTTTTTTGTGGGCAAAAGGGCTTTTTTGTTTTGTTCTTTCTTTTCGTTTTCTCTCATGATCTTTTTCACCTGGGATTTTGGATTCCCGGTGACCTTGATCCTGATCTTGGGTTTAGCCTAGCCTGGCTTGTGTCTGTTATCCGTTTCTGTCGCCTTGGGTTTTTCATCCAAACCTAGGTTTATGGCCATGTGTTTGCAAAACAGTACACTACCACGGAAATCGTTCAGACAGGTCTGCATTCGGTTTTCGGCCGCAGCCCCGGGCTTTTTTTTTTGTTTCCTTTCGTTTCTTTTTTTCTGGCTTCTTTCTGTTTTTAGAGAGATGAAATGACGGTAATGAATGATCATGAATATGACTCTTGCACTGCGTGGCTTTTTTTACACTAGGGTTTCTTCTCGTTTCATCTTTAAATCCATGACTTTTCATCTCTTCGTTTTGAAACCTTTGGGTTTCGTTTAGATGGCATGGCATAGGTATGAAATTGAGGTCCATACCGGAATATAAGACGGTATGTCCTGTTGACTTTCATTTAGCTCGATCTCATGTAAGTGTCTTAAGTTCTCAGGTCTCTGATTAGACTGATGTAAATCCACCAGTATAGTTCGGCTGTAGCTTAAGAAGCCCTGCTCCCCCTTCACTATCCTTCACTTCCATATTCTTGTACTGTGGTAGCTTTTCTCGTCACCCTTGACAGTCTCATGTCAACTCCAGACGCCACTCCTCTACTCGTTTTCAAGAGAATCAAGGCCTTTGCTCAATCATCCAGATGGAAGAAACTAATCATTGGAGGTAATTTCTCTATTTTGTCTCTTTTTGTTGAATTATTGTATGACATCCTCAACTACTTATGGCAGATATGGCCAAAGGTATCCGCTTTGGTCGCAGGGATCTGTTTTGAAAGTCGCAAGGATCCGTTTTGAAAGTTGCAAGGGACCAAAAAAGGTGTCGCAGATGAATACGGCGTTCAAAAAAGCATGGCGCTTGACCAGTGGGTCGATACATCACAATTTACACCAACACCTGGCAACTACCGTTCCTCACCCATCTTCCCTGTCGATTACGCATCTCCACAACAGATTGTTTCGCAAAAGAGTATTCTGTTACTCCGGTTCGATGACGGGGTTGAAGGTCGAACATATGACGAGGATCCATAATTAGTGGACTGAAGGCTGAGGAGTCCTTGTAATTTCGCAAATCTATGCCAACCTAGATGAGGTTCATAGACCATGGATCAGGTGGCCGATTGAAGAAATATGTTGGGTTGCTTAATCTGTCAGTGTTAATCAAATATGAATCAACTTATTTCTAGTTGCTCAACTCAGTGTCGACTGCATCGGTGAGCAGGATGAGGGAGCCTGGAGTCGACTTCGTTTCTGTTCGGTTTATTAGCAATGATAGATTGTGTAAGCTACCGCGTCTCATTGCCGCATTCGCGTGGTTTCAACAGTGCCACCTCAAATAAATGTAGGAGTAAAGAGCAGCTGAGATAAAGGTGCCGGAAGAATAAGTGACCCCCAAAAAGATAAAGAAGTTGCCTTGCTTTTGTCTAGGTTCTCTATACATAATCGCTGTCATAATCCGACGGATCCTCACGACTTAGAGAGTGAAATTTCTCAGCAATTATCCCATCTTAGAAGCCATTTAATCTCCACTTCTGAGCCAAATATCGATCATCCTCATGAATGGATGATACTATGAGCTTTCGAGTATTTCATGGAAAGATGCTTGGATGCTTCGCTTGATACCTTGTCCGGGGTAAGCGACAAGGCCCAGGGAAGCTGGGGGAGCAAGAGATGTCAGCAGAACATAACAAAGGAAACGTAAAGATAGAGAGAGGGAAATAGTTGTAACGAGCTCTTACCATGAGTCATCTTCGCGTTCACCCCGAAAGTTCCTTTAAATATGCCACCTGTAAAGCCTCGGATGCCTCCATCTCTGGCGCCCATATAGGGCTGATAAAATGGATCGATGAGGCTTTCACCAATGCCGATAGCAAAGCCTTTTGTGCCAGCCATTGCTCCAGACTTCCAAGCTTTCACTTTCTGGTGCTCATAGACTCTGTCACCATATAGGCTAGGGAGTACACGAAACCCCTCGGAAGCGGCCAAGGGTACATCGGCCATCACCATCACCCCAGACACGGACTTCCCTAGAAACTTCCCACCAGCGCGAGCTGAAGCTGCAGCCATATCAAGGGCTTTTATTTTTTCCTTGGTTTCTGATTCGCTGGTCCCTGTCAAGTCGGTTAGAGATCTAGCTTTGCGAAGTGATGTACCATATTCTTCCAGATTGATCGGAGTTGGTGAGAGCAGTTGAGATGAAACTGTCTTTGGCTGGCTTGACAACGGGGTGGTTTTGGTAGCTCCGTTTTTATAGACCTTGCAAGGCTGGTATATGATGTCACCTCCTGCTTTGAGTATTTCAAATGTCATCCCCATGCCAGCAGAGGAAATTCCTGTAATCGGATCCCATCGTTTGTTATCAATGTGAATAGGGCTTGGTTGGTAACTGTTGTCGAGGAAACCTTATTTTTATACTGTCGAACGCAATATTTGAAATCAAGATAGGGCGGAAAGTGCCATTTTCTAAACTTACGGTTTCAATTTCTTCGGCTCGAGTATCTTTTTCTCAATAAGAATCTCTGCAGCAACTTTGGATAAGCGATAACTTCTGTGGCCTTTTTTATATGTCCAACAGGCTGGAAACTGTGACAGAACGTCGCATTCAACAAGTCCTGTTTTGGAGGATTAGCAATGATTGCATTGGCGACGAAGGGGGCATTTATGACAGGATCAGGCATCAGACACGATTGCCAGCAACCATGGAGGATTTCCGCCATAATTAGACGGTTCTTTTGAATATCGCCTCCTCGCAGACTGTGCATGCTGGGAACCAGACCAGGATTCTTGACCATGTATGCCATAAGATCAGCTGGATCGCCGCCAATTGGATAGAAATCCAGCCCTGCTTGGCTAACGAATTGCTGGAAAACATTGTGCGTTGCGATCCGCACTCGATGGCCAATTTTTTGTAACTCTGTGCCTAACGCAATAAAAGGCTGAACATCCCCCCGGCTGCCCACAATTTGAATGACGATATTTAGATTGAACGTGGGTGGTGTTTCTCCCAGGGTCTCATAACTTGGTGGTGGTGGAACTGAGCTTTGGCGATGATCATTGGGAATTAATCTAGATAGAGCTCTGCAGAGCCGAGAGCTCGCATCGATTGAAATACGATTATCATCTACATATGGAGTTAGACTTGATTTCTGGTGGAACAAGATAGAGGTTCCCACCGTGAATCCGAATCCCCTCGGTATGGGCTGCGTTTTGGAGCAGTGCTTCATTGGGTGGCGGGGGCTGATCATGGAATGGTTCCCGTTCGATAACGGTCCCTTTGTGCTTCATTTTCGCGCATTAATATTCAGCATTTTCCAGGATTGAGACGGCGTGTAAGGCAGAACAGTTTTCAGGAAGCCAACAGACCGGCAAAGTGGCAATAATAAGGATATTGGAGAGACCACAAAAAGAAGGGCTTTGGCTTGGAGGCGCAGGTCAAGGTGAAATTTTTAAAATAAATCTTGTGCATGTCGGTCTCAGTCCGAGATCACTCAGGGTCGGTTTATCGGGGTCGAAATACGCGTATAGAGACGATTATTAAGTTCGCCCCACTAAACCTTGGAATGACCTCACCAAAACTTGGGAACAATGAATTCCGAGGTCCGATTGCAGAATTCACTTTCGTACAACCACCGCACAATACAAGTGGATACATCCCTGTTGGAGCAAGCTAAGACAGTATAGGCTAGGTAGGATCGTGGATAGGACCAAGTGGAACCAATCTTGAATGCAAAGGGTGATTGATTGAAGAGAAAATGAATGTGCTGAGGCAGGTTGAACTACCCCAGAAAATGGTGCTAGAACTCGGTGTTACGATGACCTAAATGCCATAGATACCGAATTACTACTATACGAAACAATAGGGGAAAATAGGTCACTTGGTATTACCCCTGTGTCTACGTGGTAAGTTACCGCTCAATACATCCGTTCCAGGTGATTTTAATCAGACAAGAGAATACGGGCTGGGGTTACTCCGGACCAGAGGAGTTCCCACCTTCTCCAGACGCAATTCAAGGTATGCCGTTTCTAATCGGCTACTTATAATATTTTCTTATGTATTTCTGATGAGTCTATGTCGGAGGTTAATTTTGCAACCTATAGCGAGCCTTTTGCATTTACATATCATTTACTTGGCTTGGTTCTACACTGGCTTTGATGGAAGGACTTGAAAATGAGATCTGTGAGAGATATGACAATCGTAATAATAGAAATTGTACTAAACATAATTCAGATAAATGTATTTAGCGAAGCGATGTAGAAACAATAATTGCTCTCTCGAATACAGGTAGTGTATCAGCCTCCACACCGGTAATCAGGCCGAGTTCGGGGTCTTCAAAAACGGCTGCAGGACACTTGGATACCAGATAACAAAGCTAATCATGCCAATGAACATGGGGACGGCATCAAAAATATAGGTGGGCCATTCGTTTCCCAAAAGGTACCCATTATTACCCAGTCCATACTCGATCACACGGAAAATAGACCGAATGAGAATCATAGCGCTGACAGTGTACAGACTTCGAATATGCTGCTTCCAGGGCACATCACCCTGAATAGCTGCAGGCGTAGGTGTTTTGCCCATCCGTCGGTCGAAAATGACTGCGGTGATGACGAAGAGGACAAATGTGGCAATTTGCAACACTAGGCCAGCGAGGACAATGTATTGTCCAATGTTGCTGAGGCTGCTCTGGGCCATCAAACCAGCACCTCCACCCTGGACGAAGAAGGTCACGATGTCGCAGGAAACGAAAATCTTGGTGATCAAATTCATGCGGATGGGAGAATATTCCTCTCCGTTGACGGCGCGGATGATGCGAGCGAGGACCATGTAGACGGCGGCTGCGAAGAGTGTGGGTGCAAGAAGCACAAAGATGCTTTGGATAATATATGGCATAAGTTTGCCAGTGTTGTTGCTGGCGCCTGCCCGAGCGGCATATCCAATGAATTCAACTGTAATAATCAGGGTAAATCAGCATATATGCCTGACAAATCGACTGTCGGGATATAGACTTACATAAACCACCAATTGCAAAAGGAATGGTGAAGCGAACTTTTGTCTTGAAGAGCTTCCAGAAATGATATATGGTGACAGCAGCGAAAATGATAGCAAAGATGATGGCTGCGGCTATAGAGGGGACATAGTGCCACACGTAATAGCCACTCTTCAATGGCTCTAACTTGGTCATTTCGTGGCAGAGCTGAGTGAATTGGATTTCAGGGTCGAGGGCCAAACGATCGAAAGTCGAGACGATCTATGTTGATAATACTGTCGGGTGTGGAAGTGACTTGCTCAAGGGAGTTGATAAAGAATTGTCTTGTCTACAGTTCGCTCCACGAGTCTTTTAAGGGAATATTGCACTTAGAAAAAACCTTATCTGGAGAGGGCCGAAGATTTCTCTATCCGCGTATAATTCTTATTATTAGAGGGTCTAATGACGGGCGGTCCGTGCATACGCGGATTGATCCCCAGCCACGGGCTCCGCTGAAATTCTCAACCCGTGAATCCATGATCTTCTTCGAGGAAAAACGCGAAATTTACTGAGTAGATGTCTAATAATTGAATACGTATTGAAACTGTGAAAATTTCGGAATTCTCCACTTCCAATATTCATTCAATTGAAGGTCATTTTATGAGGCGCTGGTATTATAACACTGTTGCTCTAGGCCACTAATATAAAACAGGCAAGTTGACCGCTTTTCGACATTGATGCTTAAAAAGTGCGATCACTGTTGCAACTGGCCTGAAACTAGCTATGGAATTTGCTGTATCACGTTCTAGAACGGTTTTTTACTTTGAGGGAAATAAGCAACTACATCCGTTCTGCAAGTGGAAAATTAACATTCTGCCGATTTTATTTAGAAGCCAATAAACCACACGCTGTGGGTACTGTTCTCATGTAAATAATCCTATACGCGTATTCAAGCCACCACTCGGGGAGCTAGCGAGGCTAAGTAAATTTGGGTCGATGCTAGCACTTCGGGTGGGGCGATGGGCCCGGTACAACTTCGGAACGCCTAAGTACCGTGACTACGTGACTGTATCTCGAAGATACCTCGCCACAGAACAAGGCTCCGAGAATAGATGATTCCAAGTTGAGTAAGTGTCTGAAGTTCTACAGAGTTTTCTTTTCAACTTATACTGATCGCAACATCCATCTTTTGATGTCGCTCTTGATATTTCATTCTTTTTCTGCATTGCCTTCTTCTATCTTATGCTTCTTGCTTTTCTCTTATCTCTCTTGGCCTGTATTCCATTTTATTCTAAACCAACCGATTGCCAAACATGCAAGAAATTGTTCCTCGCTCATATACCTTTTGGTATTATACCCCATCAGTGGCTGTGGCAGTTATCTTCATGCTTATATTCATGGGATTGACTGGGCTTCATTCCTGGAAGCTGTTCACGACCAAGAAATGGTTTTGTCTCGCCTTCACCCTTGGTGGCTTATGTATGTTCACTCACTTTGGAACTGATCTGTCTACCAAACAACCCCCCAACCAAAGCTTACCTTTCTTTCGTAGTTGAAATCATTGGCTATATTGGTCGTGCTATCGCACATAGTCATACCACTACTATGGGGCCATATATCTTGGCAAACATCTTCATTCTACTCGCTCCTACGCTATTCGCCGCCTCCATCTACATGACTCTCGGCCGTTTGATTCGTCGTATCGGAGCGGAGCATCTGTCGGTTATCCGTGTCTCACGCCTGACGAAGACCTTTGTCTGGGGCGATGTTTTGTCTTTCGTCGTCCAAGGCAATTCATCCTCTCTCTCAGTTCTGGGATATGCTCAATGGGCAAAAGTGGCAGTCATTGGTGGATTAGCGATTCAGCTTATCTCATTTACCATTTTCTGGATATCAGCACTCGTGTTTGAAAAACGCATCCGCCGCGAACCCACCCCCGAATCCCTCCTGCCGGGGATTCCGTGGAAGAAGATATTGTATATGCTTTATGCTGTCAGTGCTTTGATAATGATTCGCTCGGTGTTCCGCATCATTGAATATGTGCTTGGAAACAGCGGATATCCCTTACAACACGAGTGGACGCTTTATGTCTTTGATTCTGTGCCGATGACGATTGTCATGATTATCTACTTCATGTGGTATCCCAGTGATATGGGGGCTAAGACTGATCTCGAGGGAAGCATGCCCCTTGCATATGTGTACTCGGGGGTTGGTGAACATTGATTATCATGATTATCTTCAAATGTTTCCCCCGCTTACATCCACATATTTCTATTTAGTAGTCCCTCTTTTCTTCTCTTTTCTTTTTGTATTTATCGTTTCTTTTTTTCCTATAGAAATGATAGCATTGCAGGTGTCTTCTCGGTTGGAGTACTATGTGAAAGTCATGCAATGTTTATTGGAAGGATTCCCTATGTTATAGCGCACAGAGCCAACAAGTCAAGCTCACCACACATAATCACTGTCGTCTTCTGAATTATCCTCACGGTCTATACACATAAATTTGTCAATAACCATCTGGTCCTGTGAACCTCTCCTTCGCCATTGCCGAGCCATGTCTTGGCTATCCTCGCGCAGAGAACTCGTTCTATCCTGTTGGGTACTCTCAACGAAGACAGCTTTAACGGTATGCGTCAAGCCCGATTGAGGCCGCAGAGCAAAGGCGTCAGTGACAACGGAGCTTTTAAAAAGCAGAGATTAAGAAACAGTCAAGAAAAAATATCTTACCATGACCCATATTAGCAATCACGCTAATGGTTCCCTTGAATAGTCCCCTAGTAAAGCCAAAAGCACCTCCCTCTCTAGTACCCTTGAATGGTTGATAGAACGGATCGACTTGGCTTTCAGCCATACCAACAGCAAAAGGTTTCTCACCGGCTAACATGTTGGCTTTCCAGTCCGTAACCCGATCACTTCATGCATATTGCCTCCATATAGATCTGGAAGCACATAAAATCCCTCCAATAGTACATCGACGATGGTACTGGAGACGAAATTTCCCACAAATCTTCCCGAGGCTGAAGCCATCGCGCAAGCTTTGCCTTTCTCCTTTGGCTCTACACTCTCTGGCCAAGGAGCGGTTGACTCCCCTACTGTGGCACCTAATATTATAATATGTATATCAGTTACCAGATCAATCTTACCTCTCTAAATTGCATAGTAAACGGTCCTTCAATTACCGTAAAAATTAAAAAGTTCAATAACGCTATGCATATGCACTGTGGGGCTATCTAATATTGTTTGGCCAGAGAGTGTAACCTATTGACGTCTGTCAAATAGTTCATGGGTGGAGCTTTCTGAAGTGACGGGGGACTTTCTCCGGCGTTTGGTAGGTGAAAGCAGCTGCGGCGACTCGCGATCCGTTCGGTGATTGTAATGTGTATCGAGGATGATCTCTGCTACCACCCTTGTAAACTTTGTAGGGCTTGTACATGATATTGCGTCCTGCTTTGCACATCTTGAATGTCATCCCTAAGTCAGCTGAGGAAACCCCTGTCAATGGGTCCCAGCGTTTGTTCTCACGTGGATTGGGCATGCTTGGTATCTTTGCGTAGAGAAAGATAAACTTCAAATCTGCCAAAAAGAATATCTAAACTTATAATTTCAGTGTAGTCGGCTCAAGCACGTGGTTCTTAGCTAGTATTTCTGCAACAGGCGAGCTTCCATTGCGGTGTGATCTACTTAGATACCCAGGACTGTGACATGGAAAGATTAAAGCCCTATGTAGAATTATGGATCGAATAGGGGCTAGAGCGGCCAGGAAAAGCAGTCAAAACTCGATTTATAAATTATTTATGCATTAGCAAACGGCGTCATACACCGCCGTACTGGTCGGTAATAGGCAATTATCTGCTGAGTCCCGAACCTTCAATCTAAACCAAATCTGGGTACCTCAAAGCCTGCTATTATTGGCTAGGACTAAAACTTCACATAGCAACGGAGCAACTCCATGGGTATTTTTTTCACTTATCTTGTTCGATGTGAAGATTGCACCAGCAAGACCTATGGGCCTGAGACCTTTAGCCTATTGTATAAGTTCAGCGTTGTCCCCCTGAGAGTCAAGTGCATAAAGAAATTCTATTCCCACTCAGTCTTGAATGCCATCGCTACAGGAAGCGAGGTTCTCATCATTGTCTTTCGTCTGCAAGACCTCGAATCCTAATTCGATCTCCCCTACCAGCCTACCAGAGCTCTTCTGCTGATCAAGAATTTACATGTGAATTAACATGCTCAGCGCTTTCAAATCGCAAAGTGATGTTTGACTGCCGAAATTTTCGGGCTCCCAAGGCTTCAAGATAGACAAGGCCTGTTCTGCCCGTCTCCTTGCCTCGGACAACCTCGATGCGCCGGCCGATGAAAACGAATTTTCGAGAAGAACCCCCGGACAAGTTGCATTTTGGTCTGATATTTGGTCCCTTAACGCCTATCTCGGCTAGGGCTATGTCGATCTGTTCTAGGTGTTAGCGACGAAAATGATAAGCTTGATGAATATGTTCTTTTATTATTGTATGCATATTGTGGAAATTCCGGCTGTCAAAAATAGACAAAAGCTAACTTAAAGTAGTCAGAATCCACACAACACCTGTATGCTACCTAGTCGACGCTACGAGGATGAGTAAGTGGTGGCAGAAGGCAATCTAATAGCCTGTTGTTCTCTAGGCACTCCTATTCTGAACAGCAGGCCACCGGGCGAAACTAGAGACGAGCAGCGGTGTCTTATCTCTGGGTATCAAGAAGTCGCTGCGGGATTCGCTTCGTCTCCGCGGTGATACACTTAAGACGTTGAATAATATCATACAAGATCCCCTTAGAGCAGCAGCTAAGTCTACAACGCTGGTCGTTGCTTCGCTTATCGCGATTAAGGTAGGCTTCACGCTAAGTTAATGCCCGAGCTCCTAATATATCGAGAGGCACTCCATGCAATACTCATAACCTACTAACCTTCATCTATTATAGGCCGTCGATAGAAACATCGAGGCTAGAAACGCGCATATAAAGGGACTTAAGAGGCTAATCCCGTTAATAGGCGGATTAGACACTATAGAGTATATAACTCTATCTAAAGTTTATTAGTACATTTCTTTCCACGTCTCGCTATTCACGACACATCTAGTCGCTAATTATTCATAGGAGCGATATCAAAAGCGCTGCCTATAACAATAACCGCCTATTTTTCCCTATCTCTGCGCGCTAGCGGAGCGAAATCATCTAAGGCTTCCGACTCTACCTAACGCCGGACGAGCTTGACACGCCTAAAGACCTTACTTCCCCCGGCTTTACTATCTTCACTTCCTCCTATTATATAAAGCTTAAGCGTAATATAAAAGCCTTATTCTGGGTTATACGGCGCCTGGTTATTTACTATAAATATGCGCAGCGTAATCCGTCTTCTGTAATGCCTATAGATAACGATCTTTTTATTATTACCGAGCACTAAATCCTATATACGCGCTACACTACAATAGATTCAACCGATATTAATGAACTACTCCGCCTCACCTTATTTATTTACCTAAACCTGCGAATGTGGTACTTCTAGTACTTCCCGATAAAAGAAAATATCGCTGAAAATCTCTGATAGAGCCTTAATGTTCCATACCCACATCTCTAATCCGAAACACCCGAGCTACTATTCTAGATTCTTATCCTTAGCAGTCTTGCGTCGCAGGGGCTCAAGTGCTATTGGTGGTACCTCAACAGGCTGATTAAAATGACGGAGCAGTTGGGGTTGTGCGAATGGGAGGAGGCGAGGGCGGTCTTGGGTAGTTTCTTCTATACCGCCCAGGCTAGCGAGAAGAGGGTTGAGGAGGATCTTTGGAATGAGGCGCTATTGAGGGAAACTTGTAAGCTGTCACTGGAAGGGCGATAGTTGGGTGTCTTGGGTTACTAACGATGTTCTTGATAGATCTGTATATCGTACCAAAGAGATAGCGTCAAAGTTTCGAAGAACACGTGCTGCCTAGGGGTTTGTTGGGCTAGAGTATCTGTAGCATTGACCACCCACACACTTTGAATATCGGTGGGGGTTTCAAGTATTTGCATGGTTCTTGCTTAGGGATTAGCTAGGATTTCACCAAGTGTGCCACGGTTCGGTATATCCTTTTAAAAAACATGATTAGACTGATAGTCTATACTAATCAATAAGAATGACTCTCATATGACTGCACCTTATAATGTGTTTAGAAGTCCGCCGGAACCTTTTCATGATAGGCAAGAAACCCTCGACTCAAAACTGCTGCAACCGAGGGCAACCCCGACCTTCTAGGAGACTATTTTGCGATATTTTTCCTTCACCAAACGATGGACTACTTAGCTGAAAAATCCTCATCGTTGAGATATTCGGCGCTGATGACACGGTGTCGGGGGTAAACTGAGGATTTGCGCGCTTTGGGCCTAGAATTCGGACTTGTTGAGTCTCATCTGTAACCATGCCTTTCGCGTCGTTTTAAGTCCCTGTTCAATATAGGCAAGTTGATATTCTCAGGCCTCACTGAAGACTAAAATATTACCAAAAAGGCTCAGAAGGCTATATATTGCTGATGAGAGTTGACGATCTTTCCTGTTCCCGAATACGAGTTCGCGTGCCATAATAGACACAATACGAGCACTAACTCGGCCAAGACCCGTACTCACGACATTTTTAGATCAGATTCTCGTTCAGAGCGGAATACAAAACCAACCCCTGCTCGAAATCCCACGTGGGTAAAATGGTCATTCTGTATGGCTTCAGAATACGAGTAAGTGTCAGCTTAAATATCAAGCTGAGATGCTCATCGAAGGACAACATGACATCGTTCATCAATCAGTCTACATACGCGTCGCGTGAATAGCTGCCACTATGCGTGTGCTTCGAACACTCTTGCTACTTGGCTTTGCATTGGTGCCTTCAACATTGGCAGTAGTAGACGACCCGGCCAAAGACGCAACACCCTACCACGATGAATTCCCTCTTTTCCGCAGCGCCAATATGAATTCCCCCGACAAACTATCCAGCGGTGTTGGCTTCCATTCTTTCCGTATCCCAGCGGTGGTCCGCACTACTACCGGCAGGATCCTCGCTTTTGCGGAGGGACGTCGACATGATAATCGAGATTTCGGCGACATCAATCTTGTATACAAGCGCACCAAGACCACCACAGATCACGGTGCCAGTGCCTCTGACTGGGAAAGCTTGCGCGAGGTCGTTGGCAGTGGCGATGGTACTTGGGGCAATCCTACACCGGTCGTGGATGGTACTACGATCTACTTGTTTTTGTCCTGGAACAATGGAAGCTATAGCCAAAAGGGAAATGACGAACTACCGGATGGAACAATCACTAAAAAGATCGACAAGACATGGTACGGTCGTCGGCATCTATTCCTCACAACCAGTGTCGACGACGGCAACACCTGGTCGAAACCCGAGGATCTGACGACTACTTTGACCCCCGATAACTGGTCTTGGGACGCAGTCGGACCTGGAAATGGCATTAAACTCGACTCGGGAGAGCTTGTCATTCCTGCCATGGGGCGTAACATTGTTGGCCGTGGCATAGCAGGCAACCGGACTTGGTCAAAGCAGGTTCTTACCGGTGCTGGAGCCGAAGGCACTATTTGCCAGACACCAGATGGCAAGTTATATCGAAATGACCGACCAAGCTCTGCAGGCTATCGTATCGTGGCAAGAGGTAGCCTCGACGGAGGCTTTGACGCATTTACCTCCGACGGAGGACTACCGGACCCAGCATGCGAGGGTTCCGTGCTGAGGTATAATTCGGATGCCCCGGCGAGAACAATTTTCCTCAACTCGGCTTCCACTTCTAGCAGACGTGCGATGAGAGTTCGCATTAGCTACGATAATGATGCTGCTAAGTTTGACTATGGGCGCAAACTTTCAGATGCTCCTGTCTCGTCTGCCGGATATGAGGGTGGATACTCCAGTATGACGAAGACGGCAGACTATAAGATTGGGGCATTGGTCGAGAGTGATTTCTTCAATGATGGGACTGGGAGCGGGTCATACAGGTGTATCTTCTGGCGGAGGTTCAATCTGTCATGGATTATAAATGGCCCCAACAATTAAGTGCTGGCAAACGATATCGACACTGTGTTGATACTGAAGGTCAGCATGTTATAGTTATTAATCGATACTATCAAGCCTTTACCTTCCACAAGTTCGGTCAATGCTCTGCAGCTATAGTAAGAGAAATTTCAATGATATTCTTCTAGTATCAGAGCCGTCTGTTTGGGACTAAGGTGCATATAGAATGTTAACATAGCCTTGGTGCTTGCTGAGATTGACTACATGTCGGCGTATAATTCATACAGATTCGAAGTAAATCAACTCTACACCTAGAGTCCCGAGAACACTGGTATGGAATAGTGCGGTCACCATTGAAACAGGCCAAAGCCCAGAAAGAAAGATCACACAATAAAGTAGCTAGTTGAGAATAAGCAGTCAAGTGAGTGCTTAGAGTGCTCAGTAAGGGGCAGCCCAGGTCGCTAGCTTAGCCTATGCTCCGGGAGTCTCCCACATTCCTCAAAGCGGAATTTCTACTGCCACCACTATCAAAATCTAAAGATTCAGCCAAGAAATCAAGCATGATGGTCATGGGCTCTTGGAACATGTTCCGATAAAACAAAGCACGCGCTGAGGAGTCTAGACAGTCTTCCATGAGGCTCAATATCGTAGTCCAGAAAATCAGCGCATAAGATAGTTATCATTTTTTATCGATGCTTCGATTGCCTACTTAATGGCATCGACATGATGATCCCGTGTAAGCTACCTCCCCTGATATTATGTGCACTACTATGAGGTACCTACCTTGACCATTTTTCAAAGGCTAGTCTAGTCAGATTTGGTATTTTGGGTGGCGCCGTACCAGAACCCTGAAAAGAGAGACGGCCACGATTCCATCAAAGTACTGTTTGGCCTCAACAGTAAGGCAGAAGTATACTTGCCAGTGGGCCGCAGGTGCCCAAAAGGCTTAGACTACAACACAGACGGCTTGGCCTCCAAACGCATCTCAACAAGAATACAGGATTTCATGCTCCCAGTGGGGCTCAGATTTCTGCTTGAGTGGGGCTGGATCAAGCCCAGGCTCACATCAGAGAGTCAGAGAGTCAGAGAGTCAGAGAGTCAGAGAGTACTGTACTTTGCAATATCTCCTCGGCTTAGGGCGCTTGGGAAGAAAAGAGAGAAATGTAACTGAAGTTCCATGTCCACGATCTGTCTTTCTCCTCTTTGGTACATCTGTCTTTTCTTTTTGTGCAGGTAAGGTCAAGGCCGTTACACTGCGTTGTGTATGCCTCTGTGCAGTGGCGCCTCCCGTCTCGATCTCCCGTTGAGACTCCACTAATTTATGGATCTTCACGTTTACTCGCAATATGTATCAGGCCACAGTATCCTGTCACTTCAATCTCTTTTGGGTAGATAAAGAGGAAGTTGAATGAGGTTTGTACTCTAAACTATCTTAAGACAGTCCTTGCAAGAAATCATTGGTCAGAATTGACGTGCAAAACCAGAGGCTTTTCGAGATTCTCACGCATTGCAGCCCGCCAATCCTCCCCTCGCACAGATGACATGTGTCAGAGTATGCTGCCATTAGTTGACGTCAATCCATCAATATCTGATCCTACCCCGCTTGATCTAGGTTTGTCCGGAGATTGCACGGAGCCCTCTGTCCCGCCCTCACTGTCCACTTACTTGCACTACATCATGTATACTTTCGTGCTTAGTGTAGCTGTAGCCTAACCTTCGCAACATTAACGGGCATGATTAATGGTACATTTCTGGTCAATGCTGAATGCCGTTTCTGATCAGATGCCTTTTAAGGCAAGCGATCATGCTAAAGCAAAGACAAACTGGGAGTATCGCGACAGGATGGAAAAGCGTTCATCTCACATTCAGATGAGATACCAGGCTGTGATTCATCGGGAAGGTCGAGCGAAGGTTAATCTGATCTGGAAGTTACGAGATGAGATTATGTACGAGTACAATACAGTATGAGACTGACCTTACTTGTACAGACACGGAGGGAGTTGTTGAGCCAATGGATGAACTCAGTCACATCTGTACTGAGCATGCGGGATTCTTGTGATTCACCAATAATGTGTGTTGCCTTAACGACTGTACATTCGTACACAGTGGGAACTGTCTAAGTTCCTTTAGTCCAATCATTTTATGAATAATGACCAGGCTACAGTTACACATATGAATGAGTAAAACTTGTCCCTGAAAACACGTGACGAAGCTATGAACTTTAGTGGCCAACAGAGCCAAGCTCTGTCCGCGTACTCGACTTGAATCTTTATTTGGCGTAGTCAAGTCGAAACCAAGCAAGAGTCCTGTCATAATTGGAGTCTATCGATTCGTATCAAAGGGCCATTGAACAGCCAAACCAGAATGGCATCTAATCATGGTGAAATCAAAAGTAGGGATGTCTATTTTCGTGACCAGAGAACTATAGTTTGCCAAGTTTAGTATTCTCACGATGTACACCATTCCCCGCCCCCGCGGAGTCGGATAGTCTCGGGAACAATCATTCACCGGGCCCAGGGGTCCACCGACATCATTGATCGCCAGGAATATCATCCTTTTGATGCATTTCCTGGTGTATGCGCCGTCGACCCCGCATCACGCCATATAGCGGAACCAATGTAAGCCGGAAAGCTATTACATGCAGCTGTGGCCCTGTGGCCCTGTGGCCCTGTGGCCCTGTCGCCATGTCGCCCATGCCTTGCGAGGCGCCCCACATCGAGCAGGGAGGGGGTAAGAGGGTGCTTGGACGGCTCGCGACTACGTACACTACGTAGCAGGGCCAGAGCAACGACGACGCGAAACACGGATCAATTGGTGAATTGAAACAGACGGGTCGAGTGCTCGGCATGGTGCAATTGTTATAAGAACGTAGGGTTTGCGCGCAGGAGTGGATGTAAGTTTTCGAATAACAATATCCTGTGCTGAACGACATAGTTATTTTCACTGGTCGCGAAACTGTTTTGATATACTGCTTACCTTATAACACCTATCCACAAACAAGAGTTACTTCAAACAATTGTCTTGTCCTTTCACAATGACTGCCTCCGCAACCCAATTATACCTCCGCCAGGCCCGTGACACCAAGAGTGTCGAGGACTGCATGACAGTCTATGACAAATGGGCTGCAACCTATAACGATGAAGTCGGCGACGAGGCTCAAAGCTATGTTGCTCCTGTCCTCGTCGCTCAGGCTGCCATCAAGTACAAGTCATCCAAGAGCGCCGCCGACAGTGTAATCCTAGATGCTGGTTGTGGAACCGGTCTCGTTGGCCAAGCCCTTGCCATAGGGGGTGCAAAGGCCATCGACGGCATTGACTTGTCCGCTCCAATGCTTGGTGTTGCCCGGGATACTGGCGTATACCGCAACCTTGCCCAAGCAGACATGACCCGGCCCCTCGAGCAAGACGACGAGACATATGACACTGTTGTATGTGTTGGCACCTTCACCCTAGGCCACGTTGGCCCAGACCCCGCCCTGCGTGAGCTTATCCGGGTGACTCGCACGAACGGCATTGTGGTCGCGACGATTCTCGACGAGATCTGGATTCCACATGGGTTCAAGGCCGAGGTCGAGAAGTTGCAGGCAGAGGGCCTGGTGCGGGTCGTGTCTGAGGATTTGATAGATTATGTAAAGGGTCATGGCGACAAGGCAGTATTGCTTATTCTAGAGAAGGTCAACAGATCTTGAAAGAGGGACAGCCATAGCGACAACGATGATTGCCAATGACGAATGACAAGCCGATAGCAGCAACCCCAATGCGACAGACATCCCAAGCGATTGCAATTGTGACTGCGACTCGACGAGAAAGGCTTTGCTTCAACACGTTTCCATTTGGCAGGGGCATTCAAGGTTCAACACCTGTCTAACTGAGGCCAAAGTGATGATAATGATAATGACCCGGATTTCATTTGTATGATTTTAACTGCAGACGAAAGTAAATCACATACAAATCCTCAGGAGAGCCCATTATTAAGTAAGAAGAATAAAAGAGTAGCTTTACCAGGAAGACCTTGCCTTCTTATTTCAATCTTAAGACCGGCAAGTACCCAGTAGGAAGCCGGTTTCCTGCTTGCTGATTGAGCAGCAGAATACCGGCGCATGCTCAGTTCCTTTCTTGGACAGAGAACCCCCTTTTGCAGATGCAGTTGGTTGGAAATGAAACCCGGAGGCGAAAGGTCTATAATAACAACGAACCATTGCCCTTTGTTGGTGGCACGTTGACTTGATCCCAGCGCGTTTCCGGTTCCCTTTTGGGTAACGAACCCCCTTCTGCAGATACCCTTCTTTCTCCATGTGGGGTAATGATATCAGTATTGAGTAATAATTTGTGGTCTTAGGGCTCGATCGATTCAACCGCGAGGACGTTTATTTAGAGTATTACAGAGATACCAGTCGTACATGTCTCGGACATGTCATGTAATTGTCTATCTTGTGGCGTGATACAGATCAAATCTGATGTGGAGGTGGGTCTCAACGGTTAGATTAGTAGATCCATGCATGAAGATAACAAGATAACAGCGTTTAAATCAGCCACCACTCGGTCACTTGCTGGCTAAAATGAACCTCCCATTACGCCTTATAGCTAAAGCGGCTATGCTAGACATCAAAATGTATTCGATCGGTTTCTAACTCATTTCGACCCACTAAACTCGAGTATATCTCCAATCCGCCACGAGACAGCCACGACCCCGTCCCAAAACGGCAAAACCAAAACACAATCTTCTTTTCTTTGGTTCCGCACCTCGTCCCGCGGTCCAACGTCACCTCGCCGCAAACTTGGAAAACCCCCTTCCTCGCACACAACATCAACCTCACACCACATATCCCCAACAACAAACCAACACTTCTTTGACCCGACAACGATCCCCGACCCTACCACCTCCTACATCAACTCCAACAAGATGCCCCCCTCTCCACCACCAAAGAAACCCCCCGCACCCAACAAACCCATCCCCCAAAACCACCGCGTCTTCGACCCCTGGAACTCCGCCTCATCGGGCCACCAACGCGCCGAAAATCCATTCTGCGGAACCACGACCTGGCGCGACACCCGGTCCGCCAAACTGAAGCAGCAGTTCCGCGGCGAGGACTGGTCCCGCGATAGCACTGGTGCACTTGGTGATGAGGATTTCTCGGCGAAAGCGTTTGATGGGATGTGCGGGTCTGTTTCACCTGTCGCTGAGCATTATGAAGATTGGGGTCAAAATGGGAGTGGGAACTCAAGCGCAAGTGAGGGCAGGGCGAGGGCCGGAGAATGGCGATGGGTCTCGCACGAGGAGGCAACGAGGGAACAGTTGGGTGTGCGGGATATTCGAAGCTTTATGAATGTTGGGAAGAGGAAGGCTGTTGATGCATTCCAGACGCAGCTAGACGCTGTGAAGAAGGCGAGAACAGCCCCGGAAAGAAGAGCCAAAACGCAAACATCGCCTGCGATCTCGAAGCCCACGACATCCTCTACGGCCCAGTCTTCATCGACAAGCATGAGTGCAACACCCCCAAACCCAACCCCCAAATCCGACCCTCAGCCTGCCCTCGATCTACCAAAACGAACCACCGCCAAAACACCCTCACCCACCCTGCCCACCACCAACCCATCATCCTCAAATCTCTTCACCGGCACAACAATCTACATCAACGGCTCCACCCTCCCCCAAATCTCCGACCACAAACTAAAAGCCCTCCTCGCCGCGCACGGCGCAACAATCGCCATCACCATGGCCCGGAAGACCGTCTCCCACATCATCATTGGGCAACCCGGTACCACAGGCCAGGGTGCTGGCGGGGGTCTCGCGGGGGGGAAATTGCAAAGTGAGATTGAGAGGGGTGGATGGAAGGGGTTTAGAGTTGTTGGTGTTGATTGGTAAGTTCTTTTACATTTCCACACGCCCATTCTCGCCCGTATCGGTTTTATGTCGAAAAGTTTTGCTTGAAATTAATTGGGTTTTGCTTGGTTATCTTTTGTCGGGGCATGGCTAATTCGAGTATCTGACAGGGTTCTTGAGAGCATCAAGGCGGGTAAAAGACTCGCGGAATCGAGATTTGCTGTTTTGAGCGTTGCGCCTAAGGGGCAGAGGAGTGTTGCCAGTATGTTTGGTGGGAGGTGATGAATGGTGAAGGTAGGATGAGGTCGGCATGATACCCATGTTTGAATGATGAGTCGTTGGACAGGTTGGACTTGGTCGCTTGGTGAGCATTACATTGCATTGGTTGGCTAACTCGTGTTTGCGAGTGAGTCATTATCATCACGCATTTGGCATGGCATGGCATGGCGTTGGCATTGGCATTGATATTAGACCTATCTGGAAATGTCGCTGGCATTTGGGTTTCTATTGGTGCAACGGCGTTTTCTCTCTTCTTTTATCACGAATTCATATCCTCATGATACCCAGGAATAGAAACAAAGCAAGGTCTACAGATCTACTTTCAAGATAAAATAATTGTTTCATCTCCAAATCATAATGCATTAGATCATTCATCATCGACGCAATCTCGCGTCCATATATGTACACCGAAGATCAATATCAAGCTCAATATCGGCAAAAGCATAAGCATGCCACCCAAGAAACCTAGTATCCAAGCACCCAAGTAAGAAATCCATCAACACCGCTGTAAATGCAATCAAATAAAATAAATGGCATAAAATGTCATGAACTGGTCAACCCACCAGTCCCAGTGCCATCCAGATCAAGATCAAGAATAGATCCCATCCTTGTAAATGGCAACATATGTGCAAAAAGATAGGAAGTAGTCACCATCCAAACTCAAGACTCAGAGCTTAAAGAAAAGCCCCCTTCGCACCTCCACGAGGCGTATTCCTGATTTCATAAGGCTCACCATCATCCGCACTACTAGCCTCGGACATATGTCTGCGCCACCCACTATGCTGTCTCGTCACCCCCGCCGCAGGGATATTATCATCATCGCGGGCCTCAGTCGACGAAATCGACGCAACGCCCATATCAGAGGACTCCGCTGAGACAGATCGAACACCACCGTCCCCGTCTAGCGTGAGGGGTGTATTATCCGGCAAGGGTGGGAGCGGATTTGGGTGTCTGTGCGTCGAGAAGGAAGATTGAGCGGGGGGAGGAGCGCGGACGTGTGAGGAGGAGTTTGTTCTCGTGCGAGAGCGCGGGGCATTTCGGCCGGGTGCTTCATGTTCGTCCATGTGTTCTGGCGAGGAAGCTGCTTGGCGAGTGTGGGGGAGGTAATACGGGTTCGACACGTTGCCGGGTTGAGCGTAGAAGGCGTGGTGGTCTTCGTATGGTGGGAATGCGGATGTGGACATGCTGGAGACTGAGTCGCCGTGGGGACGGCCTGGGGGCATTGGGTGGAAATGCATGGGTTGGATCTCGGCTACGTCTGATTCAGCGCTGGACCAGCGGTCGAGTTTGTCGCCGAGGGTTTCTTCGGCGGTGCGTGAGTCGCCGCGGACGAGGCCGAGGCGTTCTTCCTCGGTGGCAGACTTGTCGCCGTCGATGCCGTGGTTGCGGCGGAGGATACCGCGTGGTGGGCTGGCGGTGCGTTTGGGGGAGGGTGGGTTGCTTTGTGTCTTGCGGCGGTTGAACATGCTGTTGAAGGAGAATTGGCGGCGTGCGACGTAGGGTGGTTCGAGGGCATGATGGGACTGGGGACGGGTATCGTCGCCCTTTTCGTCAGCCCAAGAGATGGAACGGGGTGTGTCGCTGCGCTCGCGGCCTCCGGGGCGGAAGGGAGGTTCTAAGCCGCCGGCGCCGTGGTATTCAGTGTCGACAGCGCTCTTGCGATTTGTCATTTCCGTAGCAATGTTTGCGCCGAGAGTCTTCTCGTCTTCCTTCTGGACGGGTAGCCATTGGCCGTGATGGAGAACACTCGATGTGCGAGATCGGATCTCGCCCAGGAACGAGTTACCACTCTGCTTAGTTGTGGGTCGGTGATCTTCCTCGGGTTCAGGGTCGGGGAAGCGAGACATCCCCAACGGGGGCAGTTGTTGTTTGACCGAAGGCGAGCGAGGCGTGCGCGGACGAGACATGGTCGGTCCGTCTCCAATGACGGTCTTGCGTCGACGAATACCATCCCATTCGATGATTTCGTTCTCACTAGGCGGTTTCAGGAAATCTTCGTGCTTTTCATTGTAGAAGCGCCGAGCTTCATCGTGTTCATGTTCGCGGCGAGTTGTCGAGATACGGCGGAGAATTGATGCCGCACCGCGGATGGAGTCAGCCTTGGGCTCATATTCAGGCTCTTCCTGAGTAGCCACCTCGCGGATCTGATCCAAATCACCCTTGAACACGGCAGCATCGGGAACGTCCTTGGCAGATTTGGACAGCTGTAGCAGGACCACGCCGGCACAGATCTGCATGAAGCCCATGATCACAGTAGCAATCTGAATACCAGTTCCCTTGAAGCCCTGGAACAAGATGGCGGAAGTGATGATAGTCGCGCTGGTGAACATGACGTAGTAAGTCGGGGTGACAAGAGCGGCATTGAAGAGATTCAGCGCTTTCTATAGCGAGTGTTAGCATGACCTCGGTATATCAGAGAGGCGTAGACACATACGTTGAGGTAGATAATCTCCGTCAATAGAGTGCAAACCACAAAAACGAACAGCACATAAAGAAACCAGTGCTTGAACTGCGACTCGCCATTGATCTGGGCGAGAATGGCCGAACCCAGTCCCTGCGTCGCGACGACACTCAACCCACCAACCATGCTGCAAATGCTGATATAGACGAACATGCTCTTCTTGCCGTACCGGGGACCAACCCAGAAAGCCGTAATAGCCGCCCCGATCAGAATCACACCCGCATACGACAAAAACCCCGGCGCAATCACAAACTTCTGCATACCCTGGATATCGCTGACGGAGGACTGCTCGGGAGCATTCATCGCGATCACAATAGACCCAATAATACAACAGAAACAGCCAACCTTGCCGACAAAACTGAGTCGTTCTTTGAGGAAAATCGCTGAGAGAATCGTGGTGATAACGACAGAGAGCGCACCGAGAGGAGTGACCAGGATAGCGTCGACGAAAGCGTATGCGACAAAGTTGCAGATCTCGCCCACGATCATGAGCGTCATGCCTAACCACCACCACGCATTCTTGAGGTATCCGTAACCCTCACCGGCTTCTTCGTTGTATTTGACATTTGCCTTGAGCAGGCCGATTTTCTTGATCACGAAGGAGATACCGATGAAGACACCGGAGGCGACCGCTAGTGAAATACCGACGGCTTTGTAAACGGGTGGGCGACCGCTGGAGTCAGCGCGGGCCATAAGGGCGGAGGCATGGTATAAGCTATCATGGGGATCCATGATGGGCGCGGTCAAGAGGAGGTGAGGAGAGTTGATCGGGTGTACCACACTGGCCAGCAGTAGTGGGAGAGATAAGACGAGGAAGAGGAGGAAGACGGTTTGTCGCAAGGACGGCGTCGTCCGAAGACGAGACTCGGCGACTAAGGTGAAACACTTGATTCAGGCCACTTTTTGTCACTGGCGAAGCGCTTAGGCCGAGATATATGATGCAGGAGACCGTCAAAGAACCGCGCGCGACCGAGTTAAGTAACTTAATAATAGGGGTCACACGGTCGAGGTTTCTCAATGACGATGAAATGATAAGGCCTGTGGCTTTATTACTGCACTGCTGATCGCGGAATGTTTCTGGAAGGATGAATCGAATCAAGGCGGGGGGCGAAACGATCAGCGCTGGATGGACGTCAGTGGCAGAGTTTTGCGGCTTGTGTGTGATGCGACCGAGGGGAAATTCAAATGAATTGGAGAGAAAGATTGCGAAGATGTACAATGAAACAGAATATGCAGGAAGAGAAGAAGAAGAGCCAGAACCAAAGCACAAGATGACGGAGAAAGAAGCGCGAATGGAAAAGGGGAACCTTTGAACGCAGAAACAAAGAGGCTGGGCCTGTGGGGAAAAAAGTGGACAAAAAGTGTTGACGAGACCATTCAAGGTACCGAGTGGGTACAGCTGGGCTCCACTGATTACACTGCAATCGACGTGGTACCTGACAGGTAGAGAAGATGCTGAATGAGAAATGATTGGTTCTAATCTATGGTTACCTCCCGAAGAATACATTATGGAGGAGATTATAGGCATACTGTAACGTAGTAGCTTAGTTATCTATTCCTCTCGCCCATGGACAGGGTGCGGAGGTACCTGAGACTGTTGGGCCAGTCAGATGTGGCTGAACTGACACAGCTGATTTCCTAATTTTAGCTAGTCGAACTGGGCTGAGACTGGACAGTCTCAGACGCTCAGTAGCATTTCGCCACACGGGAATAATAGCTGGAGACTGAAATGTACGCTGTAGATATCTGTCAATTACGACTGATGTATACACCGTAGTGATTACTGTACGTCGTCATAGTTCACTTCGCATATTTTCATCTGCACGATTACAAGCATCGATCTACGGTGTATTGCTGCTCTTTATCTCTGCTTCTCTGCCTCGGCATAGTATATATACTATATACGAAACTGGGACCAACTCAATGCTCGTAAATTTCATCATCATTCATCAACCCTGCGGCCCGCTGGCAATTCGGTCCAAATAGATTGGACTGCCAGAAAGCAGGATGTACTGTTGTTTGTCTCTGTACGACTTCGTGTGCCCATCGCAAAATAGTCACAAGTCTTCAAGTAACAAATTTCGCCGGGAATAAAAACAAAAGGCGAAGCATAAAAAGGCAAACACGTAGACGCCTAGACACCGCCCATTCCTCTGTCCACCTCAATCCTTATTCACCGTGCCGAATGAAGGGTATCCAGTAGAAGAAACACCAAATCATAGAACCATGATATAGAAGCAGAAAAAGTCATTGCGATCGAGATCCATCCCCAAGACAGCACAGCTGCGCTCATAGCAACATGGGTCGATGATCACCGTACGTGGTAACTCGGCTTGCGCTGCCGATTGACCACGGGCGGGGGCTCGTCCACGGGGTACGGCGGACGCACCTTGCCGCTCGGCATGGGAACGTGCGGTTGGGAGAACAGCGGCGCGGGCATCGAAACACCACCGTCCTCGGCGGACGGGTATGGAATGGGTGTCTTGGGTGGAACGGGCGGAGCCATGCCGTTGAGAGGCGAGACGTTGTAAGATGAAACGTGCTCGGCACTGCGCCCGGGAGAGCCTTGCTGTTGCGAGGAAGGCCGGGAATATTCGTGACTAGGGCGCAAGCTAGCGACGTCGCTGCTGGAGTGCCGCGTCGGTGACACTGGAAGGCTGCTGTCCTGGGGGGTTGGATGTGTCGGCAACGAATCATCTCCTGGCGGTGCGGTCACGGTCACGCTGGCGGGAAGTGGAGGAGAAGCCTGTAAAGGGGGATGTGGGAAATATTCGACAGGCGAGGCAGGCAGCTCGATGGCAAATTGGTTTGATGGAGGGGGTACCGAATAGGTCGAGGGGTTGCGCGAGTGGACTGCGATCTCCTCGCGCTCGAGGTCAAATGACAGGTCATCGCGGTCACCCCCAGCGGCCGCATGCTGGGCAAGGCGCTTGTTCATGCGGTCGATCTTGGCAAACTTCACACTGGAGTCGAGAATCATTTTCTTTACCTCCGCTTTGGCTAGATACTGCCGGGTATTGGTGCTGATATCGGCCAAGCGATTCCACTCGTTCATGCCAAACTCGCCCACGCCAACCTCCACGTTGAACCGGTAGTAGTTGTCCTTGGGGACGCCACGCTTGGCAAGCGTATCACGCAACATTTCCTGGTGGATAGTCTCGCAGCCCTCAATCTTCGAGATCAGTCGTCGTCGTGCCTCGGCGAATGTGCCGGTCGCGGAACCGAAGAAATCCTCCCACCATTCGTGCTGTCGGTTGTTGGTACCAGAGGGCCGTCGGCCAGTTCCAACGGTGATGAACACGCCAACTTCCCGACCAGGCCACTCGTTGGCAACTGCCTCCTCGAGAATCTGGGGCGCAGGGTTGTACGTTCCGGGTCCTTCATCGATAAACACATGCTGGCCAATTTGAATCGGCTTGAAGGCAAGTCCCGTGGCTGATGTGGCGCGGCCAGCTTGCCAGATAGTGCAGTCAAACTCGGGTGGGGGTTCTCGGCGAGAATCGTAGGAGCGCAAAAGTACAGCTGACCCGTTGCGCTGAGTACCCTTGTATAACGCGGTGACGGCGCTGGTCGTTTGTTAGTATTGTCAATTCATAGCACGATTTCAGATGAAAAGACTTACGTTTTCGTCCGGAACTCTCGATTGTCGTAGAGTAGAGCCTCCGGATTCCCCCAGCGTAGTCCATTCAAGAAAGTGGACCCTCTTTGGCTTGCTGGACTTTGGGGATGTGACATCGGCGACGTACTGAAACTGCCTCGACTGACGGATCTTTGTGGTACAGAGTTCGGAGCAGCATAGGGAAGACTTGCCATCGATGCTCGAGGGTTGTTGCCGGCATTCGGTTGGTCATTACCCTCGGCCTCGAAGACGGTGTGTTCACGCACGCATTCCCGGATAGCTTCCTCGAGTTTCGAGGCCTTGAACAACGTCGAGCGATAAGGGATACCGGCGATCGTCTTGTCCGTCTCAAAAACCCTCCTTGTCATGCGCACGTAGACTTCTTTACAGGTCTCGAGATCGAGGCGGAGACGGCCGAGCATGATTGCGATCAATCCGCCAGTGCCGGTGCCGGCAATCAAGTCGAAGTGGTCGCAGGGCTTAGGTATTTGGTCGCGACGGGGCGGCTTGCCTTCGCATTCGACATACGTCCGATACATGAGTTCCTGAAGAATAATGAGCATGGAGTAACCGCGGACACCGCCTCCATCTGTCTGATTGTTAGCTCTTGACTTCAGATGGGTCGGGGTGACGATGGAATGCGACAGCACTTACCTAGAGACAGGATCCGTAGCGGCGGACCCTTGGTGGTGTCCTTGCGACGCAAATTGCCCTCATCCATGGTGAATGCAGTCGTTGATTGTGAGAGCGACAGTGATCGCCTTGCCCTTTTTTTCGCAGCGACAGCTTACCCACAGCGGGGCTGAGCAGCGCCTTATGCACCGAAGTGGCGGAAGCACTGGCGCCTGACCGATCGGATCAGAGCGTAGGGATAATGATAGGCGTGACGCTGCAGAAGCCACGGGTAATTCGAATGCGGCGTGGGTCAAAGGTATACGATGAGCCGAAGGTGAGAGGCGCCGATATCGTGGAGTGCGTCAAATGGACGGGGGGAAACTTTGAACAGGCAGCGGCGTAAGTTCAATTGGCGGCGGGGGCGGGTTGGGCTGAAGGTTAAGCCACAGGATGCAGGGCCTCGGTTTCGAAACTCACGATGCTGCGTTGTTACTGCTTAGTGACTTAATAGTTGTAGAAGGAAAGTCCCGACACAGAGCAAGTGGAATATGCAAGATCAACCAACAACTATGATGGTCAGCTGAGTTATTCTTGGAAATCGAATCCACATCCAACTGCTTCCTTCCATGGAACATGGTCAAGTCATGTGATATGTGGCTGTGCAGTGGCCCTGACGTAATTTGTGGCGGTGCCAGACGTGACTCGATGGCAGTGGCACGTTTCTTTGGCTTCTGGAAAAGCATAATAAAAGCATAATAATCACTGGCAAGCTGAAAATCTGTTGGGGCCTTGATTGATCCAGAGATCTGTTTCGAACGGCATGTCCGAAAAACCATCATGACCTGATAGGCTTTCAGGTCGATACTAAATTCTCTGACAGTCCGAGGTGAGACCATTTGAGACATTACAGATGTTCGCTCTATGGCGGACGAGAAGTGCGTCCTATGATAGACAGAGATTCTATCTTATAGGCTATTTATGGGTCTTAATTCATGCCGCGAAAAACGAATCCCTATTTTTTGAGTGATAGATGCCGCTGGGACGAGCGTTAGTGGAATCTGAGGTTGCTATTTGCATGGGACTTGATGGTTTTCTTAGCCATTGATGACTTAGTAGATTGAATGTAGGTGTATTTATGCTATTTGGTGGTCTGGGACAATTTATTTGCTGACTTTTAATGAATTCTAGAATAAAATGGTAGAGACGCTAGTCATTTAGTTACTTAATCACTACTTAGGTCTACTTGGTTTTTATCAACGTTTTGAGCCTGTAGTTGTAGGCCCCATACTCGGGGGTACTAGTAAGTAATATTTTGATAGCCCAGGCACAGAATTCGACGGCAATCTAGCTGTGAGTGACGAGACGATGGCACTCCAGGCAGATCGCGATCCGCAAAAACAAAGCAGCAGACTTGAGCAATGTCTGTATCTTGATATCTACATCTCATGATTTACGTCCTATATGGACTGTAGTCAGCAGGGTTGTAGCCCTTGTAATTATTGACTCAATCTTAAGGCCGTCAGTTAACATATTGGAGCCCCTGGTAGACCTAGAGTTGTGGACATACGTCCAGAGTGGATCCGCGTCAACACTCCCTGTCCGTGGCCGAATCTCAACTATCTTGGTTTATGGGTTATGCGGTCTAAAGTAAGCCAGAGCCTTCCTACCACAGTTTACTCATCCATTACATGGCTGGCCGAAAGGTACTGTATTTGGGTTTATTCTGGCCCGCGGACACCACAGGCTAGAAATGCTCCCTCCATCTCTGCCCGCTAGCGGCATGGTGACGATAACGGAGCTAGATTGATATGAAAGAAGGTCGAAGGCCATGAAAGATAAATCAAAACTCATGGAGATAGTCCAGAGTGCTGAGTTAGCCTGCTGAACCAATGACAACAAAGCCATCGATCGCATTTCCGTCAAGAGAGTGTTCATCTAAATCGAAGATAACACCTAGAGATAATCAAACAATCTGAAATTCCTATTCTCCAATCCATAAAGAGGGGAGATCTATCAGGGAATCGTATAATGTAGGCTACGGACCGAAACAAAACGTCAAGAGATGCCCTGTGTTTGAATTCCACTGTATTTCCCTTAACTGCTAGCTGTATTGTTTAAGCTCACAATAAGATGATCCAATATAGCGCCTTCACGCACACACCAATTTGATGCCATTAGCAAGGCCCCCATCGTGAACGGTGAAGTCGCCGGACTCGCATAGAGTCAGACATTCCTTATAGTTTGTGCATGAAGAACCTGCCTATCTCGCTATGAAAGGCACGGTTAATGGTCATACTATCTGACTTTCCGAGAAATGGGCACCACCTACCACACAGATAAAAGCTCCGCTACGCTCCGCAATGATGTATCACGCCTGCTTAGCCCGCAGAGCCCGAGGAACGTCACTACACTCTCTGGCCAAACAATATTAGATAGCCCCACGTGCATATGCATAGCATTATTGAAATTTCTGAAAATTTACTGTAATTAACAGACCATTTACTATGCAGTTTAGAGAGGTAAGATTGACCTGGTAACTGAGATACATACTGTACTATTAGGTGCCACAGTGGGGGAGTCAGCCGCTACTTGGCCAGAGAGTGTATATCCTTTATAACCTAGATGCGAGACGCAAACAGCTTAGCCCATACATGATGCTCTACTTACAGCTCGTGGAAGTTCTCGACCAGCCAGCCGGCCTCGTTTTGGGAAAAGATATTTCGGGGTGGGTAATTCCCAGTCCTCATCATTAGAGGTTCAAAACTGTCCACATCGTAGGTTTCAACATCAGGCTCGCCAAGAAGCTGCTTGATCTGTCTGTCGACTTGGAGTATAGGTGTTTTACGATAATTAATCTCTCTCGCTGTATCTTGAGCATGGAAAATTTGCGAAGTTTGGTCATTTCTCTGCTGACAGCTTCGTGCCTGTGATAAAGACGTGGTTTCCCAGGGTCACATGCTAAGGGGAGCCATTTCAGGGTCGTTGTTATCCCAGTGGAAACGGGGGAAACAATCGTTGAAGTCAAGCATTAACAACAGGAGGAGATTCCCTGTATTGTAGTTGTGCCTGGCCTATCAGGCATTTAGTAGATATTTATTTCTCTCTCTTTCATTTGCTTCTTCTCTTCTTCTTTCTCCTTACCCACTACTCACCACCCTGTCATCGTCCGGGGCATCCCACCTGGACTATGATACACCCTACATGCGTCCCTATATATCAATGACAGATGACAGCTATTACATATTCCCTCGCCCTTTGATATGTACTTTCTATCTCGCACACCACCTCTACGCCTGATATTTTCTACCTGTATCGCTCAATTCTCACTAGCTTAACAATCAGCATTCCTGACCACTCATATCGAGCATCATCCTTCTCCACACCAGTCAGCCGGGGAATTACAACACTACTGATGGAAATTTCCCAGGGAAGACCCTCGAAGCTGATCCAAAGCTGGCCCTGGAGACAACCTACAGGAGAATCCCAGGGAAAATCCCATGGTGATTCCCGGAAATCTCCGTCAACTATACTGTGGACATAGGCCACCGTGACTGTGGCTGGGAACCCAAAAATGAGTTTCTTTAATCATCTATAACGCGAGCGTTCTCAGAAATCCTCGTGCTCCTGAATACCATGTCTCGTACGTACGTGAACCACTATCAAATGACGCCCGTTTGCGAAATCGCATTATGAATTTATCAACATCTTGGCGTTAAAAAGTGAGGTCTTCAAGCATTATGACACCTCTGCTGCTACCTTCTAAATCTTCCTCTTGATATCTCTCTTCCACGCATGTCACATGAATCCGCATTCTTTTCCGATTTTGACTCGTCGCCCGGTGGATCTGGTACGACCAATTTACCACACATGCCCTTCGATGTCTGAAGATGAATGGCATGCATCAACAGCTATTTCGGAGATGACATCCAAGGCGGGAAGTGTGTACACAGCGCTTTAGAAGATGCTCAAGCCACACGCAAGGTCGTGCTTTGGTGCCTACGACACCCGGATAAGTTCAAGAGCTGGGTAGCTATGATGCAAGGAGACACTCTATGCTGGTGAAAGATGGAGAAGAGCCCAAGACACTAGCGGAATTGGCGATGAGCAACCGTCCGTTCAAGTGTGGTCAGTTCCCTGAATACCCCGAGCTTCATCAACTGTTTGTACCGCAACTCTTGTCATTGCTTGACTCTTGAGGTGTCATGGTTGACGTACCATCCTTCCTCGCCACTTTTTCGAAGTCATCAGACCCCGCATCTGATCTGCCTGCTGCAGTGAAAGCTTGAGCAGCAAATGTTCCCCCGGGAATTATTCAGAGATTGGATATTTTCTTATCCTCATTATACCATTTCTCGAGCCGCTACTGATCTTCTACAACACGGCACACATCCTTGCGCTGAGATTCACAAAGGAAGTCCGAGTTCTTCGTACATTCCAAATCATTATGATAGGTACAGAGGAAGATATGGCGACAAATATGATGATTACCCGGGTCAAGCTGATAGCCTGGTCCTGAGTCTCAGCAAAACGAGGCCTCTCCCAAGTCAATTTCTACATGAAGAGGCCTGGAACTTGTTATGGGTTTATCCTTACTGAACATAATTTCCCGCGAAGCTTGAAAAGGGACGTTGCCAGCGTACATCAGAGACTGCGGTCTCAATCTCCTGGACATATATCTGCTTCAGGGACTGCTGGAGAGACGGCAAGGATTACCTTTGCCCTTTTCTCAGTCAGAGTAGCGTGATAACGAGCCTTACGACAAACCTGTCTCTTGCTTCTCCAACAACTCATGGGGGCTCGACCGGACTCACCTATGTGGACTTTGTTGATGTGGTAAGTAAGCCGTAACGGCAAGGCCTTTGTGTAAGAGTCAGGTATCGCTAACAAAGTTTGGATAGAGCCTTTCCAACCACTTCCCATTCGAGAAGCCTACATGACATCCACTGCCGGTACAAATTATGGCGCTGCGGTGGTGACCCATGCTGACCGCAATTGAAACAACGGTGATGGCACGTTATTTCACGCGGATAAAAAAGGACCATGCGGAGCGAGGTCTGAGAAATTTGGTGACCTGGATCAGCGGGAATCTTTCAAAACATGGTAATTGGGGGTACAGACAGAAATATTGCTCATCAGAAAGAAGAAGCTGAACGTATCGGGTTGCTTTGTTTTTACTTTTTAGCATCGCTGGGTGCACTATCTAGGCTTTGGCCTATTTTCTTCTCGGACCTTGATGGAACGACAGGAATGCCTGGAGATGCATGTATGACTTGATAGCAGGCTGAACCAATTTAAGGCCAATATTGAAGCCATGGAATCAAATATACAAAAATTTTCATTTACATAGTTAAGAGTTACCAGGCAACTAGGGCCATACAACTCATAACACCCTACCCTGATCTAGTTGGTCAAACCCGGCCAATCTAAAGCCACCACAGTTAGTATCCAGTCGTCAATATGACATTCCAAGATTCAGATGCAGACTTACCAGTAACAGTATACTCCTCCCCCTTCCTCAAAACCACTACCTCATCACCAACCCTCATCCTCTCCCCAGCCCCCTCCCCCCCAAGAAACGAATACCGTCCAAAAACAGGACTAAACCTCGCCCCACGATCCACCCTCCGATCCTTCATAAGTTTCTTCAATACACTCCCAGCCTCACCAGTACCCATTTTCCCAGTCGAGAAATCCACATTTAAACTCTGACAGCGCACACAGTTTCCCGTCAGGAGGAGTTTTATCTTTGAATCCTTTCCAGTAGTAGCGCTGGCGTTACTTCCAACAGCCAACTCCGCCCAAAAATCCTCCTCAAACGCCACCTCAGCACCCTCAACAACAACATTCGGCCTAAACTTGGTCAAATCAACCTCCACATCTCCCTCTAACCGCCCCGAAACATCATCCACAGAAGTCTGCGAAACAACCAAAAACGGCGCACAATCCGCAAACCCGATTCGCGCTTCGTGTCGTCTATTCACCAATATATTCACCACAGTCCAGAGGACCGTCAACGCTAGCGCCGTAACACCGATAGCAACCGCAGGCGATGATGTCCCATTTTCAATGCGGGCATGACACCAGCTCACAGCGTTGAGAACGAGATACCCCAATGAAAAAGGTACGAGCCACTGATTCAGCATCTTATTACCGTGACCGTTGCTGGGGAGGACGAGTTCTTGTTTCCAGATACGCCACCACGACTCATTATTTCGTTTTGCTGGTGCGAGTGTACCAAGGACACTGCGTGTGTTTGTGCCCAGATACGCTAGGACGACGGGGTATCCGAAACACGCGCTGAACCAATCGTTATATCTCGATCCCATATCGTAGCCCGTCGTCGGGCTTGAGTGCATCGTAACCGTGAATGGTTTGAGGGTTGCGGTTTCTGGTTCTAGTGGGATTTCAAGCCGTCTAGCTTGAGAATCCTCGCTGTCGCTTGATTCGGTATTATCCTTCGTATCACTCGACGAGGGCGGGTTATATGTCACAATCAATCTGCCAGTATCACCCTCACTCTCACCCTTGGCCTCCTCAATCTCCGTCTGAAAGAGTCCCATTTCCGGATACTCTGGGATATGCATATTCTTCAGTGTCGGGCCACTGCCATTTTCATTTTCGCCGGGGATAACTTTCAAAAGCATGAAGCGCCGGTCATAGCGGAAGCCTAGCTTTGTGAGTTCGCCCTCCGTGATTTTTGTTGGGCGGAGGGATTTGATGGGATATACATAGAGCTGTGCGTGGTCAGTTTGGTTAGTACCTACAGTACTGAAGCCTGGTTGTTGGTTTGTTGGGAGGGGGAAGGTGAGTCGAGTCATACCTCGCTGATTTTCATTTTCGATGGAGATGCCAAAGAGGAGGATATCTGAGGCTCTTTTTTTCAGTATAAAGAGAGGTAAGAATGAAAATGTAAGATTGCGAGCTCTGGTTATGGGGGGATACGACGGTGTTTTCTCCGCACCTTGCAGAGAGGGTCTTATCGCCGCGCTTATCGGTTATCGGGTATAGGATCCGAGGGTCCAGACTATCGTTATCGCCAATTTGAGTTTACCCTGCATATGCCTGCCTACATATAAAATCACACTCAAGTAATATACAAATCTAGTCAATAAATGCGAGAATTCCTTTTTTGAATGTTAAAGTCTTTGAATCATATTTCGTGTTGAACCATGGCTGGGGGGAATGTACACAAGTATAAAAGAAAAAGGAGATATAGAAAAGAAAAAGAAACGTCTACTGGTCCTTAGCCCAAGGCAGGCTAAACGTGCCCACCCAGTCCTCCACCTCTTGTCGCAACAAGACAATCTCAGAAACCTCCTCGCCCTCACCGAGGTAATCGAAGAAGGCCTTCAGAGTACCGGGGTTCTTGACACCGCGGGCCTGCGCCTGTTCACGGGCCAGCTTGTCCAACTTCTGGGTCAGGATCACGACACGGTCGACGATCTCGGCGACGCGGCGGAAGTCCTCGGGCTGGAAGCCACGGGAGGTCATGGCGGGGGTACCCAGACGCAGACCGCCGGGCTTGAGGGCAGACTTGTCACCGGGGACGGTGTTCTTGTTGCTAGCGACACCGCACAGCTCGAGCACGCGCTCAACGCGGGCACCGTCCACACCGCGGTTCTTCAGGTCCACCAGCACCAAGTGGTTGTCGGTGCCGCCGGAGACGATGTTGTAACCGAGACCACCGTTGCTGGTGGACTCGCCGAGACGCTCGGCCAGGGCTTGTGAGTTGGCCAGCACGGTCTTCTGGTACTCGTGGAACTCGGGGGACTGGGCCTGCTTCAAGGCAACGGCCAGAGCAGTGATGGTGTGGTTGTGGGGGCCACCCTGGTGGCCGGGGAAGACGGACATGTTGATGGGGTTCTCCAGGTCGTACATCTCCTTGTTGCCCTTCTTATCGGTGCGACGCACGCCCTTGCGGTAGAAGATCATAGCACCGCGGGGCCCGCGCAGAGACTTGTGGGTGGTGGTGGTGACAATGTCCGAGTAGGGGAAGGGAGAAGGCAGGACGTCCGCGGCCACGAGACCGGAGATGTGGGCCATATCAGAGAGCAGGTAGGCGCCGACGGAATCGGCGATCTCGCGCATGCGGGGGTAGTCGATGAGACGGCTGTAGGCTGAGGTACCGGCCACAATCAGCTTGGGGCGGTACAGGAGAGCCTGCTTCTCGAGGGCGTCGTAGTCAATCAGGCCGGTGGACTCGTCGAGGCGGTAGGGGAGGGTCTCGAAGTACTTGGAGATGGCGGAGATCTTCTTGGTGGGGGTCTGGTAGCCGTGCGACAGGTGGCCGCCGTGGGGCAGATCCAAACCCATCAGGCGGTCGTGAGTGTTGAGGACGGCAGAGTAAGCCATGAGGTTAGCGGGGGAGCCGGACAGGGCTGTACAAGATCATGTTAGTGATGCTACGTTGCGTGGTCTGGGGTACAGTGGCACCATACGCTGAACGTTCACACCCCACTCCTCGGGGTTGAGACGGAAGGTCTCGAGAGCGCGCTGCTGGCACAAGCGCTCAGAGGCATCAATATGTTCGTTTCCGCCATAGTAACGGGCGCCGGGGTATCCCTCGGAGTACTTGTCTGGATATGCGATTAGAATCCCGAGAGGCTATATACCGAGGCGATCGAGCGGGGAAGGATAAGCAATGGCACATACTTTGCATCACACTGCCTAGGGCATCGAGGACGGCTTGCGAGGTGAAGTTCTCAGAGGGGATCAGGTTGATGAAGTGCTTTTGGCGGTTTTTCTCCTACAATTGGTCTCAGCAGATTGTCCCTCAGCATGTTCCGAATCTCACATGACGTACCTTCTCGAGGATGTTGAAGACAGTAGGGTCGGATTCCTGCAGGGAGGAGGACAGGATCTGGAGATCATGTCAGCTTGACCAATTCAAGACAATTCAAACCCATTGAATCGTAGGGATCTTTTCCTACCTTCTGCTGCGCATCCCGGCTGGCCGAGGACACTCCCCGCACGGAGATGGTGCGAGGCGCGAAAGCACGGGTGGACACGGACGCGGGCGTGCGGAGGGCCCCCAGGGAGACGCGAGCAAGACGCCCACAACGAGAGAGAGACATGGTGAACAAGCTAGAGACCGAAAAAATCACAATATCCAGACCAGTCGCTCGGATAGGCAAGCGGCGTTCCTTATAAAAAGACGAGACTGGCAATCGGCAATGGGGGGACTCCGGCGGTGGGCAGCTGTCTGCTTCTTTGCTTCTCCGTTGCCCGCGGGAAGCGGGAAAAAGACACTATTCCTGATCGGGACTAGCTGACCAGGACTCACCGCCTGGTCTGTGCGTCCACGGTGTTTTTCTTTTCGCCGCACTTTTCCCGTCCTCTTTTCTTCTTCACACAACTAAATCCAAGATGAAGAGATGGCGTTCTGTCTGTTTCAGCACTCGTCGGTGATGGCCTGGCCTCGTGTTGGGCTGTCGCTGGACGGGCGCTGCTGAGAAGGTCCCGCGCCCAGTCACCATCCATATAGGGATCAGTTTACCATCGGATTGGACGCGTTGTGTACGGTTGTGAGGTCGAGTCTCCAGCTGATGGGGGGAAACAAGGAGGCATGGCCTGGCATACCAGCTATGATGATGATGGGAAGGGCATTGCTCCGATCGATCCGTCGATCGAGTGTCTGAACTCCGCTTGCTCTCTGGTGGCATGTCATGTCTTCCAAGTTTGACTCTCCCGGTCGCAGTGCTCTAAATCGGCTTGATGTGTATCAACCACCGTTCAGAGAAGCTATTCAAAATAGTTCCCTATATAGACCTTGAAACCAATCATGATTTTGATCTCATCTTGAACAAGCTTTGAGTATTTCTGTATGTCTTTTTATGACAGTAGTTCCTCTACTTACGGGTGTTGTTCGTTGGTAACTCCGGCATGCACCGGTCGGGGATTATAGACGTGTCCAGGAATCCCCGAAAGATACAGTTTTCGAGCCTATCAACGGAGTATCGCCCGTCGGTAAAGGGCGGCCCGTTCCCCTATCTTTGGCCTTGCAGCGAGAATTCACACCCTCGGACCGCGCCTTTAAATGCAAGCTTAATTGTGATACTGAAACATCGTCACACTAAACAGCACAGGACCTTTGTACCTGCACTTCTATTCAATCCTCTTTGCTTGAGAACTTATTTTATCAATGACCTTACTCAATAATTGACTGGAAGAATCCAAATACCTTATGCTGTAGAACTGATCAGCGATGCATTATGTACTATCGCACTCATAAATCCACTCCAACACCCTTCTTTCCCATCTACCCTCGCAGAAAGATCATCAGAAACAAAAAGATCTCCATCACAAGGCTGATCATAGCTCACATCCACACCACAGATTCCAGACCAGGAGATCTAAATCAAAAAAGAAATCGGGGGGTACACACTACAAAAGCTACCAGCAAAAGACAGGCCCCGCTTCAGTCCAACCCCCCGTTCCACCATTCATGATTCAAGACCCCCGATCCTCCATCTCTAAAATATTATCTGTCTTATAGCACGACTATGGATTTGTGTAAAAGGTATAACTATAAAAATAACCAAACTGATACAGGAGTTATGTCTTACGCACCCTCCAGAAGCAAGGAGGATATGATCGTCATCATAAAATTAAGCGGCTCGGTCGATCATAGATCTGATGACGCGAACCCGTTCCCCATAACCAAGAATCTCCCACGATCTTATTGGAATGTTGATTTACAGATTATATCGTTAGGTATTTGATGTGTTACTGGCCAGCGTGGTGTGTACGGGATTTGATGGCGTGGATTCAAAGACATGCGGTATCTACCATGCTAACCGTAGGGATGGGCCATTTCCGAAAGCAGCCGGTTTCGTCAGGTGCACGCAATCTGCACTTCACTTCATTTATCAGCAGAGCTTTTCTGCTTGGCCCAATGCGGTTGAAAATAACTTTCTCTCTCGCATTTTTTGGTGTTCTGAATCCGATTGTTCCTTAATTTTTCGCCGACAGCTAAGCTATTCGGTTGGTTGATATCATGGGCGCCCATGAGAATGAGGCTGAGGCTTCATTTGATGCCTCGGCGTCGGACGCTGGGACTGTCATTAATCATGAGGAAGGAAAGCCTGTGAAGAAGAGTAAATTGCTCTTAGCGGTTTTGTATTTTGGTATGTTCTTCTTGAAATGAGCTTCAGCTCTGATTTCGGTCAATTGTTAAAATCATACTGATGAGACGACTTTTATGTGAATAGGCACATTTCTCGGCATATCTGACGAGTTCTTCGTTCTCACCACGTCCCGCCAAATAGCCGAGTCTTTCAATAAAGGTTCATCTGCATCATGGCTTTTTGTCGGGTACAATCTTGGCTATTCCATGGCTCTGCCGATATATGGTCGAGTCTATGAAGTTCTCGGTCAACGAAAGACATTTCTAATTGCTTATGCATTATACACCGTGGGATGCATTGTATCGTATGGAATTGAGCCTTTTCGATATATGAGCTGTCAAGATCTAACTTGAACAGAGGTACCCCGCATGAATTCTTTGCAGTCGTCGCCGGGCGATTCTTAGTGGGCGCTGGCGCTTCGGGCATGCTAGACCTGGCTTCGGTAGCGCTCAACGGTATGTCTGCCCCCTAGTCCTGAGAGATTAGTTCCTAATCTTTCTCTTTGCGTTAGATATTGCCTCTATACGTGAGGTTGCCGTGTATAGAAGCCACCTTATGGTGGTGATGTTGGTAGGAGCTGTCAGTGGAGGTCCACTGGGTGCAATTCTCGCCGGAACGATTGGATGGAGATGGTGAGTCGAAAACATTGACAGAAGATGGAAATTCATTAATATTAATCATCTGCTCCTACTCTAGGTCATTCCTAATACACATCCCCTTCGTGGTCATTTGCGCAATTGTTGTTTTCTTCAAACTACGACCGAAGAACAGCAACCTTGCATCGGAAACATCAAGCGATGAGGAAAGCAACATCGAGAAAACAGAGGAAACTCCCAAAGCTCCACATCCACCGCTTGACATTCCAGGAATTATTACGCTTAGCTGTGCTATTCTCTGCTTCGTTATACTCGTTCAGATGCTCGAGGATATTGACTCGGCGAAGAAGCACGTTGGCCTTTTGACTGGACTTGGAGTTGGATTCGCCGTATTTACTGCAACATTCATTTCAATTGAGGTGTTCTGGGCTAAGAATCCTGTGATTCCACTGCATCTCCTCAAAACCACCCAGGTTGGACTCCTTTGGGGTACTACGTTTTTCATGCAGATGGGTAATTACAGTGTATGCATTCATCTTTCGTCAAGTCCCGATTCGAAGAGGTGTTCTGTGAAGCTAATTCTTTTTGCAGTTTGTTGCAAGCATTGCTCCGTATTTTGCACGAGTGCACGGCTTGACAACAATAGAAACTGGGCTATGTCTAGGGCCCACTGCAGTTGGCGCCGCTATTGGCAGTGTCTTAACCGGCATGCTTGTAAAAAGGTATGTATCCTGATATAAGTTGCCACAAGCACTTTGACGACAACTTTGCCATGACTTCTTCCATCCTCATACTGACATTATCCTCACAGGAGCGGAAAGCACAGAGTATGGGCAATAATCGGCCTCATCACAGCACTCCTAAGTTTCGCATTAATCATCCCCCGTTGGTCACTCTTCGAACAGAAGATGTGGGAGTTATTCTACTCATTCTTCTTTTCATGGGGTCTTGGAATGGTCCTGTCTGCTCAATTCGTCGGCTTGAGTGCCAGCACACCGGAAGAATTTGCAGCCACGTCTATTACATCTTATTATCTTTTCCAACAAGCGGGCACTATGATTGGAATCACAATGACTACGGTTCTTCAACACCTTGTCTTCAAGGAGAAGCTTGAGGCGAAGATTGGGGAGAGTCCCGAGGATCTGAAGGTGAGAACAAACTTGGTTTTGCGTATTAATCGTGTCACTGACAAGGCGGTTTTTAGAAAATTCAACATATCCTAGACAGTGTCGACTATTCGCGGTCACTCCCGGAGCCGCTGCGCGGAGATGTTAACACGCTTTTCCGGGAAAGTTACATGGTGCTTCTTCGTATGTTTCCAGACCCAATTCTCAGATTGAGTGTCCGACGATGCTAATAGGACTGATCCAGTGTTTGTCATTGCAACCATATCACTGGCGCTGCTATTGGTGTTGAGACAGAAGAACATCGCTATTTAATACATCCGCACTCATATACCCAAGTTCGACGAATCAATTGTTTCCCACTGCTAATATATAAAACCCCCTTTTCACCCGATAACACTTTTGAAAATGGGCTGAGAGAATAGAAATTAATATACTGTAAAGTTCCTAGAGGGATTTTTCCAATAATAGAATAATGTTAATGAAAAAAATGTTGAAAAAAAACTCCCCCCGCCTAGGGGTATGCCCGGCCGTCCGTGGAGCTTGAAGCGTCAACACTGGCCCAGTACTTTCTTCTTTTGTTTGCCCACTCCTCCAGGGCACACATATGGTTCACCAGTTTATGGTGGATACCAACTAGGCTATCGGAGGGGAGGGGAGTTGATTGCTCGGCCTTGTTTACGATAATAAGCTTAGTTATTGCCTAATTGGGGTTACAATTCCAAACACTCTTCCGAGACACTTTGAACCTACATACTCGGTGCATAGTATATCTTCGGGTATGTATCTACAAAATGAGCTTATAAAATCGACCGAATTGTACTCTTCGAGGAACTCATTTGCAAATCCTACTACGGGAGCTCATGCTTATCGCTGGAATGGATAGCTCACATGAAGGTTCCCCTCCTCGTTTTCTATCTTCCCCCGCAAACCCTCAAGTTCCCACTACACCCATATTCTCAACCTCCATTCTCCATTCCCCAGCTCCAACTCCACGTCCAATCCACAACCACATCACCAACCATCCATCTCCATCTCCACCCATCCATCCACCATGTACGACTGCGCAACCTGCAACGATGAATTCTATTACCAAAGTGACTGCGACGAGCATATGGACGACTACAACCACTGGGCCGAATGCGAGACCTGCCCTCGACGATTCCGCTCTAATCGCGCCTGTACCCAACACATGAATAACCTCAACCACTGGGCACCAACCTTCGACTGCGAGACCTGCAGCCGCGAGTTCCGGAGCCAAAACGCGGCTAATCAGCACATGAACGCGATGGGCCATTGGGCACCGCGCATCGAGTGCGAGACATGCAATGATATGTTTCGCAGTCAACCTGCTGCGGATAAACATATGAGTGACCATGGGCATTACAAGAATTATTGTAAACCGTGTGGTCGGCGGTTTAACAATGCGAATAATTTACGCGAGGTATGTGCGGATAGTATAGCTTCGCCAAGCCAACCCCTACTACAACCAAAAAGATAGAAATCAATCACGAAGCATCTACTAATCTCTCCTTAATCCAGCATCTCAACTCCCGCATCCACCGCGGCACAGACCTATCCTGCCCCTTCTGCGCCTCCAAATTCGTCTCCGCCAGCGGCGTCTCGCACCACCTCGAAACCGGCTCCTGCCCAAACGCGCAATCCCTCAACCGCCAATCCATCACCAAACTAATCCACCGCGCCGATCCAAACGGGATAATCACCAACAAGCAAATCGAATGGCACCACGACCAAGGCCCAACAGAATACACCGCGACGAATGCAGCCTATAACGGCCAAGCCTGGGAATGCTACATCTGTCATCGACAATTCGTGTCAAGCAGGGCGTTGAATCAACATGCCAATTCGCCGGTGCATCAGCAGAGTATTTACCATTGTCCGAATGCGGCGCGGAAGTGTGGGAAGCAGTTTGTTTCGTTGGCGGGGTTTTTTAATCATTTGGAGAGTGAGGCTTGTGGGTTTATTCGGTTTGAGAAGGTGCAGGAGGCGCAGAGGTCGTTGACGGATGTTATGTCGGGGAGAAGGATGATTGCTGGTATTTTTTGAACTAGACTAGGTATGTGCAGTGTGTTGGGGGTATTGACTACTTGATGATTACATTGTATGCGTTGTACTTGGTTGGATAAGGATCACGATATTCCAGATGGAAGAGAGAAACTTCATTCAATAAACAATTAGAAGGAATTATTACATGACTCAACCTACAATACCTAGCGAGTGGATATAATACCGAAGTATAATGCAAATATTGTTTTCTGGATTGGAGTAGAGTCTGGACGCCTTTGTATGTCAGAATTGATACTCAATAAGCCCACTACGGCTTGTACATGTACAACTCAAACTCTACACACTCCATCAGGCATGAAACAGAGTTGGTAAGATAAGTCATTCAAGAATCAAAGAAACGATATGTCCAGTAGAATCTCACAAATGCAACTCGAACTCAGCGTCGCAGTCAGAATGGAAAAGACATAAATGATCCCTTCGGACCGATTATGTATTATCTAATGAGACATAGACAAAAGACATGTACATTCAAGAGGGTAAAGTGTTCAAATCAATAGATAGAAAAGAGAAGATAAAAGAGTAACCCCAGCTGAAAAGTAAACAACAAAGCTTTCAAAATGAAAAATCCCATACCCCGAGGTATTCCCGAACAAACAAAACGCCTGGCTAGAGCGCAAGATTCGAACAACCACCACGCCATAACCAGGTCTATGCAGCTGATAGACTAGACCATGATAGAGTTGGCTGGTTTCACCTGCACCCATCAACCGTGCATACGAATCCCGTTACCACATCACTGCAGGCGAGCTAAGATAGCTCACGCTTACAGGAGGAGGGCGACGGCACCGAAGACGGCGGCCAGACCGGCACCAGCGCCGGTGGCGGCGTTGATGGCACCGGCGTTGAAGGCGGGCTGGGAGGCAGCGGGGGTAGAGACGGCAGTGCCGGTGGCACCAGCGGTGGAGGGAACCAGAGGGGTGGAGGTGGCGGAAGAGACGGGGGTGGTGGGGAGAGGGGTGGAGGAGGAGCTAGAAGGAATGTTAGATTTAAGATGATTCAAGATTGGTATTTTGTGGTGATGAGAGTCGATGCTTACCACTTGTTGCACTGGGTCACGGTCTGGGTGATCAGAGGGCGGGTGACGGTGAAGGAGCCAGTCATGGTGAGGTGGCCGGGCTGGGAGAGAGTTAGTGATGCGATCGCAAAACAGACGAAAGAGTAGATGGGGCGCAGTGCGATATCAGATGGAATGTGGAGAGTCGGTGATTTCTCATTGATCCCAACTCGGTCCATTCGTCCCATCCGAATATCCACATCGCAACAACAAAAGGGGGTGCACGCACAGTAGAGATGCTGTAGGTCGAGCCACCGTGAACGATGGAGGTAGCCTCAGGGCAGTAGGTGGTGTAGGCAGTGAGGGTCTCAGTGACAGCGTCGGTAGCGACAACACCAGCAGCCAGGGCGGCGACAACAGCGGCGAAGGAGAAACGCATTTTGGCTTGGAATGTGGGATTTGTTCGAGGAATGTTCCTGAAGAAAATAAAGGGCGAGGAGTCTGGGAAGACGGGAGAGTTTATCTGACACGCGGTTGAAAAGAGTGTGGTGTTTCTGAAAAGAATGTACTCGGTCGTGAAGACTGAACCGGGGTGTGGTAAAGAGAGCGTGTGGATGGGAGAAGGGAGGGGGAAGGAAGGATGGGGGCGGGTGAGAAGTTGTTTATAGGGGGAAACAGTCCGTCTGTCCAGTCTGGCTGTTCTGCTGTTTCTGCCCGGTGCCGTGGTCGACTCAGGTACCCGTGCGAGTTAAACTGACTAAAGTGCGACTAGCGCAGGGTGAAAAAAGGGGCCGATAGGATGGTGGATATTGGAGATGTAGAGTGGAAGTAATTGGGAAATTGCATCGGCTGGGCAGTTGGACGAGTTTTGCATGGAGAGTGGATAGTTGATGATGGTTATAACCAATAAGACCATACAGACTACCCGCTTAGCCTTGGTACTCCGTGGCATTATCCTCTTCATCTCTCTCTATATCCACGTCCCCGCAGGAACCCATTTGTGCGCTTGGCCCGCTCCTGAGGATCCTTGCCGTCCTGAGAGACGTGGATGCGAGGGCGAATTGTCTGGCTCGGTCGGGCAGAGTCTAGCCCAGCATCAGCAAGGGAAGTCGACCGAAGATTGTCGTCTTCATCGCCAGGTGGATCATCGGATAGATATGGTAGATCAAAGTCTATGTATGGAACCATCAGTAAAAATTCAAACAATCTCTTCTTCTGTACTCTGGGGAATTGAATTGAACCCTTCGCCTGATTATCCCTGACCCTGTCTGTCTGTGCTGGAGGCGTCGTACGCCAGCTCATTTTGAGTCTTTGACCGACCCGCCGGGGCCATATTCATTCGATCGAGGCCACGATGGGTCCAATGGGTCCAACGAGGCTGTCCTTTCCGCTCTTTTCTCTCTCCAGTCTCCACGTTAAAAACGACTCGCTGTCATTGGCCAGGTCAGGGACCATGTTCATACATCGGCAATCGAGGAGATTTGATGAATCGCCGTGTGGGGAGTGACATGTCCCTGCTGAGACAATCGCAAGGGACCAAGTGCAGTGAAAGCGCATCATTTACAATGAAGTCATATACGATGAGAATTGAAGAGGACTTGGAGATGTCGAATATCAACATGGAATTGAAATGGTTGTGGTTGTCTCGCAGGCTTCGAGGTAAATGAAGTTGGAAAGTTTGGGGTGCTGACCAGGCACGTGAGGAATAACCAGGCTCCATAGATCATTTCATCTCCAACATCATCGTCAACATCAATAAAAAACTACAATTGTTGATATCACATACAACCCCCCTATTTCATTTTCATCTTCATTTCATCTTCATCATGGCAACAGACTTCCCCCTCTTCCCCTCCCTCCCCCCAGAACTCCGCCTCCACATCTGGCACATCGCCCTCACAACATCCTGGTCCTGCACCACCCTCAAACCCCTCCGACGCTACCACTACAAATCAACCGGCACAAACCCCCACAAACCCATTACTCAAGTCTGCCGCGAATCCCGTGGTGCCCTAAAGAGAACACACACCTACATCAAAGACCTCGGGCTATTCAATTTCCCAAAACACCTCTTCTTCATCCGAGATCTCCGCTACAGTCCCGTTTCACCACGACGCTTACAAGCCCGTTATAGCCTGTTCAGCTATATCCAGCACATTGTCATAAATCCGAAGAGTCGAACATTGATGTACGAGACTATCGAGTTTCTGGCTAAGGTTGCTACGGCTCTGAGGAGTATTGTTATTGTTGCGCCGTGGTTTTTGCCCGAGGATACGGATTTGTATGATGAGTATAACGATTGGATTGCCCCGTATGAGGATTTTGGGGAGGCTTTTGTGAGGTCGCCTAGTGAGGTTGATTTGGTGAGTTTGATTAATGCGATTGAGCGTGGTGAAAATGGAGGGGGGTGTCGGCTTTTGGATGGTTTGTCTGTTGAGGAGTATAAGGCTCGTCTTGATCGGGCTGTGCGACGTTTGCCGGAGCCATTGCCTGATGGGCTTCGATTCATAGATAATGCGTATTGGCGGACGAGGGGGATGTTGAGGACGGTGGAGGCTGCAGTGGGGAAGTTTCCTACGCCGCCGAGGTTATACTTGCAGACGGTTGAGAGGATACATGCTTCTCGTGAAGATGGGACAGAAGGGACATCACTACTCAACACAGAGAGCGAAACACGGCGAGACAGTGCCGAGAAGAGAATCGAATGAAGAAACATGAATTCTATGAGGATATCTGTCATCGACATCATAGCATACCACACACACGACCAGCACGAGGTGACATGACTGCGCTCCCGAAAAACAACACACAAACGAAAACACCTCCTACCACACCATCCCCGTGGCTGTATCAAGGGAAGAAAATCTACCTTGACGAACCCAACCCATAAGACTTAACACACAAACTCGACAAAAGCAGACCCAAAACCGAAACCGCCAACACCACAAACAGCGCCTGCGGGAAAACTCCAATAGTAACACTATACGTCGCATTCAACGCGGTAGGAATCGTAATCCGCCCAATCGCATGCATAAAGCTCAACATCCCCAACAAATGACCCGAGTGCTCACTCGGCACATGCGCCGTCAAACTCGACGTCAACAACGGCGTAACAGGATTCCCACACGCAAAGATCAAAGAGCAGAAGATGAACCACTCCGGTGAACGAGTCAACGCTACACCCGCATACCCCAGAATCTGCAGGCACAAACTAGTCCGAATAGCACCCAATTCACCGGTATTAAACACAGTCGAATGTGTCCGATTTGGTTTTCGACGAATCTGTCTCCGCACCACGGACATGATAACCGGGAAAAGTACCACGAGCACTAAAATACCCCACGTATTGACGAGCGCCATGTAGAAGCTCTGCGTTGTGGGTCGCCAATGGAATAGATATGATGAATACGCCATCTGCAGCGGCGGGAGACACGTCATGACGCCGAAAACGAATTGCTCGATAACGGCCAGGATAACCAGATTCCCGCGGCGATTCGCACTGCTTTCCCAAAGGGATTTGCAGGACGAGTATACCTGCTGCAGTGGGTTTTCCGTCATGGATGGATTGTCTAGGTTTATTTCTGGATTCTTGTTGGATCGCGCCCAGCGTGACTCGGGTAAAACAAAGATGAAGAGTAGGGTTATGACGAGGTAATAGACGAATGAAATCCAGTATACCCCCTCGAAAGAGTTGATCGACGCAATTAGGATCCCGGCAATTAGTGGACCTACCGCTTGTGCGAGGGATGTACATGCTTGGATATAGCTGAACAGCGTGGCACGTTCGCGTGGACTTGATAAATCGGTGATGTACGCCTGCGAAGCCGCGATAGCCGTGATATACGTCCCACCCAGTCCCTCAATCGCATAGCCGACTAGTACCCAGCGTACGTCGATCGCATCGGGGTACCGCAGGATAAGAAGCATGACCGCATTGTATAGTAGAATCCCTGTCGTGCTAAGTGCGAGGATAGGTTTCCGACCGATTCGATCAGACAGTGAGCCTAGAATCGGGGCTGTGATGGCCGAGAGGATTCCGGCTGTGAATTGGCAATACACGATTAGCCGGGAGACGTCTGCTTGGGCGTTTTTATCGCCCAGACAGAGTTCGAGTTCCTCCATGAGGGTGAGTTGTCCGGTTTGGGAGTTTGGTTGGGAGCTACTGGGCGCGTAGCGCTGGTGGCAGACCAGGGCTAGGTTGGCGTTGAATTCGGGGACGACAAAGGTGCCGCCGCTCATGGCGAACATGCCCCAGAGTAAGATTATCCATGCTGGCTGGGAGTAGAAATAGTTGTTAGTTTAGCTTGTTTTATCGTAGAATGTATCTGGATAGAAACCCCCCGCCTGAGTCACTGAATCTTGGTAATCCCAGTTGAGAAAACACCCGAGATAAAGCCGATAGAGCAGATTTGTACAAAAAAACAGCAAAAGAAAACCGAGTATCAGCCTTACCGAAGCATCGCGAAAGCTCTTAACCTTCCGGCTCGTGCCATGCCCATGGTCATCACTACCCTGATCCTGGTCCTCATCCGGCAGCAACGGACACTCCTCATTCTCTAATCGGCCCTGATGCATGGTATCGGGTGGGCGCGCAGAGCGAGTAACACTCCTCGGAGCCATAGGAGACAGGCACCTAAAATACAAAACGACCGGGACAGACAAACAAAAAAAAGGGACACAAATTCCAGGGAGAGAAAAGGGTTAAGTATGGTCTACGGTGTACCGAGTCGACCTGCATTTAACCAGCCCAGCAATGAAAGCTCCAATCCCCTTCATTCAAAACTAATCTGACCTAAGAAGGGCTAGGACAACCGTTGGAATGCACGCGACGTGTCCGCCTGCAGAGCGTCTGCGGTCCGCCCGCAGAGCTGCAGGTCATGTAGCACAGAGTCGACCAACCCTCTGCCCAACATGAGGGGCGGACGAGGTGTACACTGGCGGTCAGCATCATACAGTCGCTGCGGGGATAACCCTGCAAATATGCAAGTAGTAGTAGGGGTCGAGCGCTGAAAAATCAAGCGGCCCGATCGCGATGATAACCGTTGCGTTTTTGGAAATGTGGAAGACGAGATCTGGTACATGGGCCGAGATCTGGTGGTTCGTTTCATAGCTCCGGATTGGAGCGAGCAGGACGCCAGACTAACCCACGTTCCGAGCCTTGGCCGCTCGTGCAGATCCGGTATTGGCAGGGATCTTCAAGATGGATGTGGCTGCCGTCGAAGGTGGTTTTTTGTGCGACTTTATCGGTTGAATGATGCTGTCACAGCATGTCTTCGTCGGGGTTGGCTGGCTGGGCGAGCGTTGGAAATGGCTAAATTAAGAAGGGGTTGGGGTTGAGCCGCAAAAGCAAAAATATCATCGTGAGTGTCCCACATGGACATGCGGTGGGCATGTGGGCTTAGTCTCGACACTGAAACTTACAAGTCTCGGGCAACACAGCTTCGAGACATGTTCACCTCTGTTCTCAGGATGGTTCGTGGCCGTGGATGAGGAGGGCTGCCGAGAGGTTGGATGTTGTTGGTGACAGCTGATGCACACCCCGCGAGTTCGCTCATCTGGACCCGACGACGGCATGACCGAGCCTAAATGTTAAATTTCGTCACGAGGAAGAGTGCACTCACTCTCTTGACCACAGCTTAAGATAGGCAATAGTATATCGAGATCTTGTGGCTATCTCTCGAGTATACACCAAAATCCAGACCACTCGCAAGGGTGCCACAATTACCCAAACAGACCTTCCAGCCTCTAGTCTAGAGATGCTGGTCTATGACTATGAAAGCAATGATAGTTCAACTATGGCGGCAACCAGCCTACGTAGACTCTACGATGATTGAGATCTACCGAAATAGTCTTACTTGAAAGATTGTTCCTCGATTGAGATGAATTTACATTGGAGATGAGCAAAGTGGGCAAAATTTATGAAGAAACTTGGGCCAATTAGAAGCAAAGCAATTCACAATGCAACCTGACACTATGCAAGACACCAGAAGAACATAAATAGACCACACAAGCAGCAAGAAAGAAGAGCTTACCGGAAGGCAAAACAAATTCAAAATCAGAAACTGCACACATGAGTCGTACTCACCTCAACCAACCCGCCTTCAAATAATCTCAAAATGAAAATTCGCACTCGTCCCACGCGGATTTTTCACAGTATTAATCCTGGAAATCCTCTTGCTCCCCCTCCGAAACCCACCTAGCACCATATACGCGACCAACTTACCAATCCTCGTCCCCATCAACGCATCATACTCAGGCGTCCCATACTCCCAACTCCGCCACCAAGTATCAGAACACACAACATTCCTATGCAACTCACTTTTAAGAACATTCAAGGTATCCTCCTCCACAACATGCGTCAGCACAACATGTCTCAGTGTATCAATTAAATAATCCGCTTGATACATCGCCAGAGAAACCTCCGACATATGCGGTGCGTTTTCGCTATGCCGGTCTATATCCTCGATGATGATTACCTCTGGCCCGATGAAGCCGCGCCATTCTAGGGCGTTGGAGTCTAGTTCGAAGGTTCGATAGACGGAGTCGTGGTGCGGAAGGCTTGGGGGAGGGAGGTTCAGGTTGTGGAAGAGATTGGTTAGATCGGGGTCTAGGGGGCTTTCTTGGGATACTTCTATTGAATCGGAGCGTGCGAGATCGTGGATTGTGAGGGTGTTGGGGAAGATTGGGCAGTTGGGTTTGCGGGCATCGGCGATGTAGCGGCGGAGTTCGGCTCCTTGTCTTTGGATTCGACCGTAGTTTGTATTTTGGACTTGGGGCACTTCGGGGGGTTGGAGGGAGGAGTTACTGAATCCTGTTAGCTGCGCTCCTGATGCGGAGGCTTTGGGAATCCACCACTTGTTAGGCATTGTTAGATTTGTGGGTGATGCGAATAGGATAGATGGTGCAGAATGAGTTGCTAATATCGAATGAAGAACCGATGGGAGCTGGATTGTAAGTCCTCATGGCGTAAATGCAGAGTCATTATATACTTGAATACTAGAAATGGCAGCAGTCGGGCCTTTGTTCAATATTTGAATATCCTTGTTTCAACATCTAAGGATGGACTTTGTCTGAGTCAAGGGCATGCAAGGGAAATAATAGGACCTTGATCCATGGAGACAAACCCAAAGTGAATCCAATGCACCCATTCTAAGCTCAAAGGAGCCAATCAATACATATCTAACAAAGGCCCTTGAAGGGGATTGTATCAACTTGAAGAAACATAACATCGAGAACCTATTTTAGAGTCCTCATTGTTGCTTTCAAGCCAACGGCCCATAGTCTCGAAAAGAAAGCTCAGTCCCGGACCCCAAGGACAAGTTAAACACAAACCCTTGGTATCAGTCTACACAAAAGTTTAGAGAACTGAAGGAAGAAATTCACATCGTTAGGTCAAGTAGTAGTAAACTAGGTGATAGAAAGCCCAGGCACTCAAAATCCCAAGGCATAAGTCCTGTTCTCACAGAAACAAAATCTTTTAACTCTTTTAGAAGAGGACAATGAATGATCTAAGACATCAAGCTTGAATGGTAGCTTTGAAAGGCGGATCCGATTATGTTCAGAACAAAGCTTTGTCGAAACGTCGCTCTACCATTGACACTGACAAATTTGATCTTCGCTTATGGAGATTATGTTAATTCAACTCCATTATACCACATGAAAATCTCATATTCGAATTTGATGTATGATAGTACCTGCCAAAAGATTACTACCGTGTAGAAACTTATCATAGACAAGGAATATCGTATTTACATTAACGTCAATTATCCTCCACACCAAGATTCTAATCTAACCAGTTACTACAGGTAGCAATCAAGTATCTAACAGACCCAGATATCCCCATCCATCTCAGTACATAACCACACCGTACTAGCTCAAACACTGGAAGAACTTCAAAGCTTCGCCTTCGCCTTCCCCTTCTTTTCCAAAAAGTACTCCCTAACCCTCCCCCTCGCAACATCCACAACCCCAATATCCTCCACAGTAGGCGGCACACTAACCTCCTCTTCAAACCTCCCCTCAACACCATTCTCCACCAACGCCCTCAGAACCCGTCTCAACGTCTTCCCACTCCTAGTCTTAGGAATCATGCCCTTACCCTGGATGATTCCACCTAACGAAGCGATAGCACCGATTTGGTCGCGGACTAATGCGTTGATTTCTTTGAAAAGCGTTTCAGGGAGTGTAGCTGGCATCCCCCCACCCTCCGAAGAGGGGTCTGTTCGTAAATGCACAAACGCAAATGGTAAATGGCCCTTCAATGAATCCGGGATACCAACGACGACAGCCTCGCTGATATTTGGGTGTGAAAGGATAGCTTGTTCGATGGAACCCGTGCTAAACCGGTGTGCGGCGACGTTGATAATATCGTCGCTTCGAGACATGATGTGCACGTACCCGTCTTCATCGATGAGTCCCGCGTCACCGGTATCAATCCATTTCCCGTTAAACCGTTTTAAATAACCACGGTAAAACCGCTCGTCGTCTTCGAAAAGACTCGTGAATGCCGTTGGTGCGAGCGGTGCAGCGAGGACTATATTCCCCATTGTCCCCGGGGAAACTTCATTCCCGTCATCGTCGACGATTCGGACATCGAAGCCTGGCATGGGAAGACCCGCTGAGCCGGGACGGATGGCCAGTGGTGCAGCACTGGGATTGGTATTAAGTGCTAGACCTGTAATCGGGGATCCGGACTCGGAGGACCACCAGTTATCGATTACTCTCGCGTCAGGTGCGGCATGTTTGGTTAATAATTCTTGATACGCGCGCACGATACTAGGTTCACTGCGTTCACCGGCGAGGAAGAGGGCGCGGAGAGACTTGAGACCGCCCCGGGAACCGACTTCTTCGAAGAGTTTGTCGCCCGGGTCATCCTTGCGGATTGCGCGCATGGCGGTGGGTGCTGTGAAGAGAGTGTTTACTTTGTGTTTTTCCACGATGCGCCAGAAGGTTGCTGCGTCGGGGGTGCCGACGGGTTTACCCTCGAAGAGGACTGTTGTTGCGCCGACGAGGAGCGGTGCGTAGAGGATGTAGGAGTGTCCGACGACCCAGCCTATATCCGAGGCGCAGAACATGACATCCCCTGGCCCGTTGATGTTGAAGAGCATCCGGATAGAAAGGTCCAGACCCACGGCGTGGCCGCCTGCTTCGCGGAGGACACCCTTTGGTAGACCGGTCGTTCCTAATAACCATCGTCAGATCGGATCATAACTCCATCCCACCCGTATGACAACTCCATTCCACTCATATTCGCGGATACTCAACTCACCACTGGTATAAATAATATACAAACCATCCGTACTCTTCACCGGAATCGGCCCCGCCCTAACCCCACGCATCCTTGCACTCTTCACCAACCGCTGCCAATTCCGCTGCCCACCCAATTTGTCCGGGTTATTCCACCGCAGCTGATCCCGCTGCCAGACAATGACTTTCTCCGGCTTGAAGCTGCTCGCCCGGACAGCGCCTTCGACGAGCGGCCGGTAATCGATTGGGCCCTTGGACCCCTCAATCCCGCACGAGGCTGTCATGATGGCCCGGGGTCGGGCGGCTTCGATCCGCTGCGCCAATGATTGCGCTGCGAAGCCGCCGAAGACGGCGGCGTGGATGGCGCCGAGGCGGGTTATTGCTAGCGCGGCGATGAGCGCGGCGGGGATCATTGGCACTATGGGTAGAGTGGGGGTGGTTAGTGGGGGCTTTGGATGGTATCTTGTGATCTGGATTTGCCACTGGCTGTGCCCATTGCCACTGGGGGAAGCTAGAGGTGGTCCGCTGTAGCTGAGCTGAGCTCAAGCTATAGTGGACGGGGTAGCTGAGCCTCCAAGCCTCTGAAGGGGTGTAGTGCAGGTGCAGGGTATGTTGGATCATCCAACCCAATTGACCATCTCAACAGACCACACAATCAACGATAAAAGAGAAGAGAGTGTCACACATACTGTAAATAACAACAACATCCCCCTTCCGAACACCCTCCTCCCTCAAAACCCCCGCCAAAACCTCGACCTCATCCAACAACCTACTGTACGACCACTTCTCCACACACCCAGTCACCGGCGACTCCCAAATAATCGCAACATCCTCGCCCCTCCCCGCGAGAACATGTCGATCCACGCAATTGTACGAAGTGGAGATCTCGCCATCGGGGAACCACGACCAATGCTCGTGCGAGACACCGCTGGCCAGTGTCTTGGTGTGGCGGGCTAGCACGCGCGAGGGCGGTTTGTGCCAGTGGAGTCGGCGGGCGGGTGAGGCCCAGAATGTTTCGGGGGAGGAGAGGGAGGTGGCGTGGGCTGATTTTTGGGGGTGGGGTGGCATTGAGGAGGACAGAGGCGGAAAGATGGGGAATGGTTGGTTTGGGATGAGTATGGAGTATGGATGAATGGATGGAGGGAGTACTGTAGAGGAGGAGTTGTTTGTGGTTTGTGGTTCGAGAGTGTGGAGAAAAGAGAATGGGGAATAACGGGGGAATGAGCCGATGTGGAGGGGAAGTTTAACAGAGTAAGAGTGAGAAGAGAGTAAGAATAAGACTGTCAGACTGAGCTGTGAGTGGATGGGAACCAGACTCGAGCAAAATGCAAATGCAAATAAACGAGACCCAGGCTGAAAGTTGTCAGTTGTCTGAGAGGCTGGAACGAATGACCTTTTCAAATGCTCAATTCTTATATTCTCACTAGGCGATGCTACCCGAGGTCCAGGGTTTCGGGGACCGAGTTCATTGGGTACAGCAGGGATTGCATTAATAATAATTAGGGAGTGTAATTGAGGCTTGAGGGGAGAACACGTTTTAGACTCGGTGCAGGGCTAGACTGGGATTAGTCTAGTGACCTACTGGATGCCGGTAAAGTACTGCAGCCTGTCAATACTCAAAGTCTGTCCCTGTCAAATCAGTTAGTACTCAAGTGTCAACTGTCTCGAATGCGGGGAGAACTGACCCGAGGCGAGTCCGTGCTTTCCCCGCAATTGTGGTACCCGATCGGCTGACAAGATACAATACTTTAGTAGTTGAGTATACGGAGTAGTACTAACTATAGAAGATACTATACTAGGCTAATGATTTGGTACATAGTGGGTACTCCCCCTTTAGTAGACTATCACCTGATAAACACAAGTAGTGGAAATGTAGTCCAGTCCACTATCCGATCGACGTGGCTTTGGCCACCATTTACCTAGATCACCACTACAACCATACTACTCACTAACTTACGAGCGCCTCCTAAAACTAAAACCCAAACCCAAACATTGGGTCCAACGGAACTAGTCGGATAATCCGCCTGAGTTCATCAGCTCCACCAAGAAGGGCGGAAAAGAGGCTGAAACATGAGTTCACCATTGACATTCACTGCTTCTCGTTCTTTGCGTGGGGCAGGTCGATGCAGTCTAGTCAACGCAGTCTAACATCTAACTTTGACAATTGGTCCCGTCGAGAAAAGACTGTGTAACTTTTGCCTTTATCAAACAGCCATGCTGGTCGTGCCCGGAAGACAGGACTCGGGTAACTTTCGACGTTGACCCCGGATATTTGCAAAGCCGATGGGAGGGTGGGTATTTCTTCCGATTGTGTATTGGTTATTGGTCTATATACGCAAGAAAATGCGGGGGTAGGATATGTCAAAACAGGGTTCAAGATGGGGAGATGGAGATCTGAGATATGGGATCAAGAGGGAGAGAGATATAGAGGGAGATACAGTGGAAGTGGAAGTGGAAGTGGAAGTGGAAGTAGAGTAAAAGTAGTCCAATGAAAAAGTTTAAAAAATGGAAATAACAGAAACAAGCTTAGTCGTAGGGTATCATATCGAAATGCCTGCTAATGCGCGACTGCGATCTTCTGGCTTCGTCGCCGGAGAAGCTGTGTGTGCTTTTTTTTTTCTTCTTTTCTCTGCGGGCGTCGGGTTGCGCCAAATAATATGCAAATGCCGGCCCCCCAATACGAATCATCCATCATTTATCGTGAGCAATTGTAAACTCGCCGGTTCATCGTCGCAGCCCTTTTCCACAGCACGGCCCACAAGATTGGCGTTGGTGGCGTTCGTGTGAGCCGTGGTGGATGCGGCGCCCGGAATTTCAGGAGCCCAAATTCCCGCACTGCGCCAATGAGAAGGTTAAACTGTATTTCCCAAAGCGCTGAAACATTGCGGGCCACCGAACCCGAAAAAGTCTCGGGTTTCTCGTTTGCGAGGGGGATCTGAGTGAGGTCGTCTGAGGACCTCGGGAATAGGCTGGGCGATTTTCAAACGGCAGCGAGATCCAAAAGCAGATAGAGGAGAATCGTATGCGGGTTGTGTGGTTGAGAAAGTTTGAGGTTGTGTGTGTGTTTGCGAGGAAGAAGGGGCCGCCGACGCCGAACGAGGTCGTAAACCCAAAAGACAGAACCACCCCGTCCAAAATGCACCCGAGACCAATAAAAGGGAAAAGAAAAGAAGAAACATGGAGAAAAGAGAAGAGAGAAAAATCGAGCGATCAACATCAAAAGTGCAAAAGGGGGGAGGGGGGAACCTGCCCTCGCCATGATAGGGAGCAAGGCAAGCTCAAAGCTGGAAACCAAAAACAAAAAGATAACGAAACATCAAGACGGATCTCATGTCCCGGACGGACCCGGCCGATCACAGAAGAACACAAGTGATACGACTGCGATGTCGCCGATCGGGACGGAACGACTTGGGATATTCGGGGCCTGCATCACGGTCTCGGTGACCCGAGAAGCCCTGGGCACCACCGCCGCGGCCCTTGGCATTCTGTGAGTTTTGGCGCTGCTGGCGCAGCATGCGAACGACGTCGTAAAAGGCCTTTTCAACATTGATACAGTTCTTAGCAGAAGCCTCGACAAAGTCGCAGCCCAACTCCTTGGCCAAGGCCTGGCCTTCTTGTGCGGAAACGGCGCGCTCCACAGCCTTGTCGCTCTTGTTACCGACCAGCATGACGGGCACGGGCAGGGGTGGACCACCGGGTGTGTGGCTCATGGGGGAGCCTAGGTAGCTCGGGCCGGAGGGAGATCCGGAGCTGACAGACTCCTTGACCATCTTGATCTGGTTGTAGAACTTGGTGATGCGCGAGAAGGAGGCGCGCGATGTGATGCTGTAGACCAGGACGAAGCCCTCACCATCTCGAATCCACTGGTCGCGCAGTGCTGTGTATTCTTCCTGACCCGCCGTGTCCAGCACCTCGAGCATGCATGACTGTTGATCGATGACGACTTGTTTGCGATAAGAGTCTTCGATAGTTGGATCGTAGGTCTCGACGAAATGATTGAGGCAGAGCTAGTGCGGGGGCGAAACAATAGGGGGTTAGTCATTGTGTTCACGGGGGGGAATAGTTCCGTTTGCATGTGCGTTCACGGGTGGTGCATATAGCTGTCATCAAGCTGTACAGCCCATGTCCTAGAAGCTGCAGATTGTCCGGTCGGGGGAGTGGGTTGATCGGGGACAGGAGGGGGTTGACCTACCTGGATTGTGAGGGCCGTCTTTCCAACACCACCATCTCCTAGCACCACCAACTTGTACAATGTCATTTTCCCCGACATGACGGGCAGATGGAAGTCGGGAGCGGTCGGGGGGTAGCAAAGAGTGTTGTGGTTGGTGGAGGAGAGATTCGGAGGGGGGAAGTAGGAGGAGAGGGGTTCAGGGATTGGAGGGTCGCAAAGGGAGTTCCGGAGGGGAGGACTGTCAAGGAGGGGCCTGCAGGTCGAATGGGGGCGGGAGAGGGGGAGAGAGAGAATTAAAAGGGCACAAGAAGAAGCTCCCACACAATATACCCAGATGACGTACGAGGGAGAAGTGATTGAAGAGGAAAGAGAAAATGAAGGGAGGAAGAGAGAGAGAGGGAGAGGGAGAGGATGGGAGAGATGGAAGAAGAGGAGGTGGTTAGTTAGTGGTAGGTGGGTGTGGATTATTGTTAGTGGAGGAGGAGGAGAGGAGAGGAGAGGAGAGGAGGAGAGAGGAAAGACTGGACTGGACTGGGTGATTGTTGGTTGGAGTGGCCCAGGTTCACAAGTAAATTCACCCAGTAGCAGTGAGGCACACTTAGGTTAAGAGAGAGAGGGACTGACTAAAAGAGAGGGCCCCGTTTTGTGCGAAAGTCTGGTCCGGGCAGTGGCTGGAACTAAGTGGAGTGGGAGGGGTTGGCCATGATAGTCCGTAAAAAAAAGAATTGGGTTTTAAATAACGAGATGAGAATGATAGATGGCGAGAGAATAATGGAGAAAGAGCGAGAGAAAGAGAAAAAAGTAAAATCAATGACAAGAGTAGTGGCAGGAACTACTTCCTCATATCTAGTCGCCCATCGGACATACCAGCAATCATTAGGTCCGACACTGATGAGAAAAAGAGAAAAAAAAAAGGAAGACTGCCAGCCTATGAGGGCCTCTCTGGACGGGAATTAATTATTTCTCGTTTTCCCAGCAAGCCGGGCTCTCCCAGAATTGTAATAATCCCATTCCTGTGGTCACCCTTGTCCTAGACTCCTAGAACTCGACCAATTCTCTTCCTAGCGCGGTTAGTTCTTAATCCTGCCATGCTAGCTAATCAGATTCATATCCCTAGTCCTGTAGGAGCTACCACAGGACGACAGAAGTACGAAATGATTGTAACTAGCTATGAAGGGTAATTTATGTTAGTTAGTTAACTCCGTTCTACTTTAGTCATGCCAGTCCTAGAGATTTAAGATCGCTTGTCCACCTCCCTTCCGTGACCCGTCTCGGGTACATGCCCAACGAGGAACCCACTCAGCAGCCCATAGAATTGGAATTAAATCATGATGATACATACTCCCTGATGTAAGCGGAGTCCCTCCTCTTGCCAATCATCAGGCCAATAACTGGTCCAAGCTCAAGGTAGGTCGTTAGACGGTTAGATGTCATAGAAAGAAAAAAAACAAACAAAAAAAAAAGGGAATAAAGTTCAATTGAATTGCCATGCAAACAGAAAGGCCAATTACTCATTGCTGCCCGAGCGGCATGAGATCATTTGCGATCACTGCCGTAACAACCAACAACCTACAAGCCAGCATAGTGTACTGCAGAAAGGATTCTGGCTAAAATGCATCTGTTTGTTCCCAAGCTGATTATAAATTGTGATTGGTACAATCTCTACAATATACAAGACCTCAGTCTCCCAATTAGTCTCTCAATCCAGTACATAGGAATAGCTAACCTAGCTCATCCTATTTATGCAAGTCCTGTACTCAAGTCATTCCCCCCTTTCCTCGACGACTCGACATACTAACCTCCAATCAGTCACAAAAAAGTGATACCACACCCAAAGTACCAAGAGCGGAGATGTGGACGGTAGATTAACCCAAACTCACACACTCAGTCTCAAGCCTCAAAAGACTCAATTCCTACATCTACAACACCACCAACATACATAACCAAATAATCAAGAGAGAGAAATCAAACGAACATTGAAAGCGAAAACGAACAACCACCCCACCACCCAGTCCACTACAGTGCTACTGTACCTTTGGAAAAAAGAGTCCAGTCCACGATTTGACAAATTGACATCCGCCCACTGTGCGGCACTTTGAGTTGTTAGGGCCCACCCGGAAGCTATCCGCGCGCCATCGCGGGAATACACAATGAGAGGGATGATGGATCAGAATGAGGGCACGACCGCTCCGATTGATAAAACAGACAAGAATTTGAAATTAAATAAGGAACAAGCACAAGTACAAGTACATATTCTAGTAATTGAAGAGTACTCGCTCCAATCCTTGATAGAAGTACACTTACCAATTGACTCTATCTCTAAACCGAGAGTAAGTTAAAAAAAAATCTTGTCTATCGTCAGAACCTTCCTTCACGTGGATCGGCCCTTTGGACCATTCGATCATGACCTAGGCTTTTGGGGACACCCGATCCGACCGGAAGGAATTTACTCTTTCGCGGATGGTGCGGTACCTGAGCATAACTTAATTATCAAGTAGGTAGATTTCAATACTATTGCTCCGTGCATATAGATAAGAAATAAGGAGTTGTCGTAGAAGAACGAAATCAGGGGATAAACAAGCAAAACACCGGGGATATTGGATACTTTACATCTGCCAGTGCCAGTGCCTCTCACGTTTCAACGACGTCTGCGTCTGTGTGCACTGTGCACGTTCGCGCGCGGACCCGGGACCGGGCCCGCTCGGGTCGAGGGGGCTTGGTACTTACTGTAAGTACAGAGGTTTTGGGTTTGAGTTGATGGGTGTCTGAAGAGTTTGTTCAAGGGCTTTGCTAAATCTTTGTCCGGGTGGGGGATGAATGTTGTAAATGTAGTCAAAGCTAGCTATGAACCATTTGCAATGGAAACAATACACTCATTAAATAATATCTATTGGATAAATTCCATGAGTGTAGCTCTCAAATCAAGTATCAACTCCATCCTCCGTCCTCCGTCCCGATCAGCCAAAAGCTTAGACAACCCTAACCAAAAACACCCGGAAAGCAAATCAAATCAAAATCAGGCCACGGACAAAATCAATCAAACTCTCCGAACTGAAAGAACGGAGTATTATTCCTACCACCCATCCATCTATCCCTCGGACAAACGGTTCACGGTCGACCAAACAAGCACACGGAAAACCTACCCTAGGGAAAGCTGAAATCCCTTACATAGACTGATAGGCTGTTCAATGTCCAGTAGCTACTCGCAGTGTGAGTGGATAAGAAATTCCGAACGGCTGGGCTGGGCTGGGCTGGCTGGTCCCAGTCGGGGGTGGTCGATGCGAGAGATTTTGCCTCCAAACCACGACAGGAAGCTGCTTTTGCCCGTTGTGGGGACTTGGTGATTGTGGGATTGGAGATTTGTGGATTTGTGGAATTTGTGGGTTCGGCCACTCGGGAGCTTCCACCTCTCGGGCCCAAGCGAAGAGGAGCCGTCCGCTTGGTTGCTGATTGATGATTGATCATTCTTGAAGCCTTGTGGGCGGGTTTTGTTTTTCTTGTTCTTGGAATTGTCATAATATTGGATTGGTGTTAATAGTAATGCAATGTCTTGGGTTATATATAGTTTTGAAGGGTTTATTGAGTGTCCTGAAGCTCTTGCGAGTAGATAGGTCAATCTTGGATGTAGCATGTTTGTATGAAGTATAGTAAGGTAGTTTGCTTAAAGCTTGCTTGCCTTAGGACAAAGTAATTAGCCAGTCTGCTAGATGAATTTACATCTTCAATCAGTAGACTTGTGACCGGGAGTCTTCTCTGCGGGAGAAGAGACCTATCCCTCCTGAACAGATACATAAGTGTCACTACAGAGCAAAACCTCGTCCTAGGTCTGCACGTGGTAATGCCCAGCAACTTGTAAGTGCCGACCTTAAATTTTGTCTCCACAATACTGTTTCACGGGCTGGCTGGGCTTCACTACGGCACAATCGGAGGTGTTTCCAAGAGTGGATTCGTTGCTGCCCTACATATGTAATCGAGATTCAGGGGTTTGTCTATTGACTGCGCCTTATTCAAAGCTCAGGTTCAGGGTGGAGGCATCATATCCTGCCCTATAGGCAATTCGAGCTATTTACAGGAACAGCAGGAAGTACTGTATCTAGAGACGATCCCTGCAATATATACTCCGAGATCAACCGCTACCTAACCACCATCCATACTCCCGCGATTCCTGCCTTGCTATTTCATCATGTCTACGACGGGAGGTACCAACACAATCATAGGTTGTAACCATGTGGAGACTCATCTCCAGCCTTCCACACCGTATACCCATCCTGGTTAACTCACCAAGCTACCTCGTCGCCAAAGGAACCGCTCACATGGAGAGTAGGTCCCGGGGCCATGGATGGATGCTCCCCTAGGCACACTTAGGCCTTAGCAGCCTTAGCCACCCCCCTTGACACGCCCACGTCAATAAATACCAAGCCCGGCCACTGGCCCAAGTCTGGGCGCATCCACCCGCGGAACGGCGCGTGGATTTCCCGCTGATAGATCGTCCACTTGAAGGGGGAGGAGAAAGAAGCCTGAAGGAGAGTCGGGGATTGTGTGCGGTGGGGATCCGGGCTGGTACTTGATTTTCAGGGATAGTGTCAGCGAGGTTGCGATTGGTAATTCCCTGTCGGAAGAATGATCGGGTAGAAAGATTTATTTTACGAGGCAGTTCTGATTATTCTTCGGGTGATGCCGAGGTTGAAATCTTTGAAATGTTAGGTGCTGTTGTCTGCTGAGGAGCTACCCCGTGCTCCTCCGAGGTGCTTTGATGGTGGTTTGGTCCGTGGAGAAGGCGTGTGCGAATGGGCCGCTGATTGATTACTGATCGAGTGATTGATTGTGCAACAAAACTGAAATGGAAATTCTGGGCCAGTTCTTCCGGGTGCCTAACGGAGTCCGACCATGGGCTGTTTGAATTAGGGGAAGGCTTGTTCTTGGCCGTGAGCCCACTAGATGACGACAATCACGATATCACATAGTTCCTGCTTTCCCCCTTTCCTGATTCTCTCTTTCTGATTCTCTTGGCTGCTAGTGTTGATAACTTTCCTATTGTGGATGTTGCTAATTACTGTAGCCTTTGTACTTAGGTCCAGCCTCGCCACGCCATCGTCTTCTAGAGCTATCCATCGAAGGATGCTAAGGAGCTTAGTGACCATGACAGCTCCATGCATAGCCCAAACTGCTGATGATCACAGGCAACTCGGAGATTCACTCCCCAAGCCGTAGTGATGTACAGCACTTACGAAGTACTTAGGACTTCGCTTCTTGGCCCCCTCAATCCTTCTGCCTCGCCCCGTTGCCCCCATCGTATCCCAAGCAGGGTTGCACTTCTCCCCCAAACACGGAGCATATCCCTGCACTTAACAGCGTCAGCTACCTGGTTTCGCGGAAAGGCCCGACACGAGCGGAAAATTATAAACGGGATAGAGCAGGGATAATGAAGGGGCCAAACAGAATATTCTCCTCATCTCCAATCGTCATCCTCCATTTCTTCCAGAAAAGACAGGGGCCCCCTCGTCTGTAGCGGATCCTCCCGTCCTTCCTACTGTCCGACCGTTAGATGGAGTCGCCATATGGCATTGGCTTTCCGTGTCAACGGCCCGCTATGGTCTCGCCCTGGCCTGACCTGTGACGGACGGGATGATGCGAACGGGTAGACTGCCCTGGGCTTGGGGGGGCTTGGCTTATGAGGACTGGGTGTTTGTGATTTGTCCTCCAATGATCTTGTATTTGGACGTGTTCCCGGTCCGGTCTACGGCGTGATCTCCGGCTTCTCTCGCTTGCTTGCGTCGCTTAGCTGCTTCGCTCTTTTTCCCTGAATCTATCATCAGGGATCAGGGTATCCTAGTATGCGCTGTGCAGGAGATACCCTCGCTGCAGCGGCACGAAGTACGCGTTCATGCATCCCGCGCAGCCATTTCGTTCAGCGTGACTGATGATGGCCCAAGAGATCGGCAGGGACATTTCCAGTCGCCTGGATCCTGGGTAAGCTATCTCATAAACGGGGCAATCGCTAAGTTAGTCTGAATATCAATTGAGGAGTCTGAAAGAAGCTCTGTTTCACTTTCAGGGGGCTTGTGGCTCATCGTGCCTCCATAAAATGAAGAGAAAAGAATTTAGCTTCGGCCTGATTCCGGGGCTAGTACAAAGTCACCTTCGTAAGACAGTGATAATCAAGCGCTTTGTTTATGGTCATCTTCAGGGGGGAGAATATACCCAAGGTTTTGAGATGAGTGGCTTGGCGATTCGTCGTCGACCGGGGGTCGTGTTTCGAATGGAACATTCGATTGGGGGGGCGATGGGTCGAGCTACCATCCTTAGCTTGCCCCGTCAAAATCAAAGCCCCATCGAATAGTGCTGATGGAAACGCCAATCCAATCCGAACGAACTCTGGCTTTTCTTGTGTTCTCATGATGGAGCTTCGAGAACATATCGAAGGCTGGATCTGCGTCTCCTGAGTTGCGAATGACATACCCTGGCCCAGAAGTGGGGGTGCTTGGATGTCAAGCTGATATCTTGAAAGCCTTCCGACTGAGGAAACTCAATCAGTTGCGATCAGATCGGCTTTTCCTAACTTCCTAAGTAAGCATAGCACCAGAATTTTAGGACGGATCCGGTATTTAGATGCGAGTAACTGAAGTATTAGTGTCATTCAGTGGGACTTGGATTGGCTGCCCTCGGGTTGCACAAAATGTAATTATGCACTAATATGTCAGATCTCAATGCCCATTCAATGCATGGCGGTCATAACCAATTATACTACTCTTTGACCGTCTAGTCTGAATCTTTAACAAAATCCTCGCCAATCAATCTCGCATACAATGGCATTGACGATGAAAAGAGGCTTAAGGTTGGGACGCAATGTAACCCAGCGCAGGGACTACGGGACTACAGAATACCGCGCTTACTTGATACTAGATAATGAACTTTGACTTCGAGAATCATTTGTTTCCTTCTCCTGTTTTGATGTTCGGAGAAGAGCAGAAGTGCCCGTGATAGTAACAAGATTCCTGCCTGCTAGATTCCAACCTGTGTATTTAAGCGCTCTTGTCGTTGATCTTGAGCAGCTCAACCTCGCTGTGAGATGATCAGTGTCTGAAAAAGCATTGTACGATGGGAGCCACCCTGCAAGAACTTACAAGATCAGAGTAGAGCCAGCGGGGATCTTGCCAGCGGACCTGTGAAGGATACCGTTAGTGACAAACAACGACAATCGACTGATACAGCGATTTATGGACTCTTATTGTTCGAGCCATATGTCCACTTACTTGTCACCGTAGCCGTAGTCACTAGCTTAATGTCAGCAGCAGTTCGCCAGAGCCTTCGTTCGGTTGGTACTTCACTTACGGAGTAATGGTGAGAATGGACTTTTCACCCAAAGTCATCTGCTGGACACCCTCATCCCAGCCTATTCAAAGTGTATCAGCAACTCAATTTATTATTTGCAAGATCATTCCAACCAATCCAAGTATTTGCAAAACTGTCAAAGGGAGGGGTAATATAAGAAGGCAAAATTACCCTTGATGACCTGACCAACACCAATCTGAACATTCAAAGGGCCACGACCAGGCGAGCGAGAGCTATCAAACCTATTAAACCGGTATCAGTGCCTATAAATCTCAAGTTACAAGCCCGGTTACCCCCGATTATCTCGTTCAACTCACTGCTTGCCCTGGAATCCCTTGTTGGCCTTCTTGGCATCATAAAGCCAGCCGGTGTAGTGAATCGCGACCTTATCGCCCGAAGCGGGCGAGTCGGAGCCGTTGCCACGGGTAATAATCTTGCGCTCGACACCCATATTGATGATTATTTGATAATTGTGGAATTGGGGTTGATAGATGGAGGTCAATGGTGGATGGGAGGACGTTTGAAAACGAGGGGCAACGCTGATTCGCAATTTTTCTTGAGAAGTGGGGGTGCAGGCGGCAAGAGCGGCTGGGCGCAATGCTGAGGGAAACCTCAAGTGACCTTCACCGAGTGGTTCATAAATAGTAATTTAGGTCATCTAGACTATTTCATTTATATGAATCTTCGAGATTCCTGATATCCAATGAAAATTTTGTGCTTCACTAGGAATATCCCTGAGTTCTTGAGCCTTTAAAAATCAGATCCATGATATGATTATATAATCACACCTAGAGCCCGGGCGGTTTGGGCGGGTAGTTAGGAACGACAGGGCTTGGCTGCCTCTACCATGGCGGAGCTTTCGGAATATCGTCAGCGTTAGAATACTTAGTAATATGTGGTGCGAGAAGCCTACTTGTTTCTTTAAACAGAGACATCGATTCTTCGTCATCCTTGGAGACCGGTAGCCGAGATTCGGAAGCTGGGGCTTGCGGTGTAGGATCGTCGTTGATGTGAGAAGCGTCTGGTCCTGAAATGATATTGCCGAACACGAGAGGAGCTTCTGGTCCAGAAACGATGTTCCCGAAGACGACCGAGCATGGACTAGCTGGCAGTTGTCTTTGAATTTCCACTATCCTCCCTGGAAGGCGTCGTCCCACGATTTCGTCGTCGACCCACGTCTCGCATATAGTCGTCATCCAATGCCGAAGAAGGCGCATTTCTTTCCACGCTCGGACTGCGTCCTTCGATGTACTCCCTCCAACTAACTTTGCTCCTCGGAGATACTCGTTGTCTTTGATGTTCCCAGTGCTGGTACTGTTGCTGACCAGAATTCTTGTCGAACAATGCTTCTCCCTGGCTCCTGAGAGTGCCTGCGGCACGCTCGAGCCGAGGCTCGACTGGTACAGGTTTCGATGTATCATGAATTGCATACCAGTCTTTCACTGAAAGCCCTCCTTCTTGTGGCTTGCTGGGATTTGTATCAATGGGCGCCAACGAGGGCCGGGCTCCGAAAACTGGGTATGAGGACTGTGCTAGTTGTCGGTTATAATCCATCATGCTTGAATATGATGTCTGCTGATCATGGTCGTGCGGATGGTAGACCTCTGAAGCCCAAGTATCGACTTTTTCATTCGGCGGATGAACGGGGCCAGTGGAATCATCTTCATATTCATCGAAAAAATTAAAATCGGCAGACCGTATTTCATCATGTTCCTGACTGGCAACAGTCGACCTCCCAACTTCCGAGAACGTGCCTCTCAATACACTGTCAATTGACTGTTCCACCTCATTCATTTCTATTGATGTGACCTGGGCACGGCTCAGATAATCTGGTGTTTCTCCTTGACTTTGCTCCCATGGGCTTGTCATTGACCATTCTCGTTCATATTGACGGTAGTTGATGAGACTTTCTGCCGGTGCATCCGTTGGCTGAATTCTGGCATGTTGGTAATAAGCGTGGCTAGAGATACTCTCGATTCCGACCTCTTTGAGCGAGGGGAGCAATTGGTCTTGTTGCAGACCTGGGCTCTCTTCACCATGAGTCTGGGGCCTAGGAACATATTGTTCGAATGCGTGTGCCGGATGTCTATTTTGTGGCGCAGGATCATAATGCTCGGATCCGTATGCCCTATTTTGTGACGTGTGGTGTGGAAAAATATCGCGTGATTGGGTCCGAGTTTGCTGGTAGTCCTGAACAAATTTCCCGTCGAAGAAGGATGGTTGCCTATGGTCAGCCTCCCGAGCATATTGCGTTGACTCATTGGTATACACCCTTCTTCTCTGGTCATAAATATGGTCTGTGAGACCTGGAATTTCGCGTGCTTTCTTCATTTCTACGCCAGCGATAATGTCCTCAAATTTCCATTCCTCAAAAACCCGCTGATAATAGTCCTTGACCTATCATATTCGTTGTATCAGCAATACGTCTTTCGATATATCTGGTATGAATATAAGACTCAATCGCAATGATCTCACCATTTGAGGGGTTTTTCTCTTCATTGAATTTGCAATACCCTCAAAGTCTAGACCAAACTGAGCCAGCAGCTGTGGAAAAGTCTGTTTCTCATCATCAGACCAGTAGCTGGTAGGTCTTGTTATTGTTGAGCTTGTTGCCCCCGGATCATGTAAGATCGCTGCGTTGTCCATGGTCGAAGTTTGAATATCATGCGCTACAGGCGATCCCGGCTCGTCGACCTGGTCATTCATAGCCGATGGATCACCGGACATAGAGGGCGAGCCTGACGCTGCTAATGGTCGAGGAATAGGCACATTTTGCTTCGGAGCAATTCGACGGTAAGGTTGCAAACTGTCCGGTAGATCGACTGGCGGCGGGTCAATATAAGGTGAGACGTGTCTCCCTCGGGCCGGATACATGGATGGCAAGGGTTCCGAGAATTGAATGTCTCGAATCTCAAAACTGGGGTCGATTTTATGATTCTCGCTCGGATCGGGAGGAACCACATTGATCCTGATCATCCTGGTCGTATCGCTTGATGTGTCGGTATCCAAGGCATCATCACTACCGTCACCTTCATCTCTCGGAAGACATGCCAGTGAAATCTCCTCCAGATGCTGTCCAACGTGAGTTGCATATGCCTTCTTAGTCTGCCAACCACTCTGTGAGCACAATGCACACCTGTGATTCTTGAATTCTGGTGTTAAGTCTGTCTCTTGAGCTTCTGCGATTGCGGCGGTCAAACGGTGCCCAGTTAGTACAATATTGTGTTCCTTGGTCAGATGGTCCACGAACGACTGCTGTGTGCTAGTGGTCGCTCGGCAGGTAAAGCAGCGCCATTGCTGAAGAGTAAAATGCTCATTGAATTCGTGATCCACCCATAGCTGACGGGTTGGAAATGTTTTCAGAGCATCTCGGCAATCTTCGTGTGTGCATAAATACGACTGCAAGTCGGCGAAAACATGCATTCTGTTCAATTAGAAACTTTCCCACGGTAGAACAGCACTCATGCAGAGACTTACTTCCACTCAATTCGATTTCGCACAGACACAGTTCTCCCGCAGTAGTCGCATTCAAAAGGCCGCCTGTATTCCTGGGGAGGGGGAGGCACTCGGGGTCGGCCGTGGGCATTTTCCCCAGCAATCGAGAGGAAGGAAGTGTGGGAAGCAACAGTGGCAGCATATTGTGAGACTGCAGGAATGGAACTTCCGATACCAGAGTCGTGAAAGATGGAATGGGGCTTGAAAAATGTCTGGGCGTCCCTTACTGCCAATCGTTCTTCCTCTTCTTCTTTTTGAGCTCGAATGCGAATGGACCTTTCCCAATTGGCCTCTGCCAGCCGCTCTACAAGGTGAATTGGAGCATTCAGAAACCTGACCGGTATGTAAGCATTCACCATAGAAAGAAGTCTTCGCGAGGGTACCGACCTATCTCGAATACGCATAGCGTAAGGCTGAGCTTCGTGAGATAGCCGGAACAGATTCTCGGTGGGAACAGGGTGCGCTTCCACCTTACGATACAAACAGGAGACATTTTTCTCAATCACTGGCGCAAGATCCACTAAACAGCTTATATAGCAGTGAAGGCGCCCAAGCTGATTCTCTTGACGCTCAGTGGTTGACGATGAATCATCGGAAGTCTCGTCATCGGAAGATGAGTCGGATCTTTCTTCGGCGCTGAGCGTTAATCTTGCTTTCTCCAACTGCGTCTCGAGCTCCTGTGTAAGAGCTTTCCTAAGCCTTTTCTCGTTCTGTCGGCTTTTTGTAGTCTGCTCGCTACCCATGAAGTAGGGAACAAGAACTCTGCCGATACCAGTCAAGTTCTCGAGCACGTTGATCTTCAAGTCGCTCGATTCGCCCAAAATCTCGTCAAGGCGTGCAGAAGGAAAATTTTCTCCCCATAATCGAAGGCTCTCGACATCTCTTTGCAGAGTCCGTTTGTGCAAGGTAGGAGACTTTGATCGAAATTGTGATTTCCACAGATAGATAAGTGCAGCTGAGCATGTCTGGTACAGAGTTTCAACGAACCCGACGTTCGGGTCTTGAGTACTGTGATCGATTCTAGACACGAACCAGTCACTAAGAAAATCAGATTTTCCTTTTGCGGCTTTCATCCTGCTTCTGGTGATGGAATATAGGGTCTGTCAGCTAGAAGAAAATATGAGGTGGTGTTGGATGTGAGAGGGGCTGAAAATTGGAGGTCGGAGAGCGGTTAGCCTGTCAACCTTATTAGCTGGACAAGTCAGGGGGCGCGACATGGTGAGGCTGACCCCGCCAGCTGAGAGTCCTGAAAGTCTGCATGAACAACTTCTCCGATGTCTAACAGCCTACTATCGGACTTGGTCGACTGAAAGACACGACGATGAAACATCCATTTCCGCCAAAAGACCGGAAAGAATTTGACATCGCAATCATCTGCGCGCTCCAGCTAGAAGCCGACGCTGTAGAGTCAATATTTGACAAATTCTGGGACGAAGATGGCGATCGATACGGCAAAGCAGCTGGAGACAAAAACGCATATCGGACTGGGGTGATCGGGAATCACAACGTCGTACTAGCATACATGCCGGGCATGGGAAAGGTTCACGCAGCAAGCGTCGCAATCAGTTGCTATTCGAGCTTTCAGGGCATTCGACTGGCATTGATTGTCGGAATCTGTGGAGGCGTGCCACAAGGCGCTGAAGATGGGATATTTCTTGGTGACATTATAATCAGCGACGAAATCCTAATGTACGACTTTGGGAAGATGTATCCCGGGGGATTTCAGCGCAAGGACACAGTGGCTCGTTCAGCCGTGGACAGCGAAGTACCAGCTTTCCTACGAAAGTTGAAAAGTCCCAGGGGTCGCCAATCTCTACTCGGAAGAACAAATCATCATCTCACTGGTCTACAAACACAGGGTGACGATTATCACTGCCCCAGCAGACAACTGGATCAGCTTTTTGAACCAACATATCATCACAAGCACCGTGGTACCTCGAAATGCAGAAAGTGCAAGAAGGGTGAGCCTTGCAAAAAGGCGCAAAAGTCCACGTGTGAGGTATTGAAATGCAACCCCAAGAAATTGATACGTCGTTCGCGCAAGAATCCTAGTGGAATAAACATTCATTTCGGGCGGATAGCCTCAGGTGATATGGTTATGAAGTCTGGTGTGGACCGGGATAGGATAGCTGCGGAGGAAGATGTGATCGCGTTTGAGATGGAGGGAGCTGGTGTCTGTGGTAGTATGCCATTTATCGTCATAAAGGGGGTATGCGACTATGCCGACAGCCACAAGGACAAGCAATGGCAGAAGTATACAGCTGGGGCAGCCGCCGCTTGCATGAGATCATTGTTGGAACAGTGGGCAGCCGTCGATCACGCTGAACAAAGGCGTATTCATATCAAAGACTTGTTGAACGGGGAGCCAGAACCACCCATCAAAACTCCCTCAAAGATCCAATCAACCCGAGGCGATGAAGGATATCATTCACAAAACAGTTACGATAGCAGCGATGGTGAGATAACGCAAGGTAAGCCATGGCTCTTACTCAGGGATATTGACTTCCCAATTGACAATTACAGTCATCTCACGGATTGAGTCCTGTTTTAAGAGCACTCTTGCCTACTTCAAGCAATACCGAAAGTATCTGCCTCGGGATATTGATCTCAAAAGGACATTGAAAACACAGCGTGTTATCTTCGCGGATAATGTGAAGGGTCTGTCGTCAGATGCAACTGATTCTGTCGACGATCACCTGGGGTCGTCGAAAAAGGTTTGTCTACAGGCAGCTCTAGAGATAGAGAGGAAACTTGAGCATATTCAAGGGCTCACCAAGCACCTTCCTGCCGCTACTAAGGCAAGAGAACAAAGCAAGAGTGCCACAGAAACGTTGAAGGTACATTAGCCCCCGGATAAAAACTGGCATGCCAATGCTAATTGGTGCACAACTAGCATGCTGTCGAAGACCTCAAGTCTCTCATGCAGGTCTTCGCATCCTCAATCCCTCAAACCAACCAGCCCTTCCCATGGGTGGAGCCTAACAAGGCCGAGACCACCAAAAGTCGGCGCGAATTCCAACATTTCCACATTGTCCAGCAAGCGGCGGGCAGTCTCTATGATGCACTTGGAACAGCTTGCAACTTACACACTATCCATGATGTTCATCTTTCTCTTCAACCCGACCTTGATCGAACCTCGACGAGGGTGCGATTCGATGTGGCCTTTTCCCAACATTCTATGCCGTCAGGCACTGCAGTTTGGATCAACGTCGAATCAACCATCAAATCTGTCGAAACGAGTTCAGACCCGGGTTCCACGTCGAGTACGACAACCATGATCCCTCTGAAACGACAATCAAGCCAGAAGGAGGAAAAGCTGTCTTCGACAAGGGTTCGTAAAACTGTACAGTTCCATCTTCAACCGATGCCTGCCCTGCCACTGCACCCGGTACAACCATCTGCTGGAATACCAAATCTGCATTTGCAGCGGAACTTCTGCGCCGTGGTGAAAAGGTCACTCCATCAACGGATTTGCAATGGCTGTATCGGCCTGCTTGGGGACAGCGAATCCTGTAAGCACTTGGCCTACTTGGGAAGGCAGGCTGAGAGCTCGACTACGCCCACATCCTTGTCTCAATTAGTCTCACTCTCAAGAGCAAATCCTATGAAAGAGATGGGTACTTACGAGCGTGTACGGCTGGCAAGATATCTCGCTACCGCTGTTCTCTACTACCATGCTACACCTTGGTTGAGAAAAGCATGGTCAAGTGACGACGTCTATTTCTTCGATGATCATGATGCCGCTCTTCAGCAAGAACGCCAGCGTATCCCGTATATGACGGCCTCTGTCCATGCATCAAGCTCTTCAACGCAATCTCAATCCCGATTATCCGATTACCATCACATAATTCGTAACCCTGTTTTGTTTGGTCTAGGTGTGATGTTTCTGGAACTCGCATTCCAAGCTCCTCTTGGAACTTTACAACAGCCAGTCGATCTGGAGAAGGGAGAAACATGGGGATTTGTGGAGTACTTTACGGCACACAGGGTCGTAGAGCAAAGCCACAGCAAGATCAGCACGAGATTCAAAAGGATAATCAAACAGTGTTTGCACTGTGACTTTGGGCATGACAGTGATTTCACAAGTCCTGCGCTTCAGCAGGCGTTTCACAAAGATGTCATCGCTGTTCTCGAGGACCTGGAAGAAGTTTTTCGGGATTTGCAACTTGAATAAAAAATATTCAGACCTGTCAATGTCGTTTTTTTGTAGGGGTCTCTGTGATTACACACTATTTTTCCTTTTGGGGGTAATATTTTGGCAATGTCTCAGATGAAAGCCTGGACATCGGGACGACCTCTAGCCAAGCTGATTGATTTGAACCAAGACATCGCTTTGCCACCTCTATTTAACTATCAATATCTAAGAAAACTGGACTTTTATAGACACCACCAGCCCAGAGGCATATGCAAGCACAAAGGTTCCATCATGATACTCCACAGCAGAAGACCGGTAGTCTGGAGGGAACCACAGCAGATTTCTTCCGTCACGTACCAGCCATTCCACACCGAGGAATGCCGATCTCTGACCCCATACACTATCGGATTGCAAATTACCTGATGCATCAGTGTCGGGCTGGAGACTAATCATCCCACGATTGGTCTCCAAGAATTGCCCGTCAGACGTGAAACGCAAACTTGTTATCGCTGCGCCGGTTCGGGGAGACAACTTCTGTCCACGCTCTGTCACGACGTGGTGTATCCATATTGTCGAGTCGTTTAATAGAATAGCAATGAGTTTCTCATCTGGAGACATGGCAATTGCTTCAGTGACGGAGTATCTTAAGGTGTAATTGGTCGCAACCCTTTCATTGCTGGGCAAGCCATTCGTTGTAACATCCGGATTAACAAAACTGCCCACATGCCGCATCTGATACTCTGCAAGATCATAAATTGATACTGAATTTCCGTCCGATGTGATGATCTTTTTGCTGGTGGGTGAGAATCTCATGAGTACGACTGTCTTGTCACAAGAGCCAGTCCATCGCTCCTTGCCACTGTGAACATCCAACACGTGGATTCCTTTCATCGTGCTATAAGAAAGATACTCATTATTCGGTGCAAAGACAATTCCTCCAATATAGGGGATGTTCTTGGTCCACCGAATTTGTTGATCGTTCTTAACATCCCACAGAAAGATCGTGTGTCCGACATTCCCGATTATGGCAAATGCTATCAAGTTCCCATCATGAGAATAGGCCAGCCGTCGAAAAAAACCCTCATAATAGACTTGTTGTTTTCCTTCTGTCGTGTCCATATCCCAAATCCGAACGATTCGAGATGACGATGTCGAAGCTACTCTTCGGCGGGTCGGTGAGATGCGTAGCATTGTCACCGTTGTTTTTTCGTCGATTGGATGTGGAAAATCCTCGCTTAATGCAAATTCAGAGGAATATTTCTGCCCAGATAGTAGGTGTGTTCGACTGTGCGGACCTGGTGACTCTTGTAACGACTTTGAATCCCAAAGATGGACTCTGCTACCGCCAAAAATCGCTATGATTTTGCTATCAGGCGAGAAAGCAATATTTCTGATATCGTCGCGACTAAATTCGTACATCTCCTGTCCTGTCGCTAGATCCCAGATTTGAACATGTTTGTCATATGTGACCAAAGCAATCACCCTGCTATCCGGTGATACCATCAACCCCTTAACTAATAAGCCACGACGACCAAGTTCCCGTTGCATCTCACCAGTGGTGATGTCCCAGACTTGGATTCCGTTAAATTCGGAGGCAATTGCACAAAGCTTGCTGTTGGGGAAATACGCGATCGCCCAAACTGAGCCCCTAGTACCACTTATATGTCGTACAATCTCGCCCGTTCGACGGTCACGAATTGCAGCTCCGGGTATTTTGTCTTGTAAAGTCGCGACTGTCTCACCATCTGGCGAAAAGACAATTGTTCCGATGTCCTGGCCGTATTTGGCCGAAATATTTTCGCAATCTGGAAAGGTCCAGCACTCGGATCTGTTGTCAAGCCTGTGCGAGGCCACCATATCTGTATGTGAAGAAAACACAGCATCGCTTGCGAAGATCTCATGAGGGATTTTCTGAGATTCCCCGCCCGTAATCACATCCCAAATTCGCCAAGTCTTGTCTGCAGAGACTGAAACAAGCCGTTGCCCGCTGTCGGTGAAGGTGATTCCGATAATTCGCCGGGTATGGCCCCTAAGTATCTGCTTTTCCTCTCCAGTTGCTGTGTCCCAGAGACGGATTGTCATGTCACTTGAAGCGGATGCAAGCGTTCTTCCATCCGGTGAGAAGATGACTGTCGTGACCTCCCTTTATGTCCCTCAAGGGTCTGGAGACAAGTACTCCAATCCGTTTCGACTTTAGGAAGCTGCGTGATCCACTTGGGAATACACCGGCTGAACATATTCTTGATGATACTCTTTTCGGGAGCAAAAACCAGGGCAGATGAATAAAGTTGAAGCGGGTCTTGATCCACACATGACCTACAGTTCAGGATGAACCTGACTGCATCTTGCAAGAAGGCGTTTGCCTTGACACTGCCTGTCTATACATGGTAAATACTATCGTCAGCCTGCGTATAAAAGATTGCTTGACCTGAGTACTAACTTGCACAAGCTTTTGTAGGCTTCGTATCATGGAGATACTCCCTGAAATTTTTCCCAACAGACTTAGTGCTTCAAGCCAGTAAAGGAAATACTTCTCAAAAAACTCCATAGCCTCGTGATCATCTGTGATATTGCTTCCGCTCTTTTCTAGGTGGTAGACCCAATATGAGCACGCATATCGAATGTGGGCCGGCAGTGCAGCATGGATTTTTATCACTGGAACATGCACACGAGCTGCTCCTGAGATCTTGAGGCCACAGATATCCTCTTTCAAGTAACTACCCGAGGATAAAAGGCGTAGACATCTCATGGCAATCATTTCGTGTGTAGCTTCTTCGCTGATCCAGAAAGGACTGTTTTCTCGCTTGGCAGGGTCGACTAGAAAATCTCGAAAAGATAGATGAAACAATCTGACAGGGCCATAAATCGATTCTGGAACACTGAGAACAGAGTGGAGAGTCACCAGTCGACGACTGATAACCGATTTCGAGATTTCAAGTAGCCCCGCCAAAGAAGAGATAGATAGTGGTTCGGCTAGAAGCACGATGGCACCAACGACCATCTGAAACTCTTCAATGAGAGAGTTCTGAGCTGACCCAGACCCCACGGTTAACTGGTCAAGGATTGGTCGATAGGTTGCATCAAGCTTGTCTAGCTCGGATTCTGGAAATCTCTCCTGATATTCCAAGATCTTTGCAAGTTGTCCTGCAGGATCAGACCAGGCTGGGTCACCAATGAAACGGCAAACAGTAGCTGCAAAAATGAAAAGCGGCACGGCCATATGGACAAGTGCATCCATACTTTGGCTCCCAGGCCAGCCTTCTGAGAGTTGGAGTTCGCTTGGTGTGATATTATTGTAGTCTTCCTTGATTCTTGCGAGCTCGTAATTCAAAAACGCTGCAATGTCGTGGCTTATGATAGGCTTGGGTATCTCATGAAGAACGAGGTCCTGGTATTTGCCATGGATTGATTTGAACCCGAGTCGAACTGGCAACTCGGGTCTGCTGGTCAGGAAAGCCCTCAACCGTACCGACCTTAAGCTTCTGCCGAGAGATATCAAATGAATGATGGCCCTGATATCCTCATCTCGATCACATTCATCAAGGGCATCAATTACGAGTACAACCGTTTGCGTCAGACTTGGCTTTAGTCTCTCCAGAGGCTTCAATATGAGTTGCTCAAATTGCTCTCGTAGAGTTTTTCCGACAATCATCGAGTCGCCTTCAACAGCATTACTGATGTGTGCTGCCACGCCTAGTATCTTTATCGCAAGCTAGGAAGCCAAAGTCGTGAACAACCGGCTCGCATTACCCCGATCACGCTCGCCTCTCTTGAAGAAAAAGCTAGCACCAAGGATATTCTTGTCGGATAAGGTTTACGCGACCGTCCTTGATACAGTTGACTTTCCTGTGCCAGCCATCCCCTTCAACCAGAATATACTTTCACTCTCGCGGGCCTCTGCTCAGTCGATAATCTGCCGACGAAGAGCCACTCGTGTCTCAGGGTGACAGCGGGGATCATGCTCGTCGTCATGAGAATCAAATGCTGCCCCGCTCGCAATAGGAAGGTGTGAAAGAATGGCTGTCTGAGCCATGTCAAGAACCTGTACTCTATAGGCCCAGTTAGTGCAAACCCTTATTCGAGAAACTGAACACGTACGTCTGATCGATGGTAAGTGTGGCTGAAAGTGTGTCTCGATATCTCTCCAGATTTCTGACAATGCCATTCACCTCTCCACTCTCAAATGGCCATTTCAAAAAACGAAGACCAAATCGACTCATCATACGAGTTCCCCCAGCATTGAGCTTTTTAGTCAACTTTGCTTCGATCTCTGATAACTGAGAAGAACAGCCATAGAGACTGGTACGCAAGTGTTGCGAGGTCTGTAGCTTCGCGCCATTTGGACTTTCCAACAACTCTCGACCTCCTTCAAGAGTTATACTCAGTCGGTCCATTTCCCCTTGAAAATTCTCGATATCTGACTTTGCGGCTTTCACTTCCTTGGAGAATTGAAATAAGAGCGTAGCTATCTTGGCGGTAAGATCTAGCACTGCAATAACATTTGCGGCTGCTGATAGACCATCCATGGTTATCGAACGGGAGGCCAAACCTGAAAATGCAAGATAGTTGACTCGCCCAGCCTAAATGAAAGCCACTTAATCACAATACAGCCTTTGTAGGCAACGCGAGGTTTGTTAAAGCTCACTTCCAAGCAGGATAGCGGTGTGCGCGGGGTAAGCATGTTCAAATATGATCAGGGCGCTTCGAGGAGGCTGCTTCGCCACAACCTGCGCCACAAAGCATAGGTGATATGAACATTCAGAAGTAGTGTTAACATATCGGTATTTTTTGGAAGATTGACTAATCTGTGATGTCCAATTGGAAACCCATTTTATTTCATTCAAAGCTCACGCTTTTTGAATATCGTTAAGATAGGACGTCACCCTCTCAACCAGTATCCGCCTCGGCTCCGCCTGATCAGGATCACTCAGTGCATGAGAAGCACCAGGGATAACCATACTCCTATGATCCCAGAATTGCCGCCCGCCAGCATTAATAGCCTTCTTCCAACGCCGAAGCAGCCCTTCCTTATCCACCCAATCAGGAACAGACTGGTCACGACCAGAGTACAACACCAGTAACTTCTGGTTCAACAATCCCCGTGTCCCCACCTTTCCAAATGTCGCATCCAATCGTGCATCGCTCAAATCCGAACTGAACAAATCATCCTCGGACGGCTTCTCGGGACTGTCGGGGCTGACCAAGCTCAGGAATCGCCGACTGCTGACGGGTGCTGTTGAGGGATATCCGATGCGGCTAGTCACTGAAAGAGGAACAACGGTGTCCACTGATTCTTTCAGCTCATATGTGTTGCGCTTCGCGTCTGCCACGGCCTTATCATACATCTCCCGCATAGCGGCGGGACTATCCCTGGCTGTGCCGCACTTGACAACCCACAAAATTCCCTCGCGATCTGAAACAGGTGCCTGCATAATTGCGCCGTCCACTGGTGTTCGTAGAATCGGCTCCCAGCATTTATCCAATACCGGGTGCGCGGGTCGAGGATTCGGGCAGTTGATATAGTGCATCACGTCCTGGCTGCCGGTCGAGTGGCCCATGATGACTACCTTTCCAGCTCCATAGTGAGGCTCCTTGTACGCGCGGATGTATTCAACCGTCTGCGCGATCTCGTCGATGTCGGTACCGAGTCGACCCATACCCCACCCGCCGTAGGAGCAGGAGAGGACCAAGTTGAAGACGGTCCATTCGGTAGATTCGAGGGCTCGCACGATGCCACTAAGGTATTCGACTGTGCCGAGACCATCGCCTAACCCGCCGACAAAGATGAGAGTGTGTGGTTTGCGGGGACTGCCATTGGTGTATTCGAAGGAGGTGAGGGTGGAGGTCTGGTAGGAGAGTGGGAGATTAGCGTTCGTGAGTCATGTAGGACAGGGTAGAGGGGCCAGTACAATATGGTGTAAAATTCCAGCCTGGCCTCGGGCCAAAGATGTGAGGATTTTGAGTTCCATTGTGCTCTCAGGTGGTGGATTTTGTGGGGAGTTGATTGAAAGATGAAGATTGAAACGTCGAGCTGTGCTTGCATGCACGTCAGATCAGATAAGAGTCTTCCGCATCAGATAAGCAGCCGGAACCACCTAACCTTACCAAGGGAGCAGGCGCGGCTGTGGAGTTACGCAAGGCGGCATTCGTGGAATATGACAAAGCACGTTGTTTTATCGAAGTTATTTTCTCTGTCGTGCGATGGAAATTGGGAACAGCGTACGAAGAATGTGTACGCTGAGTAATCAAGGAAGCAGCAGAGTCAAAGGCCCAATAGTGATTGTAGTGATCTACTACTGAAATTTAATGAAGGGGAAATCGATAGAAAGGAGAAAACCTCTGAGAGAATCCTCACTTCTAAGTCAACCTTAAGAGTTAAATCTCAGGCCCCATGACATGTTTTCTACTCCTTCCCGGGGGGCAAAATATCAGGAACAGGCCCAGCCGGAACCACCAGTTGATCCTTCCCAGTCTTCCTACCCAGCGCAGCGACATATCCAAATTTGTACTAGACATGGTCAGCTCATGCAAATTTCCAGTTTATTGACGCAAGTTCACTTACAACGTCAAAATAAGTTGTCTTCCTAAATGCTCCTCGAGTCAAATCCGACTCATCATAGTAAAGCTGACGATACCAGCGATCAATCCGAGGATAATCATGTCTGATCATCTTCAAATTGCACTTGAAGATCAAATAATACGCCACATCAAAGCGTGCAATAGTCGTATACAACCGAATATCAGCCTCGGTAATATTCCCACCAAAGAGAAACGGTTGATGTCCCGGCTGACCCAAATGCTCCTCAAGACGATCCAAAGCTTCGAATAGTGGATATAGATTCTCCTCATAGGCCACCTGCGTGGTCGCAAAACCTGTCTTGTAAACACCATTGTTGATCAAGGGGTACACCCACGCATTCATCTCATCGATCTGTTCCCGCAAATTCTCAGGATAGAATCCACCTCCAGGACGATTGCTTTCACGAAGTTGCTCTGGCAAAAATTCGTCAAATTCAGAGTACAGCATGCGAATGACTTCGCTACTCTCGTTATTGACGATAGTCTCCTTTTTCTTATCCCAAAGAGTAGGAACCGTATATCGGCCCTCATAGTGCGGATCCGCCTTGAGATACAGCTCTTTCAGGAATTTGAACCCGTATAATGGGTCTTTCTCATCTGATCCATTGCGACCAGAGAAAAACCATCCGTCCGGTCCGAGTTCCGGGTCTAAGACGGCCATTTGGATGACATCTTGTAGCCCTTTGAGGGTGCGGACTAGATTGGCGCGGTGGGCCCAGGGACAGCCGTAGTTGATGTATAGAACGTAGCGGTTCTTCTCGGCGGGGAATTCGGCTGATGGATCTCGCGAGATCCAGGAGCGGAAGGAGGAGTCTTTGCGTCGGAAGTGCCCGTCGGAGTCGGCGTGTTTGTAGACTTCTTCGTTCTTTGGGAGTTCGTGAGTTTGGTGTAGAACTAATTGTGAGATGGGGTCGTTGGAGGGCTTACTTGGTCTGTCATCGTTCGTTGGATGATGTCACGGTGTAGACTATGAGTGGGATTCAAGAGGCAAAAGGAAGTTGAATATTCCAAAAGTCAATACCACTATATAGACACTGTATGGATCACAAGCAGCAAGTCCAATGTATTTGCAATAGAACTAATGTTCATGATTCATCATGATCGATAGGCCCCCGCGTTGTAAGGGCTGACAAATGCGGTGCGGATTTAACTACTGCGTCATCGCATAAGCAAATCGCAAACAGCCCATAGCTTACACAGCATCATGGAGTGCAAGTATGTGTAAGTCTGATTCGAGTCAAAGCTGTTCATGACCTCAATCACGGCTATTCCACAATGCCGAACCGCCGAGCGACCTCAACAAACCCGCCTGTATTCAAATCCACCCAAATATCTACGAACCCATCCTTCTTCGCCTGCACCACCTGCTCCCCCGACCAATCCTCCTCCTTCTCCCTCTCAACATAAACAGTCCGAAACCCACAACTCTTCGCAGCCTGCAAATCCTTCAAATGCGCCGCAACCATCACACACTGCTCCGGCTCGAACCCCAACAACTCAGCCGCACCAAGATAAACCTTCGGCGAAGGCTTATACGCACCAAAATTTTCCGAACTACTTAAATACTTGAAAGGCAAGCCTCCAAACTCCTTTAAATCCTCCAACAACGAAATATTCCCATTCGACAGCGTCGACGTAACAAACCGGGTATTCAACAACTCCAGCCCCCGCACAGTATCACCCCACGGATTCAGTCTATGCCACGCAAGCGTTAACTCCCACAACTCGTCGGCGGTGAATACCTCGCGGACCCCGCGCTGTGTGAGTAGATCCTGCAGCGCGGTATGATGGTGCTGATCGACTGAGACAAAGGGCGTTGATGTATCAAAGTTGCTGGTGAATACCCCGTAGGATCGCCGCCAATCTTCGGTGACCCCGAGCCAGTCTGTCTCGGTCAGCGTGGATGCCCGGGCCCGCGCGTCGGCCGGGATATCCCTGTCTGGGTCGTTGAGGGCTTGCTGAGCCGCGCTGACTAGGGCGTTGGTTACGCAGGACCGCCATTCGACGACTGTGCCGAACACGTCGAAAAAGAGGGCTTTAGGTGCGGAGGTCATGATGTTGGTGGGCACTGGGTGGGGGGTTTGATTTGATCTGCGGCTGATGGATGGGTCTGGGGAAGGCCCCGCGATTTGGTTTGATTGGGATTTTCGAGGTTGTACAGCGTGAAATCAGATATGTACTGTAGATCGAAGTCGTAGATCAAAATGGATGAGATGTATTGATCATGCATAACATGACTCTTTTTAAATTGCGACATGTCGCTGAGTCATGGGCCGAGGTTGGACAACTTCCCCGCCTCTATCAGGCTGATCGTTTTGCCTGGGGAAGTATAGGACCTTGATGAGTTGATTGAGCAGAATTGACTCATCCACAACCTACCCTACGTGCGAGGGGTTGAATCCATCTCGGCGATACCGAGGCTACAATGTGACGTAGATTAGAAGTACTCGTGGTTCGTGGAAGTGTCAGGCTATTTTACTAGGCTGATCGTTTTGACTGTGGAGGTGTACAAACCTTAGTAAGTTGATTGAGCAGAATTGACTCGTCTACTACTGTCTACGCTATGTGCAAGGAGTTGAAACATCACGGCGATACCGAGGCCACATTATACAGGATTAAAAGGGCTTGTGGTTCGTAGAAGATGCGAAGTAGAACTGCGGCTGTGAACAAATGGATGGAAGTTAAGATATCCATTATACTTTAGGACCTGTTTCAGATCTAAGTTTATCTGTGTATGAACATATTCCGGATTAGAATCTAATTTAAAATAGCTTTCGTACTTGGACTACTCTATCTCGAACAAAGGTAATTACTTTTTTTAGTAGTCAAGATATTTCGAGGTGTCCAAGAATGCTGCCATAGTAATGAGGCACCAGACATTCCTCTTTCTTACTCACCACCACCAAACATCTCACCTCATATTTCATCCCACGCGTCGACGCTTCACATGCTCTTCAATCACCGTTGCATTCACAATCGGACTAGCATGAGCAGGCGACTGAGACTACCACAGCCTTTAACGAGAAATCATCTCCGCGAACCATTCCCAAGGCTGACCCACGGGGCGACCGGGGTCATCATGTCCTGAAACACACAGGGGCCGTTAAGCCTTGACAAGTTGACAGGTCAAATGCTCACGACGACTCGTCACTATTCTTTTCGATCCCATGCAGCAGCCATGCAGGGTCAATCCGCGAGTTTCTTTTTTCTGACAGGAGCGCTAATGCAGCAGCTACTAGGTCTGGAACCGAGCACGCCCCGACCACTACCAGAGAATGGTGGAAATGGTTGATTATTGCCAATAAATCCTCAAGTGGCGTGGCTGATTGGCTGCAAGTGAATCCTTGTTTTTTTTCATTAGCCGCGTTCAACTTCCAACGTCGACGACTGTGCGCCCGGCAGTTGTGTCTTGGTCGAGAAATGTGCCCGAGCAAGCCGTGCAGTTGCCGTTGCGACCAGGGCCTGCACCAACATGAATGGTCACTACGACGTGCTACTTGCTGCGTAGCAACGCACGACAAAGAAACACAATGGCTCGACCGCGGGGGGTTTCCCGATGACTTCAAGGTACAACCGCGTCCCAGACTTTTGCACAAACAAAGAGGAAAACTCGGCTCTCGTTCGGAGTGGAGAACTCTCGAGCTCTCGTGGGTGGAGACCTCGGATGGATCTCGTGGACCGGTGACTCCGTTCTGGTCTCCCCCCTTTTGCGTCACGCATGGGGACTCGCAATCTTTGGACAGGGACACCATCAAAGCTCAAATCTCAACTGAAAACTAAAGCTACCACCAGATAAGACCAGGCAAAATACGGCCGTCCGGGTTATCACTCCGAAAAGACGCCAACGGCCCAGAGATCATCATCAGATGCGATCCGATGCAGCGTGATTGCCAAACCTGAAACAACCCAACACAGACCACCAGAGCCCGCGCTCTTCCACAGAATGAAATTGCCAGCGACGATCACCACCGCCGAACCTCACGCTAAGATGGACTGGCCAACGCCCGGACAGGGGAATAATCTATTATGGTGTCTGCCAAACACGCTAATCCAGCCCAGCCCTCCTTTTCCGCTTCGAGGATGCTGTCCAATTTATTCGATTCACTGAGAATGGTCTGTTGATTTTAGTGCTCTAGGCTGGCGGCGCCATATCTCTTATTGGGGTTTTGGAACAGGGCTTGTCTTTAATTACCTCCGCCGTGGGAGGTACATTTGCGCTTTGGGGACATCCGTTCAAGGCCAAGCGAGTCGCGACGGGTGACATTCACCAGCACCTAACTACTTACTAACTGTTCTTCCGTCTAGGAACTCAGAGCTGGGAGGCAACCAAATAGGGGGAGGGGCTCCAGATCTCGCTCGTCCGACAAAGCTCCTTGAAGCTGAGTTGTTGCTGGGTCTAAGTGGAACCCTCTGGGTGATCCAACAGAGGTTTTTTTTCGTCACGAACACCTTCCCCATGCTGGAGTCTGCGGCCGATCCTATCATGTTCAAGTCGCAACTCCTTTTCCGACACTCGACTCTCTCCTGGGATTCGCCGAAATTACTATGACGCCTCCCTCGTTTTTCGAAAAAAGCTTTCTTTATTCTTTTCTTTTCTTTTTTTTTATTCATTTACATTTTCTTTCTTCCATTCGTTGAATGGTCCTTTGTCCGAAAGGTCTATGCATCTCTTTATTCCTTCTCTGCTTTCCTTGTGTTTTTCTTCTCGAAGGGGGTCTCCAACTATGGTACGACTCCGGGTTTCGCATGCTTTCCATGGTCGACACTCGATAGGTTCACAACCTGTCATAACTTCAAAGCTCGAAACCCTGCGCCACATTTAGTATAACTCCCGTAATTTGTTGTTTATGCCCATATCATGATGTTTAGTGCTGACCTTAAGCCGCCCGGGCGATATCATTTTAGCACTCAAGGTTAAGTCCAGCTAGTCTGGTTAGTGTCTTGGATGGCAGCTTTCAGTGGAGCAAATTACATCCTGGCTAATCGGGTTGGGCTTTCTAGCTTCCCCATGTCTCCCCCTTTTAACGCACCGAACTACGCTTTCTCCGTCCACTAAGTTAGTGGCAGTGGCACTAATTCCCCCAACGAACTCCCCCTGGTCACTGGTGCCTCTTTTGGGACTTTAGGTCTTTTCTCTTCTTGGGAAAACGCGCCCTCGCAGCCCCGAGGCTGATCGACCGTAAATTGTAATCAGCCGTGCAGCCTCCAATTGGAAATTTGTTGGTCCTCTCGGATCACTCCCTCGTAATAATTCCACCATCATCATCGAATTCAAGTTCAAAGTTCCTAAGATCGTGTCTCTCCAAAACGGGAACTCGGTCCCTCTTTTTGTCTAGCCCCAGACCCGGACTACTTCCAGCCCGTTACTCGCGCTATTCGGACCTCGATCGCGGGTCCTTCTTTCGAAGCTCTCACTTCCCCCCTCCTCCCTAATCTCCCCAGTCTCCAGTCTCCAGTCTCTCCCTCAGGAGGCTCGACATCTGATTCATCGATCACGCTCCTTTTCAGTTCCAACCTCTTGCAATTACGACCTCCTGCATTGCTTGCATTGACTGTTCGTAAGTATATCTAAAGGAAAATCCTCCCGTGCATACGGCAAATCGCTTGCATCGGGGTTCTCCCCTCGCGCTCAGGGTGTACATCCCGCTTTCCGCGCTGCAACCAAGTGGCTGACCGATTGTTGCACTGCAGCCACCTGGAGTTGCACTTCCTTGCGCTCGTCGTGCACGATAGACGAAAAAAAAAAAAAAAAGACTACTCGTGCAAGCCAACCTCTCCTTAACCCTCCAATTCGAAAACGAAACAAAGCTGCACGATTACCATATTCCTCCCCTGAGACAACGACTCTTCTTCTTCTGCAACGCATGATTGAATTACGGTAGACGGTCGATTGAATGGAACTCGGCCGTGTCGTGCTCTGGTTAGCACACGGAACCGACTCTCCCAATTCGCGCCAGGCTATGCAGTGATCGTGTTTGGCCCACTGCGCAATCCCGAGTTCGAGATGGCCACAGACTTACAATCCCCCATGCCCACCGTGGCTCAACCATCTCCAGCCCCATCATCGACGTCCCGGGCTCACTCCAAATCCAGATCGAGATCTCGACCAGCACGACGCCGGCGAGACTCGTCTCCCGCACCGCCTTCCTCCCCACCAGGCCTGCCAACACCCGCATTCTCGCCTGATGGACACAGCGATTTGGACGACGAGCTCGAGGAGGAAGATACACTTTCGCCATTCGATGCTCGCAGAATCACGCCGACCCTCCATGCCTCGCTCGTATCGGAAATTCTCAATCTCCGCCGAGAAGTCGAGAGTAAAACCAAAGCCATCGACGTGCTAGAACAAAGTTTAGATGAATCAAGGACGGAAAGCGAAACGCTGAGCGAGAGTTTATCTCGAGCGACCCGCGAGTCGCGGTCCCTGAAGCACCAAATCCAGTTACTGGAGGGCGGCACGTCATCGGCAATGACGGAGCTAGCCCGGGAGCGGGACGAAGCAGTCGAGAATATCAACGATGTTCGCAAAAAGCTAGAGCAAACGCAGAAACGAGTGCGGAGCCGTGAGGATGAAGCAGAGCGAACGCAGATGCTGTGGGACCGCGATCGCGAAACGTGGGAGAATGAACGGCGGAATCTAGAACGCAAGGTCCACGTGGTGGAGGGCCGGTTGAAAACGGTCCTGAGTGAGGTTGCGGCCGCGCAGGAAGCGGGCACGCTTGTCTCGCAGCATAGCGAGAATGATGATACCGAGAAGGATAAGACGAAGGGCAGCGACACGGCTAGTGTGGCGTCGAGTAGTCAGGGCCGTCGGCGGACGAGTATGACCAGTGTGACGACGGATGAGGGCGATAACGATGCTCATTATCATAATGTTCGGTACTCGGTTATGAGCATGGCACCCGGCAAGGGTGATTCGGGCTTGAATCTGGCTCAGGAATTGGCGTTCGATGAGGAGGAGGAAGATGAGTTTGTTGCGTCCGAGGACGAGACTCCTGCGTCGCCAGAGGCACTTCCCGAGGAAAGGCCGTTGTCGGTGCATTCAGCGGCGTCGCATGATATTTCTTCCAAGGCGCGGAAAATCCTGGGCCTGTCGATGCAAAGTAACGCCTCTGCTATTGCTGCCGAGTTCCGTGCGATGGAGACGGTTAGCCCTGTGAAAACGGCAAGCGTGTCGGTTGAATACCGCGACACTGGCATTCAGTACTCGCCGCCACCATCGCCTGAATCATTGGTTGCGGTCGAGGCTGTTGAGCCTGTGCCTGCTGATCTCGCGACATTGGATGCCACGACCGAGGGTGATGATGAATTGAGTGAAATGAAGGACTCCTCAACATTGACCATCGAAGTCGAAATGGTGTCTAGCTCTTGCCAGACCCTCGGCGAGCTGCCTAGTCCCCCATGGACACCCAAGGTCCCAGAGTTGCCTGTTCGTTCCGCCGAGGAAGTGACCCCAGAGCCAGTGCAAATGGCATCGACCGCGACGCAGACCGAGTCTCTGCCCGAGGCTGCACCGGTTGAAGATGCAAAGGCTACATTATCGCCCAATGATCTGCCCGCGCAGATGGATATCCCGATGATTGCCATTCACCCGCCTGCATCTGAACCGCCCTCGCCCCGGAACAGTGTCGTGCTTCCGCCGCAGACGAAGAATGTCTCGGTGCAAGCCAATTTCAGGTTTGTCGTCGAAGGCCGATCTGTCGCCATCCAGACCGAGGAGATTCGTATCGATCAACGACCTGTCAAACTCCCTGCCAGCCTCTTACCCTCTGCCATCCCCGACCTCCCCATCCGCTCCGAAGTCAAAGAGCCCGTCTATCAACCTTACCGTCCACCAGTTCCTCCACCACGTTCTGCCAAGAGAGAGCAGCGGCCGTTCAATGCCGATCGACCGGTAAAACCACCGCGTGCGCAGCCTTCAGAACTTGTGCAAGCCTATCCGGGTAATAACGACAATGGCCCGCTCTCAGACGATCTGGTGTCGTCTGGCCTGCGACGACCTTTCCGCTCCAGCAGTTTGTTCGCTGGATTTGAACAGCTGAGTGACGACGAAGATCCCGCTGGAGAAGAGCGAGATATCTTCACAGATGACGAGCTTCTCAACCGTCCATTCGCATCGTACACTCTCCGTCGCGGCAAGATAGTCAACGCAAAGTCGCGACCCAGCCTTGACGAGATGACTCTTCCTGAGATTGACGAGCATCTCTCCGATCCCGAGTCACGCCCATCCGACATTGCTCGCGGCTCGCGTCCTGTCTACCGGTCCGGTGCAAGCGCTACTTCCTCTGTCCGCCAACCCGGTATGCGAAAGATGGCCATGATCTCCAGTGGTGCAGCAGCCCACCAAAAGACTCGCGCCCGCAGCCCTAGCGAGCCTAGTCTCGAAAGTGGCAGCGCCGGATCCAGCATCGCCCCTCCCTTCCCTGTCCCAATCCGCCTCAGTTCTCGAAAGATTCTGAATGGCAGTGATGGACCCCCAAGCCCAACCCGCTCAGCAAGACAGTTCTCGGACCGTGGAGCCCGTACAACTATCGCGCGCAAGCCAACCCTGCGCCGCGTCCGTTCTGCGGCAGCCATGTCCAATACGGACCTTACTGAACGCCCTGAAACCCAATCATCCCCGCGCTCAGCGTCTTCTTTCGCACTGGATAGTCCACCATCATTTAACCCGCCGCCAATGCCGTTCGATGATATCACAGCTCCGCGTGACCGACGCAATGTCCAGAAACGGGCCTCGCATCGTGCACAACCGTCTGAAAATTGGAATCGTGAACGACAGGACTCGGTGGGTGGTGTGCAGCCGACTAGTGTGGTAGATGCGATTGCCCAGACGATGGTTGGCGAGTGGATGTTCAAGTATGTCCGCCGTCGCAAGTCATTCGGTATGGGCGAGTCCAAGGACAATTGGGAGGGGAAGAACCCTGACGAGGTATCGGCCAATATCACCAACAGTGGTGTCCGACACAAGAGATGGGTTTGGCTTGCACCGTATGAGGGCGCTATTATGTGGAGTAGCAAGCAGCCAACAAGCGGGCCTGCCTTGCTGGGCAAGAGTGGCCGAAAGTGTGAGTTCTAACCATATGCTCATCTCATCCTCTTGATAATCAACATACTAACCCATCTTCCCAGTCACCATTCAATCCGTCCTCGACGTGAAAGACGACAACCCCTTGCCTAAGGGCACCAATAATCCCGCCCCCTTCAACCGCTCCATCCTCGTCCTCACCCCACAACGTGCCCTCAAATTCACCGCACTCACCGTTGAGCGCCACTACGTCTGGCTCACGGCCCTCTCCTTCCTCAGCCACTCCTCAATGGGCCTCCAAGACCTCGCCGCTATCCCCCCAGCACCCCAAGAAGAAGCCGCCTCCCCACCACCCCTCGCCACTCTCCGCCGCAACCCCATCCGCGACTCCATCCGCGTCGCAAAGGGCAAACCCCGCCCAATGCCAAAAGGCAAACGATCCTTCCCCAGCGCACCCGTGCCCGAACTCCCCTCCGCAGGAGACCTGGACAACATGGCCGCCGACGCACCCCACGTCCCCCGCTTCTCAAACCACAGCAGCCACCACCACACTCGCAAACGCAGTAACACGGCTCCACGTCCGCCCGCGCTACACGCTATCCGCAGCTTCCCCAGCCAGGGTACCATGCCCTCGTCTCACAGCGGGACAACCGGTTCTAATGAACCGTATTTCTCGCCCGTGGCACCGCCGGCTTTGCCGCAGGGCATCCGAAGTGGGAGGAGCAGTATCAGCCGTACTTCGGAGGGTAGTGGCCGCACGACGAATACGGCCACGACTAATATCTTTGATGTTGGGACTGTTCGTATGGAGGCGTTTATTGATCATCATGCTGAGCAGATTAATCGGCCACGGCCCGCCGTGCCGTCTGTGAAGATGCGGCATGGGCGGAAGACGTCTAGTCAGTGGAGTGCGTATGATGCCCCGTCTGTGGATGAAAGTGAGCTTTCGTTCCGGTCGGATCCGTTCCGTGGGTTCTAGTGCGCGGATATAATATGGCTTCAAGGGCTTTGTTGGCCCTTGCCTTTGCCTTCCTTTTCTCATTTTTTACCCTACTTCTTTTCTATCTTGTTCTTTTGGCCCCTTTTGCGCGCATGCAGCACCGTATATATGCTTCTATTCCTCGTGTCTTGACACTGATGAAGACACTCACATCGACACCGACACTTACATCCCTCTTCTGACCTACATACCTTGCATCATTCTTCTCCCTTCCCCTTTTTGGCCTTTCTCGGCTCTTTCGAGCGAGAACTTGAGCATCGTTGAATCATGCTCATTCATTCGAAACTTGCACCCTCTTTTTCCTTTTTTTTTGTGCTTTTGCTTTGATCATTGATCATCTTGATACCATTGTGCGACAGGATACCAATTCGAAGTAGCGATGGCTTTATGGATTATGGGGCGTTGGAGTTGAATTATTCGATCAATCTTTTGCTCTTTGCTTTCTTGCATTACACCATATTATATCATCCATATCATGTCATACTATGCCGTGTTACTCCGTGCTTTGTACAGATAATGAATATTTCTCTCCTCTTGACCAAACTACACTCTTCTATCAACTGTAAACGTGGATGGACGTAGTCTGTATGGAAATGATGGCACAAAACTAGAAATAGAAATATCGTATAAAGCGGGTATAAACACATCTTCTCGATACTCCAATTCTAATAATCCACATCCATAACCGTCAGCCTCGTCGGTAATCAAGAGAGGTATTCGCTAACTCGACAAAATATCGCCCCTGACTGATTCCGATCAATAGCCAGATTTTCCAAGGCAAGGCAAGGCACGTGTCCAGCTGTAGTATGGCATGTCGCTCACAATCTCAATCTCAATCACAACCTCCCATTTATTGCTCGCTCGCTCGCTCTTATGTATGTGTATAATCCATTATCGCACACCCCTCACAGCTTCGCAGCATCCTTGACATCACCGATCTTCAACTTGGGCGCGTACTTCTTCAGAACGGACTCGTTGTGGTACTACACGTGTTGCACCGGGCATATTAGCGCATGTCAAACCAAGATACCAATACCAAGACTAAATAGGCGGAATATATAGAAGAGGAAGAGGTCATGTCTTCTTCGCTGGGGACTTACCTTCCAGAACTGCTTAGAAGCATCCTTACCAGCCACACGCTTCAGGATCTTCGCGCCGCCGGGGTGCTCGTCCACAAACTTGGTGACGTCGTAGACGGACGAGTCGACGATAATGTACAAGCCCTTGTCGGCGTTGTTGTGGGCGGCGACCTCGGCGGGGGTGAAGGACTTGGACATGATGGTCGATGTGGTGTGTGTGGTGGTTTGTGGTGATAGGTGGTGGTGGTTTGTTATGAGGTGGGTAAGTGGTGGTGTGGATATGTAACTGGGAAGAGGAGAACGTGACGTTTAAAGGCCGCGGAGACAAAGTCTGGGGGGAGGTGGAAAGACAGCGGGGCCGAGGTAAATCGGGGTGTGCCGCGGTCGGGTCAATTGCGAATAAGTCGATGTTGATTGGTGTGGAGGTGGTTCCGGAATTTATTTAGTTGGTGTAGGTATTATTCCGAGATTGAATGGTTTAATAAGGAATAATGTTTTATGACGAGCTATTCAGATCTGAAAGACATCTCAACTTGGTCTTTAAATTAAAATTGTGTATACTAGGTATAAAGACATCGGCTATCGAATATCACTTGTCGGGAGTTCTCCTTGACCACCGAAACACGTGATATTCAAGCACTATGCCAGATTATTTTCAATGCAACGTGACCTATCTATGCGTATGAGAGAGAGGTTCTTAGCTAGCGGATATTATGATGAGCTTCTTCAATTCTGCAATACTTTCAACTCAGCCTAGTTGCCTGATTAAGATGTGTATAGAGCATTACGAGTCACTAAGCAAGGACTATCTATCGAGCGCTCAACTAGATACCAAGTCACAGGTCCATAGCCTGTGTCCACTGTTCTCTGCGATGATAGGCGAGTGTTATGGCTCGTATCCTGGCGCACTAATAGCTCCATCAACCAGCACTTTTCTGGATCATAGCAAGTGGCAATAGTAGTGACAGCCGTCGGGAAATTGCGTCGAGATACAGCAGAAAAATTATCGTTCCGTCGATACTCGCCTGGAATGTAAATCATTTTCTTGCCCTGAAACTCAATCCACGAGAAGTCACTGCTCAAATAGAACCCTAGGTACTTTGGATCCATGGCGACTTTCTCTCCACCATCTCTATCGTCTGATTCATCGGTTTGAATAGCGATACAGTTCACATCAGTCACCAAAAATGACGCATCAGAGCTGAATAGACTTCGTACTGGGTTGTCGACATAGATTGTCTCCCTCAGCGTCATGGTCGATATGTTCCGGATCTGAATTCTATAGATCGGATAATCTTCATATGTCTGTGCTGTAGCCAGGAGTTTCGAGTCGTGTGAGAAGGCGAGGACACCAGCCATGTACTCCCAGTCTACCAGGGCCACCTTGACTGGTGAGGTTCCGGGCGCCGCATCGTTGTCAAAAATCTTGATCTCACCATTATACATGACAGCAAATACCTAGCGTCACTCGAGAATTCTGCGTAGTCTGTGAGTGAATAGTCATTGGCAAATGAACGAAGCAATTGGCCAGTCACGGTGCTCCAGATATTAATATAAATCTGATCTCCCTCGTGAGAGGATAATGCCAGAAAATTCGAATCTTTCGAGAATTTTCCACTTTTGGTATCGATCCCTGGGTATATGAGGGTTTGCTTTATCACTCCAGAATCCGATTCCACTATTTCGGTGGTATCATTATTATCCGAGGTCCTTGCAAAAAACCTCCGATCACGAGACAAGGCAACAAGCCTCCTTTTGCGGCAGTCCAGCTCAAGCTGCTTGTCGATTGACCCAGCAGAGGTGGTCCTGACAGTGATGATAAGTTTTCCGTCGCCTGTTGACCGTTCCGAATTTAATTGCTTCAGGTCCTCTGAAAACTCAAACCTGTGGTATGCTCTACTCGCTTCATTTGGCCTGGACTCATGAGGAAGCCTTGCCATGTCCCAGATTCGAATAGGCTCGCCCTGTGTTTTTTTTGCGAAAGCCAGTAGCTCGCATTGATTTGAAACAGACATATGCTGATCGAGTGATACATAATTCCATTAGTATCAGGCATCGACTATGATATTTGTTGCTCGGTTATCGAGGCACTGAATGTACATCATGACTATTGTCCACTTAGATCTTTAATATACAAACCACAAGACATTCAATCTAGCCTATCTCACATCTCATCCATATATCTCCCAATCAAGTCCGACTCTTCTCCCCAGCCGCCCCAGCCCCCTTAGGAACCTTCCTATCCAACCCCAAAGACACCAAATCCTTCTTCTTGTAATAATGCGGCGCAACCTCCACCAACCACTCCGCCTGCAACGGCATATTACTCCGCATATACTCCTTACTCGTCAACACCAGCTCAAAGTAAATCACCCAACGCGGGTTAACCTCAAACAACGTGCTAGACGGGTGCAGATACACAGACTGCCCGTTCTTAATAGTGCGGTAACTATCGCCACCGCGCTGTAGACGGGCCGCATTGGGAAAGAAGCCGGCCGTGATGGCCTTTTGGATGGGGACCATGTTGTTGGAGCCGCAGGTGCTGACGGATACTTCGACGCGGTCGCATAGCTTGGCGAGTTGATCGCGGACATCGCGGGCGCGGGTGAGACTGCGTTGTTGGAGGAAGTTTTCTTTGGACCAGACGACGCTGAAGTCGGAGTCGACCCATTGGTTCCAGATGTTGAGGAGGGTGAGGTGGTCGCCGCCGTCTTTGATGGTGAAGCGGTTGCGGGCGCTGTCGGCGTGGATCTTTTTGTCTTTGGGTCGGAAGAAGAGGGCGCTGGCTTCGCCGAGCATGGATACGATTGAGAGGACTTCTTCGACGCAGCCGTATTGGCCTGCGGCGAGGATGGCCTTGGCAAGCATTGGGTCGGTAGGGAACTCGGCCATTTGTCGGCCCACCTTGGTGAGATCGCCTCGATCATTCAGTGCGCCGAGTGCATACAATTGTTCCAAGGCGCGAATGATGGTCTCGGCTGGTGGTGGGTCCATGAAATCAAAGTCGAGCAGTTGGTCAATGCCCAGAGACTTCAGCATCAGAATGACACTGTTGAGGTTCGTGCGCTGGATTTCGGGCGTGGTGTTCTCTTCCAATTCGTTGTAGTATGCCCACTTGGTATACAATCGGAAACATTTACCAGGTCCAACACGTCCCGCACGACCAGCTCGTTGATTAGCAGAGGCTCGAGAGCAAGGCGTCACGACGAGACTCTCCATGCCCGTCCGAGGGTTGAAAACATTCTCCTTCACAAAGCCGGGATCAATCACATAGACGATACCGTCAATAGTCAAACTGGTCTCGGCAATATTGGTGGCGAGAACGACCTTACGAGCTTTCGGTGGCGTAGGCTCGAAGATCTTGGTCTGTAATTCGGATGGCAAATTGGCGTAGATAGGACAGATAATCATCTCCGGTATTTTACTACCGAGTTTTCGTGCCGTTTCTTGTAAACTTTGCTCCGCAGCTTCAATCTCCTCTTGGCCTGTCAAGAAGACCAGAATATCACCAGGGCCCTGAGTGACGTGAATCTGGAAGACTGTGGTGATAGCAGCAGCGAGATAGTTGGCCTCAGGTTGCGAGGTATAGTGCACGTCGACTGGGTATCGACGACCGGGAATGTTGAAAATAGGCGCATCGTCAAAATACTTTTGGAACTTTTGCGCATCCATAGTGGCTGAGGAAATAAGGAGCTTCAGGTCGGGTCGCGCCTTGGCAATATCCTTCAAAAGACCACAGGCAATATCTGTTGGCACCGTCCGCTCGTGGGCCTCGTCAATCATCAGCGCCGCGTACTGGCCCAGGTCCGGCTCGGTGAGCAACTCCCGCAGAAGCATGCCGTCAGTCATGTACTTCAAGATAGTCTTGTCGCTGGTGTTATCTTCGAATCGAATAGCGTAACCAACTTCATTGCCGATCTTGGTACCCATCTCTTCGGCCACACGCGCAGCAACACTCATGGCGGCGACTCGACGCGGCTGAGTACAGCCAATTTTCAGTCCATCCTTGGTGAAACCAGCTTCGTGGAGATACTGTGGAATCTGGGTGGTTTTACCAGAACCAGTCTCACCAACAATGATAAGAACCTGATGGTCATGCACCGCCTGAATGATCTGGTCGCGGAATTGATAGATGGGCAGACTCTTCCGGGTCTCCTCCATAGTCGCGGCCTTCTTCTCTGCGGCATCCACCTGCTGTTTAAACCGCAATTGCTCCTGCGTCATCGGCTTCTGTGTACCTTCAATCTTGGACTCCATCACAAAGTTAATCTGCTGTGTATCGTCGAAGACATACTCGTAGTCGCCCTCGTCGACAAACTCGGCCTTTTTGATCTGCGCTTTGGCTTTGGCAGCCTGCTCCAGCTCCCACTCCTCGTGCTCGGTGACGAACTTCTCCTGGCCGATCTCATCACGATCCACGTACCGCTTATACAGCGCATCTTCTTTCTTCTTGCGATCAATCTTGCCCTTCTCCGTAATATAATCCTCGGGCATCATGTAACCATCACGATGGTCATCGATCCGTAGTCGCTCCTCCGCAATGCGAAGAACTTCCCGGTTCCGTGCAAATTCTTCCTTCTCACGGCGCGTAAGATTCGGGTTCTCGCGCAGCTCGGCGGCCTCCTCTGCAACTTGACGACGTAGCAGAGCAAGCCGCTCCGCCTCACGCTTCTTCAAATATTCTTGTCGCGAGCGTTCACGCAGATCGGGCATCACAGAAGCCCGCGCGTCGGCATCATCGGCAAGTGCACGTCTCCGCGCAGCCTCACTATCCCTTGTCCGATCTTCCACAATCTTCTTAGACTTGGAACTATCCTTGTTGGCCAAGCGCTTCGCAAATTCATCTCGCTCGCGTAAATCTTTTTGCCGCTCAATCTCCTGTTTGGTCTGGGGGTCGATATCTTCAACGGGCGATGCGGCGCGCGGAGAGGCCGAACCATCTTCAAGCCGTGTGCGCTTTGGTGGCGATTCGGCGAATTCGTCTTCGTCTGCGTATCTTTCATCTTCGGCAACTTCCTCATCGCCCCATCGGTCGTCGAAATCGTCCGCATCCCTCTGTCGCAACTTCTTCGTGCGCGGTCGGTCCCGACTCTCTGCGTCCCTGCTGCGATCTCGCTTCCGGCTATCATCCTTGTCCCGACGACTCCGGTCTCGATCCCGATCACTGTCCCTCTCCCTATCACGACGCCGCCGTCTATCGCGCTCTGCCTCGACGTTGACCGGTCCTAATGTTGATGCAGGATCAGGGATATCCTCGCCCATATCCACAAGGCGGTATTTCTTCTTTGACGATTCCTTGCTGGCTGTGGATTTCGAAGCAGATGCGCTGGGCTGACTGCCCTTCCCTACGCGGGAGAAAAGTTGTCCGCAGAATGCGCCAATCTCGTCGGGGCTGCCATCGAGGAAGGAGACCAGTTTGTCTTGAAGGGAGGACGCGGATTTGGCAGATGAGGCTTCGGCAAGGACAAAGTCGACTGCGATTGGATCCGACGCGCCGGTAAGGCGGATGAGAGAGTCGGACACAAAGGTCTTGTTGTCCATGGTGGGCGCGGAGGTTGGGCAGGGTCAAAGTGGTGTTTGAGTTGCTCCACGGAGGTGTGATAGTGTTCCAGTGGTCTTAAAAGATAAATCGCATGATGTACAGGGGAAATCGATAAAGGAGAGGTCCGCTAGAGGCCAGTAATGGACAAGCAGGCTGGGAAATAAATTTGAAGGCGCAACGGATGCGGAGAGCAGAGCTCGGAGGTCGCGCCAAGACTAGTGGCGATCCCAAAGCCGCGACATCGGAACATCTCATCTTCCGAAGTATACCAGACCATTCACCACTTTTTAGACGCGAGTGCTAAAACTAGGGATGTCTAGGTAGGTAGGTACGAAGAAACTGTTATATCTTAGGTATTACTTGAGCCTCATTTTGGCTCATTATTACAAAGATGGACAACAATTTCCCAGTTGAGATTGCAATTCTCGCAAATGTTAGATAGGACCCAAAATATATATCTGGCACCACCTAGCCTTTGCACACAAACAACCTCCTTCGATAGTTCAAACCGGCATCATGTAGTCCGGCAGACTTATTATAGCACGTAATAAGGCTCACTATAGGCGAAATACCCATTTACCTAGGTAGGTCTATATATATAGGATATTTTACAAGTAACACAATAATTAAATGGAAATAATCAAGCATTTCATTGGGATATCATTCGGGTTCCAGCCATGGAACCAACCTGGCCACACAGAAAAAAGAGCAGATCTCGCTAATCTAACACAGCATGGCCGCAATCATTCGTCGTTACTTAAACAGATGGTGTAAGAGGGTGCAGGAGAATGGACAGAAAAAAAAGTCCAGGACCGTCAAATGCCAGAGGATAGTCACTTAAGGCGGAGCCAAGCTTTGAGAAGCCCAGTAAACGTAATGCCAATTTACAATCAACCGGCACGTGAATATTTCGAGGTCACCGGAGATCAGATGAAAGCAGGGCTGGCATCACGTGAACAATGAATACCCTCTGACATGGGGGATATTGGTACATTCGTGACACCTGGTAATGCTGGAAATGGTACAAAGGAAATGATAGAGAGGAAAAAAGACAAGACGCAACGAATGGAGAAACGCCGCGCTGAACTCCGGGTATTGCAACCGTTGCAAAACTCCTCCGGGTCATGACAAAAGGTGGACAATGGACATGAGTCCGATCAACTGAGGTGGAAGGTGTGATAAGACCCAATATTCGAGGATCATGATGATATCACAAACGAGAGAGCAGTTGAGATGAAATGGCTTCGACCCTAGAAGCCGAGCGTCGAGAAAAAAATGGTCGTAATCAGTTAACGTGGCCTAACATGGTAGGCAAGAGCCAGATGAAAAGCAAAGCGCCGAGTCGTATCGACGCCAGAACGACAGATGACAAAGGAAAAAAAGAAATCGACAGCATGAAACACCCTCCATATGCACACAAAGTTTCGAAAAAAAGGGGAGATAGATTACACATCGATCATCTCGGCATCCTCGGCCAGCAACATCTCGTCTGCGGGCCCCCAGTTGCCCTCAAAGACGGTGGCACCGGCGCGACGACGGCGGTTCACAAATTGCACACCGTAGGTTTCCAGAATCTGGTCGGCAGTGGGTCGATCCTGCGGCTTGGGAGATATCATCCAGCCAACAATCTTGTCCAGAGCTTGATCATGGCGAGCATCGATCATAAAGTCGGGAGGATGAACAAGTTCACCGCTGCGGGCGGCTCGGGATGGCTTGTGTGCCTTGTGGCCAGACAGGAAACCGTCAAAGTCGTGATCCCCAAGGTCAGATGCACAGAGCTCTTCAAAGGACGACTCCTCGGAGATGGGGTTACCAGAGGCATCACGGAAGATGCTTGTTTCCGAGCTCCAGGTCAAGCTGGGCACATCGCTCATGTCACCGTTGCGAAGCTTCTGCCAAGATAGGCCATTGTCGGGAAGCTCCACGTTACCAGCAATCTCAAACATGATCAGGCCGAGAGAGAAGATATCGGCAGGCTTGTCGAACTGACCCATTAAGATCTCAGGTCCAATGTATTCGCGATCACCTTCGCCCTCGAATCCTTGCTCAGCAGGCCAGCGGGTGGCCATACCAAAGTCAGCAATCTTCAGAACACCTTCGAAGGTGACCAAGACATTGGCAGGTTTTAGATCCAGGTGAATGAAGTCGTTGTCATGGATATGCTTCAATCCCAAAGCGAGTTCGAGAAGGATCTTCCAGATGCGGAAGTCATCAACCCGGGCCTTGAGGCCAGCCCGAGCCAAGAAGACATCTAGGCTACCCTCCTCGCAAAACTCAGTCTGAATGTACAGATGGCCTTTGACCTCCCAGCTATCCAGGAAATTAACGACATGGTCTGAGTTGACTAGCGCCTTCAGAATATCCACCTCGCGTATGCGACGCTCACGATCCTTCAATCCCGTGTAGGGTTGCTTGCTCTTTTTCACCGCCCAGACCTGGTGAGCCAGTTTCGTAGGCGACTGGCGCTCACCAGTTGGAAAGGAGAACACGGAAGAGAATGCTGTATCATGTGGCTCAGCAACACGGAAGACCTGGGAGAACTCTCCAGTACCGATGAGCTCAACCTTGGCAAAGCGCGAGGTCAAACTAGAGTCGACATCCGGAGCCTGATAACCACTGAGCAGGAGGCTGGCCCCTTTACTCGAGAGGAAAGACTCGCGAGGCTGAGTCGGGGTAGCAGGGAGATTGAGACTGCTACCGAAGTCGAGTTGGGGAGGCTGTTGATCATTCGGTGCGGAAATGGACAAGCCACTGGGGTCGGGAGGGAAGAACTGGTCGCGAGGAGTGCGAGGAGTAGTCGAGGCTTGTAAGAATCGGTCACGCAGGGGAGTAGAATGGGCGCTGCCTCGAGATTCTGACAGGCGCTCCAGAGAGGCGATTTGAGAGGTGGCAGGAGGATAGGTGCGAGATGGAAGGAATGTTTGTTTGGTGGGGGTGGGAGGGAGGTCGGAATCGGTCATGGGCTGGCTATCGTCGCGTGACGAAGGGGACTGGGCCTGCAGCATATCCTCACCATCCACGCTCACGACACTTCCTCGACGCGACAGTTCCGGACGCGTGAAACTGTTGCCAAATATGCCCATGCCACGAGCAAACGGACCAGCCTTGGGGCGAGCAGACGAGGCAGGTGGGTTGAATGGAGACGCGGGCGCTGCCTCGAGCGGTCGACCAAACTGAGACTTGTTGTTGAAGAGACTACCCTCAAGGAGGGTGCAGCCCGCACCAGCCGTGAACAGGTTGACTGGACGCTTGCACGGAGTATCTGGCATGTTCTTATTGAACCCACCTCCGTGCACCTCCTCGGCGTTGCGATTCTTCTTTGAAATCAACCCAGTCGACATGAACGCAGCAGGCAACGGTTTGACCAGCTTGTAGTTCTCTGGTGTCGCGAATGACTCCGTTGAGCTCGTCTCTTCACGAGTCACCCGGCGCACCGGCGCAGGCCGCGTGGCACCAGCTGGAAGTGACTTGGAAAAGTTCATGATGGGTCGCGGCGCGCGCTCAGGCTTTTGAATATGCTCATGAGTAGGCGAGTCTTCCAGACTCGACCCAGAGGAAGATTGGGTGATAGTACGGGATAGAGGATGAGCAGAAGGGCGAGAAGGCTGAGTGGTTCCAAAGTTGGAGGTGTTGGTGTTGATGGCGGGAGGAGCGGGAGAAAACAGAGGACTGGCAGGAGGAGGGCGAGGAGAAAAGAGACTTGGAGATTCCTGACCCGACTGGAAAAGACCGCTGTCGAAGGACATACGAGGTCGAACTGCCAGCGGGGTGCCTGGCGACGCCTCGGCGTCACCCAGACCCCTGCGGGGCCCAAAGAGAGGGCGCTCTACTTGGCGCTGTTGGAGAGTCGATCGCCGGAGTGAGGAAGATCGCTTGGGGATAGTCGCGAACGGATTGTGAGGTTGAGGAGTGGGAAAGTAGGATGTAGACTCGTCGCCATTTCCAGCAGGACTTGCAGGCGCAGTCTCACTTTCATGGTCGAAAATGCTAAAGTCGGCCGCAAAGTTTGACGCGTGAACGCTGCGTCGCTTGGCCGAGGGGCTACCGCGGGAAGCTTGGTCGAGATTCATGATGCCGTCACTGCGCTTTAAGGGACTGACAGTCGCGAAGGAACCAAAGGTCCCGCTGCGACGCTTCTCGATACGCGACAGGGTGGGACGAGGCCCAAACGTTGATTCAGCGAGGGGGGCGGTTGGAGTAGTGCTGAGACAAGGAGTGGCGCAAAGGTTACTCTCACTTGGATCGGCCAAATCATCCAGCGTCAAGGCGTTCTCTTCACCAGGCGCGATGATGGGAATGGGCTGAGACGAAACTGAGTTACCCCCATCAGCAGACACGGCGAGAGCGCATTTGGCCGGACTGCGGGGAGACGTTCGTCGCCGCATGACCGGCCGAGTGATCTTTGCGCTGGGAGGATAAGGAACTGCGAGAGGTGACTGTTGTCCAGTGGAGGGGAAGAGGACAAAGTTGTTGTGAGAGGATCGCCGCGAGGGCGACAGAGGTGAGGAAATGTATGTAGTGGACTTTGATGGTGAGTGAGAGCGGGAGTTGAGGAAGAAGTTGGAGCTCTTGGATGGCGAGCGCGACAAAGAGCGCCGAAGCTGTCTAATGGCGGAACTGGCATCGACGTGATGGAGGGGCGAGTGAGATGAGAGATGGAGGGTGCCTCCGGAGTCCCGGTGAGGTGAGAAGGTCGCAACCATTTTGGGGAATGTTTGCTCGACGTGCCGCACAACAAGCCCAGAATGAGACTTCGATCCGATCACACCTGGTTGATCTCTCACCTTTTGTCTGATGGATTTAACGATCTTCCAACAACTTCAAAGATTGTGACCCAAGACGATTTCCAACTATTGCGAGTGTCGACAAAAACGGTTAAACTGGTGATGTTTCCTCCCCAAATCCTCCACAACGAGAAAATGCGCCTCTAACGCGACTTCAAGAGGAATGGCCAAGAACGCAGTCAAGAGCGAAAGTGTGGGCAGGCGTTCCAACCCCAAGTGAGTCAACAGGATGCTGATGACACTGGAAAGAAGGTGCACTGGAATGCTGGGAAGGCGCAGCCGCAAAAAAGTGGCAAGAAAACAGCAAAAGGGCAGTCGCGGTTCACCCACTCATCGCGAGGCAACAGGAATTCCGTCGTGTTGGTCCTCCGATCAGTCACGGGGGACTACCAAACAAAGCGCGCGCGTGTGTCAGAGCGAGTCCGTTAGGCGTGCTGTGCCCTCTGCCTTGTGTTTCGAAGGGTCGCGTCGGAATGTTTCAGGATGGCCACACAGACATTCGGAGTCGCGGACTCAGAACGATGGGATGATGACGATGTCGATTGCCCTTATTCCTGTCGAGGGCGTCGAGCGAGGCAGGGCCAACGTCTGGGATCGGATGATACGTCCGAGAGTGTCCAAGGAATCCAAGGGAAGAACCGGCGTGCAAGGGGTAGATCCCCCCTCCAAGTTGCGGACGTGAGCGAGATCAGCCCACGCGAGTTTTGGGCAGAGAGGGGCGGGAATGTGACGATGCGATCAAATCAAGGTCGAGAGGGAGAAGGATTCCAGGGGTTGTCGAGAGGGAGATCCTGGGTGAAATGACCGATAAAGCGACGGGATGGGATGACCGAAGAGGGAGAGGGTTGATGATAGGAATGTGGGAGTCGAAGGCACGAAGATGCAAAGAGAATAAATGACTTTAGGCTCTCCAGAGTGGCCGATCAACGCGCACGTCGCGTTGTTGATCCCTCGATGCCGAATTGGGTTTAGCGGCGGGGACGCGTCGTGACATAAACAAATAGCGCTTATGTAACCAGAGATCAGGTGCTGCCCGCATCTGATGTATACTACCAGGAGTTATTCATTGGATATTACCCCTCTATGTACTGCTATCTCTACATAACTCCATTCATATCGAGACTATTACCTGCAGGATGGGAGGAAAACCCAGTGGTTCCTGTGTTCCTGTGTTCCACGGTTTATCAGGTCCGGCGCTTGTTGGGAAGAGGGGAACGGATTCCGGGGTCGCCCCTGCGCCAGACCCAAACGCCACCCAGGAGGATAACCAGACCATCCGTGTCCTCTTTCATGACCCTCCTGGTCTGTGACCTGCGAAAACAAAAGAACCATACAGCCTTTGTGGACGAAAGCAAAAAAAAAAAAGCCAATTGTTGACCGGCTTCTCGGAAGACCAGGTCTAGCCAGTACCATCGCGACGCTGGCCCACTTGCGCCATGTCCGGTCCTTGTCCATTGTTGGAGCCTATCAAAGGCCCGCCACGCGAACTCCCCTTGCAGCAAAGCCTGCCACCCATGAGCCCTCAGCCCACTGCTCCGCCATCGAGGACATTGGCAGTCGTCTGATCTGATCCATCATTCGTGTTGGAGCTTTTGCTTAGGGCAGACTGTGGAATGAGCGCCAATCCTTCCACCCGGTGTCCGGCTCACTTCTTCCGGGAATAACTAACTTTCCACTAATGTCAGGTTGAAGCAACAGGCAGACGCAACAAGCTCAGACTCGGTGCGGACCGACCACATCCACGGTCTCAATTTTGGTCATTTTTGGTACTGGTGGAAGATCAGAGCTCACAGCTGAGAACTCGGCATCTAACGGATTCCCCAGGCGTTCGTTGTTTATGTACCCGGTGGAGACGCGGCATTATCAACAATGGCTGATCCGCTTGTCCCACAGCTTCCGTGGGTCCTTCAAGCATCAAATCATCGGCGTCTCGGGTTCTATGTAATTCGATATATTGAAAATGACACGACGGGTGAAAACGAACACATCCAAAACGCCAAAAGTACACCAAAAAAAGCAATATATGCACAGGAAAGGAGACAGCCTCTTTCTCTTGCTCCGGGTAACCAAAGAAACACAATGGCAAAGAGAAATCGCGAAAAAAAAATTCAAACGCCAGAATAAACAAACCCCAGGTTGGCAGAGCAGAGCAGAATAGAGTGAGAGTGGGATGCCTCCAATTGACTTGTAGTCTTCCTTCATTTCTTTTTCCTCTGATGATTTTTTTTTCGTTTTTTTTTTATCTTGCTCAACTCGCTTTCCCGGGAACTCTATGGAGATCCTGAAGATGCAACTAACGCTGTCATTTCATGCCTCATCGTCTCCATCACCTTCTCGGCAGTGGGGCGATCGAGACGAGTCTCGGGCGCAAAGAGACCGAAATCCAGTCGGTCCTCTCGGATAGCTGCCTCAACGTCGATCGTAGGCTGTTTCAAACCGTAGATTTGCATTAGTGTCCACTGCTTGCCATAGTGGATGTACGGGATAGGTCAAAAACTTACCCAGAAAACTTCTTTCATCGCCGCCATCGAAGAAGCGGATCCCGTCGCTTGGACGGAATCGGACAAGGCTGTGTCACCGTTGGTCTGGGCTGGGAGAAGTGGGCGGGATCTCGAGGTAGATATACGGGGCGGTGCCACCTCGTTGCTTGAGATGGAGTGGAAGATCACTTTATCACTTGCACCGCCGTTGGAGGCTTCTAGGTCCGGCAGTCGAAGGAAATTGATGCAGGTGCTGATGTGTACCCCGGTCCATTCGGCAATCTCGACTAGAGAGACTCCGGCATGTTCCACTAAGCTGATTTCGTTGATATCCTCCTGAATCTTCCGAGCAGCAACGAATAGTGAGTCCTCGTCATTGCTGAGCTTGTCGTCCAGACGGAGTGGAACAACGTTGACAGTTGGAGCAGCTAGTTCGGATAGACCCTCCATGCCATACGACCGATTGGCCAGATACAACCCAACCACGAGCGGTCGCCTCATTGATTCATTGTCGATATCTGCCGCAGCGAATATCCCCGCATGAACTCGAGCATAGACGGCCAGGAAGATCGATTGGATGCTAAGTCCCTGACGTTTGGCGGCTATCTCAAGTCGAGACATGTCTGAAACCAGACCGGGCCGGTAGTCATGCTGGATGGGGTCAAAATCACCCACTCGATTGTCGCTGGCGCCTGGCGTTGAGATTGGGCCCAAATACTTTTGCCAGAATTGCCGCCGGACATCAACGGGCGAGTGGATGTGCTGGAATGCCACGAGGTGGGACAGATTGTGTGACCGGTGTTTCGGTTCGGACGTGGGCTCGGTGCACAATTTGGCAAGTCGGTTCATCATTTGTGGGAGGCTAATGGCGTCATACAATGCGTGGTGGAGGTGCAACAGGAATGCTACCCCTTGAGGCGTTCGGCAAACGTGAAGGGCAACGGGAACAGACCCAAAATCACGTCTGATGCTGATAGCATGGTTGAGGTCATCGTGCCAGGTAGGAGGGTTGCACACTGACTTGAGCACAGTTTGGACATATGGTACTCTTGGGTTGCCTGTTGCAAGGAAAGCAGTTCGCAACATGGGTGTTTCGTCTATGAGACGCGACCAGGCACGGTTCAGAACTTCAGGGTTGAATTGCGCTGAGGCCAAGTAGTAGAAATTGGGATAGAACACATCTGGGTTCAGACTGTGCATTGCAAGGAAGTACGTCTGTCCAGCAGTGGCAGGCATTGTTGTCTCAGTATCCTGTGGATCAATTCCATACGATTGAAGCAACGACCTGACGTCGAGTCCCTTGAGCGACTCTTCCAGCGCGTTGTCAGTTTCCCCTTGAGTGATATTCGCTTGGCTCTTATTCACTGCGAGTGCCATTTTCTCGATTGTCCCAGCTCTGAGCATATCGCTGACAACGAGCTTGACGGATCGCTTCTTCAAAAGTGCGGCAACCTTGATGGTACTGATGCTGTCCAAGCCGAGCTGGAAGATGTTTGCTTCTTTGTCAATAGAGTCCTCGGGAACGCCAGATACAATGGACAGAACGTTGCGAATCTTGGACTCGACAGTTGACCATTCTTTTGAAGCAGACTTTTGTGTTTCGCGCGGCTGGGACTGGCCAGAATCACCAGACTCTTCAGGGACAATGGTATTCCCACTGATCTTCATATTATCGCCAGAAAACTCGACCGTTTGCCGAGTAGGCTCATCGACCATTGACAGAAGCACCTCAGACATGTGACCCAGAAGCACAGAAGTGTCCTTCTCCCCTAGAACACTGCCACGACAAGCCACCCGCGCGATTAGGTCCTTTCCATCGCCTTCAATCTCGGCACATACAGGATACTCCACACCCGATGCTCCACCCGTGGATTGGTACAGCGCAGGTCTTTGGGACTGGATATCAGAAGGCCTCTTCTGATAGATGAATAGAGTGTCGAACAATTGTCGCGATCCGGTTCCCGGTCTCGCTCGTCGTAGTGGGAAATGTTGGTGCTCAGACATCTCAAGTAGCGTCTCCTGAACGTACTTCACGAGTTCTAGACGAGTCCCGTGAAGAATGACTCGCATGGCGACGGTGTTCATCGTGGGAAACATGACATTCTCCGCATCAGCAACGTTGCGACCCGAAAGAACAAGACCGAACATGACATCCAGGTTCTTTACATAAGTCGCTAGAACGACGGACCAGCAGCTGACCAGAAGTGCCTGCAATGTAATGCCATGTCGCTTGCAGAAGCTCTCTGCCTTGTCAAAGGACACAGAGAGCGATCGTTCTGCGCGATGCACAACCTGGGAGCCAGTCTCTGCATGTTCGCCTGATGGGAAAGAGATTGGCTTGCAATTTGACAGAGTTGCCCTCCAGAATTTCAGAGCGCGATCACCAGAAGACGCAATGATTTGCTCCAGAATCGCATCCGAGGACGGGCGAGCACAGTATTCCCCAGCATAAGCTCTGGCAACATCTTCATGGAGGAGACTGATGGACCAGCCATCATAGAGAGCATGGGAGATTGATAGGACGAGGTAACGAGCATTTTCATCGACTGCAACCGTCAGGCTTAGTAGAGGGCGACCTGGGAGGTCGGAGGCCGCTTGTTTGCGTTGCGAATCAATGATTAACTCTACAGACTTCCCATTCAGATGCACAGTCTGGAAGTCAAATGCATCCTCGCTGTGAACAATCTGAGCATAAGACGCCGAGATCTCGGGATCCCAGACCTCGACAAAGGATGTGCGTAGGATGGGATGGGCTTTGACAACTGCTCTCCATGCTTCCTGAAGCCTTGTGAGATCCACATGAGGCTCGAGTTGCAGAACCTCATGATTGTAGTAGTGTTGATACGCAGATGCAGACATCTCGGCGACCATCGCCTCTTGGATTGGCGTTGCAGGAAGGACTCGACACGCGCTCTCAGGCATGAGGTCCTCCTTCTCCAGAAAGGTTGTCAAATCGCCCTCCATTTGACTCAGCAGTGGATATGACCCATTCTGTTCATGATGATTTGTCTCTGCAAGCTGGCTAGTCATGGCCTTCACATTGCGATGGCGCATGATGGCGCTGACGGGAAGCTTGATGTCAAACTTGGCCAAACGCGAGGACAACTTGATGGCATCAATACTGTCGAGACCAACTTCGAAGATCGATGTTTCTTCATCGATTGAATGAATGTCAACCCCGGCGAGAGTCGCAATGACATCTCGAATTGTGGAAGCTTGACTGGCCCATTGGAATGAAGAGTGGCCATTGACTCTCGTGCGATCCAAGTCGCCCGGCGCAACAGCCTCACCATTTGCATGCCCAAAGCTCTCCTCTGTGACACCATTGATATAAGGAAGCTCATGGTCTGGGTTCTGAGCGAAGCCGGAAAGAATCCGTTGGAAATTGGCAAGGAGCTGCTCCGCCGCTTCTGAGGATAGGACGTGACCCTGCGCCGCCAGAGTCAGATTAAGTGATTCATTGCCATTGCGCACAACCTCGAAAGCCAGTGGGTACTCATGTTGCGCCTCTGACTCTAGCGGCTGCCATAGGCTGCTAGTCGACGCATCGATATCGGCAGTTTCCCTCTGGAACACGAACAGTGAGTCGAAGAGACGTTCATCTGGGCTCTTTCCAAGCCATTTCATAATGTCCCGTAGAGCAGTGTATTGGAAGGGCATGGTGGAAACTTGGTATTCATGGCACCGCTGAGCGACTTCAGACCATGACTTCAGACCACGAAGCTGCACATTGCTGGGAATGGTGTTGAACAACGGTCCAATAACGTTGGCAATCCCTGGCACGTCGATAGTACGTCCAGATGCGATCATGCCGATTGGAGGAACAAATGCGTAATGCTGGTGAAGGGTTAACAGCCAGCAGGCATGGAGGATCGCCTGTTCTGTGACGTTGAGGGTCTTCCTCAGATGGTCCAAAGGTTGCGTCGTATCAATTTGGGCCTTGTGGACCAGCGACTCAATAACGCCATTAGTTTGATCCGGTTTTGACAGAGCTCGGGGTCGGCAGTTTGCCAAATGCTCTTTCCAGAAAGATTCCTCTGCTAGATCTTTGCAAAGAGGACCCAGGTGCAGCACGTCAAGGAACTGAGGCGCGTTCTCTGAGGCACTGTGCTGGTCGAGGTAATTCCGAGCAACCAGATCCAGGAGGAGGGCCAGGCTGTTTCCATCATAGAGGGCATGGAAAACATTGAGACACATCACGGATTTCTCGGGAGATTGGATCACACCAACCTCCCATAGCCCCGTCGAGAGCTCTTCAATATCTGATGTCCACTTTTGGACCTGCTGCTTCCGCAAGCTTTCAATTTTCATCTTAGACGCAGCCTTCACGTCGAACCAAGGAAGTGCATCATGCCTGAGAATGACTTGAGCGTAGCCATCTGGAGAAGGCGAGAATCGGGCTCGAAGAATTTGAACCTGGTCTTGTGCCTTGCTCCATGCATTTCGCAACCTCTCAATGTCGGTCGAGGCATCCAGCGCGAATGTGAAGGACGAGCAGTAGAGTGGCTCAGGGCTCGACAGGAAATGATAGATTATACCTTCCTGGAGTGGTGTGCAGGGCGCGATCTGCTCAACATCACTGTCAACTGCTCCAATACTCTCGATGATAGAGTGGAAGTGTTTGTGTGCAAAGGCCTCAATGTTCTGCTTCGCATTTTTGTGAAGGTTGCTCTGGGATTTTGAAGAGGATTTAGACGTCTCCAATGCTGACGCCATGCCTGCAATTGTGGAATCTGTTGAAAGTATTAGAAATGTGCTATACAGCTGGCTAACCCTGAACTTACGCTTCATAATGAGTGATGCCTGGGCTTGGGGGAAGCCTCCTTCCCTCAGGCTTCTGGCAAATGATATGACAGAAATAGAGTCAAGCCCCAACTCGAAGATACTCGACCAAGAAGAGATGGCCGACTCGGCGGTACCGATAAAATTGGACAAAAGAGAAATAATCTCCTTCTCTAGTGTGCTTTTCACCGTTTGCTCGACAGCCATGGAACTCAATTTCTGCAAGTCTTCCAAGGAAAGATCCTGGTAGATAGCTTTCAAGACCTTCATCTCAGCTTTATTATTGGCAGACAGAGGGAATCGTGTCATCGGAATGATATGCGTCGGCACCATATACCCCGGAAGATGTGTGTGACAAGCAGCCTTGATCGTCGACAGCAATATCCGATCCTCTTCAGAAGACCGCACTTTCACATCCTGAGATTTTTTGTCGACATCAACTCTAGTGACAAAAGACACAAGTTGGTCTTTGGATTGTTTCGGATGCTTGATGACGAGAGTAGCCACTTCGTTCAGCTCAGGAGTTGCCTGCTTGATGACTTGATTGATTTCGCCGATCTCGAGTCGCTGGCCGCGGAGTTTGACTTGATCATCGATCCGGCCCATGAACTGGAAACTGCCGTCATGCAAGATTCTCACCAAGTCACCCGTCCGGTAAATGCGGTCCCCATTTTCTGGCAGGACCTGGAATCGCTCCTTGGTGAGTTCCACCCGGTTCAAGTAACCCTTTCCAACTAGAGGGCCCGATACACAAAGCTCGCCAAGGCCACCACGCAGAACCGGAGTGCAAGTGCCCGGTCGGAAAACGTACGAACCCACATTGTCGAATTGTGGCCCAATGTTGGATGGCTTGTCATTGGCACGCATCCGTGGGAGCATTGTACATCCGATGGTCACCTCAGTAGGTCCATATCCGTTGTAGATAACCCCGTGCTCTCCCCACGCATCAAGGATCTCTTGTTTCAGCTGCTCACCACCTGTGATGAACACACCTCGACAAAGCGATGGTACTTCGTCAGGGTGCACGAGTCTCGCCAAGCTAGGCGTGAGATCAATGTGAGTAATCTCCAGCTTCTGAATGGTTCCTGGAAGGTCCTCAAAGAGCAGATCACGAGGACATGAAGTGACACAGATTCCAACACTCCAGCTCCAATATTGCTCGAGGACACTGACGTCGAAGTGGAATGACGCAAACTGGAGCCATCGAGAGTTCTCATCCCAATGAGGTGAAAAGAGTCTTTGGAATGCGAGCATGGCTTGCACGGCATTGTCATGTGTGATTTCGCACCCCTTGGGTGTGCCTGTTGTGCCGGAAGTATACAAGCAATAGCATGTATCATCTGGCTGGATGTCCCGAGCCAATGATGGTTGAGCAGGAGAGAAGTGTTGATATTTACCAGGCTCGTCCAGTGTCTGAACATCAATTCCCGCGAGGGCCTCCAACTCCGTCTTGCGTGATTCATTGCAAAGCAGAAGCGTGGTCGATGAATCTTCCATAATGAATTGCTTACGCGAAATCGGAGCGGAAGGATCGATAGCCAAATATGCACAACCAGCCTTCAGAATACCCAAGATTGCGAGTGAAGCTTCAGGACACTTGTCGAAGCAGATGGCAATTATCCCCCCAGGTATGACTCCCTTGTCCTGGAGGAAATGAGCAACTCGATTGCCATCTTCGTTGAACTCTTTGTAAGACCAAGTCTTCTTTTGCAGGTTATCCGAATTAGGCCCGAATGCGAATTCAAAGGCAAGCTTATCTGGAATCCTTCGGGCACTGTCTTCGACGAATTGGTGAAGCAGGGAGACGGTAGTCGGAATAGCTTTCTCCTTGGCGGGCGTCACGGACAAGAATTGGTTTCCAAGAGAGAGGTAGTCGTCTGCACTGGAATCTGGCGAAAAGATTGTGTGCTCCAACAACTTGCTGTACTGATTCAAGAGAATCACGGCTTGCTCTTCCGGGACAAGATCATTCCTGCAACTGATCCGAACTTCAAGGTCTGTAGCATGCGGAAGCAGCTCAATCGAAACGGAGTACTAGAAACAAGTTAGAAAATCAGCAGTCAATGCAAGGGACATGATACGTACGTCGATCTTTGTCTCTTCATCGACAACTTCCCATTTATCAGAGCCCCCAGACTCTGTCGTAAACTTTTGATAAACGAACAAAGTATCAAAAAGCGGCTCATCACTACCAAGCCATCTCTGAACTTGAGCCAAGGGGGTAAATTGATTCTTGACCAGAGAAGCATTGCGCTTCAGAGTGCGATCCAAAAGCTCACGATTCGTACCCTCAATGCGCGATGGCGATGGCACGGTCACCAAGCAAGGGAAAACAGCATCCTGTGCAGCTGTAGACAGATTGCGACCGGAAAGAACAGTCCCGAAAACGACATTTTGTTCACCGGTATATGCAGCTAGCAAGCGGCCCCATGCAACTTGACCCGCTGCTTGAAGAGTTACTCCTGCATCACGGCAGCCAGCCTCGAGTTTACCGAGGGAGTGGGAGCAAATGGTTGAGCTGGTGAGGAGTTCTTTCTTATCAATGCGAGTGGGATGTAGATCTGGGAATTTGGTGGGATGGATCTCCCCGGCAAGGCTTTGCCAGAACTCCTGGGAGCTTTCAATTTGTTTCTGGCTTTCGATCAAAATTGGGCCTAGAGTTTGGGGAACGGAAGCAGGCTGCGCGAGAACCCGTCCTTCGTAGGCCGCTAAGACATCCGAAAATATGGTTTCCAAGGACTGTGCATCATAGAGGGCATGAAGGGCCGAGAAATGCATGGTAGTGATGCTGTCGGTCGGCTCAACCTGAATACCCCACGGGGGCTTGTGTATATTTTCAAGAACTTGTTGCTCTTGGGTAACTGTATCCAGCGTGGATGATTCCTGCCATGGAACTTCGATACCTTCCCGATATGTGATCATAGCAAATGGGTTTTGCTGATTGCGAAGCTGCACGAAGCCAGTGCGTAGCATCTCATGCTGGGCCATGACCTTGGACCAAGCTTCTTTGAGAGTCTTCTTATCTAGGGGCGTTGACGACTTCAACGCCATCCGATTGTAGTACATGTTGCCCTGTGAGTGATTGAAGAGAGCCAACATGCCACATTGAACTGGAGTACAGGGCCTCAAAGACTGGACCGACTGCGATGAGATACCAAGCTGCTCGCAGACGGGCTGGAGGTGTTGATTCTCAAAGGCGGAGAAGTCATATTCAGCTTCCTTGATCTCTTCTTTTGTTGACTCAAGGAGAGCTGCGATCTTGTCAATGGAAGCAGCCTAGAAAGTGTTAGTTGCGTGAATGAAACCACTCGTAGAACTCATGCATACCTCGAGAATGTCGCCTGCGGATATCTTGTACTCCAGTTTTCGCAATTTCCCAGAAATCTGCACAGCGTTGATACTATCTAGTCCGAGTTGGAAGATAGTTGTATGCAATGAAACAACTTCCGCCTCAACTCCTGCAAATTGACAGATTATGTCTCGAAGAGTTTCCTCCTGAGGCGACCAAGGCCGGAATTCCGCTGTCTTGGTCGACATTCCATTGATCTTAGGTCGCGGGGACTCCTTCTCGAAAATCATCGAGATATCACCATCAATCACCCGCTTATCACAGGCCTGAGCTGAGGGAAACTGAGTCGTTTGCTCAACAAGCGCCACAAAGTCCCGCGCAAGACTCTCCGCCACATCACGACCAAGATGAGACGTTTGGAAATGAAGACAGATCTGGAAAGTATCGCGTGTCTCATCAGGCACAATCTCACAGATAAGAGGGAATCCCATATTTCCTTCATCAGCGAGCATCTCCCAATACTGAGAATCAAGCTCAGTACTCCTCGTCTGGAAGATAACCAAAGTATCAAAAAGTCGAGAGCCTCCCGGTAGAGTACGCCTCTGTATGCGACGCAGAGCAGAAAGCTGATGAGGCAAAATGTCGCTATTATGTTTCTGGGAGAGCTTCATAACATCTCCATTCGTCGATGATGAAGAGAACTTGACTCGCATGGGAAGAGTGTTGAAGCAAGGCCCGACAATTCGGTCTGCGCCTTCTAGTGGAATGGTTCGGCAGCTGAAAACGTTGCCGAAACAGACGTCTGTCGCGCCGGAGTGTAGGGCAAGAAGTCTCGCCCATGCGGCGTGGAAGACGTTGAGCGGGGTGACTGAGAGATCCATGCATTGCCGTTTGAATGAGGTAAGGTTGGGGTTGAGATTCACGTGGATCTGTTGTGAGGCTGTCTGAGTGGCAGATCCATTGACTGAAGGCTTCTTGGAAGCGGAAAGTAGTGTTGGTGAGACGTCTGATAGATATCGATCCCAGAATTGGTCGGAGGCCTCAGAATTGACAGAGACCATGTACTCGATGAAGCGGTGGAAGGGTGTTGCTTCGGGAAGTTTCTCGCCCGCGAGAGAAACCTGTAGCTCATGAAGGAGTTGGGCAATACCTTCTCCATCGTATAGTGCATGGTGAATTGACAGTAGCAAATGAGTGCTATACGTGGTGGAGTCTTCAAAGACCGTCAATGAGTAGGGAAGATCACCGTTGACTGGCGAGCGATGCTCAAACTCTGATTTTCTCCTTGTAACGTCTGAATCCAAGTCATCGGACGAGGTTTCAGCAGCTGTCCAAGGTAGGAGTGCACTCTCAAGCACTACTTGAGCATATACAAACTGCGGGTCATTCGTTTGTATGAAACACGTCCTCAGAATACCGTGTCTCTGGATCATCTGTGTCCATGAACTTTTCAACCCCTCAATGTCAGTGTTAACTCGGAGAAGTAGGTGATTGAAATAAGCAGAATCGACATCAGACTCCGCGGCAAGCATGGCTTCCTGTAGAGGCGTGCAAGGGTAGACACCTTGCACGGATGAGCCTCGTGCATTCATGTCCTGCTTTACTTCATGGAGGAAGCTCTCCTCAAACATGCACCCAGGTTGCTCGAGAGGAAGTGTCTGCGGCGATTGATGGCCATCGGTCTTGGCGGCAGCAACAGTCGCCAATTGAGCCACTGAACTATGGCGGAGGATAGTGGAAACAGGAAGTCTTCCAAACCCGAATTCCTGGAGCTTTCGCGAGAGAGCAATGGCAGACAGAGAATCCAAGCCCAGTTTGTAGAAAGAGGTGTGCTTGCCAATATTGTGTTGCTCGATGCCAGAGATCGCAGAAAGAGCAGCGGCAATTGCCTTCTCGACATCGGTAAAATTGTCATCGCGGATCTCTTCGTTCAGAGTGATAGAGAATGCTTTGAGATGCTCCGTATCAATTTGCTCAATATCTCGCTGTATCTGTGCACGATCAGTCAGGAACGCCTCGGTCATTGGAATCTCGTCTATCGGAACAAGAAGTGCCGGAACCGCAGATAAAGGCAGTTTCGAAGCCAATTCCCTCAGAAGTTGCTTGGCTAGACCGTCAAGTTGTTCACTGTCTATAGATGATCGAGCCTTTTCTGAAGGAATCCAAACAGTGACCAATTGCTGCTGGTTAGTAACTGGATTGTCCATGACCAGGCTCACAGAATCCCGTACAAGCCCCGATGAAAGCAGAGCTTGATCAATTTCATAAAAGGCAGCAACTTGGCCAAGCTGTAGGATACCACCATCAGGAAGGACTCTGCCAAAATCGCTAGTTCGGTAAAGCCGACCGAACTGAGGGTGCTCGAAGAAGCCCTCTGCAGAAGACGTTGCCTTTCGGAGAAGAGATGTTAGTATGAATGATTTTCCCAAGCTAATCTTTTTCGACTAACCACTTGATCACCACCAAAACAAAGTAATCCAACGGCGCCACGAGGCAGCAGATTGAAGCCGTCCTTATCTGCAATGACCATGGCAGATGTGTTCTTGAGCGGCAGGCCAATGCTGGTGGTCGCGCTGGAAGTCTCAATCTTAACTGGTGTAGTACAAAGCCCAGCTAGTCCGCGAGTGGTATAACCTGAGCTCAATGTATCAATAAATGTATGCTGTCGAGATTTGAGACAGATGACGCGGGTGAAAATACCATGATAGAGATTCTTCCCAGCCCAATCCTGATGCACCTTTGCATTCAAGGGCTCACCAAAAGTAGCCAAGTACTGAACACTAGGAACAGTCTGCGGGTCCAAGTGTGATGCAAGCGTTGGCGTTAAATGAAGATGGGTAACGCCCATAGAATTGACAATAGCCTGGAGATCTTTGGCCATGAACTCATCCGGTGCAACGCAGAGCGTCACGCCAGAATTCCATGCCAAGAATGCTCCAATGATAGATTCTATACAAGTATTAGAATAGGATAGAATCCGATGTGAAGCGCAACACAAATCTGAAACTTACCAGCAGAAGCTGCTGCAGACGCAAAAAGCATTTTGCTCTCGGACTGAACAGTGTCTGACTCCGAAAGAGCATTGACGCAGCTTTTCAAATTCTGAGAAGAAAAGAGAACAGGCTGCGTTGAAGTGGGATCGGTGTAGATAAGGCGAAATCCATCATCAACCGTGAAGGGGGTATCATCATGAGTATCGTCGAAGGAATCAGGAAGGAGAATTTGTCGAACAGAATCCGGGATAGACAACCCATCAGGGCACTGGAAAGATGAATGGAGGATGCAAACGCCCACGTTCAACTTGGACAGGGTCGTGCTGATATCTTCAGAGGAAGACAGGGGAGACAAGGGTACAAGACCGGCTCCGATCTTTGCAATGGCCAGGACGGCGGCGTAGGAGTCAATGGAGTTTTCCAGGAACACGGCAATCAAATCAGTTCCTGTGATGCCCAATTGAACCAGGTAATTGGCAAAAGTATTCGCCCGGGAGTTCAATTGTCCGTATGTGATAGTGTCAACAACCGGAGACAAAGAGTCCAGCTCTTTCAAGAATTCAATCGCTATCCGCGAAGGCTCCGTAGAAGCGAGTTCCTCGACAGCAGAGACCAAACGAGGAAAATCACTTTGCAATTGAGGTTGACCATTAACAACCGACAACATATGCTGAGGAAGATGACTCCCAAAATCACCAATCGCCAGCGTCGAATCATCAATCAACACAGAAGCCACAAAATCAATCTGCTCCAAAAGAATATCCGCCTGCTCCCCCGATAAAACAGACTGTTGATACGTCGCCTTCGCACGAATCCCATCCTCCCTAGGCTCAAACTCCAACAAAAGCGCAAACTCCAAAAACTCCGCCGCACCAACTTCCCTGAAACTGTCGCGATACTCTTGATCAGACCAGATACTCTCCTGCCACACGAGTGCTGTATCGAAGAGATTCGATTGCAAATCAATTCCGGACGCTTTCTTGATATCTTGGAGCGGAAGGCTGCCGTGCTCCAGGCACTTGCGGTTCATGTTTTGAATTGCCAGGAGGAGATCTGTGGCGTTTTGCATTTTGTCGAGATTCATCCGTGTGGGGAGGGTTCGGATACAGGGACCGAGAATATTCTCGATGCTTTTCACGGGGAGTGTGCGGCCGGAAAAGACGGTGCCAAAGGTTACGTCGTTTGAGCCAAGGTAGGTTGAGAGGATGTAGCAGTATGCGGCTTGGAAGATTGTCTGGCGGCTGACTCGCAGGTTTTGCGAGACTTCTGTGAGCTTGGATGTAGAGATTTGTAGATCCCGAATAGCCTCTTGTGTTCCGGAGGGCACATCGGTCTTTGCATGGAAATTGGGGAAAGATGCTGGCGAAGAACCCTGCAGTTGATCACGCCAGAAGAGCGAAGATTCATTCGCGGCTTCGCTCAGCTTGTACTCGGTGAAGAAGTCGGCCACCACGTTATATGCAGGTTTGGGTGGGAGTTCTTCGCCGAGCAGGAGGCGATGGAGATCTTTCAGCATCAATTGCCAGGACCACCCGTCGTACAGTGCGTGATGGATATGTACGAGTACTCGGAGGCCTTCATCTGTCTCTCTCAATTGGAACCGGAGTGGATGAAGCAGATCATGTTCTGCGATCAAACAGAGATCATAATCGAATGCATCACGCTTTTGGAACACGGCACTCTCGTCGAGTGTGTGATAGATAAACCGGGCATACGACTGATCCTTGAGACCGATCTCAATGAATCCAGACCGAAGTATAGGATTCTGCTCCACTAGCTTGACAAGCGCATCCTGCACAGCCTCGGCCCTAATTCCCTGCTGAAACTCAAGCTCAATCCAATTGCAATATGCATTCCTGTGTCGAACAGTCTCCAGAATCATCGCCTGTTGAATATGGCTGCAAGGCTCAATCGCCGCAACTTTTGAACTCAACCCAAGAGCCTCTACCCTCGCAGCACCAGCATCCACAACCAACTGCCGAATTCTCCGCAAACTTTCTTGCGAATCTTCACTCGACTGCGCCGTCTCCGCATCCTTTGCAAGTCGCCAAATTCCACCCACAGAATCCGCCTCCAACAAATGAGCAACATCGAGTCGTACACCCGCATCCAAAAGATGAGACGCAAGCCGAATCGCAGCTAAAGAGTCAAGACCGGCCGCGCTCAGACTCTCCGCCGGTGGAAGTTGTCGACCGAGTACATCGGCCACGCACGACGCGATAGTCTCCTCGATCTCGTCGCGGAACGAATGTTGCTGCTCAATAGATTGAGCTGTAGCGCGATGGCGCACGAATTCAGCTTCCAGCGCTTTGCGATCAATTTTACCAGATGGTAACTGCGGGAATTGATTGACTAGGATGAACTCGCCCGGGACCATGAAACGGGGTAACCACTGGCGGCAAACGTCCCGCAAGGCACGCTCAGTCGTGCCCTTGTCGTTGAGCAGGACAAACGCAGCGAGACTTCCATTACTGACGATAGCAACTGCGCTGCGCACATCCGGCGCGCGGCAAATCGCATGCTCAATCTCACCGAGTTCTATCCTCTGTCCTCGCAGCTTGACCTGACCACTGGAAATTCGTCCGAAACATTCAATCTCCCCTGTAGGCAACATGCGAGCCTTATCGCCCGTTCGGTAGAGTCGACCGTACACGGGACTCTCGATGAAAGCCTTGGCATTTTCTTCGGGTCGATTGATGTATCCATCAGCCAACTGCGGTCCACCAACGACCAACTCGCCAATCTGGCCGAGTGGCAGGGGCTGTAAGTCCCTGGGACTAGACCCGTCCTTATCATCCGATTCCAGGGACATGATAAAAGCAGAGACTGTCTTAAAAGCCCGGCCAATTAAGTTCACACGATCATCAGATCGAAAATGCGTGGCAGCCGTGCAGTGGATCGCCGCCTCCGTCGGTCCATACATGCCATGAAGAATCCCATCCGCATCCTGCGACTGACCAAATTCATCAACGACATGCCGCGTCAACATCTCGCCGATCGTCAGCAGAACACGCAAAGACGGCGCCGCGGCTCGGCTGCGCAGTAATTCTCCAGCGACGGTGGGCGTCAATTCGGCCGCGTCCACGCGCATCTCCGTCATTACATGGGAGATATCGAGCAGCATTTGCTCGCGTTCACAGCCGATAAGGGTAGCACCGCGGAATAGCGGGAAGAAGATCTCAAAAACGGAGACATCGAATGTAGGTGAGGCGAATTGCAGGAATCGCGTGAAAGAGGGTATCAAGCCATTATGCGCGAGTAATGATTGTGTTGCGGCTAGATGGGAGATTCCCACACCTTTGGGCCGTCCTGTTGAGCCGGATGTATACATCACATAAGCGAGGTCGGTGGGTACGATTTTGACGGGATGATGTTGTCGCTCCTCCAGGATCTGCATCTGCAAGTCTCTTGTGTCGGGCTGCAGATCCAATTCGTCGACGGTTATCACCGCCAGATGGTCATTCCGGGGTATCCTTGCCGCAAGTGCATTTTGCGTGATCACCACCGAGGCTGCAACGTCCTGCAAAATAAACTCTATCCGGTCTAGTGGTGCGTCGGTGTTTAAAGGGCAGAAGGCGCCGCCGGCTTTCAGAATTGCCAGTTGGGAAATATACAGTTCCAAGGATTGGGGCAGAAGAACAGGAACCACCTTCTTCCGTGGTCTCTCTGCATCCGATGCTGAGGCGGCATTTATTTCCGCCGCTAGTCTCGAAGACACCCGATCCAAGTCGCGGTATGACAGGCAGCGAACGTTTCCATCCGCCGTCAAGAATTCGATCGCATGATTGCCGTCATGGGCACCGCTCAGCGCTAGCTCATGGAGCAGCTGCGGTCCTGGCAGGGTGCAAGGGGATGGATTCGAGATGGACAATTCCATATCCATCTCAGAAAGCTTGTCCGTCGAAGCAGGCAGTTTCACCTGCATGCCCGACAGGGCAGCCTGGTCTTGCACGATATGATCCAACTGGCGGCCCAGCTGCTGCACAAAAGCGGTATCCATACCGTTGGTAGAATGCAACGTGCTCGTTCGGGTGTTGCAATTGAAGCACCAAGTTAACGTACAGGAAGTAGAAGCAGAAGATGATGACGATGCTCGGCTCTCTGTGGACTCGCACTCAGACGGGGAACTCTCCACTAACTTAGGCTCATCTATCAGGCGCAGAGCGGTGTGCTTTGAGAATTCGGCGTGGGTATCCAACCTCGCCGGCTTGATTATACGAGTCAATAAATCCACTTTGATTGGCTGATCATCGAGCAAGAAGACCGGGGATTCTTCGGTTGTGTAAGCTCGTAATAACACGGCCCATGAGAGGGCCAACAACTCCGAGGACAAGGGAGTTGTATCCACCGGCGACGAGAGAATAGCGCGCACAGCGCCATCGTCGCCAGAAAAGCCGCTTTGGCTGTGGATGGTGGGAAATGGGGTGAATCGATCCATCACGATGGTTCCACCAGGCGCGGCGGTTGGTCTGTGTTTAGGAGTGCATGGCCCAATCCGCGACAATGCTTATAGACTGCTTAGTATTGCGACTGTTCTGACTGGCCAGGGAAAGAGGGGGGTAGTAGATGTAGTCCCCTGCGGGTGCGGTGCTATGCAGGTAGTAGTAGCCGCCTTTGGGAGAAAAAAAAGCAATGCACACTCGCGGCAGACTTGGGCCCGTGAACCAGGAAGATGGGGGGAGAAGGGACGAGTAAAAAGCAATGCACAGGGTAGGGGAGTTGCAGGTGATAAATTTCCAATCATGGCCAGACGAGGATCATAGCGGGCCTCCTCGTGGGTAATTGCGGGAAAAAAAAGGTATCGAGGAAATTTTATGGATGATCTAGGATGATCGAAGATGATCTTCTGCTTTGCTTGCAGGGGTACGACCGAGACAAGCGCCCAAAAAGTTCAAAAGTTGGAGTCGTAGTCAGACCCGAGGGACGATGTGACTAGTGGAGGGGCATGGAAGAAGGGCGGAAAAGTGGAACTCAGCTTGTTCGGTCCACCGTCGTTGGGCATCGAGGAATGAATGGAAGTTGGTTGTCGGCAAGATATATGGAGTATAAAGTTTGGAGTAGCTATTGCGAATGGATAGGGTAAACCCGAAGTCGATGCCAAGGAAGGAATCAAGCTCCGAGAAAATCTACGTTGCTTCTGGTATGATGAGGGGCATGGATGATGATCTAGTATGATGATGGGCAGAAGTACTACTGTGGGGAGATTTATCTATTATGGTAGTTACTCAGGATGTTTATAGTCATTACTAGGAAAATTACTATGTTTTATTCTTGCAAGATCATGGAGATAATAGCTCTATAATAGAATCGTAGTACACCAAATTCGCGCGCGGGTGTTCCTGCCCCTCCATCGGGCGCGTCCTAACGGGTTTCGATGACGTCAATGCCAGAATGCTTATTCAGTATGGTACAGTGGCGCTACTAAAGTCTGTGACCCCCTGCTTGACCGCCTTTGTCTCCGCTTTCCTATACTGGACTAGTAGCTACCTTAAAGAGTATAGTGTGGTCTATCACTTCTGGTTTAGACAAGCACTAGTCTATCTTCAGAAGGCGGTCACCCATGGGGGTCACAGACTTTAGTAGCGCCACTGTAATCTGCGGTATGGTACGGGTGGTATGTTACCGTTTTTATGTATGATACACCCGAGATTATCAGATCAAAATCAGTAAACCACCAAAAGATCTCTTGTTTTCATGTGCCAAGACTTCCAACCCTACCACACTACCCAGTAATACCTATAGCTTAGCGAAGAAAAGAAACAGAAAAAGATTGAAACATTATTGTTTTTTTTCTCAGAGCCTTATCCACAATACTCGCGCCAGCTACTCACTGCAACAACCTTACTGGTAAATGTGGTAAACTCCGACTCCGAGCCCCGTCAAAGCGCGTGATCGGGTTCACAACCCCACGTTCTAGGAAAATTAAACGACCGAGGAAGAAAAAAGCAAAATGCTACCTGCAGCCCAGCATGCACATGGCCTAACTCAAACCCAATCAGAGATTTCGATGTACATACTCTATGTAGATGTCCAATTTTAATTTTTCCCTTTACAGCGACATTCGGAAAGCCCTGCCGATGATAATTCTAGCGGTGACCAGTCAATGGGCGCAAGGGGGTTTTTTAGGCTATGTGCTGTACTACTGTGTACCTAAGTACATACTCCTTATAATGTATGCTGTTGTGTGGTAGTAATACTAGTCCATACCTCTTGCCAAGTCTTCTAGGCGATAATCTGTTTCTTCCTGCCCTACCTTCCTAATTGGCAGGCCCAACCTGAACCTGGACCGAGTCCCCACTGGCTGTCGCCAAGAGAGAATGGGGGGTTATATACATACATACTGTACGAAGTACTCCATATACTCCATACATCAAATCAATACTACTACCATACGCCATGCTGTTACGATCTTTCATTGGATTCCATCGCTAGTAATAAGTAATTTTCTTTTTCCCGACATCGGGCACCTGCGGAAGGCCGGTATGAACCATTGGTAGTCTTGTCGATTTCTTTTTGATTTCATTTTTCTGGACAATCTTTTATTATCTCTAGTCCTTCGTAATTGTCGCAATTGCTTTTTCTCATTCCTCTTGTTTTTGGGTCTGGCCGCATGGCGTCTAGGTGCAGGAACATGGGGAGTGACTCGCAGAGTGGAGTAGGAGCATAGCCTGGGAAGAAAAGAAAGAAAAGAAAAGAAAAGAAAAGAAAAGCGATATGGCACAATATGATAATAATACAAAATATTATATCATAGTTCATGATTTAGATATTCTCTGGAATCTTCTCAGTTCATTCCACCGAGGTAATAACCCGGAATCGCTAGGAGAACAGCCGAATTCATCGGGAACAATGGTGGAGACTGATTGATAACCAGAACCTTGGAAACAACACGCCTCTGTTAATCCTCGTCACCCGTCGGTCTTTTTTCTTCAGCTTAGCGACCTTGTCTCCCTAACTGCTTCTTGAACTAGTGTTAGTCTCAATCTCGGTCTCATCATCTTATTAGTCGCCCGTTTTCGCATCAACTCCACTTTGAAGATGATTTTTTTTATCTGATCCGCTTGGACTCTCTCATGTGGAACCGGCGGGCAGTGAAACGTATTGTACGGGACTGTCACTTTCTTAATTCCTGTTAGTTTAACTCATATTCCATCATTAAACTTACCAACTCCACACTTTCCCATCTTCTCTCGTCCGGCTTTCTGCTTGGAACATCGCACCACCTTTTCGCATCGATCCGACCACCGAATTCTCCGGAGACCCGCTGGATGGGATCGGCTGTTGTCCTCCCTGTGTACATAACCTGGACCTACTCCTCTTCTCTTGTTTTTACTTTCTGCATCAGTCTAGCTTCCTTCTTCTTTTTTAAGCTCAGGCCCTCTCCGGTCTCTCTCCCTCTCCTCCCTCTCTCTCTGCTGGCTGCTTTGCCTTTCCCTAGACTTGTGCGATTGAACCCTTGAATTAATCGCCTCGGTCTTGTTTTTATTCGTCTCCTTTTAATTCCCCCCTTGGTCCAACAAAATAATCCACAATGGAGCCGATTCCTCGAAAGTCCGAGCTCCCCTTCCTGTCCGAGATGGCGCCGCGCACTCAAGCTCCCACCAACCGCACTCTCCTCCGCTCCGTCCCCGCCGACGAGATGCATGACCTGCTCTGCGTGGGCTTTGGTCCGGCCTCGCTGGCCATCGCCATCGCCCTACATGACGCCATGGACCCGGCTCTGTCCCGCACCGCCTCGGGCTCCTTCAAGCCCAAGGTATGCTTCCTCGAGCGCCAGAAGCAATTCGCCTGGCACTCGGGTATGCTGGTGCCGGGTTCGCGCATGCAGATTTCCTTCATCAAGGACTTGGCTACTCTCCGCGATCCCCGCAGTAGCTTCACATTCCTGAACTACCTGCACAACAAGAACCGGCTCATCCACTTTACCAACTTGGGGACTTTCCTGCCGGCCCGGATGGAATTCGAGGATTATATGCGATGGTGTGCACAGCGTTTTGAGAATGTTGTGAGCTATGGAGAGGAAGTTGTGGATGTTGTTCCCGGGAGCAAGACCGATGGCGTGGTCGATTACTTTGTTGTGCGCTCGCGCAATGCTGAGACGGGCGAGATCTCTTCGCGGAGAGCTCGTAAGGTCGTCGTTGCTTTGGGTGGTAAGGCTAAGATGCCTCCGGGTTTCCCTCAGGATGCCCGCATCATGCACTCTTCCAAGTATTGCACCGGCCTACCCAATGTGTTGAAGAACGAGTCCGCGCCTTACAACATTGCCGTCGTGGGCTCCGGGCAAAGCGCCGCTGAGATCTTCCACGATCTCCAGCGTCGGTATCCCAACTCGCGCACGACACTGATCCTCCGCGACACCGCTCTGCGGCCTAGCGATGACTCGCCATTGTACGTGAACCAAGCCCTCCTTCCAAAATTACAGGCAGCTTGGAATGCCAGCAATCTATATCAAGCTACGAGATAAGGAATCCCTACTAACACCCACCCAGCGTCAACGAAATCTTCAACCCCGAGCGCGTCGAAAAATTCTACCAACTCCCCCAAGAAGAGCGCCACGCGCGCATCGCCAAAGAAAAAGCCACAAACTACTCCGTCGTCCGCCTCGAACTCATCGAAGAAATCTACAACAGCATGTACCTCCAACGCGTCCACAACCCCGACGAATCCACCTGGCAACACCGCATCCTCCCCGAACGCAAAGTCGCCCGCATCGAGCACCACAACCCGGCCCACCGCATGCGCATCCACGTCAAGTCCGTCAAGGACGACGCCTCCGACGGCAAGGAGGTGCTGGAGGTGGACGCACTGATGGTGGCGACTGGTTACCAGCGTGATGCGCACGAGCAGCTCCTCGAGCAGGTGCGTGGTCTGAGGCCTGTCGGTCAGACGGCGTGGGCACCTGGGAGGGATTATCGGGTGGAGTTGGATGGTGGGAAGGTTGCCGCTGATGCGGGCATTTGGTTGCAGGGTTGTAATGAGAAGACGCATGGGTTGAGTGATAGTTTGTTGTCTATTCTTGCGGTGAGGGGTGGGGAGATTGTGAGCTCGGTGTTTGGGGATGAGTTGGCTGGTAAGACGGTGCAGGACACCCGGTTGCGGGCTATGCTGTGAGATGAGACCGTCATGGACTGAGATGAACTCTGGGACTGGAAATTTTGGGACGTGTTGGATATCGTGCGTGATACTAAAAGATTTTTTTTATTTGGCCGTCGGAAGAGGCATAATTGAGGCCTTGAGGATTTACACCACGCATACCTCATCTTGCCGTTATGCTACATTAGACCCCTTCATGTTTTCTAGATTGTTGGTTTTGTTTTGTTTTTATTTTATTTTGGTTAGGGTTTTGGTTCAGGAATTGTTTTATTTGACTCTATCATTTTGTCTCTTGTCTCCTCTCGCCTCTAATGTTATGATGTTCCCCAGTGAATATGAATCACGGGAGATTGAGATCTATCAGAAAAGTCAATGCTCTAAGACTGCAGTCTTACCTACAAGAACAAAATCCATCGACATAAAAGCCTGAGGTCAAAGGTACCAAAGTACACTGTACACATAAACTATCTATCTTTATACGCTACTCCTGAACTGTAGCCCCTTGTAGATGCCTCTCGCCGTCCCTAGGACGATGCCAGACTTTCTACAAGACCGACCCACCAGTTCCAATTCCCCAAGCATTCGATTCACCTCTATTCTGCAGAATTTACTTAACTCCGAGTCCTCGCCAAGCCCGTAAATAAAAAGGGATTCTTCGGATATCGCGCGAAATACGGAAGTGAACCCTGCAGAAAGGGTCTGGGGGTTAGTACTTTAGGAAGGACATGGATTGTCCTATCTGGGCTAGCTAGACTAGATCTGCAGGGACCTGCTTCTTCAGTGCTTCCGGGCATGAAGAAGCCAGCCTTGTCTGAGTGATGGATGGTCTATGTGATGACCCTTGCAGGTATTGGGTAGTCACTGTAGAGCTATAGATTTTTTTCTTCGAGGGGATGTTCTTGTAGTGACGAAGAGGTTTCAATATACTAGGAGACCAGACCATGATGAATGGTGAATATAAGTCTCACTATACCCTGTACTGTAAGTGTCTTCTTTGCTCTTCGAGCTCCAGGGTAAGCAAAAGCAAGCCTGGATTGCCCAAAATTGACGCTGATCGCGATCGGCAATTCCTGACCACAATCACATCCACATCCAAGCTCGGCCGAGGCCGAGGCCGAAGGACCCTCCTTTTACAGACATCCACGCGAGAAAAATAATATTACCAATAAAGATGATCAAAGATGGACGGTGAACGGTATTCCCTTAGTATGAAGGCTGGTATAATCTCCATCGTACCGAGTTTTGGATACGAGAAAAGTGGGCTAGACATGGGCTTGGCTCTCGGGATACTGTAGGCGAATGACATACGTAGGTCTTGAATTTAGTGACTTTAGTCCCGGTTAGTCTGGTCTTGGCTGTAATGTTATGATCTGATAACGAAATCTCCCGCATCGGTCTGTTATGGGTTAGATCCGGTATCGCAGGGATTTTTTGGATCTCTGTACTCACTACGCGGGGAAGTGATTCCCTCCCAACCTACGAGTCTAGTAGGCTATATGAGATTTGATCTTCTAAGGAATAAATGCCTATTCTTTCCCTAGCATCTATTACTAACTGTGAAGATCTTTCATGTCCAACAATTCTTAGACTAGTTCCCACAAAAGATACCAGCGTGCCCGTCTTCTCCTCAGTTTATACACTTGTACGAAGCTAGCAATGACTTACAATACCTTAGTACTGACTCACTGCGTACAGTACAGTAGTACATACGTTGTACCAACTACGGTAGTACCAATTTCCAGGCCGAAATGAGACATGAAGTGGATCCCCCCTGCGTGGCGCCATCAGATAACACAGTTTTAATTTTAAAAACGCTGGGAAAATTTTTATCTGATCAGACTTCCAACTCAGAACGCCACCTCCGGTTCCCGGTTGTGTGGACTACTGTAGATTATTTCTGTTTTTCTTTTGTTTTACTTCGTACTTTGTACACCGTAGTATGATTAGGGGCTGGAGGAATTGAGTTTGAGGTCTGTTCTTTGTGTGTTCCTCTTGAAATTTGCTCGGTTTCCTCGGGCGGAGGGATTCCGTATGGCGCGGCTGGGCGGATTATAAGCATAGGACATACGCCTCCTACTGTACTATGTACTATGTACTAGCATAGGGCACGGCACTGTGTGTGACTATATTCTGGATTACGGACCTGATTATCCCGTCTATCACTCCCTTTCTCCGCCTAGTGGGATGGAGCCCTCGAAAACGTGGTCACATACTAGGCCCCCTGCCCTGCCCTGCTTGCCCTGCCTTGTCCTGACTGTTCATTTCTAGTCCCGCCCTGCCCACCTGCCAGGCGCTTTCAACCGAATCCGATGGACACCTACTACTTATAGCAACTGTTGTACGGTAACTATGTAGGAACTTGCATATGACATATGACTAGGCAATAGACCCCTATTAGCAACTCAACCCATCTGTTATGAACGTTTTCATTCTCACTGCGACTACACTACACTGCACTACGGACCCGTAGCACAAAGCACGGCCTACGTATTGTACCGAAGGACCCGCTATACACCAATTCAAGCGAGGAATCCCGAGGTGGCTCGCGCCTTGTCCTGCTTCATTCCAGTCCAGTCTAGTCTAATCCAGCCCACTTCAGTTGAATCCAGTTCAGGTCTGGTCTGGCTCATGCAGACATGCAAGGGCAAGCTGCCATTCCGAGTTCCGTATGTACGTACCTCACCACGAGGCATCAGGCATCAGGCATGAACCAGGCCCGTGTAGACTAGACTCCACTAGATAGGTGGAGGTGGCATGTTGCAATGCGATGCGATGCGGTGTACAGCACACACGTTGTTGTTACAGAGTGTTGTTCTTCTAGAATTCTAGGCTTGCTACTTTCCATCAGTTTACATACTCCAATTCCGAGGCCGAGACATGACTACAGTACGGCCGAAAGATTAGATATCAAATATTCCTGTAGATGCCCGCGACGATCCTTTGTCCGCGTTAGCCGCAGTTCAAAAGGTCGGTGCGAGTCACTACCTAGATATTCATGACAAAATTATGTAATTCAGATGCATTTACCAAAGCAGGTAGGTAGTAGTGGACATAATCCTCTGTGCTCCCAGAATGGAACCCTTGGGACCCCGGGTTTTGATTGCTAACGACTCTTGTATCACTCTATACTTCTACTCTTGATGTGGGAGTTTGTATGAATGTGATTTCCCGTCCCTAATTCCAGGACGGAGTTGCAACAGGAAAAGGTTACCTTCCAGAAAAACAATAGAATCCTTGTGTAGAATTCATTGCAGGGGGATCGGCCTGCACCGGGCGGTAGATATCCCGGTGCTAGAGTCCTAGACTTATTTATGAAACTACTTTAGCTGCAGGATCCCCAGGACTTTATCCTGATAACGGCTGTACTGCCGGGGCAGAATATCTACTGAAGTACTTAGTCTGGTACACTAGTGTAGCTAGCAGATATTAACGCCCCAAGAGTTCAAGAACTAACTACTCAGTCTTGAATAATAGACCAAGGAAGAAATACCAGTATGTACTAAGCTAAAGCCCAAGTCAATATGAATCAAAAAGTCATTATCTAGCATTCATCCACTGTACAAGAATCTCTAAATGCCGTCAAAGAAGCACAGAAAAAAAAAACAATAACCAAAACAGGTAAATAAAAGAAAAGGGATACAAGACACAAATAAAGGATATGCCACGCAAACAATGCAACACCGAGACGAGACGCTGCAGCTCAGTTCAGTTCATACATGAAAGGGTAAGGGGGGTCAATAAGAAAACGTAGATTATTATACGTCATCAATGCAAAGTCTCCGAACAGCAACACCATCGCGGGTCAGTCGAGATCTTTGTCTGCATATGTCACAGGGGTAGGGGGATGGGGGTGGGGGAGTGTTAAATACTATAGTCAGGTAGAACGGGAGGGAATCAAGGCATGGGATCAACAGGGAGAGGAGGAATCATTTCAAACCATCTGCTCGGGGTCATCACCCGCGACGCTGCGATACGCACCACCATCGCCGCTGCGACTACCACCCATCCGCATGCGCGTCGGAGTCTCATACATGTTGTTATAGTTCACGACCTCACCACCCAACATACCTGAGCCCGTGGTGCGTTTACCAAAGATAGGCGCGGGATCGCACCAGAAGTCACGGCAATTGGTAGCGATACCGCGGGAGAACGGGTTGCGCGGTCGAGCAGCCTGCGGTCCATCGCGAAGGCCATCCCGCGCTGTCGCGAAGAACGTGTCGATGCCCAGCAGGGAGGACCACTGTGCGCAGAAGCCGTGTCGTCGGCGGGGTGGACCGGGGCGGGGAAGTGCTGGGTTGGGACCCGCGCCGGAGGCAGTGAGGCCGGCACCTTCGAGGGAGGTTGTGCCGGCGGTCATGGCAGAGGCAAAGGCTTGCGAGCTTGGGTATGATCGGTCGATGTGGTGGCCGCGCATGTTCTCGTAGGTGGTCTGGTTGCGGGAGACTTGCACCAGCTGTACGGCGCAGAGCATGGTGACCCAGACTAGCTGGAGGATGATCCAGATATCGAGGACGAGAGTGAAAGTGTCACGAGTCACGATGTCACAAAGCGTGTCGTTGATGATGTTGCACTTGGCGCCGGTAACGGGTGGTAGACCTTGGATATCTGGGGAGGAAGCCAGGTTAGAAAGATAGTTCCTACCAAGCGGGTGATTTGTTCACTTACAGCCAATGCTGAGCTGCACAAAGAGAATGATGCCGACTTCGAGAGAGACGATATACATGACAAAGTGGCGCAAATTGTTCGCTCCAACACAGTTGTCAATCCAGGGGCAGTGGCTTGAACTAGTTAGCAAATAGCTATGAATGATGACAGTCGTTGGTACATACTGGTCATGCTTGGCAACACAGCGGCCACAACGGCGGCAGTGCTTGCTACGGAGGGGCTTTCTCGACATGCAAGGCACGCAAAAGTTCTCCTCATCAAACTTCCACTGCTCAAACAGCTCCTTGACCATCTCCCGTTGCTGATTCCGGCTGCTGAGCTTGGGCACGTAGCCAGGATCTTCAATCATAGCCAAAGTGTAGAAGTAGGCAGTGAGACTGAAGAAAGCCGCAAACAAGATATTCAAAATCGGGGCCGAAGAGTAGGTAGCTGTCATCACAAGTCAGAAATGGTTTCCTAATGGTTGCTAATTTTGAAAACTCACCTGGCAACACTTTAAAGGCATAACGGAATCCAACCCAGAACAGCGTCGCTGCAAAAACACCAGCCAGATACGGCTAATCAAGTCAGTTTGAAGTCAAAACAACAAATACCCACTAGCATCTCAAACATACCGTCTTCTGCAAAATGCGATACTCGGCCGGACCCCGATTCGCGACCTGCTGCGCAACATATTGCATACCAAACACCGTCGCAGCCGTAAACGGAACACCAAACCAGATAGGCATATGACTGAGCATCCAAATAGCCAGCAACAGAGTCAAGAACGGCCACAAGAAGAAGAACTTGCCCATAACGCTCTTATTCCGAAGATACCCCGACAACCCCATCGGCACAGCCTTCTGCGTACCATCAGGCTCATACCCGCGCTCAGCAAGAGCCCGAAGCCAAATGCGCGAAGTATTCATTTCCTGCGCAACAGTGCTGGGCGACTTGCCATCGCGTGTCTCCGCGAATCGGTCCGCGCCGTACTCCAGCAGCTTCAACACGCTGGGTAAAGAACCCTTGACCAGCGCCCAGTGCAGCGGTGTCAAACCACCCTCGTCCACGGCGTTGGCATTCGCGCCCCATCGCAGGAATAGATCCACGCATGCTGGATAGCCCTTGTATGCGGCCCACATCAGACCCGTGTGCCCCTGCTGGTCGACTACATCGACGGGAATCTCTTGGTGGAGGAGGACGAGCACGAGGAATGCGTTGCCGTCGATGGTCGCTAGATGCAGGATGTTATAGCCTTGCACGTCGGTCAAGAGCGGGTCTGCGCCGTAGGAAAGCAAGAGGTTGACGATGTAGTAGTGGCATCGCTGCGCTGCCCACATCGCCGGCGTAGCTACTGATTCTCCGCCCTTGGCGTTGACGTCGGCGCCCGAGTCGAGGAGGAACTTGCACATGGCATATTGGTTGTTGATAGCCGCCCACTAAAAAAAAAGCAAGCTAGTTAGCCAACGTCCCATCCAAACTATTATATGACTCCCTCTCTGAGCGCAACAAATATCGGCAGTACCGATGTCCGCGCCGTCTTTCTCGAGGATAGTAGGAACGGAAACATACATGAAGCGGCGTAATACCCTCCTCATCCCGATGATTCGCAGTCAGTTTCTTCGTCGCAAACATATTCTGCATGGCGCCAATCTCGCCAATCCGAGCCAACTGCATAATATCCTCACCCAACGGGATCGAGCCCTTGGGCGCATCGCGCTGGATGGGCTTCATCTCGACATCGTTCGCGGGCGACGCGGTCTTGCTGTTCATCGACGTGGAGCCCGAGTTGGTGCCCGCGGGACTGCTGCCCTGTGTATCGGGCGAAGACGTGGAAGCCATGTGCGCGGAGTGGATGTGTTGTGTTGCGTGTATCGTCGTGGGGAGAAGGGGAGAACGAACGGGAGGCCGCCGCCGGACACGAACACGGGGTTTGGACGGAGGGAGAGGCGATGCGGGAGGGTTAGAGAGTTGGTGAAGTCGTGCTGTTCTCTAGTAGTTCATTGCGGGTTATCGTCTTCTCCCGTTGCACTGTTCGTGAAGCTGGTCGTCGACCGATAAAAAGGGGAGTTGTTGTCGGAGATGATCGACCTGGAGAAAGCGGCGAAAAGGCGGAACCTTTTTTTTGGAAGTCGGGGAACAACTGTCTAGTGCTGACGCTAAGGAGACCCCTAACACCTAATGCTGAGGTGTACAAGATGGTCGATGGACTAAATCTATTGTCTCTTATTTGTGTACCTCAGAGATTTCTCTCCTAACCTTGACTTTGATCGATGCCTACAGTATGCACAGCCGTACTTGTGTTCCTGATTCCTCTTAACCGTGGACCTGCACTGTGGAGATTACTCAGCCCCATAGGCAGCCGCATTTCCTTGGCTGGTCAAGACAAGAAGCATGTTGAATTTCGAAATTGGATATTGAATTCGCTATTTACAGGCACTAGTACATATGAGAGATATGTTGTCAAACAGGGGAGAAGGAGGAGGGAGAGGGAGGGAGGGGAAAGCAGCATAAATCAACCACTCTTCTCCTCCACAGAATCAGGTTCAGAAAACTGCAAATTTCCAGAGCAGTGTATCCTCGCCTCATCCATCAGCATCCGCGCATCCACACGCAGATCAAAATCAGCCAAGAAGCAAAAAGTCACTTCAAGTTTGGAGAGCTCCTGCTCCGAGACTCCGCCGACTTTGGCCACACGACTATGCGGGAAACTGAGGTCTTCCAGAGCCTTCGTGGCAACTAAAAGACCCGCAAGAACGAGTCGGTGCATATTCTTCGGTGATGGACGAACTAATTTCTCCACGAGGGCCATCCTCGTGATATAGACGCTCGCAGCGAGAAGTACGGCGGTCGACATGGGACAGTATCGATGCAGACGCTGGAGGTAATCCTTCAGCGCAATTGGGGGGATTTTCTTGGAGAGGAACTTTCGCGAGAGCATCCGTAGTTGAAAAGTGTCCTCTGCGGATCGGTCGCCATTCGCATCCTCGGTATCACCACAGTGTAATCCCACACTCCTCATCGGCAGTTCTTCTTCCGTCGGTGTCTGGGGTTCCATCGGGGTCGACCCATTGGAGTTGGGATAAGAGGAGGTAGAGGCAGGCAATTTCTCAAAATGCGCAACCAATTTTTCGATATTGTTGCAGAACAGTAGGAGCGCAGTCTCGGGCGCAATGTCAAAGACACTGGTGGCGCCCTTTAACAGCGCCTCTGGTCCCATCGACTCTGCATCGTGAGGCGGCGAGCCTAACTTGAATACAGAGCCTGGGGATAAGGTGTCGTCTGAAGACACGCACTGGATTTGTGTCATGACGGCGGCCATCTTGCCGGAGTGGAATTATTGCCTCCTGCGGGAGTACGCCGCAAGCGCGGCTGTCGAGTATGGAAGAGCACACCTGGACCTGCAGGTTGATAGCGGCTCCCCAGGTGGAACTCTCATTGTATAACCGCAGACCACACTAGAAGGAGGCTCTTCCGGCGGATGTGGTGGTGTGATGTCACAGCGGTTCGGCGGAGGAAAGATAAGGGAGGGCGGACGGTAAAGGTTGGGACGAGCGCGGCGACTTGGGAGCGAGACGGGCGCGGTAGAGAGGACGTCTTTCAGCGTAAAGGTGAGAGATGCGATCGATCGAGGTGTTGTGAAACCTGTACGGGGCTGGCTGCCTGATGGTTAATCCCATGCCCGAAAAGCCACGGCAGAAATACCACAATGCGGCACTCACTGTGGTCCAATCGTCCACGACGCGGGTAGTCGAGAAAGGTAAGAGTAAGACTGCTCGATTACAAGCTACTGCAGGCTATATCAAGAGAGTGGATGCACAGTAAACTGCCGGTGAGGGGAAGAAATCGAATGGCCAGGGGAATGAGGCGACCGAGCGAAAGATAAGGGTGTTCACTGTTCTTCGGTCCGCCTGTGACGCCTCTTACCGGATTAAGACATGCGATTCCCCACTGTTTCCACTGTTCGGCCACATGGATAGACTTCCATGTTTGAGCTTTGGGCCAGTTTGATTTCTAACCAGGAGGAATGGTGGCGTTATGCTCTCGAGTTTAACGTACTTGTTTTGACGAGGGGATTTCCTATATATTAAGCGAGTGTAGTCGTGGTGCAGTAGTATGTATTTCCACAATTACCTGTGGATATATATCGGATCGACATCGAACCTTGAATTAGAGTGCGGACTAACCTAATACTCGACCGAAAGAATTACGAAGAAACAATCATTTATGAGACCAGCCAGTGACATCATAATAACAATCATCATCATAGTTCTCAAAGAATCCAAAACAATTGAAGGATAATAAGCGCCGAACCATTTCTATCGGATTTCTCCAAACGCCTCTTACAATGAACTCGCCAAAGACCAACAAATAACCATAAATGAGACAAATGCCAACAAAGGAAAGAATCAAAAAGGAGAGAGTCAAAGGTCAAACATCAAACATAACGCCTAGAATCCCGTACCCTCCCCCCCTGCCCCCTCGGCTCCCGATACTCATACATCACACCCTCACTACTCACACGCTCTCGCTCTCGCCCTTGTCCTCGATATGACGGGCCACGCATCCCCACCCCTGGAGTCAATCCTGATGCCCTCCGCTCACCACCAGCCCAACTCCTCCTAGGACTCCGCTCAACAATGATCGCCGAACGTTCCCTCTGCGGCTGTACCACTACCACTGGCGGTCGTGATCTTGACCTTGACCTCGGTCTGGGCTGGGTGTTTGGCCGGGACGTCGAACGAGGACGGCAATCCGAATCAGAGTCCGAGCTAGAGTCAGAGTCAGAATCGAAGTAAACCGGGCCACCAATTTCTTCGTGACCCTCGACAAAGAGGACTTTCCTTGATCGGGGCGGGGAAGTAGCTTCCGGGGAGTGAATGCGTTTTCGGCGGTTTATGCGTTCGCGGATGGAGTTGTGTGGTTGGAGGTCTGCGTTTCGTGGACGCGAAGGACCTGGTTGAGAGGGTGTATAGAGTCGGGTTTGAGGAGTGAGGGCTCTGGGATTGCGTTGGATTATGGTGACTTCTGGTCGTGGTGTTGGGGCTGGCGGGGGGAAAGGCGATGTATATCTTCCCCGTCGAATGGGGGCTGGTTCATTTACCGGGCTATGTGGTCGTGCAGGTCGTGCCGGTGGGGCTCTCGGTCTGATGTACGCTGATTCCTGGGGTCTGCGTGTATCTCGTCGGGGAAATTCATCCGAACGAGGACGCAAACGTGGTTCGGGGGATCTAGACCGGATGACTCGTCGTGGGAGAGAAACACCACGTCGACGAGGAGGAGGTCGTGCGAGTTGAGGCGACGGCGCACGTCGCGGTGGATTGATCCTTGGACCTTCCCATCTATACTCATCTCTATACCGCGGATCAAGCTCAACGGGTCGAGTGTATGTGTATGTGTATGGATCTCGAGGTTGTCTCGGCCGTGGTCGTGGTCTTTCTTCTTCGTAGCGTGGCCGTGTCTCCCTCTTCCTTCGCTGAAAGATATCAAAGTACTCTGATCCGAAGAGCGAGCGCCAGAAGCCGCGTGTCCGGTCCCGGTCCATGTCCACGGTTATGAAGTTGGATCTTGGATTGTGCGTGGTGAATGTCTGAGCCCTGGTCCTCGTCCTTGGGGATTGGATCCAGTACAGATCTTCCGGATCTGAGTCGCTGGCCTTCGAGGATGAAGTTGATGTGTAGGTATACTTCCGGCGTAGACTTGGACTAGAGTACACACGTCGACGGAGACGATAGCGCTTTCGTTCGGTTCGTGGACAGGTATCGTAGTAGTAGTTATGACCGGAGTATGTATCTCGCATCCGCAGTCGTCGCAGCCGTAGACGTATTCTCTCGAGCATGGAGTCAAGGAACACGACGACGATGATATATGGGACTCCAACAATCCTTGTTCAAATAATGCCCCGATCGATACAAAGATTCTCAAGGGAGGGTTAAGCAGAGACAAAGGCATGATCGAGGGAGAATGGATGGATGGAGGTGGCTCAGTGTGTTTCGAGTTGACTATGTTCGAAGTCAAAGTATTCGTAGCGTGTAAAGAAGAATAGAAAATAGGAACAACCTTCTATGAAGAAAAGAATAGCAATGGGGAAAAAAGACTAGAATGAAGATGTTAGAAACAAAGAGGACTGGTGTGTGGGTAGCATGTCATAGGCCCGCTGCAGGTGATACTTACATACAGTAGTCCTCCCGTCTCTTTGTCCTGCACGATCAGGGACGGCCCATTGTTTTTCTTGGTTTGTTTCTGGATTTAGATCTTTTCCTTTGTTTAAGAGATTTTAGCTTTGCTGCTTTGTTTTGAATGTATCAGAATCCGATCAGAATAGAAAGATGATGTCAAGGCTGGCTGGTCTTTACAACAAAGAACCTGGCACAAAGACTGAAGAAGACTGTCGAGTCTGGCGATGCAGCGCCCATTTTGTAGGTTGCACTTTAGCTTTTTAGCGTAGGGTTGATATTGAGTCCTGCTCTGCCCCGGGTCTGGCATAAGGCAACAGTCTGGATCTAGTGTGTGTTTTCTTCGGGGTTTCGATTTTCTGAAGAGCCCCAAAGACTCGAATCGAAAGATTTCGATATTTAGGAATTATCTTTTTTGTCTTTTGTCTTTTCGTCCTTTGGGTCACAGGGGCGCAGTTCGAGTCAGCAGGGGCCAACTGGCCACACAGGTGACTCGGCCATGTTATGCTATGATGGATAGGATCATAGTACAACTATCATAATTTGATCATGATTCTCCATATCCATATAGAACAGAACTCTCATTGTTTGGATTAAATGCCTTGCTTGAATACAAATCAGCTGTAAATAATTATTCCTGACCCCGTTCATAGGCCATCACCATCACCCAGATGGATGTCCACTGTCCTGCGAGTCAGTCAGCCTCGCGGGAGCGACCGTCCCGCAGCCGACGCTAATGCCCGCAAGAGGCTCTTTGGTGCCCGATAGGTACAGTGGTAAGTACAATGACTACATGGCATAGGGCGAATTGCCATCATGGGCAATGCGCGAAATAACTGGTGGGATCGAAGCTGGGTAAGACAGCCTAGACTAGAGAATGAGCACAGCTGTGGCGCACGTCTCGTTGCACCAGCCACACTCTCCATCGAATCAGAGCATCAGATGTAGAAGCAGACATGCGTGCAGCGGTGCCTGGTGCCTGATTCTCAGCATGATGTGCTTCTCCTAGCTGGGGAATAATAGGATGAGAAGCTAGGAAAATGGGCCGGTGGCTTGGACTTGATTATTTTTCCGTCTATACTCAGTGGCGAAAATCCAACATATACTACTGTTGGGTCAGAATGAAGTCAAGGAACGATGTGTGTCTATGGATATTATTTATTGTATACTTGCTAGGCAGCATACCCTCACAGACATTGATTCTCCCCTGTGCTCCCTCCTACTACGCCCATCTCTCAACGAACCGATCCCGCATCTTATCCCGCTGATGCAAAACATCCATATCAAGTCCCTGCACACCCCTCTGCAACTCTTCAAGCTCCCCCTCCAACCCAGACAAAGCCCTCTCCAACCCACGATCCCGTAAAGAAACCTCATAATCCGAGTTCGCATGTAACGCCTCCGAAAGAAGATACAACGCCCTATCCGCCGGAGCTAACTCCCTAACCAGCGGCGTGTCAACCGCCATGCCCAATGCGCGTAGAGTCTCAGATAACTGGATCCGTTTCTCGTGTAGACCCTGGGCCCCGCCGTCCTCGGCTCGTGGGCGAATTACTGATTCGGGGGATACACCGATGCGTCGGAGGAGGCTCTCTAGCGCGGGTTGTTCGGGTAGCGGGGTGGGATTGCTGAGGAGGAGGTTTGGTTGTATGGAGCGTCGTCGGAGGGAATCGCGACGAGAGGGTGGCTGGGTGATTTGGTGGGTGGTGCCTACTTCGGTTTGGTAGAGAGTTGCTAGTTGTTCGAGGAGTTCGTGGGAGGATTCTTGTTTGTTGAGGTGTTGGGTCAGGCTCTTCTTGGATTCGGTTATGTCGATGAGTACGTCGAGGGCCTGATGGATTGTTAGTATGGGAACTGTGTATTGCCTTGGATGCCAGAGGCGTACCCGTTCTAGCTTTTCTTTAGACGTAGCCTGGAGCTGGTTATGTTGGTTGTGGATCTCGCGTAGGATAGGCTCGTGGAATTGTCGTTTCGTGGACATTTCTGCTAGGATTTCGATTTCCGGGTATAGAGACTCGAGTTCTTCTTCCAAGGCCGCTATAGTTCCGCTTTCTGTGTCGATTTGACTTGATTTTGACGGCTTAGACTGGATGGTTTCGAGGTATAATCGGTCAAGACGGTAGTGAATCTCTTCTGCGCTGTAGTCGGCCAGCATAGCGCTGAGCTGACTAGCTCGTTTAACAGTATCTGCATCGTTGCCGTTGTATTTGATCCCGGATATAAGCGTCTCGAGATCGGTAAGAACTTTGTCGTCCTGCTTTAGTCGGCTGGAAAGTGAAGAGAGAATCTGCTTGTTCTTCGCACTCGTCTTCTCTGTCGCACTCCTAAAGCTAGCCTCGAGCTCGTCCGAAAGGTCGTTGGCCTATAGTAGTTTTGATAAGCCTTAGTTAGGGCGGCCTCATCTTGAATGGCCCATAGGCTAAGGTTGAGTGGTAAATACTAACTGCAATAGTCGTGCTCTGCCTCCTAGCTTCATGCTTCTTCCGCAGACGTGCAATATCCCGACTTCGATCTTGTTCCCAGTTCTCTTGTTGGCGCAATTGCTTCTTAAGCGTCTCACACTGAAATGACAGCGTCTCTGTTTGTTTCTGAATAGCAGCCGTCGACGCCTCGAGGGATTCTATCGCGGACCGAATATCGTCTTCGAGGAAGGGTCGTGTCGCACCGAGTTCGGGGTCGCGGAGGATAGGCTGGATGGCGCCGGAGTTCTCGAGCTTGTTATATCTAGGCAAATAGTGTTAGCTAGAATGCTCAACCGCGGAAAGCTGTAACGCTGAACGATGCGATGACACAATCAAGCTGAGACACATACAAGACGAGCTCCTCCCGCGAGAGCAGAGTGCTTGGGTTTAGGTGTTTTGACACCCATTCTTCGGTCGCCGGATCCGTCAGAGCTGATTTGATCACATCCCGCTTGGCTAGGAGGTCTCGTTCCTTCAGTGTGGCGAGGATCTCGTCGGTTAGGGTGTCGGTTTGCATGATGGGCGGATTTGTTTATGGCTCGCGGAGTCGCGGGGCCGCGGCGTGGAATTGGAATGCGGCAAGCCGGAGCTCGGCAGTTGGGTGGGTCAACAAAGGGGATGGATGGATATAATGACGATAATGCTTCAATCAAGTCCAGCACCTTCGGATTCAATAGCCCGAGTTTCCCAGTGTGCAGAGATGTGGCCAGCTTGATTGTCAGATCTCCACTTGATGTGATCGGTCTTTTGATAACTCTGTGGAGCGAATGTTGTCGTGTTTACAATCACGTGATGGTATACAGTTTCCTGGTTTGAGCAAAGTGAAAGCTGAAAGCTGAAATAACCCCGGCTAATAGGATGACAAGACATTATAGTACTGTAGTAGATGCAATAGCATGCATATATGGCCAATAACCCAAGAAATTTCCCCATCTCCTCCCGTCACCAAATAATGAATGACCATGATCAGGCACTGTTCGTCGAAGCAACGTCCACTTTGGGGTAGTACCACGACGTGACGGCGATAATCAAGTAAACAAGGACACACAACATGCCCTCTAGGTAATTCGACTTGCCATCACGTAGGAAATTGCCAACGACCAAAATTGACAACACAAGCAGGACGACCATGAAAATCTCGAAATTGAGACTCATGTTCTTGTCCAGACCCCAGCCCACAAGCACCGCCAGCGGGGCATTGAGCAGGGCAGTCTGGATCGAGGGGCCCAGACAGTGGAAAAGGGCAAAGTTGATCTGGTTGTCCCAGGCCTCATCGATTGCGGTTAGATGTTCGGCGGCCTTTTCGACCAGGGGGACCAGGATGAGACCCATGAAGTTATCGGATACGCCGAGTTCCACGATGTGCTCGATTTCTTGGACCAGGAATACGGCAGACATGCAGACACAGGTTAACGAGATGATAATGGCGAGAATGCACTCGGCAAAGGTGAGTTTGGCCCGTCGTAGCTCCATGTGCCGATCTTCATCTTGTGCTTCGTCCTTTTCAAGGATCTCGTCGAAGATCGAGTTGTGGCTGTGGAGGTTGAAGACGAGATATCTATTGTAAGGTGGTGTTGTTAGTCATGTTCAAAATGTAACCAAGAACCCTCAGTACTTACGTCACGAAAGCGATCAGCAGAATAACAGCCGTCGCACGACTGATCTTCAGCGAATAATCACCCAACATCTCGATGGTGAATTCTTCGTTGACTGCGCTCTTGAGCGCAGAGTAGAATGCGCTGGGAATCAGCAGCCCGAAGCCTGCTACCAGCAACAATCCCGTTCCAACCTCGCTAACTGCCTCGTGGAAGACCTGCTCAGACCGCCGAAGACCACCAACAAAGAAACACGTTCCCAAGCACAGAAGCAGATTTGCCAGAATCGAGCCAAGAATCGCAGCCTGAATGACGGGGAGTAGGTGGCCGTCATCATCCATATGGAGCAAGACCATGAAAAGCACAATTTCAACCACCGCGCCCAAAAACGTCTCTAGCAAGACTCCCAGCACCTTGGGCAGCTTCTTTGCCAATTCACCACCCGCGAACCCGAGGACATTCGCCGACGGCACCATGGCGATATAGTTGAGCGCGAAGATCCACACGTGCAGGTCCGGGCGTGCGAAATGCATGGCGATTGCGGCTGGTACGAATGGCCATAGGACGTTTACAATCATTGATGCGGTACAGATACTCTTGAAGGTCACCTTGAGAAAGTGGACGGGGTGAATGCCCGTCCGCCCGCTCTCGCCGGCACTGTCCACGCGAAAGAGACCCAGCACATAGCGGGACGGATGGTGCTTGTGCTGGTGGTTTGTTGGCAGGATGGAGTTGGAAGTCTCCCTCGTCACCTTCTCCTGGGACATGGATTGGAGTCCATCGCCTGCAGAGGTCACGCCCGTGGCGGACCTGATGGAGGCCATTCCTCTGAGGCGCGGGAATCAGGTCAAGAAAGATAAGCGAGGTTGCTCACGCGGAGTCGGAGCTTGGCAGAGGACGATGAAGATATTATAGTATACACGCTGAGTACAGTCGACAAGAGAGAAGAAAGGTGAGCACGAGGGTCGGTCAAAGATGAAGTGGGAGGTTCAGGTCAAGTCACCAGAAGAAAAAAAAAAGCAAGTTATCAGTAGTGGAATTCGTATAGAGTTACAACCATCAACAAGCGACAGGAGGGCAAATCAAAAAGCTCTTCTCCACACTGCTTCGCTGGCCAGGCCGCGCAGCCAATCATGAAGAACAAGATTGACTGACGGGAAGCTGCAATGAGCCTGGAAGGTCTTGGCAGTCCGCTCCGATCTGATCTCGCTTTGACCCTTTCCTCCTTTTTTTTGTGTGCTGAGTGCAGGACTGCAGGTGGTGGTGGTTGTGTGTTTTGTCTGCCCAACCTCCCTCCTGCACGCCCTTGCCAGTAAGCAAAGCAACTCGGTCATCCATCACTGGATCAGTTGAAACACTCCCAGCTAGACAGAGATATGTCATATTATTGAGCCAGATTATGTATTCTCTTTCCTCAGGGATGAAACACACCCGAATTGTGGGGAATCATCATCTTGTGCCATGGGCTATGCACAGCCACACGATTAGCTTCTGGACATCTCCGCTGGCGCCGACCCCTGAAGTAGGGATCGTCTGTGGTGGCGAGTCTGGCGACTAAACTAGCGGAACTCTCGTTCCCGGTTGGATGTGATGGTCTGACGTAGTGAAGTAGTCCTGAAGAGTGTTTTAAGGTTGAAGATGGAAGGGCAGAGGAGGAGTTGGTGAGTAGAAAACAGTAGGCTAAAATTCCATAGTGAAGTGCATAATACCACAGTCTCGGTATGCAGAGGAACCGCGGGCCTGGAAAGTGGAGCTTTTGCTGCAACGAGGTGGACAGGCAACTGCTTAATTCTGGTCAAGGAGGCTAGGAGCCGATGAAACTGTACATAGAACTTGCAGGTCACATCAATGAACATCAATAATAAAAAAGAATTGAGTGCTGTATGTGCATGCCATACCGTACATATAAAGTGGAGAATCTTTGTACATTGATCTTAATCTATTTTGCTGACCGAGGCACATACATGGCTGGGTTGAGACTGCTCCTTACTGCGTACTTAAGTCTCAAAGGGTGCGACCGTCCACAATGTTTACTCCAAAAGGTTTGTAGAGACCCTTTCTCTTCCCCATAGAAAATTTTAGATTAAGTCTGTGCCTGCCATACTATAGACGGTTGAACTAAAGGTCTTCGATAAAGCCAGCCTGAACACCAATTCAAGACATGCTAACTCGCCTACATGCATCCTTGAAATCACGAGACTGTGTTCGCGCATCTCCATGGGTACTTATCCCACGCGCCTTAAGTGTCTTTCGCAGCGTCTCAGCACAAACAGGTAACTCGAGCTTTAGAGCGATTATCCGACGAAGCATGCATCCACTCGATAACCTCGTCGATCCGATCTTCCAAAAGCTTGGAACGGCGACCACGGCCTTTGCGCGGGGTGGCTTGATTCAATTTGCATACATAGTGGGCTTGGCAGGATGTACAGCCCATCTTGCTAGCGATTGGATCATAGGTTTGGCCGGTCTCGCGTAAGGTGAGGATTTTGAGGCGTTCGTCGCGAGAGAGTTGCTTGCGGGTGGGTGTGGATGGCATTGTGACAATCGGTAAGGGTTGGTAGTAAATTGTAGAGGTTGAATAGTCAATAACTACTAGAGAGCTTCGTAGGTCTCTAGTTCAATAGATTTCTCTGTTCATTTTATATGACGTTTGTTTACATATGAGATCATTGGATCCCTATTCGGTACGCCGAGGAGGAGTGGCGAATCCGTACCTTACAGGCTGATGCACTGGATACTACCTTAGAAGGGGAGCAATAGGACGAAATGATTAGGTTGGACTGTTGAAAGGCACAGCTTCGATGATTCAAGATAAAGATCCTATCAATATGCTATGCTAATCAAGACTCCATAAACTTGTGTAACCAAGTTCGGATCGAAGATCCTAGTGATAAGACTCTTCAGATAAGCTCAAAAATGATCGTCGCGGAAAGGCCCCTCAGTATGTATGAGAGCCTAGACTTGGTATCAGTAAGACTATAATTACTCACTTGGCCCCAATGTCGTGTTTGACACTTCTCCAATGTTATTAAAAGACTCTCCTTCCAATTTACATTTGTCACAGAGCCAAGACTGGGCCCTGTCAAGATCCACTAGGTGAAAAAAACGAGACCCGCGGTTACCCTCGGGCGGGGCGATAAACCTTACAGGAAAATCCCAATCCGATCAGACGATGGCGAATTCTTCCACCTGTCCTTCTGACATCTCTTCTCTTTACCACATTTTCCCCCCTCCCAATCCTCATCAATTGGGTGCTAACAACTCGCATCCATGGCGTCGACTACTAAGCCCGTCATCCCTCCGGTGACGCTGGACTCCATCACCCAGAACATCGGCAACACCCCTTTGGTTCGTCTGAACCGTCTGCCCCGCAGCCTGGGAATCGATGCTACCGTCTACGCCAAGTGCGAGTACTTCAATGCCGGTGGCAGTGTGAAGGATCGCATTGCCCTGCGCATGATTGAGGAGGCCGAGCGTGAGGGCCGCATTAAGCCTGGTGATACTCTTATCGAGCCGACAAGTGGCAACACGTTCGTTTTTCCTGGTGATGGAAGTTGACGGGAAATGCACATGCTAATTCGTGATATGACAGTGGTATCGGTCTTGCGCTGGTTGGTGCCGTCAAGGGTGAGTTCGCTTTACTGTTTTGGTGTTTCAATCCTCGGTGATACTAATATTGTTATTCTCTCCAGGCTACAAGACCATCATCACCCTTCCCGAGAAAATGTCCGCCGAGAAAGTCGCCGTTCTCCGCGCCCTCAATGCAACCATCATCCGTACTCCCAACGAGGCCGCTTACGACTCTCCCGAGTCCCACATTGGTGTCGCGAAGCGCCTGGAGAAGGAGTTGCCCAATGCGCACATCCTCGATCAGTACGGCAACGTGAACAACCCCAATGCTCACGAGTTTGGCACCGCCCAGGAGATCTGGACCCAGACCAACGGTCAGATCAACGCTATCGTGGCCGGTGCGGGTACTGGTGGTACTATCACCGGTATCGCCCGTGGCCTGAAGAAGCACAACCCCAATGTCGAGGTCATCGCGGCCGATCCCCACGGCTCTATTCTGGCCCTGCCTGCGGCTCTTAACGATCCCCATGCCAACGAGCCTTACAAGGTCGAGGGTATTGGTTATGACTTCATCCCCGATGTCCTGGACCAGAAGATCATTGACCGCTGGTACAAGACCGGCGATAAGGAATCTTTCCAGTACTCGCGTCGTTTGATCGCCGAGGAGGGTCTGCTTGTTGGCGGTAGCAGTGGTAGCGCCATTGCTGCGTTGGTGCATGCCAACGAGGAGCGCAAGTTTTCCAAGGACGATGTGGTTGTTGTCGTGCTCCCCGATAGCATCCGCAGCTACCTCTCCAAGGCATGATCTCATTTAACGATATCAATGGGTTCTTCACAAATGCTAACTCTTTATTTTAGTTCGCCGACGACGACTGGCTCGCCGCCAACGACCTCCTCGCTACGCTCCCCACCGAGCCCGCTCAGGCTCAGCAGCCCGCAGTTACTGCTGACCCCCTGGCTGGCGCCAAGGTCAGCGCTCTCCGTCTGAAGCCCATCACCACCGTGACCTCCACCTTCGCCTGCGAAGCCGCCATCGAGATCATGCGTGACAAGGGCTTCGACCAGCTGCCCGTCCTTGCCCCCTCTGGTCGCCGCCTCGTCGGTCTGGTCACCCTGGGTAACGTTCTCAGTCGCCTGACTCACGGCCGTGCCACCGGCAAGACCCCCGTCTCCGAGGTCATGTTCGACTTCTCCAAGATCCCGGAGGTTGTCACCGACCCCCGCGCTCTCGGCCGGTCCGCTGGTGCTGGCGCCCGCCGCCAGTTCATGGAGATCACCTTGGAGACTCCTCTCAGCGTGCTGAACCGCTTCTTCGAGTGGAACAGTGCCGCCGTGGTCACCGAGAAGGACGAGAGCGGTGCGCTGAAGCCTCTGGCTGTCGTGACCAAGGTTGATTTGCTCACTTGGATGCTGCACCACGGCAAGGCCAATGGCGCTTAGATGAGATGACATGATTTTGACGACTGTTTGCCTGTGGTAGGAAGGGTTACTATTGGGTTCATCTGCATTCCGCGAGGTACAGAATGTACCTCGTAGATGGAGTTTTCAACATCCCTGGATTTTTGAATGATTTTGTTTACTTTTGTTTTTGCGGGAAAGGCGTTTTCTTCTGGGGGAGCTGACATGCTCCCTGATCTGGTTCAACACGACTTGTGGTGGAAAGGACTCTTTTATAGATCATGCTTCGCGGATGAAACGCGATGCATCTATACATAATACACATCTTCTATAGATCTTTGTCAAATTGACATGGACAAGATTAAATCTGTTTTGAAACATGACTCTGTAAGGTTGGATTTTTCTTGCTTTTTTTTTCTTGTCGCACTGGTCGTGGGTATGACGTAGGTATCTCGGGTGAGCTGTCACCTTATCGCCTCCAAGCTTGGAGCTTATTTTAATTCGAACAACTTCCCAAGACAATCTACTAAACACATCCAATATCACTCAAGATGTCAGGAATCTTTACACATCACAATTTCTCGTTGCAGGATACACCATCTTTGGCAGGTCAGGTCGCAGTGGTAACAGTATGTGGAATACCCACATACACATACTTCATCTACCACACATACTAATCAGCTTTGTAGGGCGGCCAAGCAGGCATAGGAAAAGGTAAGACCAACTCATCTCTAGGCTTGTCAATCAGTATACAAAGACCCGCGGATTTCATACTTTCCTTTTTTTTTCAATCTAGAAATCACCGCACAACTTCTTCTCCTCGGCATCGAAAAGGTCATCATCGTCGCAAGGAGCAAGAACAAGTTCAACGCCGCCTATGATGAATGGAGAGTTAGGAAGGGAATTGAACTTACTCAAGATGATAGCCGAGTCGTCTTTGTAAAATGTGATCTGGGTGATATTAAGGATGTTTATGCTGCGGCAAAGAAGATTAAAGAGCAGACGGAGTATATCCATATTTTGATCTGCAATGCTGGTACGTGTTATACCCTCAAGCCTAGACCCTACACACTTTCTAAATGTATACTAATCCTAATCATTCAATCCAGGCCTCGGCATCCAACCAATAACCCCCCTAAACCACCATGGTATAGATCCAATCTTCACAACAAACTGCATCGGCCACCAAATCCTAACAACCCTCCTCCTCCCGCTCCTCAAAAAAGCCACCTCAACCACAACAGCTCCCCACGGCACCAGAATAGTAATCACCTCCTCCAGCCTGCACCAACTCTGCCGAACCCTCGATCTGTCAACCCTAACCCGCCCAACAAAGAAATGGCCCGCAATCTACGACTCCGTCTGGCGCTACGCCCGCTCAAAACTAGCCAACATCCTCTTCGCAAAGGAACTAACCCGCCGCCTGCAAGAAGACGACGACCCGGCCGCGAAAAAAGTGTTTGTGAATTCGTTTTTCCCGGGAAACGTGGTCACGCAGCAGTGGCAGGGGTGGAGTGAGCATTTGGGGAGGGTGGTTGGCGCGGTTATCAGGTGTCTTGGGAGGTTGTTGGGTCAGAGTGTTGAGGAGGGTGCGGCGACGGCGGTTTATTTGGCGGCTAGTGAGGAGGTGAGTGAACGGGGGTTGAGGGGTGGGTATTATGTGCCTATTGCGAAGGGGGAGGAGCCGACGAGACTTGGGAGGGATGGGAGGCTTGCGAGGGAGGTTTGGGTATGTTTGAATTGCTTTTCTTGATGGTGATTGTGGTGATTGTTGTGCTAATTGGTTGATATAGGATTGGATTGATGAGAGGGTTGCGCAGACGTTGGGGGTGGATTGGCAGAGTGGGAAATGATGTTGGCTCTTCTATTACTTTTTAAAGCCAACGATATCTTCTCCCAAGAAGATTGAATATTGGGCTGTCTAGTCTTGAAACGTGAGATAACCCATAGAGGTTACCTGGCTAAATACAGCGTCGAGATGTGTGAGTAATTAATACCGTGGACCTTTTTTTTTCTGTAAGATATTTCTAAATTCTCTACCTTTTAATGCAATACGCTCAGATATTTGGAGAATTCATTGCGAATCTCTTAGTAAACTCCCTTGGGCCTCGAAAAGACAAATATTAAATACGTCTGCAGAGGCCATTCACGACAAGATCAGAAAATCGTTTGATGACGCTGATGCTCGACTACTCTCATCTAAGGCTGATGATGTGCGAGTCATATCCAAACGGGCAGCACTTTCCAAATAGCCACAGTAAAATATCAAACGTTTCGAAAGAAATCGAATCGCCACTCTCATGAATCGAACATCCAACCTTCTTGTTCCCTATATACTTCGCCCTGTTACTGCATCGCCATCCCCGGAAACCGACAAACATCGCCAGTCCCCAGTGCCGCTTTTCACCCTGCTAACGCCGTCAATAATGCTACTAAAGAATTCAAATTAATACAATAAAAAGACCTAGTAAGATAAATCTCTGTTAGAACAACAATACCGCCCAAAAATCTCAAAAAAATTATCCTTCCCCCGCCTAGGGGTGTGCCCGGCCGTCCGTGGAGCTTACAGCGTCAACACTGGCCCAGTATCTTTTTCTTCTTTGTTTGCCCAATCCTCCAGGGCACACCAATGGTTCACCAATTTATGGTGGATACCAACTAGGCCATCGAAGGGGGGGGGGGGGGGGGAGGTGATTGTTTGACCTGGAAATCGGTCATAACCCCTGTTATTGCCTAATTGGGGCTCTTATTCCAACCACTTCCCCAAGACACTTTAGGCCTACATACTCGGTGTATGGTATACATTCGGGTATTTTATTGCCTTAACTCAATAATCCTCTTTGTTTAGATCTGTATTATCCAATACTCTCGGCCCTGTGATAGTCTTGATCTCCCTGAAACCTTAGTGGCTAAGCCGTGTTGTCAGCCTGACTGAAACGTCACTCTGGGTTAGCGAAACTGGTCAACATCTGGATATCTAGTCATGCTATAAAGTTCAATGCGAGACTGTTCTGGGGATAGGTAGAATTTTGGAAGAAGATTGGTAAGCGGGGAATTTGATTTTGTCATGGGCCGAGCTTGTAATGCTACCTGCGATCACAAATAGCAGCCCGGTATAGGTACAAGAAGATTATGTTCAATCCAAGGGTCAAGGCTAGATCCAAAAATGCACCAGCGACAGCGCAGGAACTATTCAGAATATCAAAGCAAGAGTAACTCTAGGTCAAGCGGGAGCTTGGAGATTCTCATCTCTCACAGGCACATGCCAACCCACTCTTCCCAGCGACGCACGCCAGAGCCAAACTCCTCCTGCTGGTCGCCCTTGACGGCACCACCAGTCACGTCAACCTTGATACCGACTTGTTCCAGAAGCTTGAAGCTGAAGACACCCTGAGCATCGTCGTCGCCCAGAACATCCTCCTCCTCAGCATCCAGTGCAGCACTGTCCATGCTGGCGTCCATGAGACCCTTAGTCTTGGACTTGCGGATACGATCAATCTCCGCTTCCAGCTTCTCCCGCACTGATCCAGGAGGAAGAGCCGTGAACAGGTCCTGCTTGTTCGCGGCGACCAGAACGGGGATCTCGGCTGCCCGTTTCGTAGACGACTTCCCCTTGCCCAGCGCGCGCTGCTGGAGAACCAGAAGAACGTCATGCAGGTAACTTGCGGTGTCCCGGAGAGTTGTATCGTCCACCAGAGCGGCGGTGTCGACCATGAAGATCACACCACGAAGCTTGGTCTTGGTGTCGGTGGATGTGGCCATCGCCTGGAGCTCGGCGATGCCCTGGGAGGCACGCAGCTTGCCATGACCTGGAGTATCCCGCAGACGGTAACGGACTGGATTCTTCGAGGCTTCTTTCAAAGAGGGATCATTCACGGATCGGTAGCGATTGGACGCAGTGGGGACCGTCGGGGGTAGAGTGACGGTGATGAGAGTTGAGGTCTGGGAGGTGTGCGTGCTGTGCAACTTTTTGGTAGCTGGCGCAGACTTGGATTCGAGCTGTAGAGTAGTGTGAGTGAGAAATTCTGTAACAAAGACCAAGAACATGAGAAAGGGGGTGTTACCAAGGTCGTGAAAGCTGTCTTGCCAGCTCCGCTGGGTCCCAACAGGAGAAAGTTACTAGACGGCGGCGATGCTGCTGCACGATAGAAGACGAGATGCAGAAGAATAGGAACACCGAATGCGATCACGATCGCAATAGCAATGGCAATCAAATTGCCACCCAGCAATAGGGTCGCAATGCCCGTTACTGAATCCCAACCTGCTTGACTCGACATGGTGTGGGCTGATGCGGATGGAGAAAGCGGCGAGTCGACTTGACAACGGAACAAAAGGCACGCCGATAGCACGGACCACATGAGCTTATCGCCTTATCGCCTTATGGCCTGATCAGTTATCTTATCACTTATCGCTTATCGTAGTGCTGCATATCATTTGCCCATCTTGGAACTGTATTGGAATGAGACAAGCCCTCTCCCTTCCTCACGGCATACATACCACGGGCCAAGGGGGGTGCAAAGAGGACAGCAGAGCCCCCCTTGGCCCATTCGCATCTTCCAATCTGTTCTTCTCCTCTTCAATCTTCCCGACAAACCCCAGTATGAGATTCGACCGATTGTTGCCAGCTCTATACTCCTTGTTTACAGCGGTGTCGGCCCAGACTTTGAGCGGGCTGACCTTTGATGGCCGCGATGAAGTGAGTCTGATATGGGCCTTTGATGGCCAAACAACGGGAAGTTATGACTTCTATCTTTGTGCTGGTGACGAGTCAACGGGTGCATATGTGAGTGGAACTGCAAGTACGCAAACAAGATCCAGAACTAAACAGATCTATACAGGAGTCTCTAACGCGTGTAATCACCGACGGCACCTTTGCGCCTGGAGACTATGTGTCTTTCCGAGTTGATCAGGACGTCGGCGGGAATGACCCTAATGCATAGTACGAAGATACCAAGAGCCCAAACACGACCGAAGGCAATTTTACCTGTACTAACGATACTCTAATCAGCTTCCTCAAGGTCGTCCCTTCAAACTCCAAGGAGCATTGGTCCGGATTCACCTCGCATTTTACCTTGACGCACATGAAAGGCACATTTTCCACCACAGTGTCCAACGCAGTCAAATCAATCGAATTCATAATCCTCCCCTTGATCCCAGGCATAGACGCAAACCTGCTCGACGCATCCAACCTACCCCCAGCCCTCAACAGCTCAATCCTCAACAGCGACATCAATGATAACACAAGCAATTCGCTGCTGCAATTCCCCACGCCAACCATCCCCACCGAGATGGACCGACATGAGCTGCGAAAGCGTTACGTGGATCAACACACTGTTCCCTACGGAGAGCAAACGGGTCTGACCAAGTATGCTCCCATGCCAAAGCGAGCTGGTACCACTATTGCAACCAGGTCACCTACACCTCAATACCCGCCTTTCCCTTTCTCCATTGCAACTACCTACCTGGGGGCACCGACGGTGCAATACACTGATACGGCGTATTTGACCTGGACCACGCACAGTATTGAGAATACGGTATGTAGAGAGTTTTATCTCAGCTCTTAGAGAAATCTGCTGATATGTGTAGGCTGCCCCTGCTGCTGCACCTACACTGGATAAGAGAATGCAGCAATGGTTGGAACGTTGGAAGGATTAAATACATGCTTTTTGTACCATCGATTTACTTCTGCTAGGTTCAAGTGAGGACTCCACGATTGAGTGCAAGTGTTGAGCTTGTACTCGGCATTTCAAAGTGTTGATTCTTCTTGGTCTAATGGAGTTTTCCCCGCCATAATCACAATGTGATGAAACTTTTGTGCCGTTCCCAACATCCTCTATAGCCTTCAGCCAATCATGATGGCCTGAAAATGTTCACTTTAGCATCGTGACTTCGTATTTACAGCTCCACATCTATGCACTCCTCCCCTATTCTTTCATTTTCACATTATTCATGCAACGTTATGAACGCCCATTGGGTGGGGATCGGGGCGACCTGGGCGATTTCCACTCCTCCAGTGCGGGGGTAAGACATGGCGTAACCGAACGGCTTTCTTGCGGGTGGAAGGAGATATTCTCCCGCAAGGCAACATATTCGCTTTCAGACCAACCAAGCAGTGACTCAATATGTGTGCTTCGGTGGCCCTTGATGAGTGCAATCTCCATGGCGCCGTAATTCACCAGGGCACGCCCCACTTCCCGAGGCTCCTGCGCGTGGTGGATAAAGTCGCCATCCAAAGCATCAGGCGAGGGCTTCTCCGCGACTACCAGCCGCACGGCTTCTTGCTGTGCGAAGTGTCCTTCGACACCGACTACTCCGGCGGGAAGTAGACTGGCCTTGTGATTCAGGATCGCATCGTAGGCGCCTTGGTCGATGTATAGCGTGCCGTGGGGTGTCAGGCCATGCAGCAACCAGAAGGTAACGGATTGAATCGGGGTATCCGAGGGGAGGAAACGAGTGTGGAGGGGGGGCGGTGGGATGTCAGAAGCCTTCTCGTCGGGGTTTGCTTGAAGCCGTTGGAGGTACTTGACAATATCGTGAACGTTCCCGGGCTTGGAGCTCTTGGTAATGATGGTTGTCACGCCGGCGCTAGTTCCGAGCTTGGCGGCCACAATTTTAGTGCTCATGCCGCCGGTTCCAAGGGCTGAGCCGGCGGACGAGACATCAGCCTCCAATAGAGAGATATCGGAGACGACTTCGATGGGCTCGGCGTTCGGGTTTGTCCGAGGGTTGGCCGTGTAGAGACAGTCAACATCGGTCATCAAGAACAGATAGTCGGCCTTGACGGTGGCCGCTGCAATCGCAGAAAGGGTATCATTGTCGCCAAATTTGATTTCCTAAACGATGTTAGACTGGGTGTTTCTTGGTCATGAAGGGGCGTCCGTACAGAAACAGCAAGGGTATCATTTTCATTGACAATGGGAACAACACCCATTTCGAACAATTGCTCAAAGGTATTTTGAGCATTGATGTATTGGGTTCTCTATTTTGGTGTTAGAGATAGCCCATGCATGGATAACAGGGTTTTCATCTTACGTCTGCAATGTCATTTCTCGTCAAAAGAATTTGAGCCACTGGGACTCGAAGATGTGAGAACAAGTTGTCCCATAGACTCATTAGCCGACATTGGCCAACGGCAGCAAGTGCCTGCAAAGCTCCATTGTCAGCATTGCCACCCAGGATTATGTTGCTCTCAATCCCAACATCATTGCTCGCTCAACGATCAAGCTCGTACCTGTATTCGGGGCAGGTGTGTAGGCCGTTTATCCCAGTCCATCCTCCGCAAGCCAACACCAACAGCACCAGACGAGACCAATACCACGCGGTGACCATCTTTGCGCAATCGGGCTACCGTCTCGACAATTAGTGTCAGAATTGAGAGAATGGGCTCGTGGGTTTTCTCGTCAACAATTGAACTCGTCCCTGTCAAAACATAGAATGTGTTAGTTGAGTCACACATCTAGTCAATCGCAGAATATATATCCCCGCACCCAGCTTAATCACGATCGTCAGCCCCGTGGCTGCCATGGTTGCGCGAGGAGATCAATCAGTAAGAAATAGACCCTCCCCCAAGGCACTTGATCGCAATAAATAGAAAAAGATCGCTGTACCCCGCAGTTTGTCTTCCGGGAAAGATTCGTTCATCCCGCCTGCATCGGGGCATCTTCGGCCGTTTCTGCCGGCTTCCTCCGCCCTATCGGAGTTTCTTCGTCTCGGCCGGCGTGCTTCTTTGGAGACTGTGAACCCAAGATGTCCGATTCTCAGTCGCCAGGTGCGGCTGCACCTTCAAATGACAAGCCGGAGACTGGGTATGTTGCTGGAGATGACACGTTCACTCAGTTCCGCAATATCTACCGGATCTTGACGGGGAAGATGACCTCCGAGGGCATTGAGCAATTCCGCGTTGCGCGAGACCTGCGCAATGAGTCTGCGGATTGCAAGCGCTGCGAGGACCAGCGTGATTATTTGCTTCAGTACAGTAAGTGGTCGGGATTTTGGTGATGCTTGATTAGAACTGAAAGACTGACTGTTTATCTTTACAGGCCCCGTCATTCGATTCCTCAGCGACAACATCCGCCAGCTTGGAGGCGATCTTCACAGTCACAACATCTACTGCCGTCGATGCACGAGTCGAAAGGCCGGTGGATTTGATCCTGAATTCGGCATCCTGCTGTGCGCCAATGAGATGAAGGACCAGGGTCATTTGGAGGATACCATGGCTCACGAGATGGTCCACGCCTACGATCACCTGCGATTCAAGGTCAACTGGACGGACAACCTGCGACATGCTGCTTGTACAGAGGTATGCCATTGATTTGGGAATTTGTTGTGTCCCCATCATTCCGGTCCACTGCTGACTGTTTGACTCGTTCTAGATCCGAGCCAGCTCCTTGAGCGGCGAATGCAGATGGGCGCGAGAGTTCTTCCGCCGAGGCCAATGGAAGTTCACCCAGCAACATCAGGAGTGTGTACGCAGGAGAGCAATTCTCTCTGTGAGGGCACGCCCGACCTGCCGAGATGAGGCTCACGCAGAGCAGGTGGTGAACGAAGTGTGGGATAGCTGTTTCCGAGACACGAGGCCCTTTGATGAAATTTACCGATGATACCAAGTTCCCCCCTGCCGTTGTGTTTCTTTTCTGTCTACGACTCCACTCGCCCTGCACACCGAATACTCTGTACCATAGAACTGATTTGAATGTACCATATTTTGCATTGGCATCGATTGAAAAACAAAGATTAAAAGCCCACATTTCCCCATATCGCGAATGCCAGCCCGACTATACTCCGTGAAAGAAAAACAACTCCAATGATGCACAAAAACCGACGCCTGAAAACCATGTCGTAGGGCAAGGCTGGATGAAGAAAAAAAATAGAAACCGGAACACCAATCTGTCATGCATAGTTCATCATGCTTTCCCATCCTTGGAAGAACCCGAGCTTCGCTTTGGGTCCTTCACACAGTGCTTGACAATCCAGGGGTGACGCTGAATCTCGTCAAGGGGAATGCGCTTCTCCGGGTCGAGAACGAGGAGCTGTAGTCAAGTTAGTAATCGAGTTCATAAAGGGCATTGAGGGAAATCTCACTCTCTTAATCAGATCCTTCGCCTCAGGGCTGACGAAGGACGGCACAGACATATCTGCACGGGCAATTCGTCGCTGGGTCATCACCGGAGTATCCTCGAAGGGCGCCTCGCCAACCAAGAACTCATAGGTCAAAACACCCAGACTCCACAGATCAACCTTCTCGCTGTAGTAATTGTCCTGCGAGCCGGGCTTGAGCATCTCTGGGGGCAGGTAGTCGAGAGTTCCGCACATCGTCTGGCGCCGGTTGTTGGGAGCGTGTACACTCCAGCCAAAGTCACTAATCTTGATCTCACCGTGAATGCCGACCAGGATATTCTCAGGCTTGATGTCACGATGCATGACATGCTTCTTGTGGAGATACTTCAGGGCTGCCGCCATCTGAGCGATATACTGCGCAGCCTTCCATTCCGGGAAGCGGTGCTCCTTGCGAAGATGCTTGTACAACTCTCCGCGGCCAGCGAACTCAAGGATCAAAAAGATGCGCTTACTGTCATGGAAGTGACCGTACAGTCTGAGGACGTTGGGGTGACGGAGGTTGCTCTGGATCTCAATCTCACGACGGACCTGCTTTTGGACACCACCCTGCTGCAGCTCCGACTTGTGAAGCACCTTGAGAGCGCAAACAAAGCCCGAGGATCGCTCCTTGGCAAGGTAGACACGACCAAACTTGCCCTTGCCAAGAGGCTTGCCGATTTCGAACATGCCCAGGTGCAGCGACTTGGGCTGATCGTAGAGCGGAGCGGCGCTGCGCTGATCACCGTTCTCGTCGGTATTGCGAGACACAATCGCACCCTTGCCAGGCGAGGGGGGAACATTCATCGAATTGACCTTGTTGTCATTGGTATTTTGAAGAGCCAGCTTCAGTAGGTGTGCCCGGTTGGAATTGGACGAGGAACCACCAAGACCAGACAGAGAGACGGCGGTCGAGACGGAGCCCTTCAGTGAGGTCGAGTCAGCATGTTATTGTTTTGTCCCATAATTGAAGCTCTATAATACCTTGTGCTTTGCATGAGTGCGATCGCTTCCAGTTTCCTTTTCGTCCTTAACGGACAGGTGCTCGAATCGAGCTTCCAGCGTCTTGGTCGCCATTGCTAGAAAAGGGTGCGAAAAATGGAAGAAAGCGATGGAAGGGAGAAAAGGGAGAAAAGGGAGAAGTGTGGTTGGTGTCGGTGAGCAAAAAGCAAAGGAACAAGAAAATCAATTCAAGCCTTCACCAGCATAGTTCAGGTTGGAGTGTTTGTCGAATTGGTCGGATGGTCGAATGGAGAATGGAGACGGAGATGGAGAAGAGAGGAACGGGTGTTTGGGTGTCCGCCCCAGCCCGTCGTCCCAGCAACGCCTCGGCCCGCCTCTTTCTCCGTACGCCGCGGGGCTATCGCTATCAGCACGAGATCGGTCGCAAGGCAAGATAACGCTTTCTCTGTGACGACATGGTCGAGTTTTGATCTGTCCATGGCTTCCAGACCCTCTGCCGCGCCTACGGGCCATGGGGCAGTCTCTCCTGAGATGAAAAAGCCTCATGTGATTTCTGTTGGGGACTTCCGCATCGCCACGCAGAAGCTACCCATCCTCAAAGCCGAGCCGATTGAGGAGATGACGAAGCAGCTGGGCATTGCACCACCAGAGATGATATTTGGAGACAACCATGTCACCATTGAACATGAGAAGACAGGTTGGGGAATCGACTTTAACGCGTTTGACGCGTTAGATCGGGTGGACAAGACTGGGCAGTCCATGCTCCAGGTCGCATACTCAAAGGAATGGCAACAAAGCAGGTAATGCAAGCGATTCCCACTGTCGTAGTTGCTTTTGGTCTGACAGGATACCATTGAATAGAGAGAAAACACATGAAGGAATTAAGGAGGTCGTCAAGCCGTTCGACTGGTCCTACAGCACCGATTACAAGGGCACACTCAATCCCAATGCGCCCCCATTCGAGGAGACCGAGAAGCCGATTCCCATCGAATTATTGAAGCGCCCTGACCCTATCCTTTTCTTCGACGAAGTTGTGCTATATGAAGATGAGCTGGCCGATAATGGAATTGCGATGTTGTCTTGCAAGATTCGTGTCATGCCTGGCAGACTCCTTCTATTGTCGAGGTTTTTCATGCGTCTGGACAATGTTCTGATTCGTCTTCGCGATACTCGGATCTATGTGGATTTCGAAACTCGCGAGGTCATTCGGGAATACCAGTCCAAGGAGTGTGAATATGAGAAAGTTAGACAAGTAGGACCCCTTTGCCAGTGTCGTGTCTCGGTAGAATTTACTGACATTTTCCAGATCCTAGCAGGCACTCGTGATGACATTCCAGCCTTGATGAGAGATCCAAATCGGCTGTCAGAGATTTTACCTATCGTGGAGAAGCGCTCCGAACGAGTGGTCCTTTCCTGAAGTAACTAGGGTCATTCAGGACTACGATCTCCAGGCTATGAAGTATGAATATTACGCAAAATGAGAAAAAGACGAAACAGAAATTCCCAATCGAAAATAGAAGGTCGATCAGACCAAGGAATGAAGCCTTTTTAACTGTGATCTGCACCGCTGCAACTACCTAAGCTCATATGAATGATGATGCTCGACGCATTTCTTGCTTTGCACGAGAATTGCTAAAATGACGATACACGCCTATCTTCTTCAGTGGGTTTTCATAAGTTTGAAACCCCGACCCATCTTCAAAATCATCGTGGCAGTGCACAAGTTGAACGATGCAGCAAAGAAATAGTGTCTGTGCCATTTAGAAAGATGACTTGAAAGACATTTAGAAAGATCTTTCTAATAAGAGTAATCAAACCATATCTAGTTAGTCCATTCCCCTAGCTTCTCTGCTACGCTGAACTAGACTAAAGATCTATCATGGCTTTGGCAAATCTCCTTTCAATTTTCAGGCCGGTTCGTCTCTATAAGTTTCATATTCTCTTCAAGTTAGATAATTATTTAAACTTGCAATTTGAATAGTCAACCTGGAGGTTTCAACAATTTGGTATTCTAAAATAACCCATCGTGCAAGCGCTGTCTCGCGATTGTATCTTGTAGCACTGCATCCTGACGTGGCTACTAGCTAGACGACTCATTGTTCTTCTCATCAAAGCATATACACAAGGCGGCAATCAATGCTGCATCGACTCCGGGAGCAACCACGACGGCGTAAGTTTGCTGGCCAAATATAAGATCACGTCCACTGAGCAGCTTTCGGTCGATACGGGCCACTGATTTGCCGCTTTTTTCATCCACGATATCAGCGGTATGGTCGAACCAGCCTCCCTTCATTTTCAGAGTCACGGCTTTGCCTTGCGAATCAGTGAAAGTGGCGGTTGCTTTGGAGCCCAGCACTGGTATAATTAGCGGTCTACTCACATACAAATCTCGGCCTAAGAGATGTAACTTACATGCGAGGCTGTTCTTGACCTCGGCAATCTTCTTGCCATGTGTGTCTTCAATCGCATACGTCGTATGCAGGTGCAGATGCTCCTTGACAATATCAAAGAGATGCTTTCCATGAATATCTTCAACCTTCTTCCGACCCGAGATCGAGACCCAGGCTCCGTGAACTTTTAGAAGTGGCTGCCCACTGGCTAACTTGACTTCGAAGCTATCACTAGAGACAGAGAGGACTTTCTCCTTCATGATAAGCGTCTGGGGCTCTCGCGCCACGAATTGGTTGAAAATGGCAATAGGTTCGAGGAAAGGCTCGAGATTGTGGTTACCGAGGATACCCATGATGGCGGTATAATATAATGCGGTAATGAGATTGACTAGAATTGATGAGACAGATAAACAATTGGTGTCGAAGTGCTCCATGCAAGACTCGCGGGGCAAGATCACCTTTTAAGATGATGATCACCTAGATTTAGCGGGGCAGGTGGGCTGTCGGCCCAATCCGGCCTTCTGACGAATTACCCAGTCATATTAGGTCTACCCCACCGCCTACATTGGCTATACAGTACATGCATAGCTCATCGAAAAGCAAATTTGAAGAGGCAAGAGGGTCTTGAGATTGTTGGATGGAAAGACCGGTTGAGCTTTGGGCAAGGACCATTTAGCCGAATATGTCAGGATCCAACGCGATGGGGAAATTCAACTCCATGACGTGCCCAGGCATGTCAAACACCCACAGGTGCCTACAGTATATCATAGCCAGGTTCAAGCTGATCCATAGAGTAAACTATCACAGCGACAAGGCCTGATATTATGACTCTGCCCTGAGAGGCACTCTAACTACCAGTTCTTCTGAGATCTTACCTACCCGACCCGGGTGGGTGGCTGTGTGCATATGTTCTCAGCCCAAGTGGGTCAAATTAGTCGGTTTGAACGAATAGTATCAAGACCAACTAATAATTCAGTGCATAGCCTGGTCCAGCAAGCGTGCGGCTGATTGTTATCCTATCAAGTGCGGAGTGAATGTATTATTTGAGGATGCTAAGCGCCCTGCTAGCCCCTCTTTTGGCAAGTCTCAAATCACCTCTTCAGGTGCTACTACTCTTAACCTTACAATCCCCGGTCAAGACAAGTCCTCAAATATAAATGGCTTGTATTGAACTTTCCACGACTAACGATTTTTAAATATCTTCGCGCTGAGGGTATCGACCACCCATACCCAGCATGTCTGAGACCCGGCAGTTCGTCCACAAGGACTACACAGTTGGATGGATATGCGCTCTACCCCAGACCGAGCTGGTGGCAGCTACAGCCATGCTCGATAAAGAGCACCCGATCCTTCCGGCAGCCGACCCAAAGGACAAAAATTCATACATCCTCGGCGAGATTGGCACTCACAAGATCGTCATCGCATGCCTACCATCTCAAGCAACAGGCAAGGTTTCAGCGGCCACTGTTGCTAACGACATGCTCCGCAGCTTTCCATCCGTGAGATTCGGGCTCATGGTTGGAATTGGAGGCGGGGCGCCGTATTATCCGGAACAACAGGCCAAAGGAGACGACTCTGAAGCTGATGATGATGACGAAGAGACCAGAGATATCCGACTTGGTGACGTTGTAGTGTGCGAGAATACAAAGTCCTCCGAGGCTGTTGTGCAGTACGACTTTGGCAAATCCTTGCAGGGACGTGGCTTCGTTCATATGGGCGGCAAGTTGGACAAACCGCCTCTGATTGTACGAGCGGGAGTTTCTGGCCTTCAAGCAAAGCATAAACTGGGAGGCAACAAAATCCGTGAGCTCCTGGATGAAATTTTGGAAAAGTACCCCAACATAGCTGGAGAATTCCGGTTCCCAGCCTCGGCAAGAGACCGGTTGATCAAATCAAATGTGGTTCATGTGGACAAGAAGAAATCTTGCAAGGTATGTTGTGGAACGGACAACGTAAATCTTGTCAAGCGAAATCTACGCCATGGAGCCGATCCTCATATTCATTACGGGACCATTGGCTCTGCGGACGAGGTGATGAAGGATGCCATCTTACGGGATAAGTGGGCCCGCGAGGAAAATATTATTTGTTTTGAGATGGAGGCTGCAGGTCAGTTTGACAGCCTACGCCAGTGGCATTTCTAACATCTCCGGTAGGATTGATGGATTCCTTCCCCTGTCTTGTCATTCGAGGCATCTGCGACTACGCCGACTCTCATAAGAACAAAGTCTGGCAGCCATATGCAGCAGCAACGGCGGCCTGCTACGCAAGACAACTTCTTCAATTGATACCAGGGCAAGAAGTTGAGAGTCTGCCTTTGGCCAAGCAGTGTATGTAACCTAGCAATGTAAAATAAGGCAGATTATCTGCTGGAGCTATGACATTGTCAGACGGCCAAATCTAACAGAATATCAGTGATGGATATGTTGGTCAGAAATGGGGAGACAGTCGAAAAGATTAGATCTAAGCTTGATAAAAAGGAAGATCGCGAGATACTTGACTGGATTACAACCGTCAATTTTGCATCTCAGCAAAGGGACTATTTTCAGAGACGACAGCCTGGAACCGGCAAATGGTTCCTTAACTCGATCGAATTTCAGAACTGGCGCGAGGAACGCCGAAAGACCATGTTTTGCATTGGGGCCCCGGGCGCTGGGAAGACCATTATCACTTCGATTGCAATCAACGATCTCCTTCAAAGTGCCGTTAACGACGAAAGTATAGGTATCGCCTATATCTATTGCAATTTTCGGCGCCATGATGAGCAACGAATCGGAATTCTACTCTCAAGCCTGCTGAGACAACTTGCCGAGACACGTTCATCTCTACCGAAAGAAGTGAAAACGCTGTTTAAGCATCATATAGCCGAAGGAACACTGCCTTCTATCGAGAATATATCAGCTACCCTCGTCGCTGTGGCGATGAGCTACTCGAGGGTATTCATCTTCATCGACGCCCTTGATGAAGGTCCGAGCTCTGAAGGTGGCCTCGAAAAGCTTTTATCAGAAGTTTTCAAATTACAGACCAAGTGCGGAGCCAACATTCTTGCAACATCGCGTGAGAGCACTGAAATACAGAAACATTTTGGGAACAAGAAGCCATTTCGAATTTATGCACCCGAGGACGACGTGACAACATACCTCGAGCAAAAAATGATGCTTCAAGATCTAGAAATTTGGGATGACGCCTTCAAGCAAGATGTTAAGGAGAAGGTTGTTGGGACTATTGATGGAATGTCAGTTTGCAGTTCATGAAACCCCGAGAGATACAATCTACTAATAACTGTAGGTTTCTCCTGGCGGAGCTTTACATCAATTCACTGACTCCTTTACCAACAAAAGGGCATGTCAAGGATGCTCTGCGAAAGCTCAAAAAGGGTGCTATTGGATTGAATGCGCTCTACAAGGATACAATGGAACGAATTGAGAATCAGATTTCAGAGAGACGAGAAGTTGCAAAACAAGCATTAGCCTGGATATTCTATGCTAAAAGACCGCTCATGATCGCTGAGCTCCAATCTGCTCTTGCCGTCAGACTTAATTCAAGGAGTTTGGACAGGGACTTTATTCCAAAAGTGGAACTCCTGCGCTCTTTATGCATCGGGCTCATCACCATCGATGAGGAAAGCCGTATTGTTCGGTTGGTGCACTACACCACACAGGAGTACCTGCAGCAAACACAGGGCCAGTGGTTTCCATATGGACATGTTGATATTGCCTTGACGTGTCTGACATACCTATCCTTTGACACATTAAAGGCGAGATACCCCTTGAGCAAGCTGGAATTTGATGAACGACTATCTTCAAATGCATTATATCAGTATGCTATCACGAGCTGGGGGCATCATGCTTTCGAGGCTTCTCTTCAGGCAGGAGAGCCGGGTTTTCAATATCCCGGCCACGCAATCAGGAGAGCCATGAGTATAGACAGAGAGAGATACCGAGTGCTGAGGGATAATGTAGTGGAATTTTTGAACAATGAAGCAGTCTTATCACTAGCAAACCAGGTCTTGTCTCCCACGGGACGTTCCTTCGAATGGGGGGATAGCGGGCTGATGTCGCCACACGGAATGACAGCTGTACATCTTGCGGCCTACTTCGGCTTGAGTGGGATTGTGAGAATCTTGTTTGACCAGGGACACCCCTTGGACTTCGAAGATAGCAATGGGGATACACCACTGTCGTTGGCATCAGCATACGGGCATTTGCCAGTGGTACATGCTCTGGTTGAGAGACGCGCCGCAATCGACAAGCATGGTAAGTATAGCGGGACACCACTTTCGCAGGCAGCCAAGAATGGGCATTTGTTAGTGGTGAAGGCTCTGGTTGAGCAAGGAGCTAGCCTCGAACAAGCGGATCATCACACAGGCCGAACTCCGATCTCATTGGCGGCAATGGAGGGACACAGGACAATTGTCAAAGCCCTCTTCAAGGCTGGAGCCAGATTTGATACGCCGGATAAGTACGGTCAATCTCCGCTTTTGCTAGCGGCAAGGAATGGCCACTTAGGGGCAGTAGATATATTGGTGAGAGGAGGCGCCAACATCAATTCAAACTGCTCCTCAGATTTGTCACCATTCTACTGCGCAGCAGATCAAGGCCACGAAAAGATCGCCCGATATCTTCTTGAAAGAGGGGCTTTAGTCGATTTAGAGCATAACGAATACGACAAGACTCTACTTTTGATGGCGGCCTCACAAGGGCACGCAGCAATTGTTGAGCTGCTTCTCGATTTAGGTGCACCCATCAACCGGAAATATCATGACTTTTTGGACGAGACAGCGATCTCAATGGCGACTTGGGAAGGGCATGAGGCCGTGGTGAAGGTCCTCCTTGCCAGAGGTGCGGCTATTGACTTAAGGAATTCAGAGGGCGAGACACCACTGTTTCAGGCAGCATTGCGTGGGCGTGAGTTCTTGGTAAAGCTTCTCCTAGATAGTGGCGCGGCACCGAACTTGCAAGACTATGGAGGAAGGACACCACTCATATGGGCAGCGGCAAATGGGCACTTAGAAATTGTGAAGACCCTTCTTGAAAGACGCGCATCAATCGATTTGAGGGATCAGGGCAATCGAACAGCCCTGGACTACGCCAAGAGCATGAGACGCGAGGCAATAACGCAATTCTTGATAGAGAAAAGCGTAGCTCTAAACTGATACAATCTACATAGCTAGCGGAGCCTCAATTATGTATCTCACACACAATAGGAACTTTTCGAAATCTTTTGATGGGAAGCCAAAGGTACATCAATGTTAGCAGAAAACGGACTCGGCAAGATTCTGTAAGTCTGTAATCCCAAACAGACTCCAAAATCATCTCATTAATCTTGGTTTGAAACATAAGTGAGCAAGACCATGATCTTTCTTTGGACTCCGGCCAGCTAGTAGTATCAATAAAATCAGCCGGGGGCATTCTGATTTTAGTTCTCATCGTAACGCAATTGATGTGGAAAGAGATATAGAGGGAGATTTAGAGGCATCTGAAAGCTGACTGAAGCACCTATTAGGGATGCTGATGGCTAGTTCATAGGGTATGGGGGATAGGCGGTCTTGAAGGTGGTATAAAAACGCCACTTGTACGAGGGTGGTGACCCCTGGATGGATAGGGCTGAAAGCATCGATCGTTTAAAAGGTATGACCTATTAGCCCGCTTCCTAGACCAGACTTCTTTTACTGCATTGCTTAAATATTCTGTGCGTTGTTGAACAAATGTAACATGATAGAATGTCTGCTATTCCTGCTCATAGCGAGGCCCCTGATGCTATCGTAAAACCAGGTATCGAGCCAGGGCCATCACCAGACACAGCAAACAGGATGACACGTTTCCAGCAGCTCTCGCTGAGCCATTCATGTCGAGCACCCAAAATACGCAAATGGACCGCCACTGATGTTCTTCGTTGACTGGTTTCAACCGCGAGTCTTACGAGGAATGTAATACAAGCAAAATCCAAGCAAGTAACACACCCAAAGAACTCCAGCCATGGTTCCGAACTGTTTCAGTGCTCCCTGGGCAGTAGACCAGTCGACCGTACAGTAAGTCATTGCAAAGGAAAGAAGGTACGTAATCATTTGCACAACAAGTCCAACATGTCCAGCCTTTTGCTTGAATCGGTCGATAGAATAGGTCAGTAGAATGCTGCAAGAGGACGTGATCCCGAATGCCAGCATTCCCCATCCTGCAGCAAAGCCTATCCAATGCCATTGGTTTTGGAGGCTCAGGCCCATCAGCAGACACCCAAGGGGGGATACGATACCCCCGATCAGGAGAAGAACCAGACGCCCCCTTGGATCGGGGTCTTCCTTGTTTTTGGCGAGATAAAGAATTACCTTGTCAGCCACCGGGCCTCCCAGTGGGAAACCAAGGACAAGGCCAACAAAAGGGCCTAAGTTGAGAAGACCGATTTCCTGGCTACTCCAAGAGAATGGAGGACTGCCATAGTAGATCGCCGACATAATGGAGGCAACCAGCACCCAGCCAATTGTACACGCCCACATGAGGATTGTGACAATTATTTCGGGTGTGATAAGCAGCAGCAACAGGTCAAGCAGGTACTGGAAATACGGCTTGTAACTCTTAAGAGTTTGCGGAACATAAAATGATCTTTCAAACCACAAGTGGAGGAGTGGCTGTCTTTGAGGAACTTCGTCGACATGTTCAACAGCGTTGCAGGGGTCGCTCTCCTCATCAGATTTGCCCTGTTCGAGGGATTGGCTTTCTTGGCCAGGGTCGTGGTGATCATGGTGAGTTTCTGGCAGCATAGCGAGACAGGAGAGGAGGTTGGTTCCTAGAAGGATTGATGTTATCCTAAATAACCATCGCCAATCATGCAGATGATCCGCAATGATGCCCGCAACAGTAGGCCCCAACGAGGATCCCATAGACATAAACAGAACATACACCGCCATCCCCTTCCCTAGCTGATTATATGGGAACAGCTGTGGTATCATCATCGGTCCTATACCCTGCACAATTCCAGCGGCAAAGCCTCCAATGATCCTCGTGGCGAGGAGAGAGCTGTAGGATGCTGCAAATGCTGCCCAAATATTGGAGGCCAAAAACAGAGTCAACGACGCCAAAACAGTATATCTTTTACCCAAAAGATATACGGCCGGGAACATCGCTAGATTCTGAAGACCTTAAGGTCAGTAATCAAGTTGAAAGCTCAGATTGAACAGAGTTGAACCTACCGCTGAGCCTATGGTAAGCGCGGCATAGGATGCAATCTGAGCTGCGTCATTGGGTGTGATATGGAAGTCAACCATAATGAGACCAAAAAGAGGAGAGATGTCAGAAATAAATGCATTGGTCATCATGCTAAAAAAGCTGAGGTTCAAGAGGGCGGAAGTCCGCCACCATAGGGGCCATTCCTGCATGGGTTTGTTAGAGATCACTGTCCTTGAGAGTTGCGAGTCATAAACCTGCGAACTCATATTGACAGTTGAAAAGAGCGCCTTCCTTTGAAAACATGGTCTAGTTTTGAGCTGCTGCGAAGGTAAAACAGTGAATTTATACTTCAACTTTTCGCCGCTACATAGGTCAACTTCCCCCCGTCCTTCCTGTATCTATCCCCACATCCCCCACAATGTCTTAATTCCCCGGATTTATCTTTAAAAAGGCTGTTAAAAACGAACGAGCTGTCAATTCTGCAAGCCATTAACTACGAACACGCGGGACCAAGTTCTGGAAATGGCCGAGGTACGCTTCTGATTCGTCATACGTAGCTGATCCGACCCTCGTACCAACCAAACTTGTATCCTACACCCAGTATCGATGTTCGCTTAACCGGGGAAGAAAAAATTCTTTACAACCCCGCAGAGCGAGCTCTTCGAGTTATGCTGGGATCAGACTCGGAGGCTCTAGCCCCGATGATTCCCCGTCTTACCCCCTAGATACTTGCTCCGCGTGGCTGTGGTGTCAGTCAGACACCTGGCAGCAGTTGATATCCTCATCCACATTCTCAATCATGATAAACTTTAGGTAAATCGATCCCGATACTCCGTTCCACTGCCAACTACGGAGCGACTGAAATAGTACTGTGCTATCAGATATTCTTGTTGCTCCACTTGGTGAACACGAGCGTGTCCTGGCCTGCTGGAAAAGAGCAGTCTGAGTTGATGAAAGGTCAGAAACAAATTATTAAAGTTCAAGTCTACAAGGGAATGGGCCATGGGCCATAGAAATATGCTTACGGAGATTCTATTATGGGAATCTATTGAATATTTGAGAAATGCTCTCGCAAGGCCTGAGTTCTGGGAAGTCGCACAAGTCTACCCCAAGAGCACGGTGTTCCATCGACATATTTGCTGGAAGATGCATTATGTACCTATTATAATTTAAAGCAGTGGGATATATTCCATTCTTCATTTGTGTTTCCTATTCTTACAAGCGGATAGCAAAATTTGCAATGAGGACACTGATAGAGCATAGCAGCAATTCTTCGTATCTTTTTGAAGGCTTTCTTTGCCTCTTCTTAGATCGCAAAGTTCCTCTGTATACTCCTTTCCAACGCCGTAAAATTATCGTTGAATATTAGCTGCACGTATCACGCAGTCCAAAATGCAAATCGTGACGTTGTACAGCTAATCAACTCATTCGGTTTAAAGCCAACAGATATCATATCCACCCTACACCTACAAGACCCTAACAAATCCACTCCTTCAGGAGACACGGAATGGTAGTGACACAGAGAGTCATTGGGTTACGGCTTCGCACCCCCGCCCTGTATCGTTTAACTCGCTCTGCGAGCTATAAAGAATGCCATGGCGCTGGGCAGCCCACAGAGCAAGGCCACCGTTGTGGGACATCCGATAATACCGACAGCTCCCCGGGAGGGAAGACCAAACGAACTTGTTAAGATCTCTAATGCGGTTGTCTTGAGTACCACCCCCAAGAATAAATGTGGATAGGAGATGAAATAGTGATAAAATCCACGGAATCTGTCAAAGCCCGCGCAAAACCCGGTCCCCTAAAACCCGACCTGAAACACGAGTACGCGCTACAAATAAAATGAAGTAAAAGGGCCTGTCAACTCGCCCCAATTGCAACGTAGCGTGCCTTCCACCCCAATATCTAGCTTCAATTTCAACATAATATGACTACCCAATGACTTCAATCTCGCCGAGAGTTCCCTCCCTCTACGTCCAACTGGAGTGCAGTAACGTAAATCCATAATCTTTATTCTCTTTTCGCCTAGCCTAAAATATGCAACGGAAGGAAAGACTGCGACCTTTGCATGCCATCACCAGGTATTTCGTGATATCACGAACTTTATTCGTGGAAACCCTTAAAAACCCCTTCAGTGACGAGGATATAGATTTTCTTCTACACTAACAACATTTCCTACAGCTGTGATTTCAATAACCGTAGAAGTTCCCCATCCAGAATGATCACAACTCGTACTTCTAAGTGTAATTAAACACTAATATATCCTAGAAGTCTAGGCAAATCAACTTAGCTGGATTCATCCTGTATCTATTCAGGTTGCTTGATGTATTCAGAAATTTCCTATCACAGATGTCCGGCTTCTTGGTAATAACGCTTTGCACCCTCATGAAGCGGAATTGGTGGTTGAGCCATCTTGGCAGGATCAAGTGGATAGGTCAAGGGAGACCTGTTGGGTTTGAGGTGCATATATTGACCTTCAATCGCGGACCTAGTCTCTACTAGGCACCAGGTCAAGAGATGGGCGACATCTTCCGGTAGATCATCACGAACTAAAATGACAAAGTCCGAAAAATCGAGTGTAGAGAGGGGCTCAGCGAGGGTCGACCAGAATCCCGCCGGGATAGGATTGGCCGTCAGAGCCGCCGTATTAGGGTAATTCTTGGCGAAGCGTGCCAAAGCCTCCGGCTCTGCGGACAGGACAGCGTATTTGCGATTCTCCATGATATCCGCCCACCAAGGCGTCATGATAGCCTCTTGTAACAACGCATCAGCCTCGCCGGTCTGAATGAGGCCGATGGCCTGCTCAGGACGGTGCGCCGTGACATATTTGCCACCCCACGACTCGATGACATCGGGTGTAATGCCATGGCATTCCATGAAAGCATAGGCTGTGAAGCCTATGAAGTTGGTGCCATCGTTGGTAGACGTGGCAATGCGGAGAGGAGGGCGCTTCTGGCGCAAGTCCTCGAATGATTTGATCCCATACTTGGGGTGGATGGCGAGAATCATACGGTCGTTTTGCGGCAGCACACCGAGAGCACGCAACGAGGGCATAGGCCCATGAGGGGCGAAGATGCCCTCGCCAGTGAGAGCAGTGATCATCATTTGTGCGGGTGTCGCAATTGCAAGCTGTGCCTCCCCGCGGAACACCTCCAGAACAGCTTCAATCCCGCCATAGCGTACATTCCAGATCCCCACACGACTATCTGGCCCTGCTCGATCGCAAAACTGCTGCGTCAACCAAGAGCATATGCGATGGAAGTTTGCCATGCCCCAGTCGCCCACGAAGTTTAGTTTAATGGACCGTTCCAGTCGAGGGCCGCGGCTCTGCTGTTCGATCATGTCCTTCACATTGGGCGTGGCCATTTTGGTCTTTGAACGGGCAGTTGAATGATGGGATAGGATTGAGACCGAAAACCTTCTATTTTGCAGAAGGACTCAACGGATGGAAGACCAAGTGGATTGTAACCCACAATAGTGATGTAATCTAGGCGGAGGTGTAGTCAAATACTAGGGTCACGGCTATCAGCAATCTTTTCAAAGGCAAGTGAACTTTGCCCGCTGGTTCCGTTCGTTCCCCGGCTCGTGAATGGCTTCAAGCTCCACGGGGTTCGGTCTTTGTGAAACTCATACAAATAAGATCCTTGGAACAGGGACGAGTACGAAAGTGCTCCGAGTAGATTGAAGAAAAGGACTAGTCAAGATCACCGTTTAACGTGCTCGTACAAAGCAGCCAGTTCTATATTATTGGATAGAAAATGAAATGCACCATTTCTTGTAATAATAGTTGAAGAGCTTTTGACATTTTTGATATGCTAAATTCAGGGTTCAAGTCTGCCCCGAGCCCCCGACATCTAGTACTTCGGAATCCCGAACGGCCGAGCCCCGCGATGTGTGGGGATGTGGAGACTTTAGTGGGTGGGTCAGTGGCTCACTTCTTTGGTAGAGTTGTGTAAACACCGAGAGACCGATACCATATGTACTATAGGTATACAATCGAGAGCATTACCAACCAAACTTGGATCTGGGGTACATTCTTTGAATCAACAACTTTCCGCTTCTTCCCCGGACCCGGAATCGAGTCGACCTGATTAACTATCTGGGGAAATGGTTCAAATAGTTCCAATTGGGGGCTTGAACGACAGGAATCCGGTACAGCACATCAATCTAAACACCTCATTCCTCTTTTATTCTACCTACTGCCTTGCAGGAAACTCTGTTCACTATGACGACAATGTTGGCTTTACATGCGCAAGACGCCTCATCTGGGCTAGAGCTAAAGCAGCTGCCCGTACCCTCGCTTGGACCTGAAGATGTACTGATCAAAGTATACTCAGCGGGAATCACGCCAGGAGTAATGAAGCTCCTGAAGATGGGCCAGTCGGCCGTTCCAACCACTGTGGGTCACGAGGCCGCCGGAGTAGTTGAAGCTCTTGGTGAAAATGTCAAGGACGGCTTGACTGTCGGTGATCGCGTGCGCCTCCACCCCATTCTGTCCTGCGGCGAATGCCACCAATGTCAGCTCGGGTTTGACTCCATGTGCGACGAGGCGGCACAGATAGGGTTCGCCAAGTTTGGAGAAAAGACAGGCCTCTATGCACAATATCACGACGGTGCACTTGCCGAGTATGTCCGCGTGCCGCGAAAGTTTGTCGACCGGCTCCCTGACAACGTTTCCTTCGATATTGGCGCCAAGTTACACGATGCTGCCACTGCCCTGCGTGTCCTCAAGTTGGCTGAGATCACCAAGCCCAACTCGGCTATAATTCTCACGGCACCAACCGGAACCATGGGCACGGTGACGCTGAAGCTGGCCAAGTTTTTCCCCAATATCAAGAAGATCATCCTTGTGGGCCGGTCAAAGGAACGCCTCGAATCTGTCCAACATTTGACTGAGGTTGAAACTGTTGCTTTTCCCATCTCGGCACCATCCCAAGATTCCAAGTCTTCGTCGGGGCCTCCAGCGGGGACCGCCCCTGGCCCTCCTCAGCCTTCTCCAATCGTCCGGCAACTAAGGGAGCTGGCGCCTGAAGGAATCTCTGCAATTATCGATTACGTCCCCGCTGGGCCAACTCTCAGCCAGATTCTACCGGCCTTAGCTACCCGTGGAACCATTGTCCACATGGGTGGGAGCCCCGCGCCTTTGCAGATCCCGCTGGTGTTTATCATGAGCAAAGCTTGGCGCCTTGTGGGCAATCGTGCTCACACAAGGGATGACGCTCAGAAAGTTCTGGATTGGCTACAAAGTGACCAGCTTGTCATGTCCGACCTTATCACGCACCGTTTCTCGTTAAAGGAGGCTCATCGTGCTATCGAGGCCATAGAGACACGGGATGAGCATGTGTGGATGAGCATCATCGAAGTCATTCCGGAGAAAGCGAGAAACCATCATGAAAATCAGACAAGAGATATATTCTAATTGCACCCCTCCATTTTCTCCAATTGTACATCTCCTCAATGTATATATCACAATTTTTAACCTCTCCATTGTACATCTATCCTATTGTTCATCTTCCTCCACTAAACGACATTGTATCTCGGCAAAGGTTTATATGCCACTTCCCGAGAACCTGAAATTCATACTCATTTTTGACTACACTGGGATATAGAAGCCAATGTGTCGATCGATTTTGTCAAACCCTAATTTTCTCTCACTGCTCGAGAAGGTTACACGTCCGAAAAACAACCAAGAAGATGTCCACCGACCGCGGCTAAGAAACCAAAGGTTACGGCTGAGTCTACGACTCAGTGGGCTAAATAAAATCTTGAACGAGAAACAGAATGTGACGCACATTCAATTGTTTTCATTTTGAGCTGCCAAGCTCCGGGGTGATATTTACTCTGGATCTTAGAGCGAGACTTCTTTCCTCATCGCTTCCACCTTCTCTAATGAGGTCTCACTGGCTGCTTTACTGTAGGGGGCCTTGACCGGCGCTACCTCGCTGGTCAAGATCACAACGTACTGACACTGGCTCTTGCTGATGTTCGTGTATGCGCAACCTTTGGGAATGCATATGTAGTCTCCCGGATACAATTCGATAGCGCCACGCTGGGTTACCAGAGTGCGGGAACCTTCTAGCTGGTACTGTATAGCGTCGGCGCGACGATGACGGTGATAGACTGTTCCGTCTGTCTTGTCGAGATTGACGTTGCCGATCCAGACGGTAGCCGACTTGTATAACCACTCGGGGTGCTGTGGCTGACTACCAGATACGGCCGGAGTGATAGCGTGCTGGACCAGAAGAGCTTCTTCAGGCTTTGCGAACGACGTGCCTTGGGCAAGAGATGGGTCGAGTAAAAGCTCCTCGTCGGCCAGAGACACGGCCATGTCGCACCCGCGGGCTCCAAGACATTCGGTCATCATCTCGATGGTGGCCGGAGAGGCCTTCTTCCAACCAGGGAAAGGTCCTTCTTTCTTCACCTCCGATCGAAGCGTGACATGGCCGACATCGGTCACTGGGGCAATGATATAGAAGAGCAAATGGACCTCCTCGCGGCCGAAATTGTCATGAGCCACACCGACTGGGATCCTTGAGAAGTCACCGGGGCGCAGCTCGACGCTACCTAGCTCAGTCATGAGCGTGCGTTCCCCGGAGACCTGGAGGGAAATCTCGTCGACGTCAGCGTTGCGGTGGTAAAAAGGCTGACGGGCATTCATCTGCTGCCACTCTAGACGCAATGTATCGCCACCAAATACATCTTTCGGAGGCGAGAACTTGGCGGGGATGTAATCGTTCGGAAAATGAACTGCTTGGAGGAGATCATGCTCGCGCCACATCTTCATGGGGTTTTCGGGCGGTGGTTGCAGCAAGAGGTCCTCTCGCCGAGGGATGACGCGGACGTCATCGGCCAAGGGCCAGGCATCCAGTAGCTCTGTGACAATTGCCATGTTCAAAATTGTAATTGAGAAATACGTTTGGCACTTTTCTGGGGGTGGGGATCGCTCTATAAAAGCTGAGTGGGCGGGGTACGATAGATATATGTGGTGGATAGATGGGCATACTTAACATACCAACCTCGCTTTGTGGCAAAGTGCTCAGCGAATGATGACAAGAAGTAGTGTTGGTAGAGCCAGTATCTGACCACATCCAGTAGAAACAACCTAAGCCCGCAGTCGATCTTGCCGGTTCTACCGCACGACCAGCAGATACAGTTCCCATCATCACTTCCTCTCGGGGCAACGCCGGGATCCTCGGCGCTTCGGCTTTTGGAGACGAAAATACGCACCGACGCAACGACATCACCTATCTGAAGGTCCTTTTGGCAGTAATAGACCATTATTGGCATCCCAACCCGAAGATTCCCGTCCAACCACAGTTTATGATACATTTCGAATACACTCACGTGTTTCTTCCACGAGGATTCGGTTCTCATGTCCGAAAAAAACCTCTTCTTGATACATCTCATGGTTGCTGAATTCGCGGAATAAATTGACGAAGGCTTGTTAACAACCCACGCCGATAGGATATGTCTCCAGAAAGCTCTTTACAGCAGACTGCTGAGAGGTCAGCCCTTGAACAAGCCTATTATCGGAAACTTGTGGACGGCTCTCATATTCTCCACTACCACAACGTCCTCGATGCATACGGCCATATCTCTTTCAGACACCCCTACAAGACCGACGTGTTCGTCATGTCGCGTAGCGTTGCACCTGGGTCTATCTCCTCGGTGGGTGACCTCATCAGCTACAGAATTGAGGACGCCGAGCCGCTCGATCAAGGAGCGGCCAAGGGATACGCTGAACGTATGATTCATTCTGAGATCTATAAGCGACATCCCCATGTTGGAGCTGTCGTGCACAGTCATTCCGAAGCTGTGGTTCCCTTCACCATATCCCAAGTGCCTTTGAAAGCCTGCTACCATATGGCACCATGGCTGGCGACTGGAAGCAATGGCCCGGATAGCGCGGCGCCACCAGTCTTCGACGTGACTGATTATCTGCGTCCTAATGATGTGCCAGACATGCTCGTTAAGTCACCTCATTTGGGTCTGGCTTTGGCAAAATGCTTTGATGGTGGTCATGCCGTCACCTTGATGCGCGGTCATGGCATGACAATTGTAGCACCGAATATTGAGAGCGCTGTGCTACGGGCTGTCTACACTCAGAAGAACGCCTCCATCCAAACCACAGCTCTGCTGATGCAAGCCGCCTATTTCGGGAGTGGCACGAGAGCGCACACTGCAAGGGACATTGGCTCTGCTGAGGTCAATGCCACCACTGCCGGTGAGGGTATCGATCTTCATTATCTTAGCCCGGAGGAGTCTGCTGCGGCTACGGAAGCGACGATTTGGTCCGTCCAACGGCCCTGGGATCTCTGGCGTAAAGAAGTGGAGGCGTGCGGATTGTACTCGAACTCCATATAGTTGAAATATAAACTTGCAAGGCCGACTTTCTGATCCTTTCCTGTCACGGCACGAGGGAAGGGTAGTTTGAAAAACTTGTGTTTTGTACTGGAGTTGGACAGGCGAACGGTCACAACAAGTCACTGAGTAGTAATATTAGAGCATCACTCATATTTGCTTATGCAAGTGAAGAGATGTTTACGTGCAACTATCACCTCATAAAGCTTGCTTGACCTTGACCTTGACAACTTGCGCAACTCAATACAGATTAATGGCCCTGGAAGTAACCTAATCCTTTGTTAGTAAGTCTCATTCGCTACTTTGGCATTAGAAAAGAGGATAGTATGCAGCTTCGATGTTGAGACGCGGGCACGGGTCTGTAGGGACTGTCTGGTATTGGCTCGTCCGAGGAACTGGCCTCAGGATGCAGCCATACCCACTCTGCAAGGGGTTTTGCAAAACGGAGCTTTCTACCCGATGTACCCCCGTCGAACTAAGTATAGTTCAAGTTATCAATGTCATTGACTGCTATAACATTCATTTCAAAAGCAGAACTACGGCAGACACCTGCATTAGTCGGCCGCTGTAAGGTGCTCACTTGATATCCCTCTGTGGCTTGAAAATGGCTTCCAACCCGCCTGGTCACTGCTGCACCACCGGGTTCCAACATGAGTAAGTTCAACTTCAACTTGCGTTTCTCTCTAGCCTGGTCCCAACAGTCCTCCTTGAATGTCCCCAAGCTCCCTCTGTTTAGGCTTGGTCAACTTTGCTACTCCCTCTTTATATTGCTTCGCAAATACTGAAGTCATGGGCTGATCGATGTCTGTTATTATCAGAGGGGAGCCGGTCGGATCAATGATTAAGATTGCAGATGAATTCAATGCTTATCTTGCAACTCCCGCCGCTGGGCGGGAAAAGAAACACGGGATTGCATTGCTGTATATTCCAGACATCATGGGCGTCTGGCAAAACGCCAAGCTCCTTGCTGACCAGTATGCCGCTCATGGATACCTCTGTCTTGTTCCCGATATTTTCCTCGGCGATCCCGTCCCTATAAATCGGCCTGATGACTTTGATGTCAAGAAGTGGATCATGCAGGGTTCTGATGGGAGCTCCCCTCACACACCAAACGTTATCGATACTGTTGTGAAGGAAGCCATTTCGTATCTCACCAGTCAGCATGGCGTTGTCAAGCTAGGCGCTATTGGCATTTGCCTTGGAGCTAAGGTCAGTGCCTCTCTCTAGCGTTATCATTGATTTATCGATGACTGACTCACTTTCGCAGTACGTTGCTCGTCACTTCAGCTCCGGGATAGCTGTGGGATTCATTGCGCACCCAGCATTCATGGAGGTAGCGGAGTTGGAAAATATTACAGGACCCCTATCCATTGCTGCCGCCGAGAACGACTATATATTCACCTCTGCAAAGCGCCACAAGTCTGAGGAAATTCTCTCAAATAAGACCCCCAAGGTTCCGTACCAGATTTGTCTGTACTCGGGAACTACCCACGGTTTTGCAGTTCGTTGCGATCTGAGTATTCCTGAGCAAAAATATGCCAAGGAACAGGCGTTCCTACAGGCTGTTAACTGGTTTGATGAACATCTTCTTGGATAAGCGTTTGCAAGATTAGATTTCTTAATTAACACATGTATGTACGCTGTCTAGAGTATGGATACTTGGTGGGTGAACCTTGGCAAATTCGAGCTGTGCGTTGGAAAGTTGCGAGGGAGCTTTTCTCCCTCATCTATGCCAATATAGATTAGAATTATACCAACTCATAACTTTGAGAAGTATCGTGTTTGGTAATTTGTCAGATTGTACCGGAAGGAACTGCCGACCGGAAAATTTGCTGCCATCTTATTGGTGGCAGTGAGGAGCGTGCCACAAGTGACGCATCTATAGAACTATGCACCTGTACATCGGTATGAAAAACGGTCATTCAGGCTATCTTTGAGCAAATTATAGCTTTGTCACCCAAATATATTATCGTCCTAACCAAGTCTTCTCTTGTGTCAGCATCCGATGACTTTTGTGGTCGTCAAGCAAAATGCTTCGCGAAATTGCTTTGAAATTGCTTGACCTCCAACCTTCACCTTTTTGACCCCCACAACTCAGAGACAGCACTATTGCCAGGATGAATACAATTCTTTCAACCTAGTGTTCAATTTCATCGCTTTTTGAAATCCTTTCCCCGATCCTTGCTTGAACAGAATTTTTAGATGACCGTGAACCATCTTTGTAATGTAATGGGGATATGCCAAGTAATCGAAAGAAAACAGGCCATCATGAGCATCCTTGGTAAGTTTCATGGCTTGCACGCCATTGACTTGCACTCCCACTCCTCGCATATCTTATTGCTACTCCTTATCGTTCTTTTGTGGTATTAAATATTCCTTGGAATGCTGGTCATTGAATGGCTCAGGGGTGCAACATCAACAACACAGTGCGATGTTTATCAGGCCAGTAATAAATTTGACTTCCAGATTCTACAAATATATATCGGCGTCCTTGAATTTAAGCATATTCTTCTGAGAATGTGTGTCAATAATTTCATGATCTAACATTTCAGGTTAGCCATGCTATTTCTCAGACTGAGAGACAATATCTCACTTCAAATCAAGTCAAAATATATTCTCGTTATGGATATATAGTGACCTGAAAAAAACCTTATATACTCTTTTGGGTGTCGATACAGCCGTGACATTCGTAGAGCCTTAGATTACGTTAGTTAAGTAAACAATAAGCTAGCCAGCTCAATCAGCGACACCCCCAAATAAAAGACGGAATGAATACGAGAGGCACAACACGGGTTTAACAAAAGCTCGCTAAGTCGATTTTCTCCACATCGCGTGGTTTTTAGCAGGGTTTCAGCAGGGTCTTAGCGGGGTCTTAGCGGGGCTTTAACAGGGGTTGGGCTTTGGGTCGGGTTTTGCACGGGGCCATGGGCGGATTTTGGCGGTGTTTGCCCGTGGTTTGTACATGCCCTGCCGCCTACGATAGAAGTCCAAATAGATAGACAATGGCATTGTTGCTTGTCATATTACCTGTGGTAAATTCTTGTTAGACTTATGAACCTGACGTCCCACAAGGCTTTTTGTCTCTCGGGGAAACGTCGGATAGCTCTGAAAGGTCGTCGACTAAAGTCTAACGCATTTATCAATTTTGGGGTCGGCTCGAAGCTTTAGACTTGATATTTGTCTCCGCTAGCTATCTCACCCTTCTCGCCGCTTCACAAATCGCCCCTTCTCAAATATGGCGGTCTTCTTAGACAACATTAGTCCTGCGAAGGCGACTCTATTGTGTGGCACTGCCGGATTCGTTTCGAGCTCTGTCTTTTACTGCATGAACACGACCATCAACTACTTGACCTTCCCGACAATTCTTCTGGGTCAACCTCCTCATCCAGAATCTAAAGCCTCTGGAGACTTCTTTGTCCCTGCTATGGATGTCCCAGCGAGCAGCGTGTCACATTTGAACCGGCAGTGGCAGGAGATATATTTTAGAGGCCACCGCGTTGGTCCCGCATTGGCCATTATGGGAGGGACTGTGTTTAGCACCGCTTCATACCTTGCTGATCAGGGGCTTGTCAAGCAAGTCTTCGCGGCGGCTACTGTATCATCGTTTGCCATTGTTCCCTACACAATTTTGTTCATGCTCTCGACCAACGACGAGCTTCATCGGCGCTCATTCGCCATCGTCAAGGATCCGTTGGCCTCAAAGAACATGGATGAATCAGAGACAACTGCTCTACTATCAAAATGGGTTGCTTTGAACAAAATTCGGGCAAACATTGCTTTGTTAAGCGCATGTCTCGGTGCCATCGGCATCATAGCCTTGAGCTGAGCTGAATAGCAAGTCATCTTAAACAATGCCTGATGTATTTAGCAACATTGACGGATTTGATACTGTGATACTATCACACTGCTGCTAAGATAGTACGCCCCTGTAATGGATTAGATCCTCAAGTACCAGAACTTATAGTTCACTGGAAAGTTATGTGGTGTAACTGAATTTATGCACGTTCAAATTCTCTGGCTTTCTTTTATACGTTGCTCATCCAGCATCTAACAGCTCGAACCGTAGAGAATTCAGTGCAGCTACAGGAACCTAACGTAATCCACGATCAAGTCGGTCACCCCGCCTGGAATCGCGTCTACCTTCTACCCTAACTATGATGAAAGAAATGGACTTTTTGCTGGTCGGAAAGTCGGCTGCCGGATCACTGAGTGGTCGATGCCAAAACGCCTCAAGCCCTAATAAATTGACCGTGGGGTATTAATACTTTTAGTCTACTTTGCCGGGTATGAACATATCGGCGGTGAACCGGACCCCATATGAGGCCGATTCGGTCCGCACGGCTGTAGCTGAGAAGAGTGGAGTCCTCATTTGGCCATAGTGGCTTGGGGAATCGGATGGTGCCCGCTCTGTAAGGCAAAGACCTTATTCGAATCCATTCGAGTTTATACTGGTCCGGTCTTCGGGCTATGCGGTGTCCGTGGGCTCCGTCATCCGATTCAAAAGCTTTCGGATGTGGGCTTCAATATAGCTAGGTAGCTCCCGGATAGTCGGCAGGGGCCTATTGGTGATATGCCATCCACATGCTATGAGCCTGGCCATTGGCTCGTCTTCCCACCTGATATTCCCACCTCATTCTGCACCGATTGTCGTGGCCGCAATTGTCCTTGTCTGCAGACAGATAAACTGGGCTGATCACCCCCATCGGAATTCTTTCCACGGGCCTTTCTTTCTGAAAAGATAAACGCTATCCTTCAAGGCATTACCTCCGTTTCTTTATTTTTGGTTCGTAAAACCACTATTCTCTGATCTTCTTACTCGACTGACCATTCTTCTTACTAGGCACAGAAATGGCGCCTAGTCACCACCCTCTCGATATCTCGACTACGTTCGAGGCTATGCTTTCGACTAGTCCTCCTGTTGGGCCCGTTGTGCTTCTCAATGTCATTTCCATCCCCCCGGGAATTGAAAAGGACTCATTTCTCAAAATCTGGCGCCGTACTGGCCTAATTCTTGCGAAGGCTCCCGGTTATATTTCTACCCAACTCCATCATGCAATCGGAGACGGCAATTTCATTACCAACTACGCCGTCTGGGAAAACAATGAAGACTTGAAGAATGCTCTGGCACTGCCCGAGTTCAGAAAAGTCTGCGAGGATTTCCCCAAGGGAACCGAGTTTCGTGCAGCCGTCTTGCAGAAGATCGCGATTGAGGGTGTTTGTATGGGAGTATAACTCGGGCAAACGACCGAAAGCATCAACCGATGAGTAGGGATACTATACTGGGAAACAATGATTCTTTTCACGAGTAATTATCATTCTACCCACGGTATTGGCCTAGTGTAGGCTTCGTGGAATTCCGAGTCAGCCTACAAATATTGCTTTGCGAATCTTGCTTAATAGACATTGAATCGTATGCGTCTACCAAGACTTTCATTCTCCTCTGGCAGAAATTCAGGACTATTGATTTAAACATTTTGTATTGGGTATTACCACTGTTCCGATAGCAACAGCTACAGTGTCAGGTGCCACTACGAGACAGACATTAACATTGAATCAGGCTCGTCTCAGAGTTCAGACTCGGAAATTTTAACCCCGGAATAATCTGGGAATATTTTCTTTTTCTAGCTAGTGATAGTAATACTATCTATCAGACGATGGGTATATTGAGTGAACAAGAGGGAACAAACAGTGTAGAATGAAATCTTTAGAATGCTCTGTACTCTCACCGCAGGAGGGTAATGATGGCGTCGTGATCGCCACTACGCACATGAAGCAAGCAAGCAGGAGGGGAAAATCAGTCTTGGTCAATCTCTCTAGAGATGTCTAAGGAAGCAGAACAGAAAGGGGGAAGTAGAGGCCTCTTGTAGGCCGACAGATCTAGGCGATGGGCCTGGACAAACAAGGAATCTACCGCCGATGGGAGGGAATCTCCATCAGGTAAGCAACGCGATTCCGTATATACCATGTAGTTATTACTGTTCACTACAGCCTCCGCCCGTATCGATGTGCAACTGGCAGCGGTCAAGGCCAGAGCTCTTAATGTCTGCAGTCTTAATGTGTGAAGCAGGTAGGCAGGAAATTAGATGATATTAAAGCTATAAGGAATCTAACTTTGGATGAGCCGGGGGCTTCTAAGTGATTGTGGGGTTATATAACCCGGGCCAGGGCCCCACGATCTACGAACAGAAGTCTCATGTCCAGCTACACAAGCAACGGTATCGCGTACTCCTTGAAAGAGATGACCCAGAACACTTTCCCCCGGCTCCAAGCTTTCGCTGGCGTTTTGAGGAAATTGCGTCTTATTTGTTTGAAGACTTACGGTCTCGAAATCTTTCCTTTTTAAATGCCCACAAGTCCAAGACTGGCAACAAGACTGGCAACAAGACTGGCAAGTATTTTATTGCCGCCAAACGGGATGTGTGGCACGACCCCATATAACGAGTCTTCGAATAGGTAGGAAATGAACATCCTGTGGTGCTTTTCATGTCATTTCCGATAAAGAAGATCGCCACGGAAAGAAGTGGACAGGAATCGCTAATTGACGACTTACATTCACCGAGTAGCATGAATCGGCGCGCTATCAAAGTCGATCTACATAATTTGGTTGCTGAACTTGTAACCCCTCAATGAAAGTACATGTTCTTGCTCCTTTCTCAGATTGTATTTTCTGCCTTTAGACTCAACATGTAAAGGAAGTTTCTTTCCGTACTAAGGATCGGTGGCACTCAGGCCCTGCTCGAAGAAATCTCCTAGAACTGCTGCCAATCGCTGTTTGCTCTGTGGGCCTCGAACCTTTCAAAGTGTACGAGGTCTTTTTGGTTAGTTCTATTCTGTGGTTCTGTAATTCCTCGCGAATGAATTGTCCTTCCAAACTAAGCCCCTTCGTTCTTCCCCGGTCATCCCCTACACGGCCACTATCCTCCAACGCAGCCACTCTCCACTCTAGAGTTCTTGGCTCTGGTACCTTAATCGGGAGTGATGATGGATGCTGAAGTGAAGGAGCTTTGTATGCCATGGGCAGACACGATACTTTACGATGACATCATGCAAAGTGATCGGCTCTTGTTGATGGATAGTATGTATGCAATGTTGTTTGAGGATGATGAGTTCGAGCAGCCCGGGAGCCTGAGCCTCACTGGATCCCGCCCGTTCTGGGGGATGGACTAGGAGACCTTGGAGTAAGAGAATCGCAGTTTGCAGCACGCTGTTATAGATGAGACGTAGCGCAATCAAGGGGGGGGGGGGGGGTGCTTTCTATGAGCCAAATCTGAGCTTTGTAGCTTGTTACCAGCTACCAAGAAGTTGGCTGGACCTGCACTCTGCTTCCGACGCTTGTTGACTCTCAATACTTCTGGTTAGTTGATTGCGATGCACCTCAATAGCGCGTGTGATGGGACCGATGCGTAATAAGAGGTAGTGGTTAGATAAGAGTCCGCACTAGAGAAAAAAAAGTGCATTCCGCGGAATGCCTTATACAAAGATTGGTTCTGCATCAGAGAGGGCCATCGGTCGAGCGCTAGAAGTGTTGGCTTCACCAAATGGAAAGGGCAAAGACGGTCCGACTCTGTTTCTTTGCCAAAACAAAGTTGCATACGTAGGACGGCGGCATTCATTAGCATCTAGAGCTCAGAGTGTATCCAGGCGGGCCTCCCTGGTCATGCCAGGGGCTCTATCCCCATCACTGAAAGGCAGGTCGAACTGCAGCATCTCATGGTTGCTGGTGTCTATCAAGCAGCCCTGGCGAAGAACGACACAGCCAAATCACAGGACTCGACTGAGCTATTGCAAGGCGCGCGTTATTTCTACAAGGAAAACAGATCGTCGAGTAAGTGCCCCTGCAACGAGCCCATTTTAAACAAATCGTCAAACGGCTGTCGGAGTTGGGCAAGGTCACTGCGATTGATGGGCTCCTTGCGAACGCCGACAATCATCTTCCGCCAACCTGAGAGCACTGCGGCCTTTACTACCCGCGTAATGATCTGGCGACGGATGAGGAAGGCCACTGGACGTACATGTATCCATTCTCCGGGAACTCTGCCGATTTTTGTTCATGGTTTAGTGTCGAGAACGGGGAAGATCATGATGCACGCCACGTGGATGAAATGAACTCTTGCTGGCCGTCCTGATACTAATAGAATGGACTTGTCGCAGGGTGTGCACCGTTTGCGCGGTGTCTGGGATCAGGATCGCAACGCTCTAATGGTCGCCGTCCGTGAATGAGCAGGTAAAGGGCCGAAGATTGCTTTCGACATCAAGGATCTTCCCTCGGCTGTTGGAGAGTGTAGTTCCAAGGTAGGCTGCGCGACGCATACGCTGTTGAAGGGAGGGCAAATTGTTATGGATGTGACTCTTCAAGGCCGTAAGGAGGTTGATCTCAGGGTCATCCCGGGCGTCTGAGGCATTTTCTCACTTTTGTTATGACGGTTGAATACTTTGAGGCGTCTGTTTCTTTAGCAAGGAAATATTTGGACACTGGTTGAGTAACCGATTAGGCTTGGCCCGCGCGAACCACTTCGGTTAGTGTTAAGTAGAACTTTCTCGTATCGAGAAAATTGATGTGAGGAAGGAAGGGAAGGTGGGCCCTTTAACAACGGCATCCACGATTCTAGAATCCCGATGCCTAGGGACTCGAACGGTAATACCGTCTTCAGTCTGCCGAGAATCAGCCGTTCCGGGAAGGGGAGACGTGATGTATGGGGTCGGAGGGTCACGATGTGGGGGTTAAAGTCATGAGAGCCGTGAAGAGTAAGTGTGTAAGAACGGATAGTAGGCGTGGGGGACCTGGGGAAAACAGAGATCGATCAACTGCCTGTCTTTGATGGGTGATGGGTGATGGTTAGGCTAAATTACCTCGAGACGAGGAGATTCAATCCCTGAATCCCTCCGAGTGGGGTGGATGATGGATCCTCACCAACGTTAAGCTGGGCCAATTTTGCCGAGCGTTCGGGAACTTTGATTAGCTCTTCACCACTAAGTTTGCGCCTCATTACCCGGCCGATACATAATGCAGACCTACAATAGCTGAGTCTCGAATGAATACTCGGTCTTACTGTATTCCACCTACCCCAACTTATGCATCTCCACTCCATCTGGAACTCGCGGAATTACCCAATTCGGAAGATCCCATGATGAAGGTATCGTTACCGCAAGCCAAGATCATGTCGGCTATGAATATTATATTAGACGACAGCCCGGTCGTCCACTAAAATCTGACCCCTGTGAATATCACTTATCGTTCTAAACGACTCGAACAATCTGCAGCGTGTAAGTTTGGCGTGTCGTTAAATCATGTCTGATAAACACTACTTCCCCTCCACGAGTGCCAACTCGTTGGTTCCACGAGCCTTGCGAGCTCTCGTGTCTGCGAACGACCACTTGACTTTGGACTTCGCAGAGAGAGTTGTTGCAAATGCCTTTCACGATGATTCAAAAGTGAGCATTATCAGCGGAGGTGGCTCCGGACACGAACCTGCCTGGAGTGGCTATGTCGGTGATGGACTACTCTCGGCAGTGGCATGTGGTGATATTTTTGCTTCACCCAGTGCGAAACAAATTCTGGCAGCCATCCGGATGGCTCCATCAAAGAAGGGAATTATCCTGTTGATTACCAACTACACTGGCGATCGTCTTCACTTTGGTTTGGCGGCTGAAAGAGCCAAGGCTGAAGGGCTAGTTGAAAACATCGCCATTCTGCATGCAACCGATGATGTCTCGATCGGAAGGAGCAAGAACAGTCATATGGGCCGGAGAGGTCTCCCTGGTCATGTCTTCAGTAAGCATTTCTCTCCATTTCGCCGCGGAAAATGAACTAACATACCATAGCCATGAAGATCATTGGAGCTGCAGCCGCAGAAGGCTACTCGTTTGAGCAGTGTCTCGCACTCGGAAAAGCAGTCAACGCACACACAGTCACAATCGCTTCGGCACTTGACCATTGCCATGTGCCAGGCAGAACTCAACAGTCATCCGTCTCAGACGATGTGGTCGTTATTGGTGCCGGCATTCACAATGAGCCCGGTCAACTTCATATTTCTCCAGCCCCATCAGTAGAGGAACTCATCGAGCGGTGTCTCAAGCTCCTTTGCGACGAATCTGATTCAGAGCGAGCCTTTGTCAAGTTTGAGCGAAATGATGAAATTGGTCTGCTGGTCAACAACTACGGTGGCCTCTCCGTTCTCGAATTGCACGCCCTGGCCGATGAGATTCAAATCCAGTTGGGCTCGCGATGGAATATTAAGCCATGCAGAACGCTCTTTGGCGCATTTGAGACGTCTCTCAACGCACCCGGATTCTCTATCTCTCTATGCAACCTCACAGCTGCGGCTCGGCAATCGAATGAGCCTGTCACCACGTTGATCCGCCACTTCGATAGTACCACAACCGCTGTATCATGGCCCAATACTATCTGCCCATCTCCCTCTCAGCAAAGAATCGCTCTGAACCATCTCGATGCCAAAGCAAATGGGCATATCGTCGGCTCTCCCAGCATTAAATTCGACTCTGTGCTCCTTGAAAGTGCCATTCGCAACTCGTGCGAGAGAGCGATTGCAGCGGAACCAAGGTTGACCCAGTGGGATATGGTGATGGGCGACGGAGACTGTGGCGAGGCTGTCCTGGGCCTAGCCGAATCTATCTTACAACGAGTCGAAAAGGGATGCACTAAGTCTGGCGATGTCCTAGAGGTCATTCATTCCATATTGCAGGATGTCGACGACATGGGCGGTACGCTTGGAGCAATTTTCGGAGTCCTTTTATCTGCTTTCTCGACATCTTTAAGGAAAAATGCGTCCGAGGGCAAAATTAGCCCGAGTTCGGCAGAGTTCTACGCTACTGCACTTGAATCTGCGGTCACATCTTTGAAGTCACATACCGGAGCGAGGATAGGAGACAGGACGGTCATGGACGTGCTACTTCCATTTGAGGAGCATTTTTCTCGAACAAATGACCTCCCTTCGGCAGTCAAGGTTGCAGCAGAAAGAGCAGAGGGAACGAAATATCTTAAGGCAAAGTTTGGTCGGGCAACATATGTTGGGGAAGCGTCGAGCCAGGAGCTACCAGATCCAGGGGCTTGGGCTTTCTACGAAATAGTTGCTGGCTTGGCCCATGGACTTGGATTTGTCACCAAGTAATGTATTTGAATTATATAGTTCTTGTTAATTTATCCACATTGACATTCAATAATTTTATAAAAATGAAACGGATTTAAACTAAGAAAATAATCAAACTAAGAGACACTGCAACACATGGAAAACTGCTGAATTAATACCAAAGAGCTCAAAGTAGTCAGCCGCACCACTGGGAAGGGGGACAGCGGTAAGCAACGACTAACTGCATGTCTCGGCAAATTGTCTTTCAGTAATCTCGTATCTTCAAGTCCAGATTCCATTATTCGCTAAAGAAAATCGTACAGAGAAGCTGTCTGTAGCATCTGATTATTCATTGGCCAAAGACCCGTGAGGCACCAAGGCAGAAATCGTCCCAATTAGGCTTAGCCTTTTTGTGCGAACCAAAGCACTCTAACCACTCGTGATTCACAGTCTCAAGTCTCGACCGGGCTGCAACCAACTCACTAGTCACGTCAGAGGCTACCACTGTGCTGAGGATGTAATTATTATCATTCTATTGGCTCTATACATTTAACTTGCGGGAAGGGATCTCATTCAAAGTAATTCCTCGCGACCAGAGGTTTATTTGGTAAGGAGGGGAATGCGGATCTCGACTCCGACCGTCTGGACTCGGCAAAATGAGAATGATTTCACTACTTGTCAGTGCCACTTGCATCACGACTTGAAGGCTGGTAGGATTAGATCAGAGGATTATATAGAGCACCGACTCTCTAGGATAATCCATTACTTGAATGATATATCTCTTACATCAACTTGTCCACAAGAGCATCAATTACATCGCTCCTTTAGCTACAACCACAGAAAGACAACCACGCCGCAATGCCTAAAGGATCCTGCCTATGTCAAAAACTCGAATACGAGTATCATGGAGACCCTATAACGAAGGTCAGAAAGTAAAACCCCTAGATTCGGTCTCAACATTAACTTACACATACATCTAGGGACCTTGCTACTGTCTGTCCTGCCGCAAGGTCAGTGGCAGTACTAACACACTCAATCTTCTTCTCCCAGAGGACAAGTTCAGTGTCATTTCTGGCTCCGCTAAGAACTACACTAAAACCCACGAGAGCGGCAAGAATCTGACGGTCTACTTCTGTGGGGATTGCGGATCCACTATTTACAAGACACACGAGTTGTTCCCCGGGATGGTTGTCATCCTCGCGGGAACTCTGGACGATCCACAAGGACTTGAACAGGCAAAGCCGGTGGTGGAATTGTACTCTAAGCACCGCGTGTCGTGGCTACCTGGGTTCAGTTGGACTGAACAAAAGGAGGAGTTCTAGGCGGTAGAGCATTATTTTTTCTTTTTCCTTGCTTCAGTTTGCAGTTCTGCTCGACGGTTATGCAGAGAACGGGAGACAGTGAAATTCATTTTCAGCTATAACTTGGCTCAACTTATGAGTTTGTAAGTAGTAAAAGGTTGATTTTTCGATCAGTTTATTGATTCATATCCTTCGCTTGACCAATGAATTCTGAGGTAAAAGAAGATTTTACTATATTCATTTCGTAAAAAGCAAGAAGACGAAATAAGAACCCAAAAGTTAATGGATGTCCGACCCCATCAGTTCATTACAGGATCTCATAATTCACAGCTGAGGTTGTGGCGCATGAAATTATCCAGTAGATGGTCGGTACGATTTGCCGCAGTTTATTTTGGCTTTCTGCGAACGTAGAGCCTAACGACTCGAACGGCCCATGTGACTAGCGGTGGGAAGAAGGTACAGAAAGGCATGAGCAGGTCCCTCTAATCTTAGCGTTGTATTCCCTCGTATTATCCTCGAGATACTCTTGTATAGATTGGGTTTCAGCTACGAGAGATACGTAAAATCATAGGATGTTACATAAACACTGAGAACCGCTATATACTTCATGATCTTACATCTATGGTCATCCATTCCTTTCTACTCGGAGCGCTACACAATTGCCCGCGACGAGTGTAATTTCTCGTATTCTCTCATCCACATCTATTGATAGAACATTAGCATTTGATGTTGGGCCAAGCAGTGTGGCTTACCATGGCCTTGATAACCTAGGTGGTCGGCTGATCAGTAGTAAGCAGGGACTTCCAGGCAATCTTTTATCAATGTAGCCATTACAGCATGTCGACGATTACCTGGATCGGTGATACTGGAAGTACATAGTTTGCTTACATCTCCAAAATGTGAACAATCGGATATTCGATGGGAGCTGCAATGGCATAAGCCCATCGCATAGTTTGGATTTTTTTTTCCTCGCTGAAGGAACTCGTAAGGGCTATGGAGCAGACGATATGGTTCGTAGGAAGAGCCCGGACTTCGATATATCATCGCTTTCCTTAGGCTCTCGGGGAAGCTCTGGATGGTTTATTCGGTATCTAGATCAACCGTTTCATTTGAACATAATTTTTACGATCCACAGTCTTTGACTGTCACGAAGTGACCGCCACAGAATCCATGTGCAGGCGATTTGAGTGCCACTCCCATCCCAAAGCACGGAGTAAAAATAATAACCTCTACCGACAACAGGGTCGGGCATCTTCGGCCATCTGCATAACCTTATTCTCGGACATGCTGACTAAATTTCAAAACCGGATCTATGATTGGTTGATCGATTGGTTCTTCCCCAACTTGATCCACCGGTTCATGCATAGTGAAGTCAAACTCGGGGACCTAAAACCAGCCGAGTCCCCCGGAGCTGCCAAACGGATCCCCAAGTTGCCACACATTCCAGGTCTTAAATTCTAAAGATTGTTCCTTGAAGCTTAATGCAAAGCATACAATAAGATGCGCCAACAAACCTTCTATCATTCTAGGCCCCTAGCTTATAGTTCATACCCTGTTACACACTTGTAATATTGCTCATGGAAACATGCAATGCTGTAGAAGTTGCGATTCGTACAGGGTAGCTCAATCGGTGGATATCAGCAACAGATTGAACAGATATATTTGGGAGATATACGAGTTTTCAAAGCTCGCCGGGCATCAATTGTGGGGCTTTGATTAGGAAATCCCCAAGCGGTCTCTGTAAACGGGCTCCAAGCAGCATTCTCCGGACCAGACACCGGGAAGACCTTCGCCGATGTATTCGCCGACTCAGAGTGTTTTTTAATTCTGTTTGGAATCCATTGTCTCTATATAAAGCCAGGGGTAGATATCTACTCCATTAGTCTTCAGTCCATACTTTCTATCTCAACAATTGTCTTTCATTCGCTCAGACTCGAAGTATGTCGGACACAGAATCATCCCCCGGGAACACCGCGGAGGACCTGGAGCTGAATCACAGCGAGAGTGGTTATCTTGCCAATGACTCGGTTCAAAACTTCAGTTGGCACAATCTCCAGGTCAAAGTCAAAGATCGAGCAACAAAGGCCCCTCTCTCCATTCTCACTGAGGCAGCTGGCATTGTCAATGCTGGTGAAATGCTCGCCATTATGGGTCCTAGCGGATCGGGCAAGACAACGCTTCTCAATGCTCTCGCCCATAGGGTTGCCGCAGCTGGAGCTACTACCACTGGTGACATTTCTGCCAACGGGCAGAAATTGACCCTTCAACTGGTCCGTGATCTGTCGGGTTACGTGGAGCAGGAAGACGCTTTGATCGGCAGTCTCACTGTCCGTGAAACTATGATTTTTGCTGCTAGACTTGCTCTACCAAGGTAAATATCCCTCTTCAAGTCACATACTCGAGATCCTTACTGATAATTTTGAAGTACCGTTTCCAAACAGGAAGCCTTCCGACGTGTCGACGATTTGATCAACAGCTTTGGCCTTGGGTCTCAGGCGAATACAATTGTTGGAACACCCATCAAGAAGGGCTTGAGTGGAGGACAAAAGAAGCGACTGGGAGTTTCAAGTCGACTGGTCACAAACCCCAAAATTCTTTTCCTGGATGAACCAACAAGTGGTCTGGACTCTGCTCTGAGTCTTGAGGTCTGCAGCTACATCAAAAGCATTGGACGACGTAACAATGTGAGTAATCATCAAAGACTCGTTCAATATGAATTTCTCTGACCCAGTCCAGCTCGTGATTATTGCATCCATCCACCAACCTTCTTCAACAACCTTCCAGCAATTTGACAAGCTCTGCCTTCTATCAGGTGGCAAGACTTGCTACTTCGGTTCCGTCGCAGAAGCGGCTGCGTATTTTGGGCGCATCGGCTATCCCATCCCTGCTGAGACAAACTCGGCTGAATTTTTCCTGGATCTCATAAATACCGACCTGGACAAGAATGGTGAAATCAAACAACGCACTGAGCATGTCTGTGAGATGTGGAACAAATCGCCCGAACGTGTTCGGCTTAACGAGTCTATCCAGAAAGTCTCGGAAGGCGCCTCCAAGGACCTGCTCCACTACAAGTCGGAAAAGCCCGGTGTCTGGACAAGACCTTTTGTGTTACTCCATCGATCCTGGATCAAGTCCTACCGCGATATCATGGCATATGGCATCCGTTTCGCTATGTACTTTGGCTTGGCTATTCTCATGGGCACGGTCTTCCTTCGATTCAACACGGAACAAAAATACATCCAGCCATACATCAACGCCATCTTCTTCGGCAGTGCATTTATGTCCTTCATGGCCGTGGCTTATGTGCCTGCGTTCCTGGAAGATCTCAACACTTTCAAACAGGAACGAGCCAACGGTCTTGTCGGTCCTCTCTCTTTCATGGCGTCCAATTTTATTATTGGTCTTCCTTTCCTTTTCTTGATCACCATTCTTTTCTCGGTCATTGAGTACTGGATGTCCAATTTTCGACCCAGCGGCACAGGCTTCTTCATGTGGGTCGCTTGGCTTTTCCTTGACCTTGTCGCCGCCGAGTCTCTTGTGGTTCTTGTTTCATCCACATTCAATGTGTTTGTTGTCGCTTTGGCGGTGACGGCATTCCTCAACGGTCTCTGGATGTGCGTTGACGGATTCTTGGTGCCTATGGATACCTTGAATGTGTTCTGGAAATATGTCTTCCATTACATTGATTATCAGGCATATGTGTTCCAAGGTATGATGGTCAACGAGTTCCAGGACCGCGTGTATCAATGTGTGAAGAGCGCAGAGGGTACTTATCAGTGCAATTACCCAAGCGGCCTCAATTCTGTTGGGCAAATTCGTGGAACAGACGTGTTGAAGATGTTCAGCATTGAGACTGGACTCGAGGGTACATGGTTTGGCATCATGATTGGCATTATTGTTGGATACCGACTGCTTGCCTACCTTGTGTTGGTCATCCGCAAGTAGGCTCTCTCAGACATGTTCGGATATACTCGCGTTTGCTTCTTAACCACTTTTTCTAGACCTATGAATTTAATTTACTTTTGTATCCGTTAATATATTTGTATATACTTCTCAAAACAATCTCTTTATGAACTTGACTTCCTTTGTGGCTAAGAACGAAATTCTCAAGTAAAACCTACTTTCTCCAATTTAACGAAAGCAAGATGCACTGTCTATTATATGCAATGCCTCGAGGACTCTAATTTTAGTCTGACAGAGCAGGAATACGATGCATGTGCTCTCTTTTTTTCCGTCCAGCTCCCTCCTCCAACCTCAGTGTCTTATCTAAGACTACAGTGATTTTGACTTTCATATTTCTTTTCTTTTCAAAGAAATCATCCAAATTGTCACATGGAAAATCATTCGATAATTTCTGCAGGCAGGATGAATCATTCTTGGTCCCCGTGAGTCGCCGGTTGAACATCGGGGACCATTCGGAGCACGGTGCTCGGGATCATCAATAGGCCCGACCCAGTGATCACCATTAGAGAACGCCGGTTCTTACGTTATGTACCCTGCAGAGATTCATTTGACAAGTGAATTGACCCAAAAATATAATGACTGAAGAGGGCGAGTATCTAGAGTAGAGTTTGACTAGCTAATCCGATTTTTGTCAAAAAAGGAGTGGTATCGTCTGGTTGTGGGTGGATTCCTTGACCTACCGTTTTTGGTCGCGGACGCAAGATAGCTACCACAGAATGTCGTTACATGTCCGAAAATGTTCTAGGTTGTACCCAAAATAGTACTTTATCAACACAAACTAGCTCTTTCTAGTATACAGGCATATTTTGAAGAGTCTCAATTTAAATTATCGATGGTTATTGAAGCTAAACTCTTCCATCAACACCAACCTGACTCTAACTAACACCACACACAAAATGGACTCCCTATTTCAATTGCCCGAGATTTCCTCTGAGATTGATCAACTCCAATCACTCAAGAACAGAAACATAAAGCTAAGGTTCTACTCTATGAGACCCGCAAGCCATGGAAGGCACATCCGTCTTTTGGGTATACCTTCTGGGTACACGCCTTCATCATGGAGGCAATTCGACTCGAAAGATCCAAACTTGATCGCGAAATTGCCCTTTGTAGCTTTGATGGAGATGAGACTGCGTGGGAGAATACTGACAAAGCAAAGGTTTGTTTGGAGCAGATCAGGGCGCGAGAGCAGTCCCTCCAGATCTACGAAGGGTGTGCTCAACGAAGACTCGACCCATCATGTATGCAAGTATTCACCACTTCTAAGATCCGCTCAACTATGAAGCCCGGCGCAAGAGAACAGTATAAAGCGCAGCAATTTCAGTTCCGGTCCAAGTTGGTTAAAAAGTATGCCGCTGAAAGCCTTCTAGGAGGTCGCCTTTGGTGCCCGATCATGCACGATTGGCGTAACCCATGTGAGATGACAGTCTTTCATCTTTTCCCCTATATACATGGCCAAGCGACTATGAATGAAATTTTCGGAAAAGTCAGCTCCAAGGACCATTTTTCTGCCCGTAATGGTCTTCTGATTTCGAAACCTGTTGCCGAGTACCTCGATCGCGGCAAAATAGCCATCGTTCCAAGTATCGAGAGCAATCCAAAGAATGCTACAGGGACCCGCCGGCTTTGTACTCCCTGGATTTTTAGTGATAGCCAGGAGTATGAAGTGAAGATTTTGGATCCGTCGTGGGAGCTTCTGGGAAGCAAAATTTCCGTGCATTCAACACTGACTTGGGGCCAGCTGGATGGTCGGAAGCTTCAATTCCGTTCTTCGTTTCGTCCTGCTGCACGCTATGTGTATTTCCAGTACTGCGTGCAAACAATCAGGGCAGGATGGCAACGGAACGACACTGTAAAGGCGAGCGACACTACAGGAACCCTTGAGAAAGGCACCGGCCTACCGTTTTGGACGACCCCTGGGCAGTACATCTGCCAATCTATGTTGCTTTCTGTAGTGCACGAGCTAGGAGATGAGTATACATCACTCATGAATGGCGCAATATCCTCTAGATTGGAACCTCCTCCAGACGATCTACTGTTGGAAGTCGTTGCGAAACAAGTGAAGTTTCATCGGCCGGAAGTGAATTCGAATAGCTCGATTAAGGGTGGTGATCTGGAGTATTATTATACTGACAGCGATAGCGAGGAAAGTGATTCTGAGGGCGATGATGATGATTACGACGATGAGAAGTATCAATCTGAAGCGGAATTCGACGATTTTGGAAATTGTTGCTCTGTCAGCCGATGTTGTTACTCGAGAAATCGGTATGAAATGATGCCTGTGATGTCAGATTCTGACGGTTTGCTGGACCAGTTTGCACGTTTTCTATTGTTGGCACCCTTGAGCCCATTTTGTCAGAGATTGTGTTATACAATGTTAATCTTAATTGAACGAATACTTTGGATTCTCTCACCTGTACTCCGTAGATGATGAAGATTTGATCTGATTTGTTGACCATCAACCCATCGATGATCGGCCACTCCCTCCCAAACAAACAGTGCAAACAGAACCCGGATATCCAAAAAAGATCCCGAATCAGCGACAATTCAACCAGATCCTTGAAATCAATTCCATAAACAACCACAACCATGTCCACGGCACGATTGTCAACATTATGGGCGCGGGAACTCCGCAGCTCCCAGAGCCAATGCCTCCAGGTATGTCTCTCACCTGTGCCAAAGCCTTTCATCTGCTCCCCTCTCTGGCAAAAGCATCCCTAACCCATATACAGCGACAGCTCAATCAGCGCGCATATCTCTCCTCCACGACCTCAACTCCCATCTGTGGTGGTAGCGCTAGCCGCAATGCTACCGCAAAGTCCCGACTTGCCTCCTCGGCATCTTCCCCCGCGCGCTCCTATTCTCAGGGCTCCGCTATCTCCCGTCTCGCGAAGAGCGCCTTGTCTCCTGGCGCATCGGCCGAAACTTATATCGCATACGGCATGACCCAGAAGCTCTTCCAGGCATGCTCAAGCCAGGCAGACTACCAAGTACCGCAGGCTTCGCAGAAGGGCGTCGCCGTGCCGACTACCGAGTCCGGCGAGCATCTGGGTACTTCGGAGAGTTGGTGGTATAAAGGTAAGCTAGCATTGCACTACAACGAGCTTGGTACAATACCCAGCAACCAATTAACTAACAATCCCTCCAACACTCACCAGAACTCGGCCTCATCCCCACATTCTCAACCTGGTCCCAAATCACCTTCCTCCACATGTACCTCCTAACAGTCCGCCTCCGCGCGCTCCCCAACCGCGAAAGTTTCCAAACCTACTCCCGCCATCTAATCGACCACTTCTCGCACAACGCCGAACACCGCATGGACGACCTCCACGATATCGGCTCCCGCTCCATCCGCAACAAGTACCTCAAGGACCTGTTTATTCAATGGCGTGGTATCATCGCCGCCTACGACGAGGGCCTGATTAAGGGTGATGCGGTGCTTGGGGCGGCTGTTTGGAGGAATCTTTGGAAGGCGGAGGCGACGGGTCCGGATGGGAAGGAATTGGATTGGAGTAAGGTTGCGTGGGTGGTGGCTTATATGAGACGGGTTACGGCGCAGTTGGCGCGCATGGATGAGGCGGATATTGTGATGGAGTTGAGTGGGGCGGGAGGGCAGGAGTCGAAGATTTTTGGGTTCTCCGAGTTGGATCGGAAGATTGTTGAGGCTTCGAAGTGAAGAGGGGATGATGGGATGGATGGATGGATGGAATGGGGGGTTAGAGAAAAGTGGGTTGCTGGCGTTGGGACTTTCTCCATTCACTTTTCTTCCATATTGTGTTAATAACAGGAATGGGGAGACCCGTTCGTTTACGAGATTAATCCGTCATGTACAATATTTGATCAGACGAGGCTGCATTCATTATAAACGATGTATCAAAGAACAGAACACAATTCTTTCATTTTGAATTCCTAACTCTCCATTACACCGAGAACCTACTTCTTACCAAACAGGTCCTTCTCAACCATACCCCGGCAAATCGGGTGATAAAAGTCCTTATACTTCTCAAAAGTCTCAAGAGCAACAGGACGATTAATCTTCTGCAAATTGCGGAACAAAGGTCGCACAAACTTCATACGACCAATACGGCCCAACAACTCGGTAGTCGGCTCAATAACACTCTCATCACCAGCCTTCATACCAACCTGCAGATACAGATTGGCCACCTCAATGTTCGTGCTCTTGGACAAACTGTAAACCTCACCCATCAACTTGGACAGCTCGGGAGTAAGAGGTTTCTCCCAGAGCAGAATCTGCTCCAGGAAGACCAGGATCTGGTTCGCGGCCAGACCCTCGAGATCGCTGGCTGCGGGCTTGAAGTTGGAGTCGGGAAGGGACTCCCACTTCTTGGCGAGTGCGTACACAACGTCGACCATGGAGGTGTCGAAGACTGGCTTGGGGGGTAGACCGGGGGCGTAGAACCACTTGTCCCAGTCCAGTTCGTTCAGGAGCTTGGAGGCTTCGGCGTCGGACTGGAAGAAGTCCAGGATGGTGGCTTTGAACTCGTACGAGTCGAGAGACTTGCACTTGAAGGTGGTGAAGTACTAGCGAGAAGTGAGCATTTAGGTATAGGGTAAGTGGCGGGATTCCCATGCAGGGTACGTACGTGAGGAATGAACTTGTCAAACTTGGGCTTGCCAACGAGGTTCTCAATGTGGAACAGGAAGTTGAAGCCCTTCTCGTAGGGGATGCTGGAGAAAGCGTCATCGGGGTCCTTGCCCTTCAAGTCTGTGATGAGCTTTGTGAACTCGTGGTCCTCGCCAAAGTGCTCCACAGAGTCCTTCAGAGCTTTCCATCCGATGATGGCTGAGAAGTGGCGGTATGCCTCGCCGTGGCTGGAAAAGTTAGCACTCAAGTAAGAAAAACCTTGGTCTCGGATACATACACGGCAGCAAGAATCTATGCGTGGATTGGTCAGTATAGTCATTAAAATAGAGAATTCGGCATGGGGTATAAGGACTTACTCGGCGCTCCAGGTAAACGGTCCAGCCCTCGTTCAGCCAGAAGTGCTCCCACGAGCAGTTAGTCACCAGGTTACCACTCCAGCTGTGGGCCAGCTCGTGGGCAATGACATCGATATTCTCGCGGTCCTTGGAGATAATACTGGGAGTAGCGAAAGTAAAGATGGGGTTCTCCATGCCACCATAGGGGAAGCTAGGAGGCAGAATCAGAACATTATATTCGCCCCAGACGTAAGGGTAGACGATTTTCTGCATCATGTTAGCATCCACATTCACTCTCGCAGGGCGACTACTACTGAAAGATGGGACATACCTCGATCGTGTTGATAAAGTTCTCAGTGTCGTTCTCGAGCTCCCACTTGCACTCATCCAGCTTATCCGGGCTGGTGGCAACCACACTGCGAGGGCCAATGGGTGCCTCGGCGACATCGCTGGAAAGGACAAGGTCAATTGAGATTCATTGCAGGATCCTTGAAGATGGAAGAGATGGCTTCATACCCAGATGCAATGGCAAACAGATAGCTGGGAATTGGGACCGACTGGTGGAAGCGGTACAGCTTGTTTCCAGTCTGGGAGGTCATGGAGGACTGCCGAATGGGCAGACCACTGGTCATGACTGGGAGCGGCGAGGTGATGTTGAAGTCAAAGGTGCTCTTGACATCCGGGGTATCCTGGCAAGGGAAGATAGACCGGGCATGGATAGCCTGGCATTGCGAGACTGATGGGTAATCAGATTAGACACAAGATGCCGTGGTTTGATTATACAATCAGGGTATATTGGGACCTCGCCTACACATATATGGATGCTTCTTGTTAGAGGTCTGAGCCGGGGTGAGCCACTGCAGAGCCGTGCACTTGTCGGTGGTTTTCACAGCGATCTATCTAATTAGCAATTTGTTTGCTGATCTCATCTGAACGAAATTCATACATACATCGACCTCGACGGTACCATTGAGCTCGACCGGCTTCTCCAGGACGATCTTCAGCGGGGTGCCGTAAGGAGCGACAGCCGGCAACCACTCCCATTGGGAGGGCTGGCCATCGACCTTGATGTCACCAATGTCCAGATAGCTAGTGTCAAGGATGATCTCCTTGGATTGAGCCTCGGTGGTAGACTTGAACTTGTGGACGACATTGCCGACCAGCTTCTTCTGATCAAAGAGGATGTCAAAGTTGGCGGTGACGTGGGTGGAACGCCAGTTGTTGTAGTTGCTCAGCGTGTTCGGATCACGCGGGGTGGTGGAAGCCACGGCCATACTGGATAAGACGCGAGGGCGAAACAAAAAGGAACCGAGATGAAGCTTGGAAGACGAGTAGAGACGTCCGAGCGGGCGGAAGAAGGTGGAGTTATTCATGCGGTGGTGGTTGCGTGTTGATGGAATTATTCGCAAGGGTTTTTTTCCTTTTTTTTTCTTTTCCCTTCCTTTGGGATCCGGTAATAAGCGGGAGAACTTAGCAGCAGTAGGGTTACATAGATATCCACGAGAGATCAAAAGGAAGCTTTCTTATGTATCGCCTGTATGTGATATGTGATATAATATAATATTATCTTATTTTATACATATGATAATAACCTAGCTAGCTGCTAGACGGTGTTTTCGGATCTATGATAACTCTAAAACCTTCGTGGTCTTGGCTTTGGATGTATAACATCAGCCTAATCACGAAGGAGAGTCAGAACGTTCCTTTCTTTGCAGAAGATCTACAAGAATTCTAATCTCTGCTAGTCTTATTATTCAACCCCATTGAATGAATCCCTAATCCATTTGATTTTCTATGACCCGCTAGGGAGACCAGAAACCAGACGAGAGAAAAAACTACAGCCGACCACCCCCTTTTTCCATGACCCGCCCTGGTTTCCATAGTAAAAAAGTAGAAAAAAAAACATCTAGAAAGTTGATCGTCTTCTTCAGCTGCGCCTTGGTAGTTTTTTGCTTTTTTCTCTCATCTTCTCCTCGTTCTCCCACTTTTCTCTCTTCTCACCCCTCTTCTTGAATTGTTACCCTCCTCTTGTTCTTCTATTCCTTGTCCCCCCGCAATCGACCAGTTTTGCTCTCTCCCACTCACACACGGACCACCCCTGAACCAACCACTGAACCAACAACCAAACGGACCCAATTCGGATCCAAGCGCGGGACCGCGGCCCCCCCTGACTCTGCTCTCTTCCTCTCGTTATACACATCACACACTCACCCACACACCACTCACCTATACAGTAGTCGCGACAAGAAGGACCCAGTCTCGCCTCTGACCACGGCTCTCCTTATCTCCTTTTCTCCGTTCTGGTCGAGAGTTCGGTTCCTCCGATCGCTATTCAATTGTGCGAAATGTCTATCCTGCCCGCGACCACCTTGCGATAGACACCTCCGACCAAGTGATGTGTAGGAGAACCACATCTCTGACCAAGTAACAAGTGATCCGCCATTGCCGAATCCAGGGACCAACCCATCGAAGAATGATCGAGTCCATTTCGCATATACTCCAATCAACCGATCCATTTGCCCGCCTGATTTCCTCCGAGTAGTCCAAGATCACCACTTCAATCTCCCCGCCACTGTTGTGACCATCTAGGCTTCCTCCAATGCCAGGCTTCGGCCTATAAACCGACTATAATTCCCTGATTCTCATCTGCTCCGCCCACCTCGAAAATGCTACACCGCTCGGCCCTGGAAGATGAACCGCGATCGTTCCACCCCAGACGTCCCTCGGGCCCTATCACAGAGCCCCCGTCTGGCCCCCTCCCCCATCGTCCAGCCTCGCGCACCTCACGGCCAGCCTCGCGGAATAGATTAGGGAACCCTTCCAATGCAGGTACACCCGCGGGATTGGGGATGGTGTCGGAGAACGGGCCGGATCGACCGGCCATGTTGGCGCCAACAAGTCCCATTAAAGAAGGATTGGGAAGTCTGAACCGCTGGTCGCAGTCCACCGCATCCAGCAAAAGTCCCTCGGAATACAATGGCCACCGCCGCGGTAGCTCCAAGATGTCCATCTCGAATCACAGTCCACACCACGCCCCGGGGTTGAGTGAATTGCCCGAATTGAGCCTCCCCGAGCTAAGAGCATCCGAGATGTTTGCGACCGACCCAGCCACCTCCCATCTCGATCTCTCCTTCACAGCCTCCAGCCATATCTTCCAGAATTCTTCCGGCAATGACCCTCGAGACCTGGGCAATCTTCCATCTTATCAAGAACCGACCGTAATGCGTACGAGTGATGGCGCGACATCTGCAGATGGGGAAGGTGACGGAGAGAATCGACAACACGGACAGACCCAAAAAGCAATGCTCTCCAAAGCGCTGCAGAAGGCGAATACGGCTGTGCTTCTGGACAATGCTGCAAATTTCGAAGGCGCCATGGAGGCTTATACGGACGCCTGCCAGCTGCTGCAACTGGTGATGCTGCGAAGCAATGGAGGCGACGAGGAGAAGCTCAAACTCCAAGAAATCGTAAGTCTACCAACCAAAATCAGCGATGTCTTTGTTCGAGGAAAAAACCGCGGTCCAGACTAACTCCCTTTCTAGCGCGATACATATATGATCCGAATTACCGAACTACAGCGCATGGATTTCCCTATGCCAGATGATGATGGCAAAGCGCTTCCTGAGCGTCCTTTGAGTCAAGAGTCCTACGGCGAGCTTCTGCATGCCCCGCCCATCGATGACTCCCACATCGACAGCCAACACAGTTCAGCCCACTCGAGCCTGGGTCTTCAACCGGCCTTTGAAGATTCAAGGTCTCTGCCTGCCGAGGCGATCCCTCCCCGCCGTCAATCGCTACGACCGACTGCGCAATCAGGCAGAACGACTCCCGCCGGCCTCGGGACCAATCTGGCCGCTTATAATGGACAATTCCTCGAACCGGCTGCGCTGCAAGAGACCAACGAGTCAACCTCTTGGCTGGACACGATTGACGAGTCCGGCGCCTCTTCTCCGTCATCTGCAAACTCCAAGGCTTCGTCGGTGTACCTGCGCCGGCGGACTAGTCGTCGTCTTAGCACTGATACGGAAGCCGAATTTGATGCAGCACTAGACGCTGCGGTGGAGGCTGCATATGACGAGGGCCTCGAGCCGGTGATGGAATATAAGGAAGAAGAGAGCGATGAAATCGTAGCTAATGCGCGCAGAAATATTGAGCTAGCGAAGCAACGAGTACGAGAAGCTGAATTGGAGGCCGAGGCCGCCATGAACCGTGGTCGCGAGTTCCGCCATATTCAGGAACAACCCACGATGGACAACGCCGTGGGCCGAAATTCAGAGTACCTGGATGAGGAGGCCGAGGAAGAAGAGCGTCTGCTAGAGGAGATGACCAAGGGCTACGTAATGGACGATTTTGAGTTTGGCATTCAATCCAAGTCTGCCTTGCCTCGAGAGTCCGACTCTAGCAATATGTCGGGACGGACCTGGGAAAGCTCGGCGGCATCCAACATCACCGGCACTGGCGGTGCGACATTGTCCACGCTTACAGAGGATGATGATAATATTCTACCTCCCAACTTGACCGACAGAACCCTACTGCCATCCTCTCCACCTACGGCGGCATTGCCTCCTATACCTGTTTCGTCTGATTTCCCCAGTCTACCACCTCACCGGGAGTCGTTGTCTGGACCTCCTCCTCCGCCTCCTATGGGACCTCCCCCTGTACCTGGGGTACGGGCTCGAAGACTATCTGGACAAACCTCAAGTGAACTAAAGATCGAGACAAACACACGTCCTCGTGGAGATTCCACCATCTCCAACGTCGATCCCCTCACAATTCCCGCAGCGGGCCTACCCCCGCCCCCTATCCCCAAGGACGAACCTACGCCAGACCCTCCTAGGTCTTCAACGCCCAGCTTCCGGGCCAGCCTGCATCCATCAAAACGCAACCCTTCCGTTGGCTCTGTCGTGGACATCAATCTAGCCAAGGCTCGCACTCATGAAGACGATGAGCCTGGACTTCCCCCTCTCCCTGCTTCTGCACGACCGATAGGCAAAGTCCCCTCCGCTCCAGACGGCCTCGACAAGCTCCATACCAACTCCAAATCCTTCCGCAGTCGCAATGTCTCTGTGCCTATTCCTGACACTGCCCCTGGCTCTCCGACCACCCCGTGGAGTGGGTCATTCCCCTCTCTGGATACCCACAAGGCCTCGATGATACCTAGTGTTCCCGTTCTGCCTACCCCAACGGCTGCGCACTTCACGCAGAATGGTCTTCCCACTGGTGGTCTCAACCTCTTCGACTGCAATATTCACTCTCCTACTGCTCTGGGCCGCCCGAACTCGCTCGTGAGCAACGCCCCGCTCCCGTTAGAACCTTGTCCGGAGTCCTTCCTCCTCCGTCCGTTCTGGCTCATGCGATGCCTATATCAAACCATCTCTCATCCCCAAGGCGGTTACTTGTCTGCCAAACTCTTCATTCCTCGTGACGTCTGGCGCGTGAAGAATGTCAAGATCAAAGCTATAGAGGATAAAGTGTCAAACTGTGATCTCCTGACTGCGGCTCTCCTCAAACTGGCCCAGGTGGACATGTACGATGCGGATGCCGTGCTAGAAGAAATGCAATCATTCGAGAGCGTCCTGGATCAGGTTCAAATTGCATTGTCGAAAAAGCTAGGCAACGAGGTTGGCGTTCACACTGCCATTCCCTTGTTCAAGCCTAATGCGTCTTTCGATGATTCTGCTCACGCCGAACCGGCCTCCTCCAGGACCTCTGGGACTTCCAACAAATCGTACCGGCCGACGTGGAAACGGCTGCGATCCAAGACTTCAGGTATTGGCACTACCACCCCGACATTCTCGACTCCTCGCGATAGCAACAAGGAGCACTTGACTTTGAACTCGGTTCCCATGACAGCGGCACCCGTGAGCCAGGCCCGTCGCAGTGTGACGTCGCTGGACTTTCAAGGACCGAACTCCCACTATATGGGCGCATTGGCGCGTCTTTTCGATGCTGCTCAAGTACTAGGTATGTGTCGATTCACAATCAGTTATCCATCTCAGCTTCCCCACTAACCAACTTCAGATCAAATCGCCCAGCAAGTCGAAGACCCCGGGCTCAAGCACTCCTCTCCCACCCACGTAGGCTTGGAGCTGAGCACGCGACACGCAGCCGAGTTCTTCGGCTTCTACATATGCCGCTTCGCTCTAGCTGATGTAGGTCTCATGCTTGACAAATTCATCAAGCGCGGTAGCGAGTGGGTGTTGATCTAGTCGGCCTTGCTATGTTGTGTTATGCGCCTCTTATACCGGAGAACTTATTTCCATGATCCATGTCTCTCCATCTCCATCCCCCACCCTCATCCTCATCCCTTGTCTATGTCCGCAAAGGATCAGGCTTTCGTCCAACCCCCGACTGCCTGGTCCATCCATCCTCGCCCCGATTTTTACCTGCCCATATTATTTTGACGTCTATATACTACACTACATTGACTACCCGCCATGTCTTTAAGATACCATGATTGATTCGCCTCGTTGAGATATGATTTGAAGAACATAATTGCCATTGTGATGGGACTGACTGAATTGTACTTACCTAAACCACGGTTGTTTCTGTCCGTTTCCTCTGTATGCCTCGCTTTCCTACCTACTCTGCTAGTGCTACACTCCTCATCGTCTCATCTCATCATAAATTTCAATCCCTGGAATATACCCCATGGATTGGACTACATACCCTTTTCTGCATTTGATCATGCGAGCTATGACTTTGCCTTGATTGTGATCCCATTCAATTCTTTTTTTTTTCATATGAACATTGGATAGAATATATACATCATGAGAGAAATATAACTTGATCATGAGCCCATTCATAAACGCTTAATGCAAAACCAAACACCAGCACCCTCCATCCATTGACCTTTTTAGCTTTCCCAGAAAATCCCCCTCCCTCCACTCTCACTCAAAGACTAATCCCCGCCGAACGAAGCCAAATCTGCCTCCGTCGCTCCGCATCCCGAATAATCTCCGAAGACAACTTCAAACTCGGCGCTAAATGCGCATACCGCTCAACCTCCGCGACAACACTCGAAATAATCGCATCCACCCTCAACGGCGGCGGAAGCAAAGTAGATAAAGTCGGTGACATTGTCGCACCCATGATAAGTAGAGTTTGAGAAACCATCGACAAAGCCCCCTGCCAGAGATACGGCAAATGGCCCTCGCGATGGCTGGTGACGTGATCTAGCTGTCGTAGTGTCGCATCGAGACATCTGCGACAGCACTCGCGAACGCCCGGGTCTGCGCCGGCTTGTTCGTTCTCGAAGACGGCTAGGATGTATGGGCGGTATATAATTGTTCGACAAGCGTTGTAGCGTAGGCGTAGGACGGTTTGGACGGAGTTGGAGAGTGGTGGTGTCGTGAGTGGGAATTGGACGGGTTGTGGGAGACTTTCGTACCATTGAGAGAGTTGGAAGTCTAGTTCTGAGACGATGGGGCCGAGGGAGGAGAGGGTGTGTGTGCTGTCTTTTTGGTAGATGAGATGGCTGACTCGGTTTAGGAGTCTTCGGAGTGCGATTTCGGCCAGGAAGTACCAGAGTTCGTCGCGGCCTGTGTATTCTTCGGGAAGTCTACTACTGTGCTGCCGGTCTTTTTCTTCGTTGTCGTCGTTCATCCCTTCGTCTTCGTCGTCGTCTTCTTCCTCGAAGCCGCCTGGTAGATCGACGATTTCTTCGAAATTCACGATCCCGGAATGCGGGAGGTCGAGTTCTGCGAGGAGGTCGCTTTCGTAAAGGAGGGAGTTCCAGTAGACTCGGACGCTGAGTTCTTTCCATTGTGCGGGGACTCGGTTGGGGTTGCCCAGGAGCAGCTGGAGCTTCATGCTCACGTTGGACAGTAGTGTCCACGCTTCGAGTGGTCGTACGAGGTAGAACAGGTAGGCCGAGGCGAGAACCATGCATTGTGCGGCGATTGCAGAGTTGCGCATCATCACGGAGGGTAAGATTGCCCAGGCGGCGGCGAAGTATGGGAGTCCCGGTGGTTCATGATCCGCAGGTAGAAACGAGATGCTGCCGCTACGACTGGCAGCTCCAAGGGCTAATACTAATAGCACGAGACAACTCACAGGTCCATCTTGGAATCCTTGCGCGAGAGCAGTTCGGTAGTATCGATTCCATGTATATGGATTCACGCATGCGTACCAGATATTTGCATGGTTGAAGAACGCCTGCACGTAGGCAGGCGCGTTGGCCAAATCAAAGCCAGAGGTCGGATTCAGTCGCAGTGGTTCACGGGCCATTTCTAGTTGAAGAAGATTCTGGGGGTCGTAGGGCCCCGATACCAGATCTCGGATCAGGGGCCATTGGAGGAGATGTAGAGCTGGGGTGCTGTGTACTTTGGGCATGGTGGATATACTAATGCTGGGTGGTGGATTGGCCCAAGAACCCAGTCCCACCGCCGCCATTCTCCCAGATGTTGACAGCCCACTCATCTTGGTGCTTGGGTCCTCACTTCCCATACCGGTGTCGTTGCTTGTCGCTGGGGATGTCGACATGGCTAGATGGTGAGGACCCTGTGCTGCTAAGCTGGAATGAAGCAGCCCCTCGATCCGGGTCAGATGTTCTAAAATCAGCTTGTCGCCAGCATCGAGCTTAATTCCTGGCTCGCGGTACACGCATTCTGCGTCGAGGTCGGAGCAAAGCTGGCATTTCGGACGAGCTCCATTGCATCGTGTCTTGCGTAGTCGGCATATCTGGCACTGTCGAATGTCTAAGCTTGCCGGTTTCCAGCACTATCGTGAGTTTAAACTAGAGAAAACCTACGGCAATGGTCGCCCGTCTCCGGGGGTACTCTGATGCATCTTCACTAGAGCGCTTCTTGGTGCCCAATAGATCAAGCTCGGCTCCTGTGATGGGATCAATGTCCCTCTCTGGAGGCGGGGTCATGATCGCCAGAAGTGGGCAAAATTTAGGTGAGAAGCTCGAGGTTTCTGACAAGCGGCGGTTCCTCTGGCAGGCTACTAGAGTCTTTTCCACTGGCGAGATTGTCGTGTAGCTTCTCATGCCATCACTGACTGAGAGCTTGCGCATAGAGGTCCAGAGATAGTCCCACAACGATGAACGGGACAGCCGTCTATTTGAACATGGTGTCCCGAGATCAAATGCTAGTCAGACGAGGCATTGGTTGCAGTGCACAGTATCATTGAAGGAGTCAGATTTGCGACGACATAGTGCGCTCAACAGAAAAAAGTCCGGGGAACGGCGGGGCAGTACATTGTTCCTGACTGCGTTGAGCTGTTTGGCCCCTCGAGATCTAACCAGTCTTGGTTTAGTGGGCCGGGGGGCTCTCATCGCAGCAAATCACCGTTGACTGTGAGGTGTCGGCAGTTTGTCCGTGGTTGATTTGGCAGTCTGGCTGTCCGATCAGGATCAGGCCATCGGTCCGGTTTCACACGGGGTGATAAGCCGTCGGTGAATGGAATTCTATAGAGTTGATTGAGGAAGTATTTGAACTTTTATGACTGTCCGCAGTCCTAGTCGAGTCCATCTTTCGTATGTCGTTGTGTTGTTTGGAGAGTCAAAATGTCTAAAAAGTCCAGATGGCGGGTCATTCGATAACCACGATAAGATAACAGGATACGCTGATAAGCTGATAAGACTATCACACGTGGACGCGTTCAGCCCAAAACAAACGCGCCTCACTTTTTTCTCTCCTTCAACCAAAAGAAGGAGCCGTCTCCAATTCCACCACGATGCCTCGTCCTGCGACCAAGCGAAACCGGTTGACAAAAGGTGCCAAGGTTGCCAAATCCAAATCCACCGAACAACCCGAACAGCCCGACCAGACCGATTCCAATGTCGCGAAATCACCCCCCGCAGAAAGCGCGTTTGAGAATCCCCGACACACCCGAAGCCAAACCCCCTTGAACCAGCGCAATGAGCATGCAATAGAGTCATCGCCCAGTGGTGAACGGCCAGGTACTGGCAGTCGCCCTGGAACAGGCAGTCGGCCCCCTACGCGATCTCGTGGTTATTCGTCAACACTATCCTTTGCGGGGCGCATAGGCGACACGGGCTCGCGCGTTCCTGGTACCCCTGGCTTCGAGAACTCCGTTCTCAGCAACTTCCGGCGACGTCCACGACAGCAGAGTATTCTGCAGATGATGCAGGCAGAGGATGATTCATTGGAGTTGGACGACGACGATTTCCTGGGCGGACTCAGCCCCGAGGATGAATCTACACCACTGCATCTTTCTCGAGGAAAGTCGCTTCTGATCAGACGAGATGACCAGTCGCAATCGCCACAAGAGTCTCTACCTTCGTCCGGCAGTTCACGCAAGCGCAAGCGTGGCGAGCAAATCCAAGTCCCTCAGTCGCCTTCGGTGGTGATCACGAATACCGTCGTGGACACTGTCGAGGACACCCCGAATCCTACACCTGATATTCGTGAACCGACTCCTGATGTTCGTGAACCGACTCCTGATGTCTCCGATGAAACACCTCGACCTTTGCGCTTCGCCGAGATTTTGAGCCAAACGATGCTTCCTCCCGAGAGCAGTCCTATGAGTTCCATCGCAACAGGCCCTAAGTCGCCCTCCGTTATTTCCCAGCTCGGCCCAGCCAAAAAGTCCAAACTCCCGGCTCACTTGGCTACCGCTGTATTACAAGAAAGACTACTTCCAAAGCGACGACAGCTTCCGCGCAGAGGTCGGCGTATGGACGAGTTTGATTTACCAAGCGATGAGAGTGACGATGACATGCACAATGAGGCGTCTGGCGATGAGGATGAGCTGAACTACCTGCCCGTACGACGATCAAGGCGGAGCGGGAGCTCGGCCAAGCCTAAGCCTTTGGGTAATGCCGGGGATAAGTCCAAACTCAACAATCAAAAGCAAAGGAAACGGCGGTCCAAGTCTGCACCACTTGCGAAACCGGCAAATGCGCAGGAGCCGGCAAGACGATCGCGATCGCGGAAAAGTGGAGATGTCGACAAGGAGAATGAACAGCACGTGTCACCACGATCGTCTTCACCTTTATCCTCTCCACCTGATTCAGAGGCCTCAGACTCCGAAGCAGACGTGCCACCGCGTCGCTACATGAGTGAAGAATTGCGCGCGGCGGCAAAGAAATTTGCCGAGGTTGACAAGTGGGAGATGGAGTTTGAAGACGTTTCTGCGTCCGAAGTATAAGCTTTTTTCTGGTGGAGTCTTGGTGACAATTTACAGTTTTGGTGCTACAATTAATGATTCCATATATCCCCCAAGCCAGAGAAATCAATGGTTGAATGTGTAATGAAACAATAATAAACCTCCTATTATCATTATTCTCACTATTCCCACTTGCTTGATTGCTAATTGCTAAAATACCGCCAATAGCCGACGCCCCTCTTCCTCAACCAAAGAAAAAAACAGCGAGAGCCCCGCAGTCTTGTTGCCGATGTCACACCCCGCGGCTTGTCACCGCTGGCCTCTTCATCATCAATTCTTATCTCTAATCCTTTGTTTCTTCTCCTCAACCAAACAGTCAACTTCACAATGCCGTCCGTCGATGAGATTCTCGCCGCCAAGTACCCGGCCAAAGCTCATGCCCGCCGTGTCGCCCAGGTCCTCCAGGACAAGCACGGCGAGGCCGGCGTGATCTACCTCGAGGCGCAAAAAACTCGTCTTATCGAGGACAATGACGAGGCCATGCCTTTCCGGTGAGTCGCGTAGTTAATTCACTGGATTTCACTGCAAATCATCTGGCCCTGCTAGAGGTGGATAAGCTAATTGAAGCTCCCTTCTAGCCAGCGTCGCCCATTCTTCTACTTGACCGGATGTCTAGAGCCTGACTCCTCAGTCGTCTACGATGTCAAGAAGGACGAGCTGACCCTCTTCATTCCCCCCATCGACCCAGACTCGGTCATCTGGTCTGGTCTGCCCTTGTCGCCCGAGCAGGCCAAGAAGCTCTACGACGTCGACCACGTCCAGTACACGACCGACGTCAATGCGACTCTGGCCTCGATCGCGTCCGCACAGGATGGAAAGACGGTGGCGTTCGCTATTGAGGAGCAGGTCTCCGAGGGTGTTCAGTTCCAGGGCTTTGCGCAGACAAACCTCGCCGTTTTGAAGACGGTTATCGGGGATGCCCGTGTTGTCAAGGATGCGTATGAGGTTGCGCTTCTGCGGAAGGCGAATGATATCTCTGCCCTGGGTCATATTGCTTCTATCAAGGCGGCCAAGACGGCGACTAATGAGCGTGAGGTTGAGGCTGCGTTTATCAATACTTGCATCGCTAATGGTGCTCGGGAAATGTCTTATCACCCTATCTTTGCGGGTGGTGCTAACGGTGCTACGCTGCACTATGTCAAGAACGATGAGAGCCTGACTGATGCTGGATCTCAGCAGCGCAAGGGTAACCTGTTGATTGATGCTGGTGGCGAGTATCAGACTTACTGTGCTGATATTACTCGTGTCGTTCCTTTGGCTGGCACGTTCCCGCTGGAGACTCGCCAGATCTACGAGATCGTCTTGGAGATGCAGAATGAGTGTATTGCTGTGTTGAAGGATGGTGTGTGCTGGGATGATGTGCATGCTTTGGCGCACCGCATCGCTATCAAGGGTCTGTTGAAGCTGGGGATACTCCAGGGCTCGGAGGATGAGATCTTCGAGAAGCGTGTGAGCGTGGCTTTCTTCCCTCACGGTCTGGGCCACTACCTCGGCATGGACACCCACGACACTGGCGGTTATCCCAACTACGCCGATACCGACAAGATGTTCCGCTACCTGCGTGTCCGCGGCAACCTGCCTGCTGGCTCTGTGATAACCGTCGAGCCCGGTGTAAGATCATGATCCTCTATTGCCCTCGTTCTGTGAACAACCGCATCTAACCTTTGATTACAGATTTACTTCTGCCGCTTCATTATCGATCCTGTCTTGCAGTCCCCCGAGCTGAGCAAGTACATCAACACCGAGGTTCTGGACCGCTATTGGAGCGTTGGAGGTGTGCGTATTGAGGACAATGTGCACGTCACCAAGGACGGTCCCGATAACTTGACCACGGCCCCCAAGGCTATTGCGGAGGTTGAGAGCCTTGCGCAATAAGCAAGACCTCTGAAGAAGAACCAGACAATACAGTTATTTAAACATGGCAGCATATAGCGAGCATTCATGAAATGGAAGTAATACGGACGCCTGGTCGTCACGAAGACACATGCAGGTCGTTTTGGGACCTTTGTATTCGAATTGAGACCTACTAGATCTCTGGTAGATGGGTAATGGGGGTATCTTCTCGTGAAATGCGCGAATGGTACAGCTGGGGTTCCTTTTCCAAGCCTACAGAGTTTCTCTTCACTTCTCACGCGCGCAGGCGCTTCCGTCCTCTTGGGGTTGACTCCGCCTCCGCTGGCCCAGCCTTCTCCTTCCGGTCCATGAGGATTCTCAGAACATCGGTCGTGAACTCAGGGACCTCCAGACACATGCTGTCCCAGGCCTCTTGAACTTCATGTCGAAGCAGATGGCCCCGAGTGGCCCAATATGAGGCAACAGGTCTGCGGATAGTGGTGTCCTCGCGCGAGGTGTGGGTGTAGACATATCGGGCGTATGACAGCTCGCCACGAGGAGTACTGTCTACGCGGTGGATTTTGGTATGGGCCAGGCTCTTCAGTGCCGGTAGGCCCAGCTTCTCCGCCAATGTGTAGATGCGCGCGTGACGAAGCAATTCCTCCCCAGACTTGTCGGTCGCCCTCTCGGGTTCCTCGGATGCGGTAGGGGTCTCTGGTTCTGAAACGGTGTAGTCGCGCGTGTAACCGAATTGTAAGAAGCATCCGAAGGCCTCGACGTCTTCGTCTGGGAGATCGATACGGCGCTGGTGAGTGCACCTGTCAGTCTTTCCATGTCCTGCAACAATAGGAAAAAAAAACTGTTCAACTTACTTCACTTGATGAATCAAATTTGTCGACAAATTCAGACAGGAATGATGAATCCAGGAGCAGGGTTTGGTGAGCAGTCATTTTGGTCTGCTTCTCGCCTTTTCCAACGTATATCTCGACAATCGGGGCAGTAAGGAAGCTAATCGATGTGAGGAACGAGTTGACAAGAGCCATCTCCCTTGGTGGGAGGTGTATTTTGTTTTGCGCCATGCGGATGGGGCCCAGGGGACCTCGGGGTGAGTGGTGAGTGGTGATAGATGGAGTTGGTGTCTTACTCGAGGAACTTGAAGCCCCCGCTCTTCTTTGCTGCAGTGGGAGGTTCAGGTTCATTTTGCGCATCAATCAGAATGATGTCCTCCGTAGCTGTGGCAGTTTGCTCAGACTTCGCAGTCGGTTCGGACTGAGGGTTTGGCGTCTCCCGAGTGCCGCCCATTTCGACCTCGTTGGAAGCGTTGTTTGCGGTGTTTTGGGTGTCGGGCTTAGGAGTGCCAGAAACTTCAACTGTGGGAGTTTCGTCCATGATGAAAAGCCTTCAATTGAGGGCTGTGATGTGGGATTGAGAGAGGGAGAAAGGATGGGGGGTGGTTGAGGTGAGAGACGAAGGGGAGTTGGAGAAAGACGCGCAGTTTCCCCCAAGTTTCTCCTCTCAGGCGGAGTCAAGCCATTTCTCTCTTTTCCCCAAGTCCATCACCGTCTCAATCATCTTGATTGAACACCTCATGCATGAAATTGATATTTCAAGCAGTTGCCAGCAAAAGATATTATGACCAGATTATTCACCATAACGGGATCTACGGGATTTGTCAGATTTCGGACTTCCAAATGAACTTTGACTTTGTTCCCCGGCGGACCTCGGGCTTCGGTCTTTCAACCTCTTCTTTCTTCCTGTCAGATGTATAACTGCACCCAATCAATAATCATTCCCGAGACTCCCCCTTAATATCATTTATTTATTCGCCTCGGTCTTGCCACTGAAGATCCGGACTACCCGACCCGTTGCGAGCCCTATAAGAGGGTCCAGCCAAGGTACAGAAGAGTCAATTCTCAGCTGCTCACGCCTCTCTGAAGCTAAAGACAGCCCTACCGCATGTGGATCTCGGATCGCCATGAGCGAACCCCAGGGTGGCGAAGCGGAGCTGCTGAACGGACAACTGACGGCCACATCTCCCAGCTCCAGTTCAACTTCTGTTTCTAGTAATGCAGCATGTGAGCACGAAGATTCAACCAGGCGCAGAAGTATACCGGTAAAACTTCAGGAAACCAACCAAGCTGGCCAGTACATCCTGAAGGCTGAGGATGCGGAGCTTCTGCAAGAAGTCTTGCGGGATAACTTACTCCTGGAGAAATCTGACGCTCCCAAAAAGCGTCCCTTTCTCTTTCGAGACCTCCAATTTACTAGTCAACGAAGCGCCTTTGATCGCCAGAACCCATCTTTTTCCTCATCCCAGTTTCATGGCTTCTTCACACTCTTCTGGCTCGGTGTGGCTTTGATGTTGGTCAAAGTTGCTGCCAATAACTTCAGGGCTTACGGGAACCCCTTTGGTACAACCGAAATCATCGAGCTCATGCTCAGCCGCGATGTGCTGGTGCTGGGAATTACAGATTTTATCTTATGTTGGTCGACTTTGTTCTGTCTTGGCCTTCAACAGGCGATTTTCCGAGGATATATGCGTTGGAGCGGCCTTGGATGGGTGATCCAGAATGTATGCTTCCTTGGGTGCTGCTAAAACTGGTTGTGGATGTAAGACTGACCTTGCTAACTTATAACCAGGTTTGGCAAACTGCCTACCTCGCTGGCTTCATCTGGTGGGCCTACCATCGAGACTGGCCATGGACCCATACCGTCTTCATGGTCTTGCATTGTCTGACAATGCTGATGAAGCAACACAGCTACGCAGCTTACAATGGCTATTGTAAGTTAATACCCGAGTTTCGAACCCAATGTTGGGCGGCCTCACTAATGATGATAGTGTCTGAACTGTACAAAAAGCGGGACTTACTCAAGACCCGACTGCATCGACTAGAGGAACATAGCATCCATGACTCTGTTTCAAGCAGCTACTTATCATCAACGCCGAGTGCTCTAGTTTCGGAAATCACAAACTTGCGAAAGCAAAACAAACGGCGCAGCTCGTCTGAGTTCAAGAGTATCCATGCCACTCGCGATACGGATCATCTTTTGTCCTTGTCAGAGACCATCGAAAATGGCACAGCCCTAGAGCCAGCTCAACTAGTGTCACTCAGAGGCCTGTTAACCAAAGAGATACAACTCCTATCTGAAGGACTACACGGCCAATTCTCCACGCAGAGCCAGTACCCTCGGAACTTGACTGTTGGCAACTTTTGCGAGTTCATCACTCTACCTACCTTGGTGTATGAACTTGAATACCCACGCACCGAGCGGATTGACTGGGCCTATGTTGCGGAAAAGGTGGTGGCTACTTTTGCCACCATCTTCGTCATGATCGTGGTCTCTCAGTACTGGATCTATCCCGTTGTCATGAATACGGTAGAGATGAAGGAGCAGGGCTTAACAGTGCAGCAACGGCTTCAGGAGTTTCCTTGGGTGCTTAGTGACCTGCTTTTTCCGTTTATGATGGAGTATCTGCTGGCATTCTACGTGATCTGGGAGTGCGTGGTGAGTATTACGTCTCCTCCTTGCTGCCTATTCAAAGTGCCCCACTAACTGGCAACGTTTCCAGCTCAATGCTCTGGCCGAGATCACTAGATTCGCTGACCGGGGATTCTATGCTGACTGGTGGAACTCGGTTTCTTGGGATCAATTTGCCCGCGATTGGAATCGCCCGGTGCATAACTTCCTGCTGCGACATGTTTATCACAGCTCCATCAGCTCGTTTCATCTCTCCCGCGTTTCGGCAAGCTTGATGACCTTTCTATTGTCGGCTTGTGTACATGAGTTGATCATGTTGTGTATCTTTCGACGTCTACGGGGATACCTGCTATTCCTCCAGATGACCCAATTACCATTGGTGTCGCTGAGTCGCACACGTTTCATGCGTGGGCAAAGACTCGTGGGGAATATCGTCTTTTGGTTGGGGATTTTCACGGGACCGAGTCTGTTGTGCAGTTTGTATTTGATTATCTAGAGTAGATAGGAGAAAGAGGGAAGAAATATGTAATCCCATACTCTGTGAATAAGAGAGCATTTCCTTTATACGAGATCAAATACTCTATGGAAATTGTTCAGATAATGTGGAGGCTATTTAGACCTATAGCGTACACAATATACACATGAATTAATTCCACGACATACTATCCCTTTCCATCAACCCTGAAATCATCTAGTCAAGTATAAACTTTATCTTCGGACTTCCGATACTACCACATCTCGCAGGCACCCACCGCCGCGCGGCGTGGAGAAGCCGAATAAAATGCGGGACACTTACCCCGCTGATCTCATTGACCCCATTCTTCCCTTCCAACTTTCTCCTTCTTTCACACCTTTCCATACACCCATTACTTATCAATTTACCTATACTACCTTGTATTCCATCATGGCATCCAATCCCCCAGGAGCATGCTGCACCGTCGGCGTCAAGCACGAAGGCGAAGCAAAGGGTTCATTCCAGCAAGTCGGCGGAGGTACGCAACACTTTACATACCTACCAATCCAATCCAACTCCACATTCAAGCTAATGTAGTCCAAAGTCGAGACATACATCTCCTACCCAACCGACCGCTCCACCAAGCGTGCCATCCTGTTACTAACAGATGTAATCGGTCACCGATTCATCAATGCCCAGCTCATCGCCGATCAATTGGCTGCAAATGGGTACTTCGTGGTCATGCCCGATCTTTTCCACGGTGACCCCGTGCCATTGAATCGTCCCGCCGGCTGGGATTTGATGGCCTGGTTGAAGGGTCCGCCTGGTCATTTGTTGCCGCGTGTGGAGCCGGTTGTTAAGGCTGTGTTTGGGGAGATGAAGTCTAACTTTGGGTGTGAGAGGATTGGGGCTATTGGGTATTGTTTTGGGGTAGGATTGACTTCTGAAACATACACGTATTGATACGTTTGGGTTCTGTGCTGATTATTTGGTTTTGATTGCAGGCTAAATACGCTGTTCGTCTGCTTCAGGATGATGGTGTTGATGCGGCTTATGTGGCTCATCCTAGTTTCGTGGATGCTGAGGAGTTGGCGGCGATTAAGCGCCCTCTGTCTATTGCTGCGGCTGGTAAGTTGGGATATCTTACTGACTGATCTGAGTGTGTGCTCTCCCATATTACAGTCAATGACTGACAATAACTATCCAGAAACCGATTCTATCTTCCCCATTGCAAAGCGCCACGAATCCGAAGAGATTCTGGCCAAGACGGGCCAGCCGTACCAGATTAATCTGTTCAGCGGTGTCGAGCACGGCTTTGCGGTTCGTGCCGATATCTCGAAGCCTATTATTCGATTTGCGAAGGAGGCTGCATTTACACAGGCTGTGGCTTGGTTCAACCAGTACCTGTAGATCTTGGCTCTTGGCATATACCTTATTCTAAGGCCCCTACGGTTACGATCATATCTGTCTGCTACGATGTCTAGCACAAAAGATAACATGCAAATGTCTCTCACATTTTGAATTCGTGCCACTCCTTGCATTCACCATGTTGACAATACAAGATGTACATACATCGTAAAAACTTGAAGCATAAGCGAAGGGGTGAGGAAAGATAGAAAATCGAGGATGTTCATAAGCCACTGCCAAAGTCTACTCTGGCATAGCTAGCCCCCCATACACACACAGTGGGACAACAATGGATATGATATGTAAACGGTTACGAAGACACGAGCGTTGCTTACATTTTCTCGTGCGTCGCCATGAGGGAACCTGTAAATCCAGTCAGAAATTGAGTCATTTTGATAAGTCAAGTGTAATAACATACCGATGAAAGTGAGCACCAGGCGAGAGCGCACTTGGCAAATATCCTCAGGCACCAGCCAGATGGTAGCACCCATCTTTCTGGCGATACTGATACTCAGCTTGGCATTAGCGTAAGCATCTTCGTCGGACCGGCCCGGGGTAACCAGGTCGTAGTCGACATAGCTGCTCTTCATGCCGTTCAGCACATCCAAGAGGAAGCAACCAGTGCCAATGGATGGGTCTTTGAAGCTGCGGATAGCGCTGGTCTGTCCACCGCTCTTCGACATGTCGTTTGCCCAGCGAATCATCTCTTGGTCGGTAATCTCGCGCTTTCCCAGACGCTGAGCCAGCGCAGACAGAGTACGGGTAATATCACGGCGCATCAATTGCCACACCAGACCCAGAGTAAGCGTGCGCTGGCCGTCGGTAATATCCGCACCCTGCACGCCGACCAAAGAGAAACCGTGGTGCTTTCCAAGTTCAATAGTGTAGTTTGTGTTTTCCACCGCCTTGAAGCGCATCATTTCACCCCCGGACGCAGGGGGCTTGTTCACATGCCTCCAATTGACGCTGCCCGGAATCACCTTGTCGTAGGCTTGCAGGAGAATCGTACCATCACGCAGATCATCGAAGAGCGAATTGACGGCGGGCTGCACATCCAATGAGTTCAGCCAGAGAGTAAAGACACGAGCCTCACGCTCGCCCTCAGCATCGAAATCTTCCACCTCCAGCTTCTCCTCCTCGGTGATGGGATCCAGTCCAGGGTGAGTATTGAAGAGGTTCGCAACGAAGGCAAGGTTAAGCTTGGGGTTACCAGCGACCAGGGAGGTGGGGGTCAAGAATTTCCGGCAATCCAGCTTCTCCGCATTGGTGAGGACCTCCTCAGCGCGCTGAAGCAGATCCCGAGTCTGAAGAGGGCTGCGAGTGCAAGTCTCTGGTGCCAGTTGATTCAGAAGAACTGTATAATTCTCGCCATCCTTCACATCAGTGGAGAAGTTCGTCACCCTATAAACGAATATCATTAGTCATGGCCGTCCATTTCACGGTTGCGCTCATTCACACGGCACGGGTGAATTCTGATGGATGGCTTACCGTCGCTCCCACTTGGCGTTCTTCAGGTGATAGTTGAACCAACGGAGCAGGATCTGCTCTGGGGGCAGGCGCAGGAACTGCTCCAGAGTCTCATCCTCCTCCAACAGACGGTACAGCTCGGGGTGGAGCTTAATATCAATCTTACCCAGCAGACCACGGCGAATGACCTGCCAGATCAGACCCAGAATCAAGTGCTCGCGGACCTCAATGATATCTCCGCTACCAATGTTCACCACAGAGCAGCCGATACCCTTGGCAGAGTTGATCACAATGTTGTTGTTCTCCGTCATGTGGAAAGCATTCAATTGCTTGATCTTCTTGCCAGCCTTGTTCAACACACGCTCATCAATGGTATCCGGTACGCTGTCGTTGATCAGCTTGGCCAGGACCAAACCATCCTTGCACTTGTCGAACATCTCGAAGGTATCGGTCGGGAAGGGCAACAGGTCGCCAATATCGGGATCGCCGGCGAGGACAGCATTGATGTGTCTCGTGAATTCGGTTCGCTCATCCTCGTTGATGGTATGGGTAACGTTCGCCGAGGAGCCCTGGACGTGGATGCGACCACCACCCACGCTGCCCTTGGAGACATGACGGGCTCCACCCGCGCCCGCGCCTGCGCCGGCTCCAGCTCCTTTAATCACAGCCGCGGGGCTCGCGGCGCTCGCAGCACCAGGAGCCGGTCCTGTGCGGAGTCGCGAAACCAGCTATTGACTTGTTAGTACCTAGCGACCAGATTCTCGAGATGATCACGCCAAACGGAGCAATCAAAACACGGCCACTTACATCAATATAGTCCTCGAGCTCGACACGGCGGGAGCTATCGAGCTCCACACCCTTCAGGGCCTGTCGCACCACATCATACGGCTGGCGCTCAGACTGCTGAGTAGCCTTGATTACGGAGGCTTCGTCTAGGTAGCCACGGTCATCGACGTCCAGCCTGCGGAATGCATCCTGGAGGGAGAAAATCTCGCCCTGATCCAGCTGCGGGAATCGCCTGAATGAAACAAGAACGATGCAGTTAGCATCGAGGAATGTCAGCGAGGATTGGGAAGAACGCACTTCTGGAGCTTGAGGACATTCATCTTGGGTGAACGACCGGGTGGGGGTGGAAGTTGAGGTGATCAGGCGCAAACGGGATCACGCCGGGACTCGACGGGGAGGGGCAAGAATGGGAGAAGAGGAAGAAAAGACAGATCCCAGGAACGGATCCAACAGAAGTTATGAAACGGAATGGCCAGGCAGAATCAATGGCCTGGAAGGTGGGAGAAAGGAAGAAGAATTGGGCGCGTAAGAGCTGGGCAGTGCAAAGAGGCAAGAGGCGGAGGTCTGACTAGTAACTACGGAGTACAGTCAGTCTGGACACTCTGCGGCTTTGGGAGGTGGGGGGAATTTAGGTGGAAGGCTATCCGCGTATGTTTAGCGGGGGTATGGTATAGTAAGGTATGGTCATATTACACAGTGGATAGGCTGCATTATGCATGGTATTTTACAAAGACTACTTTACAGATACATCTTATTATACTCTCACTACATGTTATTTTCAAGTACTACTTAAGTATTTCGCTCCTTCATCCAATACCAGGCCCTCCAATTGACCTTGCTGCCTTGCCCTGATGACGTCGCGGAGGCTGAATTGCACCAATAATTCCAATTGCACTACTCCGTAGTCCAGGTAAGAAACATTCTTAGTATTTTGGTCCTTCCTAGCGATCTCGGGCTAACTTCGTATCCTCGTATCCTCCATACTTCAATAATCCCAGGCAGACAGGTTAATGTTCACCATGGCTGAACACCATCCCGGCGAACGACTTTTACAACATCCCCATCTCGCGCCCCTTCAACCACATCACGTACAAGATTCGCCCCAACAGCCGGGTCAATCGCTCCCATCTGCTTGTTGCGCTCCCCGTTTCCTCCCAGTCCGGTGGCCAAAAAGCCCGGCGAAACACACCAGGTCCTCACTCGGTCCTGGTGAAGAATCCTCGCCCATTCGCGCATCAGCATGTTCATGCCCGCCTTGCTGGCTCGATAGGCCGTGATCGAGGGCGAGGTCTTTGGCCAGCCCTTGGTTGGGGATTTATTCATTCGAAGCGTCAGGTTCTCTGACTCGGTCAGTGGGGATGTACCGCTGGTGATGAAGAGTAGTCGAGGATCGAAGGATTTGAGCAGCAATGACACGAATGTATGTGTGAGGATGTGCGTTCCGGTCGTGTTGACATCCCATGATTTGTTCCACATCTCGCGCATTGTCAGGTCTGCCGAATCCACCGGAGGATCGAATGGTCCTCCTGAATTATTCACTTGTAAGCGAATCATCTCTCAATGAAGAAACACTAGACATCGACAGATTTCGACTGATCGGGGACCTTCCTACCGGCATTGTTGATCAAGACATCCACTCGGCCATACCGTTCTGCAACAAAGTCAAAGGCCTTTGCGATTGACAGGTCCTTCTCGAGGTCCACCTGTACTGGGGCCACCACTGTGGCGCTGTTGGGGAAACCAGCCCGTAACTGTCGGACTGCCGCATCGGCGTTGTCTTTGTTGCGAGTTCCGAGGAGGATGGTGTAGGCTCTAGAGGATCGGAAGATGGCCTTGACGGTTCCAAGCCCAGTCCTGTATTCGCCCCAGTAATCAAAACGACTGGCCTGTCCATTGTGGTTGGACAGTCTGAAGGGTGTGGAAGTTCAAGCTGCCCGAGGATTCGGGTGACTCTTGTATCTTCCCTCATCGTGAACAAAGAGGCCCCCTGAAACAGATGGAACGTCTGAATGGATATCCATCACGGACTTAAGAGGTCATGGTGAACTTGATCACTACTGATGAAGGCAAACCGTGAACCCGATCAGGCAAGTCGGCCGGCCGGGAAATATTTATTTCCTGATGCAGAACAGATTCATCCTGGGCGTGATGGTGCTCTGTTTGGTAGTTCATATACACCGGCGAGACCCAGTATTTTCCGTTATTAGCTCACAAGCTGAAGAAAGCATCCTGTCATTGCTGAAGCAGGCATATGCGATCTGTGCGGAAACGTCATCGGCAAGTCGAGATGCTCGGTATGTTTCACGTGCCATCACGGCTCTTTTAAGTGGACCGGTGACAAAAGTTGTGGCGCCTACCTTACCTGTGGACGGTTCAGATATCAATGCCGTGGGTGGTTTTTCTTTGGGGTGGTGGGATCCATTCTATATTGAAGACAGTAACGAGGGTTTGGACTGGGGGCTGCTTGAATTGCTTCTGTTGAACCAACCGGGAGAGGGCCAGGGAATGAATAGTCCTAGAGATCGAAAGTCCTGATCAAGGACACTGGGCTTAAAAATTAGTACACTTTTTCAGCAATAATACTCGTGCCAGGTTGGCGCGTGGAGTTAAACCTGCTAATGAACCATACGGAGGGAACTCACTCAGACTCTGTGGTGTATATCCGTCCCATAGAGATAGAATCAAAGGTAAGAAAGAACTACTGTAGACCCAACTAGCAAATCGAAGCTTTTTTTTCTACATTTTTGCAAACACAAGAATACTCTCATATCTTTTTTCATCACGTCTACTGGGTGTTGTGAAGTAGATCCACGTCCGACATAAGCATTAACAATGCTCAATCTGGCACATACGACCATAGGGTGTGGAGAACAGGGCTTCCCGTCCGCTCAGCCGTACTTAAGCCACACGCCGGCCAGTTAGTAGTATGGTGGGTGACCACATGCGAATCCTGGCTGTTGTATGTTTTTGCTCATCGGCTTTTTTTTCGCTGGGTCGAAAGCCCTTGTTGCAGCCAGTGATCGGCTCACATGCGTGAGCTGCAAAGAAAGAGTCACTCATCCTACCACCACACTCACCCTATCACTACCATTTAACCCTTCGACCAATATCGTTAAGCTTGCTCAGTTGGATTTACCGTTGCTCTTACATTGCTCTATCTTTACGGCCCAAGAAGGATATTTGCGGAACCAGTTGTGGCTTTTGTAGAAACTAGAGGTCGATATTTACTCTCGAGTTTGTAGCTCGTGAGTCCAAGTCCCTCGCTCATGTGTTCTCGGAGGCTCCTGGGTAAGTTTGTGGTCCAAAATCGTGAGATCAGCCCCGGACCATCGAGATAGTTTTTGTCTTCAAGGAAACCTAGAGGAGACATGTACTAGGAATAGTAGGGAATAATAACGACTTGGGAGATTTGATCGGAGTTTTCCCTATGCTGAGGAATGTTGATAGCAGGAATTTCTAGCTGAAGAGCGGATGATAAGAGTCGGCCTAGTCCAGATTAGTCTAACGTCCCTGAAGCACGGGGGACTACGAAAAGGTAAATTACACCATTACTGACAATCTGGCCGGAATTGGATGAGAATGAAGAGTGCGTAACCCATGGCCAATAAAAAGGTGCTGATGAGGTACGCCACTGTAAATAAGCTTTCCTTCTGCGTCTAGGCCATGTCGGATCTAGGATTCCACTAACAGTCTCACTCCATATTTTGGAACGCCAAGGGCTGTGCACTTTGTGGCTTTCGAGAGAGAGGCGAGTCATCGCAAGTGTGGCTTGTGAAGTCCAAGGTTGTCGATCCTGGGGATCGTGTTCGCTTTCACGGGGTGGCAAGAAACTCATGACGAAGTCTCACGCAGCACCACGTTTAGCTGAGATGCCGTAAACAAGAAGTCTGCTACTAACAATATTTCAGTGCTTCAGTATTCTGGTACTTAAGAGCATCGAGCAGTTCTATCAATTGTGCCACGTGTGTGCCGACGCCAACTGTTGAAGAGAAGAGCTTGACATCAATACTAGGGATGTTATGATGCCGACATCCAAAGAAAGTGACATTCAAAGTGGTGTGGATCCTGTCTCATTCTCTGGAGTGCACCCCTCGAACCATATGGAATATACTCCAAATCTAGCCCAGGAGAACATTTCCCTCAGCAACACGACATCCACTCCGTCCTTTTTGCACGCTGAGCAAATTACCCCCAACAGTGCGACGCTCAGTGGAACTGATGCCGCTGTCCTCACCGCAAACCTTGAGACAGCATTACCTGGACTGCGACCGCTCGACTTGCCAGCGTCGGCGGCCACCCAGGCAGAGCAGGAATTGACCTTCATTCGCGGATGTCGCTTGTATCCCAAAGCGATTGCCTGGTCGTTCATCTTGTCTTCCACCCTAATAATGGAAGGATTTGATACCCTTCTTATTTTCAACTTTTTCGCATTCCCTGCATTCAAACAAAGATACGGAACACCAACACCCGACTCCGGTTATCAAATTTCCTCATTATGGCAATTTGCCTTGTCAACTGCAGCAGAGGCTGGCGAGATAGTCGGGCTACTTGCAAATGGCTATTTAGCCGATCGAATCGGCTATCGCTGGACAATGGTCTCTGCGTTGATATTTCTAATGTTCAGTATTTTGTTGGCATTTTTTGCGGCAAGTGTCCAAATGTTGTTGGCAGCACAAATTTTGTGTGGGATTCCATGGGGCATCTTTCAAACATTGTCAACCACATACGCTGCGGAAGTGATGCCTATCACTCTACGCGCCTATCTCCTCAGTAATGTGAATCTGTGTTGGATTCTTGGCCAATTTTTGGCTACAGGAATACTAAGAAGGTTCGTCGACAGTACGTCCCAATGGTCGTATCGGATTCCCTTTGCCATTCAATGGGCTATTGGTCTTCCCATTCTAGTCACAGTCGCATTCGCCCCGGAATCTCCATGGTGGTTGATCCGCCACAGGCGTCAACACGATGCCAAAAGATCTTTGACGAGGTTGACCAGGAAGGATGAGATCCACATTGACCAGACAGTGGCCATGATGGAGCATACGAACGAGATTGAAAAGTACCTGAAAGAAGATGACGGAGGCATGTCATATCTAGACGCCTTCAAAGGAGTTGATCGACGACGAACCGAGATCGCCTGTATGGTTTGGATCGCACAGCAGGTGTGCGGTACCAGCTTGATGGGCTGGGCGACGACGTTTTACGAGCAGGCTGGTTTTAGTGTCGACGACGCATTCAATCTCTCCCTGGGAGTCTATGGACTGGGTATCGTTGGTGCTGTGATCTCCTGGTCAGTCTTGTCGCGTTTCGGACGTCGTAGACTCTATCTTTGCGGCCTTTCAGTCCTACTAATAACTCTACTGGTTGCTGGAATTGTTGGCAGTTTTCCAACATCCCATGACCAGCTTTGGACTCTTGGGTCTTTGCTTTTGATTTTGACATTTGTATACGATATAACCATCGGGCCTATTTGTTATGTTCTAGTCGCGGAAATCCCATCGACTCGGCTTCGTACCAAAACGGTGGTCCTTGCTCGAATTGCCTATAACTTAGCTGGGATTCTCATCAATTGGATGACACCACATATGCTAAGCCCCACAGCGTGGGATTGGAAGGGAAAGTCCTGTTTCTTCTTCGCTGGAACCACAGCTCTTTGCCTTGTCTGGACCTACTGGAGACTGCCAGAGACTTTCGGCCTCAGTTATCTCGAGATTGACATTCTATTCGAACGGAATGCAAAAACGAGCAAGTTCCGCGAGCTTCGCATGAACCTTGAAAGCTCAGGATATTTTAGTATGCGGAATTTTCTTGGAGAGACGGACGTTTGGCGGAGGTATTAGATTAATTATTTCAATAAAAATTGAGACCTGAGAATGACAACCCCGGTAGTGATGCATGATTGCACTCCTATGCCTATCTTCCGGTGATCAAAGTCAATACTATGGTACCAAATCATTTTGAAGAGCTACTCTTGCGCTGGATAAAGCTAGCGAGGAATGAGGTTCGAGCGCTCTTTAACCCTGGGTCTCATATATGGGCTTCTGTTACAATTATCAATCAATCAATGAATCAATCAACCAATCAATCCTCTATTAACCTGTTGCGGCCTTAGTAGTGGCGTAATGGCTATGCAGGCGCTTCCTCCGGCGGAAGCAAGAGTGATCCGAACGCCAGACCCGCGCATAAAATAGTAAATACAAAGGAAATCAGCACAAAAATCAGTTCAAAACAGTATCAAACGCCCTCACATTGGCCTGCTGCTTCCTCTACATCTCCATCCCTACCAAGTATCTAATCGCTTTGGGGATCTTTTGAACGTCAATAACTTATAAGAGCTACAAATGGCTCGGGAATTTTCAAGCTCCAATTTAATGACTGCTACCTTACCGTGTATTTGCTCTACCTGTGCCTTCCTTTACATTGATTTTCTAAATCCCATTCCGGTGAGATGAAAGCCCTGTGTGATGAAATGCCTACCTGGTACTTACATATTTGAGCGCCGTCAACTCCAACCCAAAATATTGGACTTTAGCTGAGAGCAGCAAAAACAATAATCATTTGGCTTTTTATTAAATACGTTATTTCAAATAAAGATTGTACACTGTTAAAACGGCGGGTTAAAGACGATCCTTACTACTGGAAAATCCGCCGTATCCTAGATGACCCCAGGATCTCCCACACGAGCGTCTGAATGAAAAGAAAAGTTAACGCTGCATCAACGCGACTTCTGTTTAGCTGGTTTGATCTTCTACATCATCCGAATCGAGTAGTTTTAACAGGGGCCTTGCATTCGGCAGTCTTCATTATTAGAGGCTGGCTTAGATAGTGTAAGGCCTGGGGTATCCTGCCCCGTGCGTGCTTTCTGATCAGAGTCAGGGCTTTGTTCTGGATTTTTCCCACCTGAAGAAGCTAGCCTGAGAATCCAATGCACTCAACCCGTCTCTATACTATCTTGGGGAGAAACCCAACGTGAAAAAGATCATACCCGCCGCATATTTCTGGTTACCCGGTGGCAGTGGAAGCAATCCAGGCTGTGGTGACGAGCTAGTGGGCGAAGGTAGGGGAGAGAGGCACATATAATGATGAAATTTGCTTCGATGTTACTACCCAACGTGTGTTGTCATTAGACACCTTCTATAGGACTATTATTAGCACAAATTTGCGCGATCACTCACATGAAGACACTGGCAAGAGCCAGCTTGTACGAGAAATCCGGTGTTGTTACCAAAGGCCATAAGGTCGCTAAGCGCAGAATACTGGTAATGATGGTTCTTGACCACAATAAATATCAGCGTTGTCAAGATTGATGAAAGATGTCCCGCAAAGAGTCATCTGACTCTTTACAAGGGTGCCGAGAAAAAATACTCACAGACATCCAATACAGAACATAGCTACCACGCCAAGTTTCTGAAGGAAGCGCATCTGAAGGCCCGATACAACTCGAATTGGTATCAGTATCAAAATTATGTCACTCAGAGTATTAGTGACTGCAGTTGCAAGATATACGCCAGGCCTATTAATGCATGAACCAACCCCTTGAGGTATCGAAACATCCCAGCCTTTCTGCACTGGACTGCAAGCGAAGATGAGGGCCAGGGTCAGGGCTAGACTGTATCCAGAGATGAAAAAGGCGATAATGTAGATGCTGTAAACCCAACCTCGTGATGATGTGCTGAGGAGTCGGTAATACAGCATAAGTAAAGAAAGCTTGGCGAACGCGAGGCAGGGAACGTAGATAACTGCTGCTGCTAGGACGACCTTTCAGTTCCATGGTCATCGTAGACATCAATTAGCACATGAGCTTTCCTTACGACATCTTTTCGTGAGATTGATACCTTGAGAAGCGTATCTACAGTTTGTGGAGACAATTCATCAATATGTCGTCCAATGCCGCCGAAAGCGTAGCCGTCTTTTAATGAAGTTCAGTTTAGCTATGGACGTTTACCAAAGTCAACTCCGTGACACTTACACAGGATAGTGGCTTGGGTTCCGATTGACAGAGACTTGTATATCATATCAACTTTCAGTCCAAATGTTGAATAGGTGAGGGTGCTGTTCCTACCCAAGCGAAGATTATACATACTAATTAGACTTCAATATAAGCTGACTACCTGAAAAATATGTCATTGAGACCGGACATACGTACCATCATCCCACCAGAACTTCCTCATTATCAAACCCTTAGTATATAAACGCATCGCCAGACAGCAGGTGCTCAACATTAATCCGACGGCAACCAAGACCTGATTGGCTACTTGCAAGAACGAATTTGACTGATTGGCGCTGACAAGCTCCATGTTCATCGAAGAAATCACTAACGTGGGCTAGTACCATGCCTTTAGCCTGAAAAGGTTGATGCAGCATGAAACATCAAGCTGTGCACTTGGCGTAATAATAATCATGGTTCTAGTGGCGCTAGTTAACTTATCATGTCAATCGATGAGTCATTCATTTACCGCTCGGTTAGTTAGTTAGTTAAGTTAGTTAACTTATAGTTAACTGAGTTACAAGGGGGAATTGTTACAGACACAGCAGCTTTTTACTAGCCGCACAGCAATTATGTAATCCCGGCATCACATAATCAATTTTGCCAAGAATTCTTACCATACATTACCGCAGCAACTTCATTACTTACCACTATAGCAACTACTTTCTATCTACTGCTATAAGAGCTTCTCTATCACCTCTTCTATTTCTTCATCTGATTCTTCATCTGATTATGGAGCCACCAAACGAACAGGTGTTTGAGACTAGGGAGCTGTTGCTTGCTTCTATCCAACAGCATGCCCTTGCTCATGGCTATGCTATAACTACTGTCTCATCAAGCAAAGGTAGAAATATCACCCTTGGTTGCGATAGAGGTGGTTACTATCAAGATAAAATCAATGCCCCTGATGGGGCAAAGCGGCGGAGAACTAGTACAAAACGAATTGGTTGTTCTTTCCGTCTTTATGCGAAAAAGCTTAGAAATAATCAGTGGGAAATCCAGGTGAGAAACCCTAGCCATAACCATAAAGCTAATGATAATATGATTAGCCATCCAATAGCACGACGTCGACAGTTCACCGAAGACCAAAACCAAACTATTCAGCATCTAATTAATGTTAGCTCAAAGCCACAGTGTATCTTAGGTCTTATGCGAAAGGATCCTGATATTCTAATTAATCCAAGAGATATATATAATATTCGAGTCGAATCAACACGCAAGAAACTTAGAAATAATACACCGCTTGAATTTCTTAGAGAAACGCTTCAACAGAACAACTAGAGATATACATTCAAGCAGGATAGTAAAGGCTATATCCTTTTCTTTATGTTCGCTCACCCTAAGTCAATCGAGTATGCTAACTAATATAATAGGATCTTTTTATTAGACTACACTTATAAGACAAATCGATATAAAATGCCTCTTTTGCATATTATCGGCCTTTCACCATCGAATTTATCTTTTAGTATTGCTTTTTGCTTTATGCAAAATGAGCAGGAAGAGAGTTATAAATAGACTCTACAGACCTTTTTTTCATGGCTTAATCCTTTACCCTTTCCCCTAGTCCTTTGCACCGACAGAGACCTTGCTCTATTAGGTGCAATTAAAGCGATCTATCCAAAAAGCCCACATTTACTATACGTTTAGCATATTAATAAGAATATGCTTGCAAAGACGAAGCAGTACTTCTCTTCGAATAAGGAATTTAAGGCTTTTATACAATCGTGGAAAAGCCTTATTAATTCATCTACTTCTATTAAATATCAAGACCAACTAGCTAAGTTTAAGACTAGATTTAGTCTTACTCCTGCTACTCTTCGATATATAGAACAAACCTAGCTAACCTATAAAGAGATGTTTATTCGGGCGTGGGTAGGGCAATATCTTCATCTTAGAAATTAGGCAACCTCACAAGTAGAAGGCTCTCATGCTTTTTTGAAGAAGTATATAGGGGGATCAACAGGTAATATACTCTTTGTGTTCGAACGAATTAATAATGCATTAGAAGCTCAGCACTATACCCTTTCGTCTAATCTTACAGAAGATAAGATTAAAGCACTTAATTTTTGCTCACACTTTCTCTATTCGAATATTACAAAGAGAACATCACGATATTCTCTTCGCCAAATCTATAAGCAAGCTACTATAGCTAAAAGAGTTACCCCCGAAGCACCTCTACCTCAATGTACTAATATATTCACTAGAACAACAGGCCTTCCATGTGCCCACCGAATCGCCAGCTTATTATCAACATATCAGCCGATTCCACTAAGCGATATACATCAATTTTGGAAGATAGGCCTTAGAAATGAGTTATCAGAGTATCTGCCAATACTTGATCCTCTTATACCACCGCCACCACCAAAGAAATCAAACCAAGACAATAAATCATATCAAACCGATAAGATACTAGAGCAAAAGATCACCAAGAAGAAAGCGCCATCAAAGTGCTCAAATTGTGGAGAAATTGGCCATACAATTCGTTCATGTAGGGTCTGATAGGGTATGTAAATAATATAAAGCAATCATATGAAGAATCAGATGAAGAAATAGAAGAGGTGATAGAGAAGCTCTTATAGCAGTAGATAGAATGTAGTTGCTATAGTGGTAAGTAATGAAGTTGCTGCGGTAATGTATGGTAAGAATTCTTGGCAAAATTGATTATGTGATGCCGGGATTACATAATTGCTGTGCGGCTAGTAAAAAGCTGCTGTGTCTGTAACAATTCCCGTTACAAGGTAGGAGATTAGGTAAGGGTCCGTCGTTTGGCACCTAACTAACCAACCTTAATTTGTTAACATCAACGTTGACACTAATAATGCGGCAATCTATTTCAGCGTTCTGAAATTACATCAGCGTTCTGAAATTACATCAAATAGAGCTATATTAAACCCTTCTAATAGCACTAAACTTTATTTTTTTGCAAAGCTATTAACTAAAGCTACGTGGTACGTACATAATCAGCAGACCTTTTTCTTCCTCTTTGGTCTAATATTACTTAGTACCAAAACGAGCGCGGGAGAACAAAAGACTTTGACAGCTTTTTCGAAACTACTTATAGTAAATGCTAAACCATTCAAAAGTGCCTTTTACTAGCACAGCCTTCACCTTGCCCGGTCGTTCGGGTAGAGAATATTCGGGTAGGTGAACTGCCACCTTAACCCGCCTGAAGGGCACGCGGATAGAGCGGCGGGTCGCCCAGCACCAAACGATGGGCCATAGGTAAACACGGCCATACCTTTGGCTGTTGTATGTTTTATTTTTTCTTTTATTTTTACCAGACGTTAGCACTATTGCCTCTACCGCTTTACTCTTAGCCCCTTTAGGGCCCTTCACCTGAACGCCCTGAATACCCCTGAAGCACACTGACGTGGCCCCTCCTAAACTTTCCCTCTCCCTAACCCTCCTTCCTGCTCGAGTCGCAGGCCCTATCGTTGCTTTTTCTTGGTGGCCTGAACTTGATCCCAATTGGAGCTGACCACGGAAAATAGATTCACCGTGACTGTCAAAGCCTTGCTTATCAACTTCATCCAAGACAGACACCCTAGGAAGCAAGCACCAGACCCTCTGCAGTGAAGCAATGGAGGTATGGAGGAGAGAAGTTGACAGATTGCCAACCCTCGCCTGGTTTGCTTAGTTTGTATGGAGCCTTCTGGTCGTGCAGGCCTCTGGCTCTTGAATGTTGTATTCATACAGGTAGGTACTATATCTGGTAATATTACAATGTATATATAAAATTGGTAATTTGCGCGAAATCTATGTTAGGTTAGAACATTATGTGACTAGGGTTTGAAAGAGTATCTTTATGTTTCTAGAAATAGACTGGTGACGCGCGCTGTCGCACGCTATGGCCCTGAAACGAAAAGAAACATGGTGAAAAAGTGAAATACAGAGTTGACAGACAACCCAAAAGTCAGGTGCATTGAGGAAAAAAAAGGCGCAGCGAATTTACACACATGTTTGAGAAGTTAATGTCACGACTAGTCTGTAATATATGCTGGATAACGTCAAGAATAGTCAGATCAGAAGGACGGTCCGACGCGGCATCTAATACGAAGTCATCGTCATCTGTATAGCTGTTTCTTTTTCAAGGTCATGGACTACAAAAAGGTGATGTCTATAAAAACAAGCGATATGCTAACTCAAATAAGTTAAGGAGTACACTCCGTAATTACCTCAGTCATGGATTGAAGCGGGCTATCTTATCTTACGGGCTTCGGTAGACACTATGGGTCGCCGGCATGGCCTAAGCTTGCCAAGCTCGTATATAAATATGGCTAAGACAGATCGGAAGTACGAGGCTACGGATTGACCCCGCACTAATAATGCTATGTATTTATAATCATAAACCACTGATATCTCCTATAAACGAACTCATACCGGGCTTTCTTTGACGAAAGAGTTACTGAGGCCCCGTATACTATGGTTCTCAAAGTCTTCAGTATTAAAAGATGTTACCGCCAAAGATTTTTATGACAGGAACGGTACAATTCACCTACCTTTTCAAGGCCATATTAAGGTCCTTGCTGACTGACCATCATTTTAGAGTGGCTACATAGGTGGAGACGTCCTATATCAGCTTCTGAGAGCGCATCCTGAATGGGAACACAGCATCACTTGTCTAGTACGAAACCCAGCACATGAAGCACAATTCAAAGCAAGATATCCAAAACTAAGGCTACTTTTTGCTACGTTTGACCAAACTGCTATGATTGAGGAGGAGGTAGCAAAACATGAGATGGTCCTTCATTTTGCGATGAGTGCAGACAATGTGCCATCTGCGACAGCCATTGTGAACGGACTACGGAAGAGGGGGGGAGGGGTTTATATTCATACAAGTGGCGCTGATATTCTTCTGGATTCGGGCCATGAAATGCAATGTACACCAAATCGAATTCATATTTTTAATGATTGGGAAGGGATCTCGGAGCTTACTTCTTTACCAGGTAAGTTTACTTGTGAAAGCCATCACAAATTGTGCACGCACTAATAGATACTATAATCTCTTAAGACAAAGCTGTTCATCGCAATGTCGACAAAATCGTCTTAGCAGCTGGCTCTGATACACTGAAAACTGCGATTGTTTGTCCTTCAACTGTATTTGGAGCCGGAAGGGGCCCTGTCCTGCAGAGAACCGAACAGATGTACAATCTAACTCGGCTTATTCTTGAATCTGGCAAGGGGCTCCAGCTAGGCGACGGGAAATCTTTTTGGAATTGCGTTCATATTCACGACCTGTCTCGTCTATATATTCACCTGATCGACGAAGCCATTTTCGGAGGATCCAAAGCTTCATGGAACTCTGAAGGCTATTACCTTGTGGAGAGCGGGGAATACTTCTGGGGGGATATCTGTCGCAGGATCACGAGCGAGGCCTATAAGCTTGGACTCCTGGCTTCGGAAGACATGGTGGTGCTTGATATGGAGAAAAGTGCAATCATGGCACCTGCTGGCCGTCCTGTGGCTAATTACACGGTCAAAGCCAAAGCGTTGCGGGCTAGAAAGCTACTCGGCTGGACACCCATGCAATCTATGCTCCAAGATGAGATCCCAGAGATTGTCAAAGAGGAGGCACATACACATGACCTGTCTCTCGAGGTATCCTTGAAATGATTTCTCACCAAAGACGCAAAAGAGGTATTTTTTTTTTTTCTTTAGTGGAATAATATTCGACAATATCGTGTCCATTGGGAGTGCGTAGATAGAGTATCTGGCGGATGCCAAGAATGATCAGCTGCCCATACCCACACGATTACATCATATGCTCGGCCGATCCCATCTGGACCCTCGGCCAAACACACTGGAAGCTCCAGCTGGTCACTTCTGTAAACCTCACTCTCTTGGCAAATCTGTACAATTAAATGGCTCCTATCGACTGTGGATGCCCCTAAGTCGGCATCGTATCCTATCTTCCATTCTCACGGTTTCCTGGCCTCGAATCCTCCTCCCTGCGCACTCCATTTCCCCCTCCACGCTGGTTCGGCCCACAATTCTACTACTACGGACGCGCCCGACCTCCATGGCGGGCGCTGACCAAAAGTCCTTCCTGGGGACACTCTCGCCGTGGAGTACCCCAAGAAGCTCCACTCCCCAACCCTCCGATCGCTCATCGGCAAACCCAGACGTCTTGCAACGGTCGCAGGGCGAGGACCATACGGTGACCCACCGACACAAGTTGAGTTTGCGCCACTATCCTCCAGACTGCCCACCGTTGAAAGCGAGATGGTTCTATGCCGTGGATTCGCCCAAGCGAAAGCCTGCTCTGCTGGACCAGAAGAAACCCGATCAGAAGCCGCCGCCTGCGCCGAAGAAATTCATTGCCTTCTCCCCGGGCGACTCGCAGTCCATTGAAGCCACTTATCAGAAGCTGTCAGAAATCGAGGACTCGCATAGGGATGAAAAGTCCCGAAAGGCTGCATTAAAAGAGGTGTTGACTAAAGTACCGGTGAATGAAGATTACTTGTTTGATGTGGATGTGGAAACACGAGAGCTCAGCCCGGCTTATTGGATTGGTCCTGTCTATGAAGTCCGGCGAGGAACGTGGTTCTTCCAGGAGGGGTCTATCTTTAAGCCATGCGAGGAGAATTTGGCAACACAACTTGAGGAGGGCTATGTGAAGCTACAGCCGTGGAGAATTGATACGCGAGAAGAACGCGCAGGTAGGTCGCCCGATACCACCTCGGGGGAGAAATCCAGTCGAGCAAAGGAAGGTGAAGATAGTACGCCGGGTACACCTCTATCTGCAAAGCCCCGCGAGAAACCTCAGCCCCCGGGAAACTCGGAGTTCCAGCAGTATCGTCTGTTTGGGGCCTACATGAGCAAGACAGTCGCATATCAGGATGAATCGACCGCTTGGCTCGCCACCGATGATTTCATGTCACGCCTCAGCACGACCGTATATCAGAAACTCGGTGGAGCGCCAGGCATTAAAGTGGTACGTGGGTTGGCAGAAGCCAGACGGCCAAGGGAACCACTGGACTCTCGAGGCTCCGAGAGGAAACAGGACGAGAAAGTGATAGGAACACCTCCCCGTGAGACCATGCCTGCTTCCAGTACTGTGTCAAATCCGAGACCCAGTACAGCAGATGTAGCAGCAGACGAAGCTGAAGCGGAGGCCATGGCGAGACGCCCCATCTCAACGTTACAGCGGCAGATGTCCTCGCTTGCGGGTGAACCCCAGAATCCCGCAGAACTCGAGGAGCAGGCCCGTATGCAGGAGGAGCAAGAGATGGAAGATTCGAGGGAAGTTGACAGCGAAGATCAAGGGCGAGAAGTCGATCATTTGGTGCTGGTCACCCATGGCATCGGCCAGCGACTCGGCTTGCGACTGGAGAGCATCAATTTCATACATGACGTCAATGTGCTTCGCAAGACTTTCAAGGGGGTCTACAAAGCCTCACCTGACCTCCAAGCGTTGAACTCTGCTTTCCCGGACAGCAATAGTAATTGTCGCGTTCAAGTGCTCCCTGTGTAGGTTTGATGTCTTCGCAAGGCTTTGCCGATATTACTCAGGCATACTAACAATTTTATAGCTGCTGGCGTCACCTTCTCGATTTTCCATATCGTGGAGTTCGACAGAACCGAAAGGAACTTGATTTGACCGACGCGGACAACCTCGAGGATGATGCGTACCCTAGTCTAGCCGATATCACTCTAGAAAGCGTCCCCGCGGTTCGCAATCTGATCTCAGACCTTGCGATGGATGTCCTGCTCTACCAAAGCGGATATTGTGACCATATCGCCAACATCGTCAAGCAAGAGTGCAATCGACTACTTCAGTTATATAAGCAGCGCAATCCATCTTTCAATGGAACTGTGAGCCTCTGCGGTCACTCCCTTGGAAGTGCCATCCTATTCGACATCCTATGCCTCCAACCATCGGATGCCGATGCCACTAAGAGTGGCAGAGCGAACGCTCGGAGCTTTGATAATATGGCTGATCAACGAGGGGGTATACAAAGTGCGTTGAACTTTGACTGCGAGGAATTCTTCTGCCTGGGTTCTCCCATTGCTCTCTTCCAGATGTTAAAAGGAAAGACCATTGCTGGATATTCTCCTCTGGGGGGCAGGGATCGTAAAAGTGGGCTGGATTTTGGTGACATTGGATCTCAGGGACTGGGCTCCATCGGATCCTCCAAACGAGACTCGCATGGCAGCAGCAGTCGAGACTCGATTGAAAAGTCGACTATCATCTCTGCCCCCAAATGCCGGGACATCTACAACATTTTCCATCCCTCGGACCCCGTGAGTTATCGGATTGAGCCGCTAATCTCACCGGCGATGGCCAATCTCAAGCCCCAGCCCTTGCCTTCGGTCAAGAAAAGCCTGTGGGCTACTTCTGGGCAGAGTCTCTCCATCCTGGGCACCCGTATGGGCCAAAGCGTTGGCTCTCTTTGGAGTAACTTTACGTCTGGCGTCGCGAGCAGCTTGTTGAATCGCAGCCTCGGATTGACTGAAGAGGCCACTGCGACTCGGAGTACTGCTAGCGGTAAGGCAACGGACGATCTGACCGGACATAGGCGAACCCAGTCAGGCACTAGCCAGCATACCTCTTCACATGAGTCTGATGATCATTGTGAGACCCTCATTGATCATGATCTCGAAACGCTGTATGATGGTTTCCAGAAGAGTCGGACCACCCACAAGAAGGATCCAACACGATCTTCTGGCGAGACAGAGTCTGGGTTCGAGTCGGAAGATCAGGAGCGCAGATTGAAATTCGAAGATGCCAAAGTGCGAGCCTTGAATTCCAATGGCCGCGTTGATTACAGCATTCAAGAGTGAGTTGGACGAACCCTTTCCCACTTCTTCTCCTTCTGTTGCTTTGTTTTCCTACCAGGGAATTGGTTCTTTCCGGGCTAACTCTAATCTCTCTCTTAGGGGCGCATTTGATATTTCTCTGATTGCCAGTATTGCCAGTCATCTTACGTACTGGGGAGACGAGGATGTGAATCACTTTATGCTCTCTCAGATGTTGTCGCGCAAGTCGCGACATCGGCTCAAGGGAGGCAGCGCGGTAGATAAACGCTAAACCATAGATTCATACGGAGTACATAGATCAATCAATCCATAGATACCTAACGATACATTTCGCAACACCATTTTCCACCAAAATCCGACTTGGTCTTTACATTCTCTCCTTTGATTCTTAATTATTTCCAATTCACCAGTTCACTGGTATATACCCGCTTAGCGAAAGCCCCACAAAAAAAGATCCCGCGCAATAATAATTCCTTCGCCGCTGGGGAACTTTTCTTTTCCTCCCCTGGACTCTCCTCTTCTTCTTTCTTCAACCTCCCTGGCTCATCTCGACCTCCCCCTCTCAAAATGAGCGCAGAACTCCAACAGGTTCAGAAGGTATGGGAGCGCATCCGCGCAAACAGTCCCATCTATGAATTTCTCTTGAGCGAGGTCGACATCTACGAGGCTGAGCCAGGGGTGGTTCGGGCTCGACTCCAAGTGACTCCTCGTCAACTCAACTCCAAGGCCACTCTTCACGGGTCCTTCTCTTCCACCGTGGCAGATTGGGCTGGTGGTCTGGCTATTGCCTCCTGTGGATTGGACGCGACCGGTGTTAGCACTGATATTCACGTCAACTACCTCTCCACTGCCAAGGAGGGCGACTGGTTAGAGATTGAGAGTCGTGCCAACAAGGTCGGCAAGTCGCTGGCCTTTACCACGTTTTCTATCTCCAAGAAGACCGATTCGGGATTGATAATTGTCGCCCAGGGCTCGCACACCAAGTATGTTTGGACACGATGAAGTCTGATCGGTGTGGTTTTCCCCCAAATCTTCATATCTCGCGAAGAGAAATTTCTCCTTTGACCCTCCCATCCGTTGGGATATGTTCACCACGTAGACCACGGCCAATCTATAGATTTATACCCATTTCTTCCCATTCCCACCCGCAATCTTTTATCATCCGGCATGACACACATGTTCTTTGAATGCCTGGGTTCACTCGGATAGCGGAGAGTAACTTTCCACTCTGTTTAGCTTTAGATTCCTGGCTGTCTCATGACTTCAAGGAAATGATGAATGGATACAACCATCAATAATTACTTGAATATATTTTTGAAAAAAAATTTTTACGCTTCGCTTCATCTCCTTCATGTGTAGTCCTTCAAGTCTAAACCTAAACACCGAAATATAGGTTTTAGTGGTGTCTAGGGTCATGTTCTTCATCGTCAAGGCATGCTTTAGCACAGTCAATGCTAAAACATTACCTCTTGAATGTACCCATTTGGTTGCGAGGAAAGGTTGACTGACGAGGCAGTCCTTGAGTGTCAGATCCTGCTGCTTCTTCTTCTTCTGGTCATCTACGGGACTCTATAATCGGTATAAACTCTTGGGCCGTAGATATATACAGTACATGTCGAGATCACGTGCCCACGCACCAGGCCATGGAATCGACCGCATTGTTAAAGGGAACCTAAAGAACTATCTACAGCTCTCGTGTCCGAGTTCGATATAATAAACAATGCTCAATAATATCAATCCATGCTTGAGTACTTTCAATAATACTTCCAGACTGAATTCTCCACATGCGGAAAGGCGCCTCCGCACTGACCAGCGTTAAAGCCGCGCCTCGGCCTGCTTGCGACGCCTGCGCTGATCTGACCTGCAGACAGCACTCTTGCTTCTCCTCCCCCCCACAACTCCCAAACCTGACCGGTTTTCCTGAAAGGCATGGAGGTTGGTCTTCACTCTTACTGAATTGATATCTTTGACTGTTTGCTGATCATCTCGTTAGAGTCAGAATGGACCCATCCAGCGATGATGCGGCGGCTGCTCAAGGCACGACTCCCTTTACGGAGGTACCGGCTTCTCCTGACAAGCCAACAACACACGGCGATTCCCCGACCAAACCGCATGCCACGGATTCAGTACGACCTCAAGAACTCATGGACCGCACCCTCAATTTCCTAGCCACCGCCAGCAATGAAACTCTCCTTGGTGTTTTCGCCCTTCTGGCTTTCGTGACATACATTGTGTTGGGTAGAGTGGGCCTGGTTCTCATTGGAGTCGGATTGGGCGTCGTCTTGCACGCTTCTTGGGAAGGATCAATACAGACAAGATCGGGCAAAGAATCCTCTACGCCCAAGAAACGCAGGGAATTGGCGCTAGAAGTATCCCAGAGACTCTTGGATTGGCCTAAACGCGCCACGTCGGATCAGATTGCAACCCACAATGACAGCGGGACTATCGCGGCACCTGAAGATCTATCGATCGCCGATCTAGAATTCACAACTTTCCGGCCTGCGACCGCTGCTGCTCTGCGATCGTTCACGGATGCGGTGGTCAAGGACTATGTCAAGTAAGACGCTAATCCCTTCCCCTCCCCCTTACATCTGCTCTTTGCTAACGTAAAGCTTGAAGGCATTGGTATGAACCAATTCTTCCAAATGAAACTGTCTTTCCAGGTTCATGCCGGAGAACTTTGACCTACTTTGTAACGACCATCTCGTCCCATCTCTCGCGCAAACGAACGGAGGATACATTCCTACAGTTCCTGACAAATTCCTCGTCTATAATCATTGTGTTTTTGAACGAACTGGCGGCTGCATTCGCCGCCGCCGACCCTTCATCCACGGACGCGTCGCAGGTTGTTGAGCAATACCTCAAGAATTCCCCAGACAGTAGTCTGGCAAACGTCTTGTCCGAGGAGCAACAACGTAAAAAGCTCAACATGGTTGCAGACGACATTCTTTCGAATTTCTTGGACTCAAAGTCGTATAGTTGCTCCCCCGTTAGGGATTTCCTCCGTGAAGTCTTTGCCAGACTCGTGCTAGAATCGACAGTTACCAGCCTTTCTCGCCCTGAGTTCATCAACGACTGGCTCATTTACCTCCTCCAAGATGGCGAGTCTGAAATCATGCATGCAATCGATGCGGGCGTCGAGGGTGCGCGCAATCAAAGTGTTGGTATCTCAAAAGTGTCCGAAGACTCGAAGAGCGCCTTATCAGGGTCGGCCAAAGAAGAGGTCGCTTCGCAAACCGCGGGGCTACCCTCGAACAAAAAAGACACAGCAACGGAAGACGCGCTTCAAGAGGCAAAACGCCTGAGCGCCCTGATTGCGTCTCAAGACGTACAGAAGTTGGCCCACGAACCGGCCACTGAACCTGTGCAACCTCAAGAATCATCTATACCTACAGAGAAGATCAATGGCTCAACGAATGGGGTTACAAGCGACCATGCGGAGCCGACAAGAGCTCCAGCATCGCTCCCCGTGTCCCCAGCTGCACAGACAACCGGCCTGGCTCCATCCTCGCCTCGAGAGGAGGCTGCAGCAGCACCTGTCACGCTCCACGGTGCTAGTGTCTTGGTAGACGACGATGCTGCCCGCAGTGAGAAAGGCGTAATCAAATCACGGCCGACATGGGATTATCTGCTTCAGATCGAGCCGGCGTCAACCCGTGCGACGGGTTGGATGGTATTCCGAAAATACGCAGACTTCCAATCTCTCCATGAAATGCTCTCGACTGTTTCTCGACTGAACCAAATTCGGAGTTTCTCTGACCAGTTTCCCACACTGCCAGCCTGGAAAGGCAAGACAAGGCAAGCTCTTGCTCAAGATCTGGAACGGTATCTGCGGGAAGCGATGAAGCATGAATCGCTAGCGGAAACTGAGCGAATGCGGCGATTCGTTGAAAAGGAAGGGGTTCCCACCGATACGGGCACACCCAAACAAGGGTTTTCGTTCCCGAGCCAGACTGCCTTTGAAAATATGGGTAAAGACTTGCTCGGAGCATTGACCAATGCTCCCAAGGGCATGGCTGGAGGCGGTAGAGCGGTTTTTGACGGCGTCACGGGAGTCTTCGGTGGTGGCCATAATCGAAAGCTGTCGAGTACCTCAGATCGGCAGTCTCAGCACCGGAAGAGCCCATCGAAAACGGATCGCGATAGCTTAAGTAACTCGGGCTCAGCAACTGCTACAAGCCGTGTCAATACTCCAGTTTTAGGCTCGATACTGGGCGACTCATCAGCATCTCCAAGGCCGAGTGTAGAGCAAGAGTCCCCTGCACAGGTCTCGTCGCCAACCACCGCCCCGATGGGCCTGGGACTATCGAAGGAAGATATCGCCCAATCTCCTGAAAGCAGCGATAGAGGTAGCAGTGACAATCTGGCAGCTAGTGAGCAAGATGCTTGGGCCTCGGAGTCAGGAACCCTTGCACCATCTGAAGACCGAAAGTCAGTCGACCATGTGGAAGTGTCAGAGACAACGGGAGATTCTGTAGCGACCTCGCCCGAGCCTCCAGTCGAGAGCGAGCCCGTTAATGGCTCCCAGGTTGCTCCTTCTCAAGGATCACGACGAAAACAATTACCCATCACTGCAGATGAGACTCAAATCGCCGTAGAGCTTATATTTGCCGTGATCAACGAGCTCTACACACTGTCATCTGCGTGGAATATTCGTCGAACTCTCTTGAACGCAGCCAAGACGTATATCCTTCGCCCTGGAAGCCCAACGTTGGAGACTATCCGAGGCTTGCTACAGGAATCTATGATCGAAGCCCATACATCGGATGACGCTCTCGGAGAGTATCTGAAGAAGCTCCGGGAGAATGCCCTTCCTACGGAGAGCGAACTGAAGGCCTGGCCCGCTCCACCTAGTGAGGAAGAAAAGGCACAATTGCGAGATACAGCGCGTCGGCTTTTCGTTCAGAGAGGTATTCCCCAGGCACTCACAAGCGTCATGGGTGCAGCAGCTAGTCGGGAAGCGCTTGAGAAGATTTTCGATAGCTTGCAAGTGGAAACTGTGGCTCGAGGTTTCGTCTTCTCGTTGATGTTACAGGGGTTACGGGTGTTGACGCTATGAGCCTTGAATGGAATATACCGTATACGGAGGTTTTTTCCAATAGGTTGAACGAGACATGCTATATAAAGCCCTTCCAGGGAGAAATAACACTGAGTAACCGTTTTAGCTCGTAGGACTGATACAGTATAATGAATATACTCTACCTCACTTGGATAGCTCTTCGTGGTAGCATTCAGCTAACAACATATTCCTTCTAGCTCTTCCCCCCTTTTAAGATCTATTTAGCTATCTTTTCAATCCTTCTTCTTTCTAACCCCGACTCTTGGACTCTCATCTTCTCAATTTCCTTCCAAGCCTCTTCGTCCTACCACGCCAGTGATATTGATACCCTCCAAGAGACTGCAAGATACTCAAAAAAACAATGCTCTTTGAAAGAAGAGACAGGTTTCCGAGCTAGGCCTCTAACTCTCAAATCGCTCAAAACATACGACTGAGGCATCTGATTACTCAATCAAGCGGGCAACCTTCTAAGGTTATGACGTATGACAGATAAGCGGAGCTCTCCCTTATCAGCACGTGCCTTGACGCGTCTCTCCGCGTTTCTTTCAACTCAACTGCGCAACTGCTCGCTCCTCTTTGTCTTCTACCTCAATCCATTCATTACCTCACCGTCATCATGCCTCCTCGAAAGCGCACTGCCGATAGCCAGGGCCCTGCTGGTGACACAAAGAAAGCAAAGGTCAACTCAGGCAGTGATGCAACCAGCAACACCGATTCCAACGGAGATCAGTATTGGGAAATCTCCAAGATGCGTCGTGTGACTGTCTCCGAGTTTCGAGGCAAGACCATGGTGAGCGTGCGGGAGTACTACGAGAAGGATGGCCAGGAACTTCCTGGCAAGAAGGTGAGCTCAATGTTCTTTGTCTTTGATTTTCAGATAACTTCCGCTGCATGGAACTATTCGTACTAACGTTTACAATAACGCAGGGTATCTCCATGACGCTCGATCAATTCTCTGCCCTCATCAAGCTCCTCCCGGATATCGAACAAGCGGTCAAGAAGCAGGGCGAGTCGTTGCCCCGACCCGCGTACACTGGAGCTGTGGAGCAGGTCGATGCGGAGGACGACCAAGAGACCAGCAATGCCAGCCCCTCCAAGCAGAATATCGAGGCTACGAGCGATGAGGATAGCGACTCATAGCTCGAAAATCGACAAGACCGGATATCTCGGGCGTGCCATAACGAATTGCGTGCTACTTTCCATGATTTTCTTTACTGCATTAATACCCTCATATTGAATTCTTTCATACCGTCCCCACTGTTCTTTACCATCTCTTTAGTTTATGAATGTGATATTCTCACATGCTTGCTTCTTGGGTTGCCAAACGAGTGGCAAGGGAGCCACCTCGCCAGGCATGACGAGCATCTGTTTCGTGGACAAGCTGGTGCTGGTCTCCAACTCGGCCCCATCCTCCTCCACCAGGAGTGCGAATGATGATTCGCTCTCCGGCTTGCATTTGGACCGAGTTCTTCCCCCCTAGACTAATATGTCGCTCCTCGCAGCTTCCGTCGGCTTTCTGGACTCGCCGCACCCAAAGATTCTGGCCACACTGGGCATCCTCGCCGCCCTCCAGGCCATAGGGATGATAGACCCGACGCTCGGAGAGGATGGAGACTTGTACGGGGATGCGGAATTCAATGTCTCGAATGACACCATCTCCGCCACGGTGCTGACCAGCGCCTCCGGAATTGGCCCGGAGGCTGAACTCTCGAAGTAGAACGGGATATCGTCGCTCGAAAACCTCGGCGTCGGTGATTCGTGTATTGGTCATGTGTGTGTGTACTCCTGATGTACCCTCCCAATCTGGGCCTGCTCCACTGCCACCGGCGATGGTTTCATAGTAACCAAAGCCTTTGGTCTCGGTCTCGCCTTGTAGATTGCCTCCGAACCCGAAGGTCAGGTTATTGGTGTCTCCTTGTGAGGCAGCGCAAGCTTGGAAGCATTTTAGGATCACATCGGTGACTCGTTGGCTCTGGGAAATTTTGGAGATAGTTAGTTACACAGTCTCATTAGACAACAGCAGATATAGGAAAGAGTAATTCATGGCTTAACATACCGTCAGTACGTTTCCTCCTACGACCGCTGCAGACTCAGATGGCGACAAGAGACTCTTCGGCGGTATGCGGACTTTAATCGGCTTCAAGCAGCCTTGATTCAAAGGAATATCGGCTGAAATCAGACATCGTAGACAATAAATGATTGCCGAGTAGGTGACTGCTTCCGGGGCATTGACATTGCCTATCAGGGTTAGTAGAAACTCGGCTTAGCGGTCCCAATGTGGTGTCTGGTCACTTACCATATACCTCTGGACCAGTTCCATCAAAGTCAAATACCGCTTCTCCTTTGTCTGCGTCAATCGAAATTTTCAACTGGATCGGGGTGCCGTCGTCCATGTAGTCAACTGCGCTGAGATTTCGACCTGCAAATTTTTGGCTGACTTCTTTCAGAAGGTTGCGCACACTGAGCTCTGCATTATCTTGGATCTGATGCATATAAAAAAGTACCACTTCCTCGCCGTATTCCTCAATGAGGGCATTAATCAGGTTTATTCCTTTTTTATTGGCAGCAATCTGAGCCTTGAGATCATTCAGGTTGTCTGCGAGACAGCGAGTCCCACTGCAGTTGGGGTACTGGGCAGGCTCATTGTACAATAGCTCAGTGATCCGCTGCTCGTTAAACTTGCCTTCCGAGACCAGCTTCTCACTCTTGATGGCGGCCCCTTCTTGGTATAGCTCTTTCGAGTGCGGTGGCATCGACCCAGGCAGAATACCGCCGATATCAGCTGGAGAAGGATAAAGTTAGACTAAGACTAGTTGAAGGACTGTGGTTGCGAAAGAGGGTTCATTCTTACCATGGTGTGCTCTCGAGGCAACGTAGAAGATGATCTTGCCCTTGCTAAACGCAGGCTGGATGACGGTGATATCTGGGAGGTGTGTGCCACCGAACTCAGGGTGGTTCGAGACAATCACGTCGCCCGGTTGAAGCTTGCCATGCCAAAGCTGAGCTTGTATGCGGACACAGGTCGACATGCTGCCCAGATGTACCGGTAGATGCGGCGCATTTGCAACTAACCCGCCATCTGGATCGAACAATGCGCACGAGTAATCGAGCCGCTCTTTGACATTGGTACTCACGCTTGTTTTCTGCAGCGCGCGGCCCATCTGCTCCGCAATTGCCATGAAACGGTGCGAAAAGACACTTAGTAGAATCGGATCTACCGTGTCGGTTCTAATCTGGGGGGCATTTGCATCGGAGTCTCCGATATTGATAACGACGTGAGTCTGGGTTAGAAGTGCGGAGGCTCCAGGAGTGACCACGATGGTCTGTGTCTCATCGGCAAGAATCGCTGGCCCTTTCACACGATCGTTGATCTGCAAGTCGTCGAGTTTGTAGATGGGTGTTTCGCGCCGACCACCTTCGAAGTATACCTGGGAGGTTCGATATTCTTGACCAACCACATCCTTAGGCTTTGACTCCTGGAGCTGTTGATCAACTGTTTTCTCAGAAGCCTCGAAGCCCTTGCCAATACCTCTCACACGCACATCATCCACGATGATGTCACGGTCAGGTAGGGTGAAACCAAATTCTTGCTCGTGCTGTTGAATGAATGCTTTGCCAAAGGCCCACTCATCGCCACCAAAGGCCTCGTCTGCATCTTCTTTGCTGGGCTTCAGAATCATTAGGGCTGATTCCGTGCCCCGATATCGCATGTTCAAGTATTCTTCGAAAACAATGGATTCATTGTTGAAACCTTGGTCTTGCAACCTCCTTGTCGATCTCTTTCTCAGCTCTTCTAGTCTCTGTGCAAGCTCCTGGCGTAAACTTGGCTCATCACTCCAGGTTTTGGATTCTGGCTCTTGGGTTTCATCGACCACGTCGGCTAGTGCCATTCCGTATGCAGAAAGCACGGATGAATACCGATGAATCAGGATTTGTCGAATGCCCAGACTTTCAGCAATGGCTACTGCATGCTGTCCACCCGCACCTCCAAACGTCGCCAGCCTATGCTTGGAAGTATCATGCCCCTTGGCTTCGGTCAGGGACCGAATAGGCCGAGTCATCGTCTCATTGGCAACCTTGATAAACCCGAATGCCACCTCATCGGGCGTCATTTCTTTGCTCTGATCGCCTTGTGATAAATCTTGATTGATTTCTTGTGTCAATTGCTCGAACATACGCCGGCTGGTCTCTTCATCTAGGCCTTGGTTCTCATCTGGACCAAAAATCTTGGGAAAGAAGTCAGGAACCAGTCTACCAAGGAAAAGGTTAGCATCGGTGACGGTCAACGGGCCATCCTTGCGATAACACGCAGGTCCCGGGTGAGCTCCTGCTGACTCGGGGCCAACAACAAAGAGCCCGTTGCGGAAGAATAATCTGGAGCCACCACCGGCGGCCACTGTATTGATGTCCAACTGAGGGGACTGGATGGTGACTCCAGCGGTGGTAGTTTCAAAGACATGTTCGTAGCGGCCTGACCCATATCGGCTCACATCGGTGCTCGTTCCACCCATATCAAAGCCTATCACGGGGATTTTAGATACAGGGTCGTATGAGGTCAATGCATATCCGACCACTCCACCAGCTGGTCCAGACAGGATGGCCCGGAGACCCGAGAATTGGTCAACGTCGACTAAGCCTCCATCCGATTGCATGAACTCACAACGTGCGCCTCGAGAGCCTTTCTCGTTTTTAACACTCTCGCTTCCAAGACCACTATTAAAACCAGCTTGGAATCCCGAAATGTACCTTTTGATTGTCGGGGTCAGATACGCGTCCGCGCAGGCTGAAGTGGCCCTTGGGACGAGTTTGATCATCGGCATGAGCTGGTGGCTCAGGCTCACATGATGGAAGCCAATCTCTGTAGCCAGTCGGCCGACTAATGCCTCGTGGTCGGGGAACGTGTATCCGTGCATAAGACATACTGCTATACTTCGAATGCCGCGATCATACACTTGCTGCAGCTGTGATCTCACCGTCGCTTCGACGGGGCGTTTGAGGATGCGAACTGCCTCAGACGAAAGTCCCCGGACAACCTGCGCATTAGACTGAGATTGATCTCGCGGAACTGTGGTTGTCACATTGCGTTGCGGATCCTCTGCATAATCCTCCAAGGTAACCCGCTCATCTACCTCCACCACTTCTTCATACAGCACGTCGGGTCGCTTGATGGCAAGGTCAAATATGCGAGGGCGAGATTGATTTCCAATCTGCAGACAGTCACGGAAGCCCTTGCTGACCACGAGAGCAATCTTTTCTCCTTTACGCTCGAGCAAGGCGTTGGTCGCAACGGTTGTCCCCATCCGGATGCTGTGGATCAACGAAGTATCGATGGCTTCTCCCCGTGGGATTTCACGGCCGGTGACTCTAGACAGAATACGGCGTATTCCTTCCAAAGGGGCATCGTCATAGTTTTTGGGATCCTCCGAAAGCAATTTGATCACAATGTCATCTTCCAAGCGTCCTGTACCGGGATTGCCCACGCAGTCCGTGAATGTACCGCCTCTCTAGCCTTTAGTTAGTCTTCATGCTCGGTGAACTTGAGCGAAGAAAGATACATACATCAATAGCAATACTGATTCCTTTTCGCCTGGGCTGATCCATGGTGGTAGATTCAAATGCAAAGTCTGCTTTTAGTAGTGGAGGAGTCTAATGGAGCCCAAGTCGAGATACTCCATGTGTACAGCGCTGAAACTCTTTCCCCGCACGATGCCTTCCCTACGTCATTCGTCATTCGATGGGAAGTTCATCTCCACTGCTACTACACATACAGACAGAACCGAATGTCGAAGGATTAATGATATCGTAGTCATATAGTATGGAAAGGAGAAGAGCGTGTGTATCGAATAAAATTGATTTGGAATAGGAAGAGAGCTGCAAGGGATTCCCACCCATTCTATTGCTACTATCGCAAGTGGACACTTTCTGTACTACTCTGGACGACCTACCTCACTCTCGAGCTCTTCCAGGAAATTCCGCGCATATCAAATTTGAGGAATTCGTGTGATGGTCTAGATCGACCTGGTAGAGCCGCATATCACGGCCCTCAAACTTATCCTTTTTTATGCCTACAAGAACCCACGTGCATACGCTACGACAGGAGAGGGCGGTCGAGGTAAGGTCAGGGCCTTCCGGGGATATCGGCCGATCGTACAGGGCGGGGATGGTAGGTAGAAGGAGAATCGTTTTGGAATTAAATCTGCGAATAAGACGGGCGGCGGGCGGTTTCATCGTGGAGAAATGCAGGGACGGGAGAGAGCGAGAGAGACGTGGGCGAGAACTTTAACACGATCGCTCGATGTTCGTTTCGGCGGAGTCCGAGCTGCTGACCAGGATAAATACCGAGACCCACGGAAAGAAAAGTCAAACCAAGGGAGTAAACCCATTCGTGTAACCCCCGACAGTGATAAAGAACAAAGAAAAACCGCGCAGGATCCGAGCTCGCCAGTGGGTGGGCCTAGGAAAGGGGATGGGAGAGTAAGACAGAAAAGGAAAGAAAACAAAGACCAGCGAAGAAAACAGACAGTTGACCAGGTTCTCATGGAAGACATGCCACAGAATGTGACCAGGTCAATACCGAGTCATGCTCGGAAGCGCCGAGTTGAGCCTTGGGGGACGTAGCACCCGTGGTCATTACCAGGCTAGGTTCACGCTGCGAGCAGATCGATGCTGATTCACGATCCTCGAGTGTGGCTCGCAGGAGTGGTTGTACCGAGTTGATCTACTCAGCAGTATCGAGATCATCATGAGCAGAAGGAACGGGATCCAGAGGCACTTCTCAAATTTTTATAAGCGGACAACTCAACAACTAGGATGGGAGGGCCAAAACATACCTTTCCTGTCTTCACCGTTGGTAACGGTCTCACGCTCCTCTTCACGGCGCTCGCGATCATCCTCGCGTCTCTCACGATCATCCTTGGCATCGCGCTCCCGGTCTTCGGGGCTGCGGGATCGGTCGCGAGAACGCTCACGATCGCGTTCACGGCGATCATCGCGGTCGCGGCGATCATGGTCGCGGTCACGGTCACGGCGCTCGTGGTCACGGTCTGTACGATCGTGATCCCGTTCATAGCGGTCATCCCGTCTCGGAGAGTAGTCACCGCGGCTGCGGCGTGGGGAGGGGGAGCGGCCACGGCGAGGAGGAGTGCGGTCACGACGGCGGTCACGACCCGAGTCGAATCGCCAGGAGGCGGAAGGGGGAGTACGAGCCCACTGAATGCTAGGTTAAAATCCCGACCGAAATGGGAGGGAGGGTAAAAAGATTTACCTCAATCTTCAGGAGGTCATCACGCCCCATGCGCTTGTTGTGCATCTCATGGTAAGCATCATCAGCGTCACGGCGGCTCTCGTACTCGACAAAGGCAAACCTGGTGAACGAGTCAGGGATGTGCGGCGAGAGCAAGCTATCTATCGTCTGGCATTCTGGGGAACTTACAACCGACTGGAAGGAGTGCGTGGTGCAGGAATGTCGCAGCGAACGAGGCGACCGTAGCTGCCTTGGGGGTTAGTAAGTTGATTCTGACACATCGAGATGAAGAGGTTATAATGACAAAATGACCGCTCGACCAATGATCAGGACCATAACCAGCATCCGGGGAAGAGAAGAAGGGGGCTTTCGGAGGCGGACATGGTAGGGAGAGCTTCATGGTCACCTAGTGGGACCCAGCCCAGGAATCGACCGGTGGTCATCGTGCCGTCGACTCGTGGGGGATAGGAGGAGGAGGAGGAGGAGGAGGAGGGAGGTCGAAAGTCCGAGAGCTTAGAAGCTTGAAGGTATAGGCGTCACGTACCGTTCGAATTCGTAGGCAAGATCACGAGCTCGAGTGCCATGGCCGAAGCCAGTGACATAGAGGGTTGTTCCCGACCGAGACGACATGGCTGAAGGAAGTATTCGGCAATGACAGACGGGAGTGGATGAAAGGTAGTAAAGGAGAGGGGTTGAAGGAAGGGGAAGAGATGAAGGCATCCGGTCGCAGCAGTTGATCCGGTTGAGGAATTGGAGATTTGAAAGGCGGTGAAATTATACGGGGACCTACTTAGGCCACTTGCGCCGACCATGGAAGTGACAGGGGAAACTTGCCTGGTTCTCAGTGTTTCTGTGTACAACAATACTGCATTAGAAGTGCATGTAGGTAAAGTACCGATACCTAGTAAAGCACATAACCTTATGAGAAAGAAGTAGCTAGTAGAATAAGCATAGATAATGTGAGAAGGGGAAACTCTACTTTGTCTACTGTGTTAGTCTGATCTTGGCCGCTAATACTACTCTGAACGGTTTATAGATCATACATACAGAGTACACGATGTTCAAAAATATATTCGGGTTAATATGGCCTTTTATAGTTAAATATGGTACTGATTTGTAGTAGGAGGCTCTTTCAGCTTTCTACAGGTCTTTGCTTTACATACATGAGTGTACTTAAACAGTAGTAATACACATCTCTAGTATGTGGCTTGGTTCCCTATAATAGCACAGTATGTAATCATAAAACGTACTGTACCCCATAGTTACCGTACTAGCTGGCCTCGGGAGGTACCGTGAGCTTGTCGGCAATCGGGATGATGTTTTCCTTTGGCTCCTCCTCCTCCCCCATTGACATCGCCTCCACTCCACCCACCCAGTTCACCTCATTGCTGCCGCCGACTTGGTCTTCCCTCGCAGCGACCCAGGAAGCAATCTATTTTTCTCCGACTCTGACTGTTTACCCCAATCTCCACTCCTTCCTTCCTCTCCACACGACTTTCGATTCAGCAACCCCATCATCCATATCTGCCCTCCTCCTCCTCCTCCTCCTCCTCCTCCTCCTCCTCCTCCTCCTCCTCCTCCTCCTCCTCCTCCTCCTCCTCACTTCTGAGGGATCAGCACCAATCGCACCGCCGGGGCTGGACTTTAAATGATGGACCTTTAGAACAAAAGCGAGTGACGACATTGGACCCCCTTCCATGGCCAGCACGACATTTCTTGCCCCGAACTCCTTATCACTTCTCTCTTCCCATCTTGACCACTTGTCCCTCCGTCGCCATCTGTCGCATTTGGTCTAAGCATTAAGAACCAAAGCGCATGGGAGGACCCTTCACTTCGCCCTGTTAGCTTCCCCTCTTCCTCGCCTGGACAGACCGAAAAACATCAGACGTATGTGGCCAAGATGAGCCTCAATCGCCAGGACGCAACGCAGAAGAATGAGTCGGATGCCACAGCAAAGCCTACAATGCCAGGTTTGCCATTGCCTTCACCTACCGGTCCAGTCAAGGTGGGTTCATATGCCAAATGGCTCTCGAGTAGCCACTTCCCATCGTCCGCCTGCTCACTCATCTCTCACTAGGATTCGATCTCGGGACCGCCCTCCGTGCTACGTCGGACACGAAACAGGCTAGCTGACCCGGTAGTGGCTGCATTCATGGCCGGAGGTGTTGCCGGTGCTGTTTCGAGAACGATTGTATCTCCTTTGGAGCGGTTGAAAATCCTACTCCAGATCCAAAGTGTTGGCCGGGAGGAATACAAGTTATCGATATGGCAAGCCCTGAAGAAGATGAAACGAGAGGAAGGCTGGCGAGGCTTCATGCGAGGTAACGGAACCAATTGTATCCGCATCATCCCCTACTCGGCGGTGCAATTTGGAAGTTACAATTTCTACAAGCAAGTGAGTTCAACTACTCAGCCCCTCGGACACAGTCACCGTGGCGCTCGTCTATGTGATGACCCCTTGAGAAACTCGAGGAGATTGAGGGATTGCGGGGCTAACATGGTCGACCCTTAGTTTGCGGAGACTCCTGAGGGTGAGATGACCCCAACGCGTCGCCTTATCTGTGGAGGCATCGCAGGCATCACCTCAGTCACGGTCACGTACCCTCTGGATATCGTTCGAACCCGACTGTCCATCCAGTCAGCGTCCTTTGCGGGTCTGGGATCCCGAGATCCATCCCAAAAACTCCCTGGCATGTTCACAACCATGGTGACGATATACAAAAACGAGGGCGGCATGATTGCCCTCTACCGTGGAATCGTTCCTACGGTCGCCGGAGTTGCCCCCTACGTAAGTTCGCGCTATCCGAGCTGATCCCTCACGTTTGGTCACTGATGCATCTTTAGGTCGGGCTTAACTTCATGACCTATGAATCGGTCCGCAAATACCTTACTCCAGAAGGAGACAAGAACCCCAACCCCTGGCGAAAGCTACTCGCCGGCGCCATTTCTGGGGCCGTGGCGCAAACCTGCACATATCCCTTGTAAGGCTTTCGTCTCCTGTCGAAGTTTCCGAATTCGTGTGGATTGGTTGGACTCTAACCGAAACTCTAGTGACGTGCTACGGCGGCGCTTCCAAATCAACACCATGTCCGGCATGGGGTATCAATACAAATCAATATGGGATGCAGTGCGGGTCATTGTTGCCGAAGAAGGAGCCCGCGGACTGTTCAAGGGTATCGGACCCAACCTGCTCAAGGTTGCACCCAGCATGGCCAGTAGCTGGCTCAGTTTCGAGTTGACGAGAGACTTCCTCGTCGGCATGGACGATAGAGATTAGTGCCATATACCTAGACCGTTCTTTTCTCGAATGTTATTAAACTTGACATATCTAGCTGTGCCTTTTTGGTTGGACAAAACGGCTAAAATTGGGGTGATTCGGGGTTTTCCTCGGATGTGGCTTGTGCTGGCGAGAATAGCGAATGAGAGAGTGATTTCGTGAGGAATCAGTGCATATCAGAGTGTTAGATAGCATGCTTCTCTTTCTCTCTTAGGTTGCTTTTCGATCGAAGCGAGTTTTGAGTTTTCATCAGCTGGATGGTGTTGGCAGAGCACGCCATGCTCATTGCTACTCATCGCTAGTACTGATGAGTGGCCAGGCTGACAAGTGGACTGACAAAGTATGTCGTGGTGTAAAATGTCGCAGCCCCATTAGGCAATGCTGAAATGAGTTAAGTAGTCCTACACTGTGTACATACACACTACTCCGTACTTTGGCTCTAGAACCATAATCGGAGCACTAATCTAATTCAGGTGGGCTCCACCTTATCTGGATGGATTACTACAAATCATAGATCGGCAATTGTCCAACTGTCTATCAAGTGGTGCCCTTCATTGGAATCCAAGCCTTCTTCTATTGGAATTAAATCATCCTGAATAGCCAGGTAGGGTATTTACAGTGTTGGGAGTTAGAGATGTACTTGAGTTCCTATCGACCCAAGAGTCTTGTGCCAATATGCCCGGAAAGGCAGTGGATTGGCTGGAAAGCCGCGCTGGATTACATAAGTGCTAGCCCATCCACTAACGGGTCCCACATCAGGTGACTCGTTTTATCGCCCGATCCGGACTAGCGTAGGGCTCAACCCACACACACCCGCGCAGCCGAAAGTTGAAGACCAAAAACCTCCTGCACTTTCCATACGGGTGCGACAGCAAGCTAACTCCCAGGTGTTCAATTCATATCAGCAGCCATGGGTATGTTCAACAACTCCAGCATCACCCTCTTGATCATTCCATTCTTTGGAGAGATATCTGCCTTCTCTCCCCCCCCCCCTCTCCATGTTCATCTGAGACTAACCGATGTCCGAAATCTCCAGGTATCGACCTCGACCGTCACCATGTGCGCAGCAGCCACCGCAAGGCGCCCAAGAGCGAGAACGTGTACTTGCAGGTTCTGGTGAAGCTGTACCGCTTCCTGGCTCGTATGACTCCCCTTCCTTTCCCATTCAGAATCCGATTCTCGTGCGTCGCAGCAGACAAGAGGCGAAATAACGAAATTTTTTTCTCGAATATGAGCCGGGACCGAAAACTGATCTGGGATCTCTTCTGACAGGCCGCACGGAGTCCAACTTCAACAAGGCCGTTCTCCGCCGCCTCTTCATGTCGCGCATCAACCGCCCCCCGGTTTCGCTCTCCCGCATCGCCTCGAACATCAACGAGTCGCAGAAGGGCAAGACCGTTGTTGTGATCGGCACCATCACCGATGACAACCGCCTCCTGAACATCCCCAAGCTGTCCGTCGCTGCTCTGCGCTTCACCGCCACTGCCCGTGCCCGTATCGAGAAGGCCGGCGGTGAGACTCTCACCCTGGACCAGCTTGCCCTGCGTGCCCCTACCGGTGCCAACACCCTGCTCCTCCGTGGCCCCAAGAACGCCCGTGAGGCCGTGAAGCACTTCGGCTTCGGTCCCCACTCTCACAAGGTCCGCTTTTCTCCTTGTCCCCCCCCTAGCGCTCCTTTGGACGCTTCTCTCTTACCTCCAGCTACTAACCATAATTGTGAAATGAACAGAAGCCCTACGTTGCCAGCAAGGGCCGCAAGTTCGAGCGTGCCCGTGGTCGCAGACGCTCCAAGGGTTTCAAGGTCTAAACAGACTTTGTGTGGATTGTGGGACGGACGTGAACCCATCGGTGCAAGGACGCATATTCCTGGTCGCACTGAATACTCGGGTGTTTATCTCGCCGAGTCTGACTGGAGACCTCTATTCGATGTACCTAAAGTGGCGAAATGTCTTTGGTTGGAAAGAGGGATCAGAGTTTATGGGTGGAAGAGGGCAAAAGAAAAATGCATCCGGCTTAGTCCTCAACCTTTCTTACGATTGCGAAATGTTTCAACAAAAAAATACGTTCGAACTTTTTTTTCTTCTTCTCGAAGTTCCGTAAGGGAATGTTTCAAGTATATTTTATTATGTACACAGACAGCCCTTATTCACTGATGGGCAGATTTGTATGCAGGTACTTCCGACCTCCGACCCCATCGTGATAATCCCCCGCACCATGACCGTTGCCTCGAATCAGGTATTTATAGATGGTCAGACCCTCCAGGCCAACGGGGCCTCGAGAGTGGATTTTGTTAGTGCTGATGCCGACCTCAGTTCCAAAGCCAAATCTCATTCCATCCGCAAACCTGGACGATGCGTTCCAAAAGACTCCAGCGCTGTCAATGCTGTTCATGAACAAGGTAGCCAGCTCGCGTGACTCGGTCAAGATGATATCAGTGTGTTTGGACGAGTGCGTGTTGATGTGCTCCACAGCAGCCTCTACTGCTGATGCTGGAGAACCGGTTACAGAGATGGTCTTCACGGCCAGCACCAAATCGAGGAATTCAGTGTCGTAGTCGGCCTCGGTAGCCGATTGAACTTGGGCAGATTGATCGGCTGTTAGCGTCTTTGAAAGGACAGCCTGGGAGGCTGGATCACAGCGAAGAAAAACACCCTTGGCCAGGAGGGTCTTTGCCACGGCGGGGAAAACAGTCTCGAGGACCTCCTCGTTGACAAGAAGAGTCTCGAGCGCATTGCAAGCAGCCGGGTAGTCCGTTTTGGAGTCCACGATGACTTTCACAGCCGTGTCGACCTTCGCATCCGAGTGTATGTAGGCTGAGCAGAGGCCATCAGCGTGACCTAGGACTGGGATCTTGGTATTTTCCTTCACATATCGAACCAACTCGTTGGATCCTCGAGGAATGACAAGGTCAATGAATGAATCCTGGGCGAGGAGAGAGGAAACTGCATCACGCGTCTTGACGAGTTGAACCGATGCCACAGGCACTTGAGAGCCCGCAATGGCTTCCGAGACGACATTGGCGATGGCCACGAAGGATTCCATGGATTCCTTCCCACCTACCAACGTATAAGCATTAGTTTTGGAGGCAAGATATTTCAAGATAAAATCGGGAATTCACCCACCTTTCAAGATAGCGGCGTTGCCCGACTTGATGGCCAGGGCGGCAATATTTGCGATTACCTCCGGGCGAGCTTCGAAGATGATCAAGAGGACACCAATAGGGCAGCTCACCCGCTCCAGGGTCAGACCCTCGTCCAACAAAGTCCGTAGAGTCACTTTGCCAACTGTGATTTCCATCTTGGAGTTAGCCTATCTTTTTATCACTTCACTCCAATCTGTACAATGGGGAAGAATCAATGGGCAGGTCACACCAGGATCCTCCAAGTCCCGAACGTTCAGAATTCCTTGTAGCATGTCATCATATTTGCCGGGACGTGCAAGGTCAAGTCGCTTCAGCACACTGTGATTGAGGCTGCCGCTGTTGGCAGCCTTCGTAGCCGCTTCCACGTCTCGGGCATTGGCCGCTAGGATAATATCTCTGTTCCTATCCAGAGCTTGGTGAAGCGCAGTCAACGCATCGTTTCGGGCACTGTTGGATAGTGTGGCTAAGTGACGAGAGGCAAGCGATGCGCTGCGAGCGACATCTACAGCAGCTGAATCCGTTAACGACATTGCTTCCTTTCGATCTCCGACCAGAGAAGGATTTGGGTTTCGATGGTTTGGGCTAGAGTCGGTCCTTTCCTAGGAGTAGAGACGCCAATTGAGGTATCTGGGGAGGGGTGACGAGTAAAGAGAAAGAAATCACAGTATGGTGGGGCTGGGACAAGGTTAATGGGCGAAGGTGAGTCAAGGTAGGCGTAGTAATAAATTATAGTGGGGGAGAGACCTCCGCTATCGGCTTATCGGCTTATCGGCTTATCGACTTATCGACTTCCCCGACCGCTTTGCTTCTCCGAAGCTCCTCCAGATCTCCAACTCTCCAACTTTCCAACTCTCTACACCAAACTATCTCACTGCTCATTGTTGCCTGTCGCTCAACCAGCAACGACTACTGCTACGACAATCTCCCTGCGTCCCTGAGCCATCTTTCGGCGAGATCCTGGGCCTATACGGCCGATCGAACCTTCAAGACGCCTTAGTTCCACAGCTATTCGCATCTCTCCTTCCAACTTCGTTTCCATTTCCGTCATCCCTCAAGCCTCTCCCACGCACTCAACCGTCATTCAACCTCAGCCGCTTTACTCGTCTTTGCACCTCCAGCCAATCCTATAACCGAGACTTTCGACTTTTCCAAGATGGAGGTCATCGAAGGGCTGATGACCCAGTCCGGCCAGCTGCGTCAAGCCGCGTATCTCTCCGACCAAAGCTACGACCGCCAGATCCGTGAGAATGTGGCATCTCTCAGACATGTCATGTCCGCCAAGTCTCTTGGTGCTTTTGCTAGCAACGACTCTCTCCTTGACGTGAGCAGTGATCTCTCCCCTCAAAAAAAGGATCTTGGTGAAAAGAAAGATTCTAATCAGTCTTCTCTTTGACAGTATTTCGACCCAGTTGAAGACTCTCTCGTCTACTTGTTTCTTCTTCGCGTCCAAATACAAGCCTTCCAAGAGGAATCTCGTGAAAAGGTGCCAGCAGCCTTGCTTCCTCCCGGGAATCTCTGGTCGAGGGTCGTATCCTACCTGAGGACTTTCGATCCAGTCCCAGTGAGATACGCGGGCCAAGAGTGGCGCCAGCTGATTGAACTTGTTGCACAGGCTGCACAGATGGTTTCCAAGGCATGATAATTTCCTTTCTCAACCCTGTTCCATCGTCGTCGAGAGTCTAACCTTTTCAGCCTATCCTAGCCGTGCGGTTGGTCAGAGATGCCATGTTGCGGCTAGATCCCTCATGTGCTGTCTTCACTTCGACGCACCTACTTTTTGTCCGTCTCTGCTTACGTGCAAGGGCGTATACCTACGCGTTGCCCGTACTGGACAAAAACGTCTGCCACTTCCCTACCTCGACTTCCCACCCTGCGTTTAAATCCTCTGTGTTGCCGTGTGCGGCGCATGACTCAAGCTTGTCCTTTGTCACAGAGACGTCTGGGATTTCGTCCAAGTTGACATACAAGGACTATCTACAATATTTTCTTTGCGGTGGAATGGTCTATATGGCACTGAAGCAGTGGTGTAAGGCAGCGCATTTTCTCGGGATTGTTATCTCGATGCCAACGGTGGGCCCCATCAGCATGATCATGGTGGAGGCTTACAAGAAGTGGATCTTGGTGAGCTTGCTAGAGAAGGGCAAGGTGAGTCACTAATCTCTCTGGCTAGGCCCACCCTGACAAGTGTTTCTTGATGCTAAGATAATCCGGTGCTAGTTATCTTCGCCTTCAAATCTGGTTCCACCACATGTGGTCAAAATTTATCACTCGCTGGCCAAGCCCTATGTCAGTCTGGCCCACAGCTTTCAAAGAGGCGACTTGAAACATCTGGAGGCGGAGGTTGACGCAGCTCGGGACATTTGGTGCACTGTGAGTCGACCACAGTTCTAGAGACCGCTCTACTCGGCCTTGACTAAAGTGTATTCTTCTTAGGATAACAACATGGGCCTTGTCTCTCAAGTCCTTGGTGCCCATTCCAAGCATATTGTCCTGGGTATTAAGCAGACATTTGCTGCCTTGACAGTCAAGGAGCTTGCGGATCAGGCATCACCCATGCGGATGAGTGATGAAGCCACAGAGTCAGTCATAGCTTCACTTATCATGATAGGTGCTGTGAAGGCCACTCTAGTGCAACATTCAAGCCAGAGCAGTTCAACCATGCTGCGATTTTCGGAGGCCCGCTCTGTGACCCAGCTCTCGGATGAGAGTAAGACACAAACTTGTCTTGCATGGGAAAGACAGTCTCTCGGGACTCTGATGGGTCATCTTGACGAAATCAGCCATCATATGGAGCTCAGCGACGAATTTGTTGATGGTATGCAGAAAAGCCAGGTCTGGTCAGATACGGGTGATGTTAATCCTGGCATAGGCGAGGACGCTGCCCTTGAGATAGATGAGGATCTTATGGGTGAGGTATCTTAGGAGTATGGAGCTTAAGAGATCCAGAGCTATTATTCCCTCCTGCTCTTTTTCATACCAGCCAAGATATTAAATTACTATTTAGTACAGAGTATTATTAAGAGCCTACCCTTTTTAAGAGACCTTTCCTAGTAAAGAAGTATAATAGGTTATAGATTATAGATTTTAATAGACTTCTTAAGGTAGGTATATTAAAGTGTGTAGGTTATGCTTACTAAGTTTATACTAACTAAACCTTAACCTTATCTATAGTATTAACTACTCCTCCTATCCCTTCTATATTAGGGGTATTCTAAAGTCTAATCTAATAAATACCTCTATTAAATACCTATTTATATAGGCTACCTACTACTATGATAGGTAATTCCGGTATAGATAAGGAGGATTTAATTAGTAAGGCGTTAAAAACCTATATAAGTAGGGAAAATCAAAATCTTTTTGCTTTAGTGTGTGAACACTATATATCTTATTAGTATATTTAATATAGGTATTAAGGGCTACTATTAAAAGTTAGTAACTAGGATTACCTATCACTACTTACTTAGGCTTAGGAGAGTATAATAATAGCCTAAACTCTAAGAATATTAACCTAAATACTAAAGAGACTAGGGATCTTGTTACGCGTAGCCGACTGGTCACTGTGAGTTAGAACGTCCACGGGTTATACTTACCTAATTCTAACTGCGAATTCCAAGAGTATCTCTCAATCGTACCGTTGCTTCGCAAAGCCTTACTGCGGGTTGGATCCTGTTAAATATCTTGCAGAACGTGCTAGAAGTGCGCGCCAAGTAAGTCAATCACTAAGTGTTACTACTAGGTGAATCCCCTACTTGTAGGTTGGATTGTCTTGAAGGTGAACTATAAAGTACAAAGTACTACTAGTAGTAACTAAGTAATAATGTGAGATTGATCGCGAAGAACTAAATACATAATAATAAAAGAGTGTCCTTATATATCTAGTCCTTCCTGTTAGTATAGGTAGTAGATAGTATAGTGGTAGAAATCCTTAGTATAATCTACCCGTATACCTGTCTACCCTTCTACTACTCGTGATCACGTGCAAAGGGTAGCCTTTTCCTATAGCGTGCTAACTATCTCACTTACTAATAGAGTATTAGTTATAATAGTTAGCTATAGGCCATTTCTAGCTCCCTCTAAGTGTCTACCTTAGGGCCCCTTAGGCACGCCTAAGTATACCAAAACGTACGTGATAACGCTAATCCTTAGCGTCCATAGAATAATTAGTTCACGGTTACCCCTTAAATAGCTATAGCCCCTACGCCTCTTTAAGGTCCGTAATATTATCCTCTCCTTCCCTATCCTTTATCCTTAAAGGATTTAAACGTTAGTTTCTCCTTAGGTATATGCTATTTTTCTGTTTCTGTATTTTTCTATTATACTCCCCTATTATACCTAAACGTAAGGCTAACTCTATTCTTAAAGGTACCCTAAAGCTTCCTGCTAGTCGTGACTAGGTCGCTAGTTGTATTTATTAAGCTAAATATATTACCTCTAATAGTTTCGTTACTTCGGTCCCTTATAATTACTATCGAGATTCTAGAGAGGAGTATATAATAGATCAAAGTCGTTATTATTTAAAATATACGTTATATACTCGTGCTAGTTACGTATATAAGCGTGATTTCTATACTAGTTATAAATAGGATTTATTATATTACGCGGAAGATAAGCTATTTTCTAATATCAAAAAGAATAAGGATAAACTCAATTTATTAGAACCTAAGTTAAATAATTTATAGTCTCGTCTTATAGAGCTATATTAATAATTAGTAAATAAATAAAAATAATATTAGGAGGCTATATTAAGGTAGTATTAGCTACGTAAGTAAATAGCTTTCCTTAAGCAAAAAGGTTTTAAAATATTAGATTATAATATAAAGCTATTATAGATTCTAGATAAGAAGATAGTATCCTTAGGGTAGGCTACTCCTTCCGCTCTTAAAGTTTAATAGTTAGCGTCTACTACTAAGAATCTAAGCTTTAATTAGATATTTTAGGAGATTATTTAGCTATCTTAGTCCTTTTAGGACGGCCTAGACGTTTCTAGGTTAGATAGTTCACCTATATCTATTAATAGAATTATCGAACTAGTTAGGGATAGCCTATTAGGTTCTTAATAGGTTCTTATATATTCTCTAAGGTATCGTATCTCTTCTACTTTACTAAGTAGTAAGGCTTTCTACTAATTTTATTAGTATCTAGGATTTATTCGATCTTATATTCGTTTTCTATTTCTTCTTCGATTTCTATATTAGTAGCGATTTTAGTGTTATTAGGTGCTTTTTCTAATAATAAGATATAAAATATTATATAGATATATTATATACTATTAGGTAGTTTTAGACGATAATTAAGTAGTCCTATTTTTTCTTTAATTTTAAATAGTCCTAATTTAAGGTGGTCAAGTTTTACGCTAGATCGTCTAGTACGAATATTACGTCGCAAAAGATAAACTTTCTCCCTCTTTTAAAAGTCTAGCGCCTCCTAGCGCGATTAGTTATAGTAGAATTTTATATATATATTTAAAAACTTAATATCTCGTGATAGTTATAGGTGTAGTTACTTTAAACTAGTTACTAGTAGTTAGGATAACTCTATAACTAGTTATTTCCTAATTATTTCTCCGATAATTATAGGATTAAGCCTATAATTTACGAAGAATAATATCTCTTTTATTATTACGTATATTATATTATTATATATAAACTATACTATTAGTAATAGTCTAGTCTAGTCGTCCTACTAGAAGTTTATATAGTATCGAAGGTACTATTCTAAGGTCTAGTTAACCTATTTAGTTTATTTATTAGTTTATAGATAGTATACGGTAGAGAGTCTATACTTAATACTAAGTTAGTCTACTAGTAACTACTATATATTAGATATAAATAGCTTATCTTTATCCGAGGTAATCTTGCTTAGTGTTCTATAGTTAGCGAATATATATCTAAGTAATAGGTTAGCTATCCGTTATATATTAATAGTTTCTATTATTAGTATTATATATATATATTTAGTTAGTTAGTCGACGACTACTATAATTATATCGTTACCCTCTAAAATAGGTAGTTTCGTAATAAAATCTATAGTAATCTATTCCTATAGTTATTTTAGTACTTCCGCTAATTCTATCTCTCTATATAGTATATATTACGATAATTTGTTTTATTAGTATAAATCGTATTATTAAATATAATTCTTAACTTTTCTATATAATACTAGGATATAATAATTTCGTGTAATCTTTTTAATAGTTTTCTTAATACTAAGATATCCTTATATAGGTTCGTCGTAATATAATTAGATAATCTCGTTTTAGAGGTTCCTAGGAATATATACTAGGCTATAAATAAGGACTAGACTATCTTTTATTAGGGCTATATTATTACCTAGAACCTTTTAAAGTAACTTATTCGTTTTAGTGTTATTTTAGATTTTCTTAAGCTATTCGTTATTCTATAATTCGCTAGTTACTACGAGGATTTAGTAGTTATAAATAATATATCCTTTGCTATCTATAATTAGGATAGTAGATACTATCTTCTTAGTTCTAAGTTCGTAGTCCGGTCGTTAACTTAGCGCGTCTACTACTATATTCTCTATTCCTTTATAGTATATAATCTTAAAATCGTATTAGGCTAGTGTTTCCGCCTATTAAGCTTATTATTATATAAGCTTCTTAGTTATTATAAAATAAGTAAGATTATAATAATCTATCCTAATAATTATAGTATACTTAGCTCTCTCTAAGTATACTTTTTATATTTAAAATACTAACACTATAGCTAATAGTTCCTTATTATAGATATCGTAATTTAATTCTACTAGTATTATCTTATAAGACTAGAAAGTAATAGATCTAAGCTTACTATCTTATCCTAGTTATATAAGTTACGCTCTAAGCGTAAAGTCTAATACGTTAGTTTCTATAATAATTAGTGCGTTATAATTAAATATTATAATAATTACTTCTCCTACTTTCTTATTATATATCTCCTTAAGTATAGCGAATAATTTTTCTACTTTATTATCCTACTTAAATAGTACTCTCTTCTTAGTAAACTAGTATAGTCCTGCTATATATTTTAAGTATTATAGTACTAACTTATAGTAATAGTTAGCGAGTCTAAGAAAACTTTATACGTCCTTAATATATATAGGTACTAGCTATTTAAGGATACTCTTAACTTTATCTTATTCTATCCTAAGTCTATTAGGGTAGATAGTATATCTAAGAAAGCTAGTATATTATATATAGAATTTATACTTTTTTAGTTTAAGTATAACTTTAGCTTCCCTTAACTATTATAATACTAATTTATTATACTTAATATATTCTACTCCTATTTTAGAGAATACGAGGATATTGTTAAGGTATATAATAACGAACTTATTAAGGTATCCTTTTAATACTTTAAAGATAAACCGTTAAAATAATACTAGTACGTTAGTAAGTCTAAATAGTATAACGTTATATTCGAAGTATCTAAACTTAGTCTAGAATACCGTTTTCTATTTATCTCTATCCCTAATCCTAAGTTAGTTATATATATTAGTGATATCGTATTTACTAAAGTATCCTGCTTCTTAGATAATATCCTAAATTTCGTTAATTAATAGTAATAAGTGCCGGTCCTTAATAGTAATATCGTTAAGTTATTAGTAGTTAACGTATATTCTAAGTTCTCCTTCCTTCTTAGGTATAAATAGGATTAGGTATCCTACTAATAACTTTAAGTGTTAAATATATCCTTTCTTAAGGTTATCCTTAATATATTCTTTTAGTATTACTAACTCTTTTTACGATAGTATATAGATTAGTATAAACTTCGGTTTCTAGCTATCCTTAATCTTAATTTTATAGTTAAACGGACTATACTCTAGTAGCTTACTATCTAGTAGTAGTATAAATATATCCTAGAATTTAGTATATTCCTTAGGAATCTTATATTCTTCTTCTAGCACTCCTATAGCGCTAAGGGATATTTCTTTATCGCTAACGAGAACGTATTCCTCTAGTTCTTAATTAGTTATATTTAGTCGCTATTTAGTTATTACGATATCCCTAATATTAGTTATTTTCCTATATAGCCTACCTCCTAGCTAAAAACTCCTCTTAAGTTCGCCTTTATAAGGATTTCTATAAGTACCTATATCTCCTTTACTAGGTCTCTTTAGCGTTCCTCTTATAATCTTCTTAGTCTATATCTTACTCGTCTATTAGTAATTATATCTACTAAAGACTATATATCTTACTTACTAGTTAATATTAGGGTTATACTTCCTTAGCTATAGTACTCTAAGTACTATATTATATTCTCTAAGGTTTATAATATTAAAATTAATTACCTTAAAGTAGTCTCTAATAACTATTAGTAAGGGTCTACTCTCGTGCGTGATCCCTAGTCCTAGACTCTCTCTATTAAGTCTAATAATAGGAGTAGGTTATAGCTTTTCTACGTCTTAGATCTTATAGTAGTATTTATACTACAGGCTTATAAAGTTCCCTACTACTCCTAAGTCGATTATTACTCTAGATAATTTATATACGATATTAGTAGTAATCTTTATATATACTTCCTATATAGTAGCTACAAGATATTACTATTCTATATTTATCCTCTAGTTACTAAACTAGAGTCCTATATATTCTAGTTTCTAGTTAGGTCTCTTTTTCTAACGTAGTAGCTTTAGTTCTAGGCTTCTTTTAACTTTTCCTACTACGTGCGTTATATAGCTATCGTCGTAATAGGCTAATATAGTTCTTAGATCGTGCTTAGGATATCGTGTGTATCCTTAGTACGCGTACCTTAGGTTATTATATAGATATTTATTTTCTAGGTTATTATATATTAATACTTCAACGAGTAGGTCTTATAGTACTCTAACTTAGTCTAGGGTACTACTAAGTTATAGATACCTATATATCCTATTAAGATATTTATTAACTTAGAGTAATTAGTTAGCTTTAGCTTTATTATTTCGTTATAGTACGTCCTATAGCTCGCTCCTTACGTTATTAAGAGTATTTATAGTCTACTTATATAGTTATTAAATTCGTTCTAGGTCTTCGTCTAGACTAAACGTCTACTAGAATATCGCGAATTACTTGTCTTCGATCGCGTATTATAGGGGTTTCTCTTAAGGCTATTTAGTAGTATCCGTCCCTAGGAGCTAGAGTAGAGTTTCTAGGATTTCTAGGGTTCCTAGCGTCTTAATTAGTATCTTTAGGATCCCTATTCCCTAGTCCTAGGAATCGTTAGATAGTTCCTAGGAGTTAGTAGTATTCTAGGGACTATACTAGGTCTATCCTTAACTCTTGATACCTTCCTAATCTATCTTAGGGAAGTCTTCTATCACGTGCTCTACGCTAATTAGGCCGCGGTTTTTGATTATTTCCTCTAGTACCTAGTTAACCTATTATACGTGCTATAGGTCGCTATTAAGGGCTTCTTAGATTTCCTCCTTACCTAGGATCGTCTATCTAGTAAGTCCTTCCTTAAGTGTCTTAGTACGGTTACTAGTGCTATTTAACTATCCTACTACCTATATAGTGACTTAGTCCTTTAGGTGCTTATACTTATCTAGAGTTACTCTAGTAATAGCTTCTTGTAAGTATTTAGTATCGTCTATAAAGGTACCTTCGCTATTTCCCTTCTATCCTAGTCTCGTCGAGCTATTGATTACTAACTATCCTTTATTATTAGTAGCTCGGAGTTACTAGGGTTAGACCTCGTCCTAGATCGCCCGTAACTATTATAGCCTTACGTTATTACGTTTATTATTACGCTTACGCGCCTATAGCTTTATATTATTACGCCTATTATTATACTTACGCGCCTAATATCCTACTTTTCTATATTTAAAGTATAAGTTATTATCCTTTTGTCGTTTCTCTTCTTTAGCTAGGAGTCTCGCTATATCGAGCTCTATTAGTCGTGGACTATAGGGATCGCTATCCCTGCTAGGTCTATTTAGTTATTTTTTATAATAGTAGTGTGATAGTCTACTACTACCTTAGCGCTATCCTTTAATTTCTCTTTTCTAAATTTATTAGTTATAGTAACGGTTATTAATATATATAGCGAAATCGATTAGTTTCTCTAATGTCTCTAGTCTATTAATTCGTGCTAACTTGTCCTTAATATACGACTTAAGTCCGTCGTCGTAATACAGAATTAGTACGTAATCCTCCTATTAGAGTACTACTACTAGCTATATAAATTCTATAGTGTAGTTAGATACTAAGCTAGTCTATTGAAGGCGCTTTAGTTTTCGTTTAGCCGTTTTCTTAGTATTAATATCCCTAAAGGTACGTTCTAGATACTATCTAAATATAGTGTAACTTCCGAAGATAGCTTATATAGTTATAGACTATTCGTTACTAGTCTTCTTATAGTATTCCTAAATATAGGGTTTAAGCTAATCCTATATCTACTCTCGTAGGTAGGCTAACACGAAGATAACCTTACTTCCTTTATTAATAAGACGTCTCTTATTAACGTTAATATAGATATCTATCTACATTAGGAATCCTTGTAGTTTATGTTAGGTACTATTAAAGGTCTTAGCCTTTAGGAGTTTTAGTGCTCTAATAGTAATTACTAATACTAAGGCTACTACTTAAGCGTGAAGCTACTTAAGGTAGTCTGTTACCTTCCTTATATAGGCTTCGTAGCTAGTGCCTAATAGGTTAAGATTCTCGCGGAGCTCTTTTACGATTACCTTAAGGTTCCGGATCTTATTATCCTGTTTATTATTAGAATTAGGGTTAGTTATTAGTACTCTAGTAGGAGTCTTACCCTTCGAAGTGCTATCGTTACCTACTATAATAACTTTACTTCACGGTTTAAAGATAGGGTAATTAATATATTACGCGTAGCCGACTAGTTACTATAAGTTAGAACGTCCATAGGTTATACTTACCTAATTCTAACTACGAATTCTAAGAGTATCTCTTAATTATACTGTTACTTCGCAAAGCCTTACTATAGGTTAGATCCTATTAAATATCTTATAGAACGTGCTAGAAGTGCGCGCTAAGTAAGTTAATCACTAAGTGTTACTACTAGGTGAATCCCCTACTTATAGGTTAGGTTATCTTAAAGGTGAACTATGAAGTGCAAAGTACTACTAGTAGTAACTAAGTAATAATATAAGATTAATCGCGAAGAACTAAATATATAATAATAAAAGAGTGTCCTTATATATCTAGTCCTTCCTATTAGTATAGGTGGTAGATAGTATAGTGGTAGAAATCCTTAGTATAATCTACCCGTATACCCGTCTACCCTTCTACCACTCGTGGTCACGTGTAAAGGGTGGCCTTTTCCCGTAGCGTGCTAACCGTCTCACTTACTAATGGAGTATTGGTTGTGACGGTTAGCTGTAGGCCGTTTCTGGCTCCCTCTAAGTGTCTGCCTTGGGGCCCCTTGGGCACGCCCAAGCATACCGAAACGCACGTGACAACGCTAATCCTTAGCGTCCGTGGAATGATTGGTTCATAGTTGCCCCTCAAATAGCTGCGGCCCCCGCGCCTCTTTGAGGTCCGTAACATCTTATAGATCTACTTCTTTAGTAGTAATATAAAGGGGATTATCCTAGTTTAAACTATCCCCTAGTCTAGTAATTCATTAACTTTTATATGATTTTAGCTAGTATAATATATATAACGTTTAATCTAATATTATTAGTAGACTAGGATATTTAATATACTATTAGCTATATAGGCCGTACTAGCTACTATATATACTTTTATATATATATAGCCCCCTATAATAACCCCTAGTACTAATCCTCCTTCTAATTAATCTATTAATCTAGTAGGTATTAAGTATATACTTAATAATATTACTACTAAACTTCCTACTAAAGAGGAATAATCTTAGTAGTATTAGCCCCTAATTACTTCCTCTATGCCTATATTACTAGATCTATCTACTAGCCTAGACCTAGATAGCCTAAGTATAAACTTAAAGCTATTTATTGGTAAAGATATACTTTACTATATTAGCTAGTCTACTAACTAATATATAGTATAGTAGGGTTAGTATTATTATCTTCTACTGAATATAATATTAGTAGGCTATACTATTATTATATATAGATCAATATAGAATGATATCGAATAATATCGAATGCTATCGAATCGCATAGAATCTTCTATGCGGCAATTCTACTATATATTAGCCAATAGCATAGAATCATCTATATGATATTATATAGAAACTAGTAGAACTAAATAATATTAATGACATGAAAAATAATCTGCTAGAATCTCCCGCTTTCTTAATTATATAAGGGGCCTTAATCCCTAAGTAGATTAATCTAAATCCTTAGTCTCTTTTTATTCTTTAATCCGATCCTATACTATCTTACCTAAGATAGTAATTCTTCTTCTACCTATATGTTATAGCCTGCTCACAACTATATAGGAAGATATAATAGGAAGAATCTAATAGTATAATAAGATAATATAATAGAAAGATAAGATTAAGATAAGATAATAGTAAAGGGTGGTAGTAGATAGTATATATAATATAAAGGAGCTTAGAATTAGAAATTAATCTCCTAAGGGAGGTTAGCTATATTTATATTAAATTATAGATAGGCTAGACCTAGTCTATTTTATAATAGAATTCTATATTAGTATATCTATATTAGTATCTATTAGATTCACGCTATAGGCATGAATCCTAGGGGTGCACGAAGAGTTCGTGCTAGTTGATCGAATACTACGATTATAGAAGAGAGACGAAAGTGTATGAATAGAGAGGGGTTAGTAGTAAACTAGTTAGATAGTAGAGGGCTAACGTAGTATAATTAGAGTTGCCTTACGCTCTACTTATAGATAAAAAGGGTGTTAAACTTGTTATATTTCACTAGGGAAATAGGTAGGTAGTATTTATAACTTTAGGTATATAGTAGAATATTATAGGAAAAGACTTATGAAAATCTGAAATAATATAGAGGTATATAAGAGTGTTAGGAAACTTGTTACTTTTTCTATCTAATATAATAGTTGATATTTATTATCGCTGATTATAGAGTATTTGATCTAATATAGCTCTAATTAGTCTAATATATATATTACTTATGTATATACTTAGTATAGGGTAGCACTTATATATATTAATATACCCCCTTAGCTCTTAATATAATAAAAGAATAAGATAAGATAAAAAGCCTTCTAGGAGATAGGGAGGATTTCTATACTTAGCTATTAAACGAAGGTAGTATATTTTTCTATAGGAAAACGCTTAGTAAGTCTATTAGCTAGTATTTTAGCTAATTTAACATATTTAATTCGTAGCTATTTTACCTAAACTTCCTATTAAATCTAAAGCTAATATATATTAATATAGTAAAGCTTAGTCTAAAAAGAGGATTTCTCTTTTATAAGTAGGTTAACTATTTACTTATTATCATATTAAATTATATCTAATTAGTTAGGATTAAATTAGATAAAAGAGAAGAGACGTTTAATCTAATATAGCTACTTAGCTATATAGCTAATTATAAGTAATTTAGCTTTAGTTATTAACGTAGTAATAGTCTTCTACTTATATAATTTCTATTTAATTAAGCCTCCAAATAGGTAAAAGATAAATCCTTTAGAGCTCTTTTAATTTTATTAGTAAAGCTTATATCTAAAGTAGTAGTAAAGATAGAAGCTCTTATTTTACTATTAAAATAGAGAGAAAGATATTTCGTTTAATATAGGTAAGAGATTAGATAATTAGTAGCTTTTAAATATATTTTATTATAATATATAAGTAATTTTACTAGTAGTTAATTAGTAAATATAGTATCTAGTCTAGTTTAGATAGTAGGGAATAAAGTTAATCTATACTTTTACTAAAATAGCTTAATAATCTTTAGATTAATTAGTTTTAATATAATTAGATTAAGCTTTTAGGTAGTAGATAATAGTATATTAATTATTCTATTTTAGTTATATTAAACTAGGTAGTACTCTTTTTAATATAGGCTACTTAGTTTAGCTAGGTCTTTCGTTTTAATTAGTCCTATATAATTTAAATACTAATAAATTAGGTTAATTTACTATAATCTTTTATCTTAAAGTATTATAAGAGAGGACCTTTAATTTACTAAGTATACTTACTCTTACTTTAATAATAGATAGTAAGGAAATCGTTAATAAATACTATAATAACTATATAGTTATTAGTATAAAGGATAGGATTATTAGAATAAGATTAAATCTAAGAGAAGTATCTCTTTAATATTATCTTCCTATCTCTTACTAGCGATTTATAGGCTATATACTATCTTATATAGGTAAAGAATTATTAACCTATAGTAGCCTAATCCTAGTAGATATTAGTAATAAACTTCTTCTTTTAGTATACTATTTAGAAACGTATTAATAGTATCTATCTAAAAGGTTTTAAGGTTATATCTTATTATAACCGTAATAAGTAGATAAAAGGTTCTAGTAATAAGTATACTAATATAAGCGTCTTAATTATTAAGGATTTAGGTATCTCCTTATATATATAAGTATACTTTATATTATATAAGATAGCCTAATTTATCTAACTTATAGGTAAACATGTATTATATTAGGATTAATTAGTAGTAAGAGTAATCTAATTAATTAAGGTCTTTATAATTTATCTAATATATATAACAAGGTTTATATTAATTAGTTTAAATATATATATATCTAGTAGCTTATTAAATTTAATCTATATAGCTTAACGAAATTAGCTTTTAAAAGAGTAGCTAACTAGCTAATAATAGCTAGAAGATACTGTCGGATTATTACCGTGGGCATAAATCCTGGTGGTGCACGAAGAGTTCGTGCTGGTCGATCGAATACCACGATTATGGAAGAGAGACGAAAGCGTACGAATAGAGAGGGGTCGGCAGTAAACTAGTTGAACAGTGGAGGGCTAACGTAGTGTAATCAGAATTGCCTTAAGCTCTACTCATGAATAGAAAGGGTGTCAAACTTATAATATTATCGTTAAACTTGTTGTATTTCACTAGGGAAACAGGTAGTATTTATAACTTTAGGTACATAACAGAGTATTATAGGAAAAGACTCATAAAAATCCGAAATAATATAGGGGCATACGAGAGTGTTAGGAAACTCGTTGCTTTTTCCATCTAATGTGATAGTTGATATTCATCATCGCTGATCGTGGAGTATTTGATCCGATATAGCTCCGATTGGTCTAATATGTGCATCGCTTATGCACACGCTTAGTGCGGGGTAGCACCCACACATATTGACAGATACTAGTAGAATTAATAAAATAAGGATCTTTAGTTATTTACTTTAATCTAGTAGGAAGGCTTATAAGAATAAAGTAAGGTTAATATAAGACTATTTAACTTTATCTTAGTCTTAGCTAGTATCTAAATTAGATTATAGTTATTTTAGTAGTATAGAGAGAGTTTTATAGCTAGAAGAATTAAAGTTAGTATTATTAATCAGTATAAATAGTTATTATTCTAATATATTATTATTTTTGTCTAATTTAGTAGTATTTTAGTCTAAATTATTAGTAGATTTATCTAATTTTAGATTAAGTAGAGGAGTAAGTAGTTAATCTCCTAGGATTTTGTTATTATTATATAGCTTATTTAAATTAGAAGTAAGCTAGATATAAGGTAAATCTAAGGATTAAGAGAGTATAGTATAATCTACTTTAGTAGTACTAGTACTTTTATCCTCTAGGTCTTACTATATCTCTTAGTATATAACGTTAATATTATTAAGGATTTATATAGCTTCTTTATTTTTAAGAGTATTAATTAACTATAATAGATTGGTCTCTTTATAGATATATATCTTTTAATTAGATAAGGAAGGATTATAGAATTCTTCGTTAAATTACATGTCTTGTATATAAATAATTTAGCGATAGGTAAGTATCTAGGTACGCTAAATATTATATACCTTATAGCCTATTAGGTAGCTAATAGCTACACGTAATATAAGCTTAGCTAGTCTTAGTAGCTTAGTAATATAAGCGTAAGCCTTATATCTAAAGATTCTAATATTAGATAGATCTAGTTTAGTCTAAAGCTAATATAGTGCTCTATTACCTAGATAAGCTATAAGTGCTTCGTGAGGTAATTACTAATTAAGAGACTAATAAGGAATATAATTTTAAATATAAATAGCTATCTTAGCTACCTTAGGCTAAAGATAGCCTAGTAGATTTAAATTAATTACTATCTATCTAGCTATCTTTAATATTAATATACTATAACGCTTAGCGTAGCTATTTTAATTAGGCTAATAGGATAGTATAGTCTCTAGGTTAATTCTACGCGAAGATACTTCTTAGCTAAAGAAGTTAGATAGGGCTTATTCGTTATTAGAATAGATAGTAAGAACGCGAAGGTTAAATTACTTTTAGACGAAATTAATCTAATTATAGAGAGATTAAGATAAATTAGTCTTAGAAGAGAGATCTTTAGCTAGTTAATACTTAGTAATAGGATTAACTAAGTATAAAAGGTATAATATTTTTGTGAGCGATTACTTAAAGAATATAAGATCCTAGTATATTAATTTAAATAGTCGACTATACTATATTAGTACTAAGAGATTTAACGTAGTAAATTAGCTAGTTTATATACTTCGTAATAGCTAATAACTAATAATATATCCTTAATAGTAATATTTAATATATATTATAGTAGGCGTAATATAACGTCTTAGCTAATATAACCTAGTCTCTAGTACTATTAGTTAGTTATACTATCTAGCTACTTCTTTATATATAATAATAAAGTAACTTTACTAAATTAGTTAGTAAGGAGAGATATATAATTATATAAAGTAGAAGTAAGAGATATATAAGAGATAAGTAAAGAAAGAGAGATATAATTAGTAGTATAGCGCCTAGTATCTATTATTTTATCCTATTTAATTTAATAAATACTAGATTTCGTATTTAATTAGTAGATAGGCTTTCTATTCTTCTCTTCTAGTATACCGTTTTTACTATTATAATAGATTCTAGCGCTTATAGTATATTCTATAGATATTAGGTTAATATAGAGTCCTAGGTAGTATATAATATACTTTAGGAGAAGGGTAGTTCTATTAAGAGACTTTATTAGGATAACTATAAGCTCTCTATAGCTAAGGATAGTAGTCTTAGTATTATTAACTATAATAGAGGAAATAACTAGTATATAGTTTAATAGTAGATACTCTAGTATTATAGTACTAAATATCGTTCTTTTTAGCTAAGATCTAAATTATACTTATTACTTTACTAGTATTATTTTAGAAGATATCGTTAGCTTACTACTTTAGTATATAAGCTAAGAATACCTCTCTATTAGTTATAATATTATTATTAGCTTCTTTATTAGTAGATTTAGTTAATTTATCTAATTTCTAATACTTTTTTATTATATATTAATAGGCCTTTTTAAATACTAATAAGGCTTTATATTATTATTTTAGTACCTACTAGGCCTTTTTACTAGGCTTCTAATCCTTCAGCCTAACTAGTAGATTAATATAGCTATATTAGTCGAAATTATAGTTACTATTACTTAGTAGACTCCTATATAGATAGATACTCTTTTAGCCTAATTTTACTTACTTTTCGTTTAATTTATTATTATTAGGTTTTCTTCCCTAATAGGTCTAGTATATAATCTATTACTTATTAGTAGGCTAAATAATTAGTTAATAATAGTTAATAAATAGGTTAACTAGCTTAGTTAGAGTAAGCTTATATAAGTCTTATGCGATTAAATTATACTAGAAAGTATAGAAGCTTTACTTAGTTAAATAGCTTCTAGGAAATTATAGACTAAAGAGAGAGGGTCTTAGAAGTAAGAGATATTAGCCTAACTTCCTTTTAATTAGTATATAATCTACTTCTAGCCTTAGATAGCTAGTAGAGAGGATTTAGTTAGTAGTACTTAGCGTTAAATTATATCCTAATTATATAGGATTTAGTAGTTCTTTAATTAGTCTAATCTAGCGAATATAGTATATAGCTATTTAATAGTATTATATAGAGATAGGCTATTAATAATCCTTCTTCCTTTAGATATAAGAGATAATTAAATTCCTTACTTAAGTAATTAAATTATATATATATATATTACTTATAATTAGACTTTAATAATTTATATTCGCTAAGTAAGATTTAATAGATTAATAATTAATATAATATAAGATTGTGATCACGGGAGTGTTATAGAGTATGTTTTGATATATTCGTAAGGAAATAGGTCTAAATGTGTAAATCTAGTAAAAACCAGCAGAATAAGTAATGCCTAAGGCACTAAGGTGGCCCGCACAGCCCTATCTAGGGCCTCTAGGATCATATCCTCCCCTACTTAGCCGAAAACGCCTCGATTTTCGCTCCGCTAGTATATATTCGCTCGCGAATAATATAGGCGTATAGCGTAAGGTAGCAGGGGGTTATATTAGCGTGCTAAGCTATTAAAGGAAAAAGAAAGTCTATAGATAGGTGCTTATAGGGGGTTTCGAACTAGCGGCTAGCTAATTCCACTTAATTTCGCTAGCCTTTATTTATAGGCTTTTAGAAAGGGAAAGTTCTGAATAGCGTTAATAAAGGCCTAAAACGGTAACTACCGCTAAATATTAGCTACTACCTAGGTAGGCGCTAGATATAAAATCCTCTTTCTACCTACCTAATTTAACTTCCTTCCTTCGTATCTCCTACTCTCTACGTTTTTGCCTAGTTATATTAGACTATAGCGTTTTTCTATCTCCTCTTACTCGCGCTAGTATCCTACTACGCGTAAAACTCTCTATTTTATCTTCTATCTATATAGGTAAGTAATTCCTCGCGTTTTCCTAGTCGAAATTACCTATAAATTAATAAAATAGGCTATACTAACGTTTTACTATAGCTAATAACGAGCTTTTCGTTCGTCTCGCTAAGATAACGCGAAGCCTACGTAATAGTATATTATAGGCTACCCTTTACGATCCTACCGCCCCCGTTAGCTCTACTAAGGTTAACGTAGACGCGGACGGTAATCCGTTACTAGACCGTTTTACTACCGAGCGGGACTATAAGCTAGCGGCTCTACTACTAGTTATTTCCGTGGACTAGCGTAGCTAAAAGGCTAAGGATTATAAGGGCCCTAGCTAGCTACAAGCTACTTAGGTATAGCGCGTTGCTACTACTACTCCTAATAGAGGAGCGTGTCTACTCTATAGTAAGAGCTTTAGTCTATTTGTAAGCTACTAGGTCCTAGTAGATAGGGAACTATAGTTCTAGGGCGCTTACGCTAACTACTCTTTTAATACTAGTAGAAAGGCTTATTCCTTCTATAAGTAATCCTATCCCTTAAAGGCTCCTTTTAGATTTAGTCGCTAACTATCTATATAAGTTCCGAGACCGTTTTGCTACCTAAATAGGTCTATTTAGAGTTAGAGGCGTAGAATTCTAGCTATCCTTTCCTACGCGAGCCTATTAAGGCCGCTAACCTACGTTCGGGTAAGCGTTATACTCCTAGTACTCCCGCGAGCTTACCTACCGCTACTACCTCTAACCGTTTAGCTAAGGCCTATAAGACTAAGGAGAAGTAGGTAGAAGAGGAGGAGGAGGAGGCTATCGCTCCTAGTAACGTTAAATTTCCTACTATAGAGGCCCCTACTAGTAAGTACGCGAATAAATAGTACTCCTTACCCCTAGATAATAAGCGATTTAGTAAGAAGAAGACTAATTAGGATATTATACGTAAGGCCCTTCGCGTCCTACTAGAGACTACTACTCGTGCTAAGGCTAATTACTATTCGCTATACGCGTACGCTCGTGATAATAGTAAGCTACCTAAGTAGCTAGAGGATAAGGAAGAGAAGGAGGAGGATAACCCTTTCTATAGTAAGTACTAGTAGAACTTAGGCGAATCCTCCTAATAGTAGGCTTTAGGCCCTAGTAGAAGCTTTTAAATTACCTATTTCTCGTCTTCTACTATTAAATAAAATTATTCTAGACTATATTTTCCTAATTATAGGCTTTTAGGCCCTAGTAGAAGCTCTAAATTACCTATTCTCTAGTCTTCTACTATATAGAATAAAATAATCCTAGACTATATCTTTCCTAGTAGCTTAATTCGTAGACTTCTTCGTAGTCTATAAGCTTCTTAAGGGGACTATAATAGCTAATAGCCTATTAAATAGTGCCTTTTTATAAGCGTTAGCGTCCTAAGGCTCTTAAGTACTCTACTAGAGAACGTCTTCTTTAGCTATATCCTATCCGTTATTAGGATTATCTTAAGAGCTTTTAGATTAGCTTCTAGCTAAATCCCTCGCGCTCTTATTAGTAGATATATCCTTTCGCCTTCGCTTAGCCCAATTCCTTATAATTTATTTAGCGATAATATAGTTAGTAATCGTATCCTCCCCTAATAGCTTATAGTATATACTATTACGCCTAAAGTTAGCTTATTCTTCTTAAGTAAACGTAGATAACTCTAAGTAATTAGGGATATTAGCCTTATTATTAAGGACCTTATAGATCTCTTCTAGTCTCTATAGGCGAAGCCCTACCTACTAGAGGGCGGCTTTCGTGGCTAAAGACGTCTATAGCTCCGTTAGATTAGCTACTTTTGCTTCTAATAGCTAGGATCTATTAATAAGACTCCTAAGCACGCGGCTAGATAGCTCTTCAAGAGTATACGTACTAAGTAGGTAGGATAATAAGATCTGATATAGTCTAAACTACTTACTCTTAAACTTCTTCCTACTTTTGTTATAAACTAATACTTAGTCTCCTTTCTTAAAGCTCGATTTCGTAACTATACTATTATAAATATACTTCGTTTAGATTACCCTCGCGAGTAGGAGCTTATTTGCTTTCGTGCGGGCGTTAGCTACGTTAGCGAGCTCCTTAGTCCTTTCCGTGAATAGGAGGATCTTCGCGGATAGATCGTCTCTAGAGAGACGCGGTTAGATTCTATATATAAGGTAGAACGGACTATAGCCTATAATAGTATACTTATAGAGCCTTACGGCCACAAGCGCTTACGTAAGGTATAAGTCCTACGCCTAAGTAGGCTTACCTATAAGATATTTTGTGAGTATACGGCCTAGTAGTCTATTTAAATTCTCTATCTTCCTATTCGTATAGGGGTAGTAGGATATAGTCGTATAATATTTAGTCTTTATAAGGTCTAAATAGAAGCAAACGGCTCTAGCTAGAAGGTTCGGGCTATTATCTAATAGTAGTTCTATTAGCGCCCTATAATTAGCAAAGATTTAATTATATAGGAAGTGTTAGCATATATGTGGGTTTACCCCGCACTTAGTGTGTGCATAAGCAATGCACACATTAGACCAATCGGAGCTATATCGGATTGAATACTCCACGATCAGCGATGATGAATATCAACTATCACATTAGATGGAAAAAGCAACGAGTTTCCTAATACTCTCGTATGCCCCTATATTATTTCGGATTTTTATGCGTCTTTTCCTATGATATTCTGCTATGTACCTAAAGTTATAAATACTACCTGTTTCCCTAGTGAAATACAACAAGTTTAACGATAATGTCATAAGTTTAACACCCTTTTTATCCACGATTAGAGCTCAAGGCAATTCTGATTACACTACGTTAACCTTCTACTATTCAACTAGTTTGCTGCCGACCCCTCTCTATTCGTGCGCTCACGTTATTCTTCCATAATCGTGGTATTCGATCGACCAGCACGAACCCTTCGTGCACCCCTAGGATTTATGCCTACGGCGCAAATCCGATAGTTATGAGCCCGATCGCTGCAGCCCTTTGCTAAAAGCTTTTGGATATCATCTAGAGAAGAGATTAAGGCCTACCTAATTATATAGTAGTCTAATACTGCACGCTGCCTACCTAACTACTATTAATCTAATACTGCTAACCCCCCTCTCTCTATCTTTGCTTTTATCTTATCTTTACTTTCGTCTCATCTTTGCCTCACTTTCGTCTTATAAGTGATAGATTCAGCCAATCTTCGAGCTACATAGCTTAATTACCCACTAAAATGCCACGCATACTAGATCCCCTGGATTACTGCTATGCAAGACTATACACTAGAGAATAGTGTATAATAATACGTTAATCCTGATAAATAACCTGCTATGCCGCCGCAGGAGCCAACTAAGCCATAGCTATCCGATGTGGCTAAATTAGACCAAAAGATCCCTACACGCCTGATTAATCTTATATTATTAATCTATCGAATCTTGCTTAGCGAATATAAATCATCAAAATCTGATTATAAGTAATACATACGCTTAATTCAATCTCTTAAGCAAGGAATTCAATCATCTCTTACACCTAAGGGAAGAAGGATTATTAATAGCCTATCTCTATATAATGCTATTAAATAGCTACGTGCTACCTTTGCTAGATCAGACTAATTAAAGAATCGTCAAATCCTACGTAATTAGGATAAGATGAAACGCCAGGAACCACTAATTAATTCATCTAAAATAGCTATATAGGGCTAGAAATAGATTATCTACCAATCAGAAGGAACTTAGGCTAATATCTCTCACTTCTAAGACTCTCTCTCTTTAGTCTACGATTTCCTAGAGGCTATTTAATCAAGCGACTAAAGCTTCTATATATTTTGGTACAATACTATCCTTTAGGGCTTACAGCAGCCTATACTCACTGAATTAGTCAACCTATTTATTGACTAATATCGACCAATTGTATCGTCTAGCCGTAGGCGATAGATTGCACACTAGACCTATCAGGGCTGAAAGCCCGATGACGACGAATCCGACGAAAGGCTATCGAAACTAGGCCGAAAGGGCACCTACCTATACAAGGGTCCACCAAGCAACGGCGATCACGATTTTAATTAATATAGCTATATTAACCCGCTAGTTAGGCTAAGTAATTAGAAGCTTGATAAGAAGATTTAGAAGATCTTCAAAGAACGATATGAATCATCACCGAAATTCAAAACTACCTACGAATATGTGATTAAAAGGCATCAAAATTTAGATGAATCAACCGAAAAATTAGACGAATCAACCGAAGAATCAGACGAAACGAACGAAATAACCGAACGAAAAGCATTCGTAGTATATATTCCTAAAGAACAGATCAAAGACATCTTCCGAGACGAAAATACTAAGGTAATAAGTATAACTTAGGCTACTACTAAGCAAGATAATACCTAGTGCTATAACATAGGAGTATTAATCTATGTCACGAACAACAAGAATCTATTATTAAACTATAGGCCACGTGTTTCCTTAGTTATAGTCGGAAATACAGAGACCACAATCCTTAGATATAGAGACCTTAAAGTTAAGCTAACCTAGTCTCTTGATAGAAGCACCTTTCCCTTAAAGAACATCGCATACTACCCTAGATTCTATATTAACCTAATATCAGCAGAACGAGCTATAGGCGCTAGAATCTATTATAATAGTAAGAATTGCACTCTAGAAGAGAGTGATAGAACGCCTATCTACCGATTAAATACGAAATCAGGCATTTACCTGATTAAATAGGACGAATCAACTGCTTTATCTAATAATCATACTACTCTCTCTTCGCCTATTACTTACTTAGCTCTCACTACTGCTTCACTCACTGCTTTATACGACACTACTTTATTATATTAACTAATTTTATAAGGCCTAGGGGGTGGAACCCCTACATACTCACTCAACGCTACTACTAAAGATATATCTTCGTTAATTAGCTATTATGAAGCATGCAAACTGGCTAATTCATTATTTTAAGCCACTTAATTACCTTTATGTAATATCTCTCGGATTAATCACGATTACTAGTCGAATCGCCCTCGAAAACCTCCTGAAAACCATATGTAATGCTTACCTTTTTTTCTATAAGATCCTTTCATCTTATCTTTTGACCCTTTTATCCTATCTTTTCTCTTTCATCTTATTCAGCTCTCACTTTGATCTTATTCTTCTATCACACCGAGAGCTGAGGGGGTGTGTCAGCATATATGTGGGTTTACCCCGCACTTAGTGTGTGTATAAGTAATGTATATATTAGACTAATCGGAGCTATATCGGATTGAATACTCCACGATCAGCGATGATGAATATTAACTATCACATTAGATGGAAAAAGCAACGAGTTTCCTAACACTCTCGTATGCCCCCATATTATTTCGGATTTTCATGCGTCTTTTCCTGTGACATTCTGCTATGTACCTAAAGTTATAAATACTGCCTGTTTCCCTAGTGAAATACAACAAGTTTGACGATAATGTCATAAGTTTAACACCCTTTTTATCCACGATTAGAGCTCAAGGCAATTCTGATTACACTACGTTGACCTTCCACTGTTTAACTAGTTTGCTGCTGACCCCTCTCTATTCGTGCGCTCACGTTATTCTTCCATAATCGTGGTATTCGATCGACCAGCACGAACCCTTCGTGCACCCCTAGGATTTATGCCTACGGCGCAAATCCGACAGGAAGTAGCTAAGCTCTTCTTTAGTTACTTCCTAAAAAGCTTTCGCGACTAGCTAGCTAGTAGTATAGTTAATAGTAGTAACTATCTACTTATTATTATTTAGTATCTTTAGTAATAACCTAATTAGGTTAATTCTCTAGCGTTAGAAAGGTCGAATACTAGCCGTAACTAAGTGTTAGGCTAGCTCCCTCTCTAGATTCGCTCGAGATCCTTACGAGACCTAGTAGTTTAGGCATAATCGTGTATAATCTTTAATATCCTACTATATCTATAGCTACTAAGCTCGCGGATAGAGTATACCTATAAGGCCTAGATAGCCTAGGTGACTAAACTCCTTATATAGGTAGTTCACGAGGTCTCTACGGAAGACTAGCTCTAAGTACGAGATATAGAGTCCGTCTTTATAGATAAAGATAAGCTTCCGCTCTCCTAGATAGTTGCTATTATCCCGAAAGCTTAAATTTAGTATAAATCGCTTAATAGCCTTCGCTATAGAAAGATCCTCTAGTAGTTCTTTCGTCTCTAGGAACTAGTAGGTTACGGATAGCTATATATCCTTAGGGACTTTTATAACTATATAGGCCTCGGCTTAAGCAAGCGCGAGCGAAAAGTCCTATATTAGTTAGGATTTCGATATATTAGTAGAGCTATCTTCTACTAGATTAGGCCTATAGCTTAATACGTTAGGAATAATAGCGTCTAATCCCTTCTAATACTAAATACGTAAGTCGTATTCCTAGAACTCTACTACTTAGTAAGCTAATCGCTTACTATAGGTCTTAGTAGAGGTTAGATACTATAGACTCACGTAGTTAGTAATAATTATTATCTACGTACTATTCTTAATATAGCGGTCTTATAGCCATAAAGCTTCCTTAATCGCTAGGAGCTCCTTCTTCTAGATAGGGTAGTTTAATTTAGCCCCTATAAGCTTCCGACTACTATAAGTAATAAGATATAACTTTCTATTAGTACCTAACTAGAGCAAGATAAGCCTAATTACCTATTCTAACGTATCTATCTTAATTATAAAAGGCCTTAATAGATCTAGCTATACTATTACTAGGGCTTTTATAAGCTTCTATTTTAGAGTACTAAAGGTACTCTTACACGCGGTCGTCTACTAAATAGGATAGAACTTCTTCTTATAAAGTTCCTTATTAGTTTCCTTAAATAGTTTATATAACAAGGCGTAGATTTACGCGAAGCCACGAATAAATCGCTAATAGTATATAGTAAGACTAACGAACTATCGTAATTCGTATATATTTCGCGGCTTTAGCTACGTATAGATAATTTCTATCTTAGTAGGTAGCGGCTAAATATAGCTATCTCTTATAATATAACTATAGAATTCTAATTTACTCGCGGTAATAACATATTTAGTTAGTTACGCTATTAACTAGTTATACTAGAGCACTAAGAGGATCTTCTCTAGGTAATTATAGTAGTCTACTATAGAATTAGAGTATATTAGGATATCGTTAAGATAGATAACTACGAACGTTCCTAAATAGGGCTATAAGGCCTTATTTATAATTATTTAGAAGGTTATAGATATATTATAAAGACTAAAGGGTATAGCTAACTATTCGTATTTACTCTAAAGGATATTAAATACGATTTTCTTAACTAATTTCTCCTCTATCCGTACCTACTAGTAGCCTAACGTAAGGTTAATCTTTATAAGAACCCTTACGTAGCTAACACGATCTAGTAGCTCCTAGATTCGTAGGAGTAGATATTCGTTCTTAACTATTAGCTTATTAAGCGCTTAATAGTTAACGTATATCCGCTAGGTTCTATTAGCTTTCTTTATAAAGATAATAAGGAACCCCTATACGCTCGTAGATAGTTAGATTAGGCTCTTCTTAAGAAGTATCTTAACTTACTCTATCTACTCGCGGAGTTTCTTATCCGATATTAGATATAAATTAATATTAATAGATATAGTATTACCTATATCTATATAGTAGGCGAACGCACGTTCTAGTAGTAATACTTCTAGTAGCGAATCCTTAAAGACGTTAGGGAAATACTCGAGGATCCTATAGATCTTCTTATTCTTATAGCTTAGTAGTATACTTTTATTAATATCCTTAGCCTCTTATAGGACGAAGAGTACGCTCTTAGTTTCTCTCTTTTATATTACTCTACTAACCTACCTTACGCTTATTAAGTTTAATCCTTCCTCGCTACTATTATACCTAGAGATTAACGCTAGAGATTTAATTTAGTGCGTTCTAGAGTAATCCTATAGCTTTATAACTAAAGTAGTCTAATTAATCCGTGGGTTATAGGACCTTAGGAAATCCTAGCCTAAGATAAATTTAAGATCCGGAAGCTCTAGGATCTAGGCTTTTAAATATCCTTTCTATAAGCTAAGAGTAATAGGGATATAAACGGATATATCTATATATAATCGCCTACTATCTAGTATATAGACTTATAGGGATATTATACTTCGCTAGCTAGCTACGTTCTTCCTAAGCTTCCTAACGATAGTAGGGGATATAAACGTATAGGAAGCTCTATAATCTAGTAAGGCGCGTATAGTTACGTTATACCTCCCTAGTCTAATAGTAGCCCTATAGAATAGGAGCGAGTCCCCTATAGTATATAGGGAAGCCTCCTTTTAGCTATCCCTGTCCTTTTCTAGGTCTAATTAGTCCTCTATAGGCTATTTAGGAACTTTCGAAGCTTTATAGAGACGGCTAATAAGCGCTTCGACCTTATTTAGCCCCTCCTATTTCCTAATAGCTTTAATTACTCTTAGTTCGCTCTTCCTCCCTTCTTACGTATAGGGCACTTATAGGCGATATATCCTCTTTTCCTATAATTAAAATACTAAATTCCTTTTCTAGGCGCTCGTTTAGCTAGTATTATAGATAGATCTATTATATCGCTACTATCTAGGGCCTACCTAGCGTAGTAACCTATAAGAGTAGTATTCTCTTTATAACTTTTAAAGTAGTCGATAATCTCTTAGAGGTTAGTAGGAGAGTTCCGTTCTTCCGCCTACTAACGCTAGAGGTACGTTTAGGTACTATCCTATAGGAATTTAATAAAGATTAGGTCTAGAATTACCTATTTATATTTAATTATAGCCTACCGGAGCTAGATTATATACTCTATAAAGGATTACTTTAGGCTTTATTAGAGCGTTTTAAAATAATCCTATCTCTTCGTAGTACTTAGGTATTCTAAGAACTCGCGGTTAATCTAATTCTTATAGCTCTACTAGGTCGTAATAATAGTTCTATAGCTATTTATAGCCTAGAGCTTATACCTACGCTATCTTTTTAGAGTATTCCCTACTAAGGTACTACTAGCGTATATAACCTTTTCCTAATCGGTTAATTTAGCTAAAGAGAATTCGGCTACTCTCTAGAAGTAACGCTTATAATCGTAGAGATATTCCCGCGTAGCGTCTCTTTAGATCTTCTTATTATAATCCTTAATCTTACTAATCGTTTTTATTAGAGCCTATTTCTTATCTAATTCCGCCTAATTAGCTATACTAGGGCTTACTCCTACTCGAGCTAACGTTAGATAGATCCTTATATTTATCTTCGTGAGCTATAAGAGATAAACCGTTTCTTAGATAAGACGTATAGTTACCTTCTTATCTAGCGTATTTTACTAAAGAAGTAAATACTACTAGCTTATTTCGTACGGTAGTAGGAGTAACGCTATAGTTATTAGCGGATCTAATAGATCCTAGGCGTAAGGATTTAGGTCCTATTAGTTAGGCCCTTAAACGTTTAGGTCCTATAGTTTATAGGAGTAGCCCTAAGGGGCTTATTTATTAGTTAGTGTATACGAAAAGAATTCTATTTCGTTAAAGGGTTAGATTTAGGTTAAACTATTTAATAAAGTAGTAATAAGGTAGTCTATTTAGCTAATTACTAACTATTAATAGTTACTATTACTTTAGAATTTTTACTTCCGCTCACTTACGGCCCTAACTCTCGGCCGTGTGCGAGTAGAAAGATACTCTATATTAGGAATTACTCGTAATTAGCCTGCTTAAGCCCTCTCTCGTTATATTAGTAAGTTTCTTAGGAAGAGGCCCGCACTATAGCGAGTTTTAAGGTCGCTATAATATTACTCGCGGCCTTCCCCCCTATTTTCTAGCGCTTTTGCTCGCGGAGAGGCCCTTCTAGCTATATAATCCCCTTTTCCCCCTATAATTATTCTAGATCTTTCTAGGGAGAGGGTACTCTCTACTATTCGAAAGTAGCCTTCTCCGGGCGGCCGCGAGGGGTCGCCTGCTTAAGGGTTTGCTACTATATATAATCACGGGAGTGTTATAGAGCATATTTTATTATATTTGTAAGGAAATAGGTCTAAATAAGTGTAAATCCGGTAAAAACCGGTAGAATAAGTAATGCCTAAGGCACTAAGGTGGCCCGTACGGCCCTATCTAGGGCCTCTAGGATCACAAGATTAATTAGGCGTATAGGGATCTTTTAGTCTAATTTAACTATATTAGATAGCTATAGCTTAGTTAGCTCCTATAGTAGCGTAGTAGATTATTTATTAGGATTATAGTATTACTATATACTGTTCTCTAGTATATAGTCTTATATAGTAGTAATCTAGGGGATCTAGTATATATAGTATTTTAATAGGTATTTAAGCTAGGTAGCTCGAAGATCAGTTAAATCTATTACTTATTAGATAAAAGTAATAGAAAGATAAGATAAAAGTGAAGGAAAAGTAAAAGTATTTAAAAGCTTTAGCAAAAGGATTATAGTAATTAGGCTTATAACTATTAGATTCACGCTATAGGCATAAATCCTAGAGGTATATAAAGCGTTTATGCTAGTTAATCGAATACTACGATTATAGAAGAGAGACGAAAGTATACGAATAGAGAGGGGTTAGTAGTAAACTAGTTAAATAGTAGAGGACTAACGTAGTATAATTAGAGTTTCCTTAAGCTCTACTTATAGATAAAAAGGGTATTAAACTTATTATATTTCACTAGGGAAATAGGTAGTATTTATAACTTTAGGTATATAGTAGAATATTATAGGAAAAGTCTTATAAAAATCCGAAATAATATAGGGGTATATAAGAGTATTAGGAAAGTCGTTACTTTTTCTATCTAATATAATAGTTAATATTTATTATCGCTAATTGTAGAGTATTTAATCTAATATAGCTCTAATTAGTCTATGCTTATAGCACGTTCTACGGATATAAGATTAATATAGAATCCTAGGTAGTATATAATATACTTTAAAGGAAAGGTAGTTCTATTAAGAGACTTTATTAGGGTAACTATAAGCTCTCTATAGCTAAGGATAGTAGTCTCTACATTACTAACTATAATAGAGGAAACGACTAGCCTATAGTTTAATAGTAGATGTCTATTATTTATAATATAGATAGATACTCTAGTGTTATAGCACTAAATATTATTCTTCTTAGCTAAGACCTAAATTATACTTATTACTTTACTATTATTACTTTAGAAGATATCGTTAGCTTACTACTTTAGTATATAGGCTAAGAATACCTCTCTATTAGTTATTTCGTTATTATTAGCTTCTTTGTTAGTAGATTTAGTTAATTTATCTAATTTCTAATGTTTTTTTATTATATATTAGTAGGCCTTTTTAAATACTAGTAAGGTTTTATATTATCGTTTTAGTGCCTACTAGGCCTTTTTACTAGGCTTCTAATCCTTTAGCCTAACTAGAGAGTTAATATAGCTATATTAATAAAAGTCGTGTTTACTATTACTTAGTAGACTCCTATATAGGTAGGTTTACCCTTTTAGCCTAATTTTACTTACTTTTTATCTAATTATTCTTTGTTATTATTAGGTTTTTAGCCTTAATAGGTTTAGTATATAATCTATCGCCTATTAGTAGGCTATATAATTAGTTAATACTAGTTAACGAATAGGTTAACTAGCTTAGTTAGGGTATGCTTATATAAGCCCTATACGATTAAATTATACTAGAAAGTATAGAAGCTTTATTTAGTTAAATAGCTTCTAGGAAATTATAGACTAAAGAGAGAGGGTCTTAGAAGTAAGAGATATCAGCTTAACTTCTTTCTAATTAGTATATAATCTACTTCTAGCCCTAGGTAGCTAGTAGAGAGGATTTAGCTAGTAGCGCTTAACATTTAATTATATCCTAACTACGTAAGATTTAGCGGTTCTTTAATTAGTCTAATCTAGCGAATATAGTACCTAGCTATTTAATAGTATTATATAGAGATAGGCTATTAATAATCCTTCTTCCGTTAGGTATAAGAGATAATTAAATTCCTTACTTAAGAGATTAAATTAAGCGTATATATTACTTATAATTAGACTTTAATAATTTATATTCGCTAAGTAAGATTTAATAGATTAATAATTAATCTAATATAAGATTAATTAGGCTATATAGATCTTTTAGTCTTTTTAATCTAATTTAACTATATTAGATAGCTATAGCTTAGTTAGTTCCTACGGCGGCGTAGTAGGTTATTTATTAGGATTAACGTGTTACTATATACTATTCTCTAGTATATAGTCTTATATAGTAGTAATCTAGGGGATCTAGTATATATAGCATTTCAGTAGGTAATTAAGCTAGGTAGCTCGAATATTAGTTAAATCTTTTACTTATAAGATAAAAGTAAGAGTAAAGTAATACTAACTGCTTTAGTAAAGGACTACAGCGATCGGGCTTATAACTATCGGAATTTCGCTATAGGTATAAATCCTAGAGGTGCACGAAGCGTTCGTATAGGTCGATCGAATACCACGATTATAGAAGAGTAACGAAAGCGTACAAATAGAGAGGGGTCAGTAGTAAACTAGTTAAATAATAGAAGGCCAACGTAGTATAATTAGAATTGCCTTAAGCTCTGCTCATAAATAAAAAGGATGTTAAATTTATTTTATTTAACTAGGAAACTAGGCAGTATTTATAACTTTAGGTATATAGCAGAATATCATAAGAAAAGACTTATAAAAATCTAAAATAATATAGGGGAATACGAGAGTGTTAGGAAACTCGTTACTCTTGTGATAACGGGATCCTATCTTTATATACCGTTACAATACAAAGTGCTTCTATGAAGCACTTTAGATTAGACCTTTTAGCCTAAATGTAACATCACGTGAGCAACGGCATATAGGATTGCACTCTTTCTATCTAATGTGATAGTTAATATTTATTATCATAGATTGTGGAGTTTTCCATCCGATAGTTCTCCGATTAGTCTAATGTGTGCATCGCTTATGCACACACTTAGTGCGGGGTAACGCATATCTATATATTAATATAACATAATCCTTAATATTCGTATATTATCTAGTCTTATTAAGGGTTTCTTTTAGGGGGCGACTACTAGTATAACCCTAAAGTTCTAGCGGTACGACCTAGGGCCTAATTTCTGCCTGATTTTTGCTAAGCCTTATATACCTTATAATTACTAATTTAACTACCCTCTTTCGTCTTATATATCCTTTCCTTCTTCTCTTCTATCTTCTACTACTAGGCCTATTATATAAACCCTTACTAGCCCTACTATAATTATATAACCTATATAATAATATAATTTAATCTATTTTACTAAGAACCTCTACCTCTACCCCTCTACCCTACTAACTATAGATTTTCGAAAGTCTTATATAATACCACCTATGCTACTACTAAGCCTACTATAATTTTATATAACTATTAACCTATAAGGAAGCCCTTTGAGAACTAGTAAAGGAATAGGGTTTTACCTTGGTAATAAGAAGGTCTAATCTAAAAAGGACTAAACTATCTTATTCCCTCTAGCTAGAGCCTACTAAGAAAGATCCTTTAATCCTAAGGCTAAATCTTATAAGGTTATTAAGATTAGGACTACCCGTGGCACTGACCACCTAACCCCTACCGGGTTTGGGTGGTCAAACTTCTAATGCAAAAATTTTTCTAATGTAAAAAATCCCCCTATTTACCACTTTTGCACCTAATTTATCCGCCACCACTATGAGTAATTCGTATACAAAAGAAGAGGATTAAATTAGCAAGGCTTTAGAGGCCTACTAAAGCGGTAAAAATTATAATCTTTCTGCTTTAGCGCGCGAATATGGTGTATCCTACTAGCGCCTTCGCCGTAGGTCTTAAGGGCTACCGTCGAAGATTAGTAACTAGAACCGCCTACGCCTGCTTACTAAGGCCTAAGAGAGTGTAATTGTACGCACTATTAATAGCCTTAGCACCCTTAATATTAAGCTAAACGGTAGAGATATCGAGGATCTTATAAATCTACTACTTTAGCGGTAGTACGAAAGGGATTATCCTAATACGACTATGCCTAAAATCTTAGTAATCCTCCTATGGCTCGCTAACGCTGAAAATAGGCCTCCTAGGCTAAAGCTAATTAATTACTAGTAGGTTTATTCGTTTATTAAGTAGATTAACCCTAATCTCCTGCTAATTACTAATAAGTAGATTAAATTAGAGAGGGCGAAGGTATCTACTACGATAATATAGTATTAGTTTGATAGCTTAGAACTAGTGATTAAGTAGATTAAGCACGGAAATATCTATAATTTCGATAAAACTAGCTTTATACTAGGGTAGTAGCCCTCTCGTACTTGATTAATTAGGCGTAAGAGGGCTCGTGCTAAGGTTAATAAGCGAGAGAGCCTTACCGCGATCGAATATATCTCTGCTAATAGCTTCGTATTACTACCTTTCTTTATCTTCTAAGGTAGCGTACTACTTAAGAGATAGTTCGACGAGTTGCTAGATCCTAATTAGGTTATATTAGTAGCTAAAACTAGCTATATAAATTTAGATCTTATATTTAAATAGCTTTAATATTTCGATAAATACACTATAAATCGCGGTGAAAAGAGTAAGTAATATATATTCTTTATACTTTTCGAGGTAATATTAGACTAATAAACGACGAATAATTAGACGAGCTACGCTTATTACTCTTTAATAGGTATACCACGCACTTAACTACCGAATTCCTCGAGTACTACGGGTAAGCTAAAATCCTTCCCTTCTACTTTATTTCACACGCTACGTATCTCGTATAGCCTCTAGATAGTGATACGTTCCTTACGTATAAGACTAAATTTCGAAGCTAGAATCGAATAGTATCTTAATAGGGTAGAGATCCGACCGATAAAGCAGTATTCCTACGAGGGATTCGTAAAATTCGTAATAAGGCCTTTCTTTATATTAAAAATTATTCGTAGAAGCTTTAGAAAGCGAGGTATTTACCTATTTAATCCTAATTTAGTAGTAAAACTACTTACTAAGCGAGAGGAGAGGGAATTCGTACTACTTACGGGCTTCGATAGAATTTTTGGTGATAATACGCGCGGGATTAAACCGTAGCCTCCGTAGGGTAATCGGGTTATCTCGCCTATTCTATTATCAAGCTTAATTAAGGAACCTAAAACCCTAAGAAGTGTTAAAAAAAGCTAGCAGAAGCTTCGAAATACTATCGAAAGCCTACTAGACCGACCTAGTAGAGTTAAGAAGGTGGAATAGCGATAGACACGCTTAGAAACGAAGACTGTTACTAAATTCGAAGAGATTCTTATTAAGAATAATCTTCTTGCTAAGTCTACTAAGATCTATAGCGAGTACACACGTACTAATCGCACTTAGCAGTAGATTACTAAGGTTAAGGTGCTTACTACTAAGGATACTAATGCGCGTATTACTTAGCGTGGAAAAGGAGAACTAGTAGTAGGTACGGCGGGTGCGTAGGGAGAATGCGAAGAAGCTTGCTAAGGAAGAGGCTATAGCAGCGAAATTAGCCGAATTGAGGCGAAAAGCCCTTGCTAGTAGTGATATTGATCGTATGTTTGAGCCCTTTAATATTTTTTTCGAAGATAGAGAAGGGGATAGCTCACTAAGGGTGTAAATAATTGGTGTATAGGGGGATTAGCTCTCTAGGCGCGCGAGTAGTATACGCCATATTCGCGCGCTAAAGCAAAAGTTTCTGGTTTTTACTGCTTTAGTAGGCCTATAAAGCCTTGCTAATTTGATCCTCTTCTTTTGTATACGAATTGCTCATGGTGGTGGCGGATAAATTGGGTGCAAAAGTGGTAAATGGGGGGATTTTTTGCATTAGAAAATTTTTTGCATTGGAAGTTGGACCACCCAAACGTAGGGGTTGGGTGGTCAGTGCCACGGGTAACTACCCTTATATAATATATATCTAGTAGCGGAAAGCTAGGAATAATATTATTCCTAACTATTATAAGATAGTAGTTAAATATAGTAAATATAATTATAGCCTAGTTCTACTAAATCTCCTAGTTCTATTATAGTAAAAAGAGAGGAAAGAAAAGAAAGCATGACTCCTTAATTACTTTAAAAATAGCCTAATACCTATAGTAATTTTAATACTTCTAGAGCCTAAGAAGAGTCTACTAAATGTCGAAGACCTCTATAACCTTTATACCTAAACTAGATATATTTTCCTTACTAGGTATATAATAATTCAAGTAGTAGTAGAGAGCCTACCTAGGTAAATTATATAATATAAATTAGATAAAAGGTAACGTGATTCCCGGCCGACTAGCACACCCAGTTAAGCGGCACACCCTATTAATAATCGCGTCTTCCTACCACCCTTTCTAATTTAACTACCTACTATACCACTAATTCGTAGTTAACATAGCTAGAAGTTAGCTAGTTAAGAGGGCAAGGTTCTATTAGCCCTTAATAATCTTTAAAATAACTATATTAAATCTATACGTACGGTAGCGAAGCTATATAATATACCCTACCGAACTCTCGCTACTCGCGCGAGTAGGAAAGTAGCACGCGTGGATAAGCGCCTATAAGGCTATTATGAGAAGGCTATAACGTATAGGAAGTAGGGTTAAATAGATAGAAGAAGAATTACTATCTTAGAAAGATAGTATAGGATCAGATTAAAGAATAAAAAGAGACTAAGAATTCAAATCAATCTGCTCGGGGGTTTAGGCCCCTTATATAATTAAGAAAGCGGGAGATTCTGGCAGATTATATTAATGTCATATAGTTCTATTAGATTCTATATGATCTAGGCTATAGCATCATATAGGTCAGCTGATATCTAGTCTTGATATCGTAGGTATACAATAGAATCTTCTAGGATTATCATATAGAAGATTCTATAGTATACTAATCAGCTAATGTGTAGCAAGGTTGCCACATAGAAGATTCTATAGTTATCGATATATCATATTAGTCTATATACGATAGCTATAAATTAACTTAATTATAAGAGGATTCGCTTACTAAATAGATACTCTCTATAGATTCGCGTAGAGTAGCACTTAAGCCCTCTACTATTCGAGAGATAACTAATATTCTACTAGCTACGTATAGTAATAGCCTACTAGCCATCGTTAGCAAAAATCAGCTATCTTCCTTTATTTAATAGCGCGATAAGCTTCGTACCTACTTTTCTAGACGGTATAATTATTAGCGCGCTCTTAACAAGGATCTAAAGGCTATAAAAGAGTGGTATATCCTCGTAAAAGGTGGTTACGCGCGCTAAATACTATAATCAGCGATCGATTCTATAGCCTAGTAATCGCGAATAGGTTACTACGACCGAAGAAATATACGCTAATAGCTATACGCTACCGCCCTATATTATATTTAAAGGCTAGGTTTATATCGCTAGTTAGTTTAAATTAAATCTCCCTAGGGATTAGCGAATCGAAGTATCGAATAATAGCTAGACTACTAATATAATCGGCCTTCGCTAGCTCTGAAAGATCTTTATTCTATACACTACTTCGCGCGTATAAGGGCGATTTCGTCTATTAATCCTCGACGGGCATACTAGCTACCTTATACCTTAATTTAATCGAATCTACGCCGAAAACGATATTATACTACTCTATATACCTTCATATTTGTCTTACTTACTTTAAACGCTTGGTGTTAGGTGCTTTATAGTACTAAAGCGTGCCGCCTACGGGCGCTTCGTGAGCGACTTAGCCTAAATAGGCTATAATTATATCGAAAGCTTAATTTCCTCGCTAATTACTCACGCGTAAGGATAGAGGCTTTTGAGCTGAATATTATTCAAAGTAGCTTCATAGCTACTAGTATTATACTAGTTAATACTAGTCGGGTGCTTTCTAAGTTTAATATATCGCTTCGAACGCCACTACTACTATTAAGTCGACTAAGCAGCAGATCTAGCTAATTCACACTAAAAACGCCTAAAACAGCAATTTAGCTAGAAAAGCAAGCTTTCTATACTTAAAGAGCTTCTAAAACAGCGATCTTATAGCCCGCCTATACCGTCAAAAATCATGCTTAATCAGATCATCAAGGGCCACTATATAATACTACGCTACTAGCGAAGGAGAACACTAATCTACGCGTAGCGAATAAAAAGAAACATTAAAAGCGCACTCGATCGACTAGGCAGATTGCACACGAAGAGGGCCTAACAATCAAAGAGGGCCTATAGCTAGCTCAGCAGCTAATTCAGCCAGTAGAAGCTAATAAGATAGTATCGCATAAGGAGGTCGATCTACCTAATCAGCCAGTTCGACCGGCCAGGGGGGCTCCGCCTACCTACAGTGGATGTAGCTAAATTAGCCATAGGATTACTTCATATCGTATTATCTAGTTAAATTAATTGGTTTTAGTTAGGTTAATCGATTTTAAAATTATCTAATAGGCGTGGGTGTCTCGGGTGACCGGGAATTACATTATATAGCCTATTACTTATTAATAATAAGTAAGAATTATTATATCTTTAGATATTTTAAGCTCTTTAAATATAGCTTATATAAGTAAAGATTTAAGCTTTACGTATTATCTTCTCTAAATATAAGTAGGGAGATATTTAAGGATTTAACTTATATACTCTATCTCTAGTATATTATAAAGAATATTAAAACTTATATATAGCTAATAATCTTAAAGTAATTACTCTTATAAGACCTTAATGTAGATATTCTAAAGAATACTATTAACGAATAGAGATCTATTAAGGCTAAATTTATATAGATTATCCTTAAGCTTAGTAAGGATAAGATAGAAGTATAAAAGGTCTCTTTTCTAGAAGCTCTTGGCGATTTAATCTACTAATTAGTAGTTAAATATATTAAAGAGTAGTAGTTTAGTAAGAGAGGTATATAATTTATACGCTACTATCTTAAATGGAATTCTCTATTATAATAATAAGCTTACTTCTTCTTATATAGAAGGAGCCTATATAAAGCTTAAGTAAGAAATTTATATCCTAACTAGTAATATTATTATAACTATATAAGTAGTTTCTTAAGTTATTTCCTATATAAATTTATAGGCTTTTAACTTAATTTAGGACAAAATATATGATGACTTGAGGTCCTCGATAGCCAATATGCATGATGTTGGCCGGTGGTTTCCTTCCAGGACCAGGCCGGTTAGTTTCCTTTGTGCTTTGGGCCATATAGGCCCTTTCTCTTTTTCCTTTGCTTCTTCTCTTGATCATCTCTCTTAGATAGATCAATCGATTCAGATTCTTCTTCCGCTTCCTGTGCGATCAGTGCCGTGGGCACTATTAGGTTATGCAGCCCTTTTTGATTTACTGATTTCTTCTGTTACTATAGTATAACGCTAGGATCCTGTATTCGCTAAAAGTGTAGCGGTATAAATTGATTATAGTGAATACGTATCTACTAAAGCTGTTTCGCAAGGTAATTTGAACCAGGCTACTAATACCTCTAATAAGTATTAACTTAATCCTCTTGATAATTTAGAAAATGTTAACGACTTTGATAACTAGCTAGATAATATTAATCGTGTTCTTTGTTAAAAAGGCCTTTAGCGCTTTATTAATTCTTTAATTTCTCGATCACCTAGAGACTCCCTACTTACTAAGCGCTAGGTGAAAATCTTAAGGGATGTGTAAATTTGGATGTATTAGTTAGTGTCGAAAAATATTAATCGAATAGTAACCTCTCGCAATTTTCGTATTAATTTTGCTAATAAATATATTAAAAACCTTAAAAATGTATTAAATGTTACTAGCTATAATATAATAAACAAGGATTATATAATATAGTAGTCTCTTCGAAGATCCTAGTACACTTCTGCTATAGATTATATTAATTTATTTAGAGATACTATCACTAAAACCTTAAAGAGGATTAAAATTAATCTAGTTCTCTTGCACTAGGTTCTATTATACGAAATTCGAGATAATAATCCGATAATAGTTATATTAAAATACTCTTCTTTTGACGAGAAATATATAAAGACTACTAATTTTGATATTAGTAAGTTCTACAAACTTTGCACTAACCTTATTACTAAATTAGAGACCTTTTAGTTAATTTAACTACTTACACTTATATTAAGGGCTAACAGCACTAACCTATCGAGTTCTAATATAGGGAACCTAAGGAACGCTAATTCGGATTTTTAGCTATTAAAGAATAAACCTCTTTAAGGTAACCCTAGAGCTATTACTAAATAGGTTAAAGATTAGATAGAAGGTCTAAATTAATTAATACCCTAGGGTTACTACTTATTTTGTAGTAATTAAGGCTACCTAACGAAGGATTATATATACTTAGTGTATAATAAACGGCCACTAGCATAGAAACCTACTAAGGGCGTGTAGATTAATTTCCTATAGAGAAATAGAAATAATTTAAACGGTTAAAAGCCTTAGGATTAGAACTTTAATAATCGTATCTAAAAGGATAGAAGTAGTTCGCTAGCTTTAATTCTACCTATCCTAAACTATATATAGAAATCTTCTTCTTCTTTTAATTTAAATTAATCACTAATTTCTTCGTTAAATAGAATTAATCCCTAATTATTAATTATTAATAGAAACCTCTAACCGGTAATTAGATATATACTACTAATTATATAGGTAGTATAACTAGAGTTAGCTACGGTTTTATATTATTATCCCTATAGTTATTTAAGTTTAATAATTAAATCCTTTAGTAGCAATAGACTAAACTACTATTTTGCTACTATAATAGTTAAAACTAACGAATAGTTTAATAATATAACCCCTATAGGGGATAACAACGATTTTGATATAGGTAGAGTAAGCCTATTTGTATTAAATACTTTAGAAGTTAACTAAAAATTTCCCTACCTATTATTATTAGCTTTAATTACTCGTTCTACAGGTAAGTAAATAGTCGATTCGGGTATATCCTGCACGATATACGTGGATAGTGATATAATTATACACTTTAAACTATATAAACTAAACGAGGGTTATACTTGCTAAACCTTAGAAGGTAGAATATTAGTTATAAAGGGTTAAGTAATTATAAGAATTAATTTAATTCTAGAAGATCGTATTACTAATTTAGATATAAAATGTGAATATATACTAGAGGGCCTATTTAATCTACTTTTAATAACTAGGGCTTACTACGATTATGCGTTTAGATAGAAGGATTAGCTAAATATGATAGTTAACCTATTTAATAAATCGATTATTAAGGCCTACGCTTTCTGCTAACGAGATATTCTGTTCTTATATATAATATTAATTCGACTATTATTACTAACTAAATTAAATGTACTAGATTATATAGCTTAAGCCTTCTTACTAGTAATAATCTTGCTAGAACTTACGTACTTCTGTTTAGGGTATATTAGCTAACTAATAGCTAAAATTAATTATTACTAGATTAGCGAAGAAGTGTAAGGTAATTAAGAATTTAATTATAAACCCTATAAGTTAGCTAAATTAAAGAAGATTATTTTATATATCCCCTAAAAGCGTGTAACTAAACTATTTAAGTTTCTTTATATTAACCTTTAACCCTATAAGCTAATAAGGATTAGAGGAATTAATTATATTATAATAATCTATAATAATACTACTAGAAGAAGATAGGTAATACTAATTAAGACTAAGGGTAGTTCTTCCGACGTGTTAATCGATTAGGTAACGTAAATCTTTAACGTTGTAGGTAATTAGCCTTTAGAAATCTAAACTAATAGAGATCTAAGCTTTCTAAAATTTATTTTATAGATTAAAGAAAAAGGTATAACCTTTATAATCTCTCCTCCTATAACTCACGAATAGGATAGTGTTGCTGAATCCTCTAGGCATAATATAATATAGGGCGCGAGGACTCTTATAATATCCGCACTAAATGCGCCTATATATCTTTAGCTAGAAGTAGCGATAGTAATAGCTTACGTTCTAAATCGAATTCGCTAACTAGGTAAAATTAAATCTCCAATAGAGAAATAGAATAATAGCTTGTAAAGCTAGGCTAATTAATCTTGGTTTCCTTCGTGTGTGGTTTTCTAAAGCCTATATTTATATCCCTAAGGAATAGAGGGTGCAAGGTAAAAAGATAGAACTACGCGTATAGATTAGCTATTTAGTTAGCTATAAGAGCAATAATAGCTATATCTATAGAATCTACGATCCCTCGAAAAGATAAGTGATTCTTAGACGTAACGTTGCCTTTTAGGAAGAACCTTTACTAATTTATTATTTGCTAAAGTTAGAAGACTTAATTAACTAAAAGCATAAGCCTCGCTAAAAGCACTAATTAATAATTTAGAGAAAGAAGAAAGAGATCTAAACTTAATAATATAAGGATACTCTAATATAATTAACGGATTAATTATTAATTTAATTATAATCGAATTCGAACTTTTATGAAGGTATAGACCCGATTACACTATTTACTAATCGTGAGTAGAGCATATTTCACTAAAATCACAAAATTATAACACCGAAGCTAATTAATATAATATAACTAAATGCTCTAATATAATAAAGATTAATTAACCTACTACTCTAAACCACTACTAGACTAATTATATTACTAAGGGCTAGAAATTATTATTTGTAACTATCTCTACTAACTTCAGAAACCTAAATTAACCCTTCTCTACTAATTCAATTATCTTCTAGTGATTCTAGTGAATCTTCGTTTTTAGAAAATTAGAATATTTTAAATATTTCCTTTTTACTAATTTAATAGAGTCTTCCTACTATTCTATTAGCTTTATTACCTCTAATTAAACCCTTTCGACTATATATAGTGAGAGGTTTATCACTAAATATACTAGCAAAAAGATTATTTAGTAATATTATGCGGGATCCCGATTTACTAATTTTAAGTATTAAGGGTTTTCCCTAGCTGTTACTAAATTAATCGTTACTAGTTACTCCGGGTGCATATCTAAGAAGTTCTTTATTACTAATTAAATCCCTAATTAATCGCTTAATATAATCACTAATTAATCGTTTAGTTCGAGAGGCATCTTCTATTAACCTAATTGCAATTATTTAAACAAATCCTGTTTAACCACTAAATAGTATTCCAAGACGTTTAGCAAGAGAAAGAAAACTAGCTAACCTTAGACCTAGGATAGTCAAATATCCCGAGAAAGGCTAAATGATATTAGATCCTTTATTAATTGTAATTAAAGATATTATTATAGGTGATAGGATTACTTATTCCGTAGTAGAACGTTTCCGAACGGGAATAGTAAAGATCCCTAACACCTATATAAAAGCAATAGAATCCGATTTTGCAGACTATTAGCTACAAGCTAAGAAGGTCTAATTAGATAAAATCAAAGCTTCTAATACAATAGTTCTCGTGCCTTATCCTCCTAAGGGCACATTAATTTTGCTAGGGAAATAGGTCTACGATTTAAAATCTAATAGTGATAGCTACGTTTTAGAATTCCGCGCTAGATAGGTTATCTATAGAAACCGTTAAGCACTAGGAATTGATTTCTAACTAGATAAGAGATTTACCCTAGTCGTCTCTAATACTACTACTAAGTTATTTATAACACTTAGAGCTATTAGAAAGTGGTCAGTTAACTAATAGGATATTATAGGTGTATATCTTAATGCTATATTAGATAATCGAGTGATTTTCATGAAACAACCTACTAGCCACGAATACTAAAGCCCTAATAGTATAGAATATGTTATATTAATTTTAAAAGCATTATACGGTCTTCGTGAAGCTAGCTACCTTTAGCATAACCTATTCGATAAGGATTTAAAAGAAATTAGCTTAACACTGTTGCCGACCGAACCTTGTATTTATATAAACCAAGAGAAAACTATCTTCGTCTTGATCTACGTTAATAATATACTTTCCACTAGCCTTAATAGCGAAATTCGACGTGTTTAAGATGCAATAGCATTAAAGCGTAAGCTAAAGATCCTACTATTTAAAAGATTTTTAGGACTAAGAGCGGAAGACTAGGCGGTAGAGCTAGGGTGGTCGGAAACTAATGGAAACTACTGTACGATATTATATATAGTTATAGAAGGATGAAATTCTATAAGATATCTTATATAAACTTAATAAAATGCTTCGCCTTAAAAGTCTATGTTACTTAATCTCCAAGTAGTTTCTTATATAAAAATCCTAAATTACCTACTCTTTAGATAAACCTATAGATTCGTCTTATCCTAAATCCTCCTAGTAGTTAGTAATATAATCTAGCCCTATAGAATTATAAAGTTATAGCGATTATTAGTCTAGTTATATTATAATATACTAAACTAAGCTACCGAGATATTCTTTTATATTTAAAAGATCTGCCTGTAAGGGATACTATAGATAATTCGAATTTATTATCCGAATTACCTAAGGAAATACACTAAATGATAACTCGAGGTCGAGTCCTCTTGGCTATATGCATGCATAATGCATGATGTTGGCCGGTGGTTTCCTGTTAGGTCTAGGCCTGTTTCTTTCCTTTGTGCTTTAGGCCTTATAGGCCTTCTCCTTTCCTATTTTGCTTCTTCTTTAGTCGTCTTCGTCTTTATGTCTAGATAGAGTAATTCAGACTTAGTCTTCCTGTTCCTCTTCCGCTTCCTATGCTAGTAGTGCTGTAGGCACTATTAGGTAGGTTATATAGCTAGCCCTTTTTAATTCTACTCTACTAATTTTACCCTGTTACTATAGTATAACGCTAGGATCCTATGTTCGCTAAATTAGTAGCGGTATTTAACTATAGTGATTATGTATCTGCTAAAGCTATTTCGTAAGGCAACCTAAACTAAGTAACTAACGCACCTAATAAGTATTAATTAAACCCCCTTAATAATCTAGATAATGTTAATGACTTTATTAGTTAGCTAGATAATGTGAATCGTGTTCTTTAGTAAAAGGGCATTCAGCGCTTTATTAACTCTTTTATCTCTCGACCCCTAAGAGACTCCCTACTCGCTAATAGATAGGTGAAGATCTTAAGAGACGTATAAATCTAGATATACTAGTCTATCTCGAAAGACATTAACTAAATAGTAACCTCTCGTAATTTTCGAATCGAATTTACTAATAAGTATATAAAAAACCCAAAGAACGTGTTAAATATTACTAATTATAACGCTATAAATAAAGACTATACAACTTAGTAGTCTCTTCGAGGATTATAATGTACTTCTATAGTAGATAATTTATTTAGAGATATAGTTATAAAGATCTTAAAGGTAGAAATTAATCTAGTTCTCCTATAATAGGTACTCTCATATAAAATTAGAGATAATAATCTACTAATAGTTATATCAAAGCACTCCTCCTTTAATAAAAAGTATATAGAGATAGTAGATTTTAATATTAGTAAGTTCTATAAGCTTTACACTAACCTTATTACCAAATAAGAAACCTTTTACTTAATTTAGCCTCTTATACTTATATCGAGGGCTACTAACCTATTAAAGTCTAATATAGGGAACTCTAATTTAGAGTCTTAGCCTTTAAAGAATAAACCCCTAGGTCGTGTTAGTACTATAGTAAAATAGGCTAGAGACTAGATCAAAGGCCTAAACTAATCTACCCCTTAGAGGTATTACTTATTCTATAGTAAATCTAGCGACTAAGTAATAGAATATATATACATAGTGCCTAATAAATATCTACTAATATAGAAGCCTATAAGAGGCCTTTAGATTAATTTCCTATAGAGGAATAGAGATAATTTAGATAGTTAAAGACCTTAAGGTTAGAATTTTAATAATTATATCTAAAAGGATAGTGGTATATTACTAGTATTAGTTCTACCTATCCTAGATTATAATTTATAGAAAACCTCTTCTTAATTAAATTAATCACTAATTTCCTTATTAAATGAAATTAATTTATAGCCCTTGATTATCGATAAATCACCCTAGCTAACTAGTAAATAGATACTTACTACTAATTATATAATTAGTTTAATAAAATTCTCTATTGTAAACAGAATTAACTAAGTAATTTTATACTACTACCCCTATAGCTATTTAAGTTTAATAATTACATTATTCGCTAGTAATAGGCTAAATTACTACTTTATAAATATAATAGTTAGAACTAACGAATAGTTTAATAATATAATCCCTATAGGAGATAAGAATAATTTTAATATAGGTAGAATAAATCCTATTACTCTAAATATCCTTAAAGTGTACTAGAAATTTCCTTTTCTATTATTATTAGCTATAATCACTTAATCTACTAGCGAATAGATAATTCACTTAGCTATATCTTAATTAATCTATATTAATAGCAACGTAATTATACACTTTAAACCATATAAACTAAATAGGGTCTATACTTACTAAACCTTATAAGATAGAACGTTAGTTACTAATGAATAAGTAATTATAAGAATTAATTTAGTCCTACTAGACTGGATTATTAACTTAAATATATAATATAAGTATATACTAGAAGGACTATTTAATTTACTTTTGATAACTAGGGCCTGCTATGATTATATAATAGGATAGAAAGATTAATTAAATATAATAGTAGATATATTTAACGAATCTATCGTTAAAGCCTATACATTTACCTGATAAGGTCCACCGTTTTTATATATAATATTTATTTGACCCTCTTTATTAACTAAGTAGCACTAAAATATATTTCTTAAGCTTTCTTGCTTATAATAATTACGCTAGAGCTTATATATTTTCGTTGAAGCTATATTAGCTAACTAATAGGTAAAATTAATTAATATCGAATTAGCGAGGATATATAAGGGCATTATAAATCTAATTGTAAGTCCTATAAGTTAGCTAAATTAAAGACAATTATTTTATATACTCGTTAGAAGCGTCTAACTAAATTATTCGAATTTCTTTATATTAATCTTTAACCTTATAAGCTAATAGGGATTAGAGGAATTAATTATACTCTAATTATCTACGACGATATAACCTAATACTAAGGGTAGTGCCTTAAATATATTAATCGATCAGATAACATAAATCTTTAATATCGTTAGTAATTAGCTATTAGGAATCCGAACTAATAGAGATATAAGTTTTTTAAGATTTATTATATAGATTAAATTAAAAGGTATAGTATTTATAATTTCTCCCCTAGTAACTCACGAATAGAATAGAGTTACTGTCGGACTTATAGGGTCTGCATAAGCCCTTAGGCGTGCACAAGTAAGCAAATATGCACGAATAGATCTAGTCGTACGATCTAATCGTAGATCTTATAAGGTTAAAGGGTCTACGTTCCTGCTTAGGAGCGGAAGTCAACTAATAATCGAAGAATACATCAACTTCATCAAAATTATTAAGCTTCTTTCATCTAGCTATAGAAAGCAGGCAGGCAGTATTTAACATTCTAGGGCATCGAAAGCAATTGCATCATAATCGAATCTCATAGAAATCGGGTGATAGAGAGTATTTAAGCTCTTTCCATGTTTAGGATAAATCGTTGAAGATCATCGTCACGTATACGTTCGGTCACATTCTGTCAACTTCGGTGGCGTGCGGGGTCTTATGCACACTTTCATGTCAACAGTTACTAAATCCTCTAGGTATATTATAATATAGGGCGTAAGGACCCTTATAATTTCTATACCTAATATACCTACCTACCTTTAGCTGGAGATAGTAATAGCGATAGTCTATATACTAAATCGTATTCGATAACTAGGTAAAATTAGAATCCCTAATAGAAAAATAGGATAAGAGATTATAACTTTATAAAGCTAGTCTAATTAACTTAGGTTTCCTATAAGCATAGTTTTCTAAAGTCTATATTTATATCCCTAAATAATAAAGGGTATAAGATAAAAAGATAGAACTATATATATAGATTAGCTATATCTATAGAATCTATAATCCTTTATTAAAAAGATAAGTAGTTCTATAGCGTGATATTACCTTTTAGGAGGAACCTTTACTAACGTAATCCACGGCCGAACCGTACACACGGTCGAGCCGTACACCCCAAATGCAATAGTAAATGCGGTTTTTCAGGTCGCTATATCTCAACAACACTATTTATTATATTATTGCTTGATTTTCGGAATAATAGGGTTTTATAGCGTCAAAAGTAGTGTATAGGGTCACTAGTCTCTTAAGTAAACTATTATTTACGCGTATTACCACAGATACACGCCGACAGCGAGGTACATGTTTATCTATACATATTCTAGTGCCAAAATATACTTCTTAACCTAATAGGCCTGCTTATTATAACGTTTTTTACACTTAAATATTCTATCACCCTTTATCAAACCTTATAGGGTTGAAATATCATATTAGAAAAAATCGCATTTTCTATAGTGTTTAGGGTGTACGGCTCGACCGTGTGTACAGTTCGGCCGTGGATTACGTTAACTCGCTATTTACTAAAGTTAGAAAGAAGACCTAATTAAATAAAAATCTTATAAACCTTACGAAAAGTACCAATTAATAATTTAAAGAAAGAAAAGATCTAAATTTAATAAAAGGATACTCTAATATAACTAACGAACTAACTAGTAATCCTATTATAATTAATTATAAGATTTTATATTATAACTAATAGCTCTCACGCTCTAGAGATTAATTAACCTACTACTCTAAACTACTACTAGACTAATTACTTTACTAAGGGCTAGAAATTATTATTTATAGCTATATCTACTAACTTTAGAAACCTGAATTAACCCTTCTCTACTAATTTAATTATCTTCTTATAAATCTTATAAATCCTTATTTCTAGAAAATTAGAATATTATAAATATTTCCTTTTTACTAATTTAATAGAATCTTTCTTCTATTCTATTAGCTTTATTACTACTAATTAAACTATTCCAACTCTATATAGTACAAGGATTACCCCTAAATACGCTAGTAAAAAGATTATTTAGTAATATTATTTATGATCCTAATTTACTAATTCTAACTATTTAGGTTTCTCCCTAACTAACACTAATTTCACTAATTACCCTAAGTATATTATTTCTAAGAAGTTCTTTATTACTAATTAAATCTCTAATTAATTATACTATATTTACTAATTACTTATACTATTTAAGAAATATCTTTTATTAACCTAATTATAATTATTTAATAAAGTTCTGTTTAACTAAATATTATATAATTTACTATACCTACTAGTAATTAACTAGACTAACTAATATAACTAATATTAGAAATTTAACTAAGATATTTAGTAAAAGAAGACTAGCTAATCTTAGTGACAGTGCCCACGGCACTAATCGCACAGGAAGCGGAAGAAGAATCTGAATCGATTGATCTATCTAAGAGAGATGTATCAAGAGAAGAAGCAAAGGAAAAAGAGAAAAGGCCTATATAGCCCAAAGCACAAAGGAAACCAACCGGCCTAGTCCTGGAAGGAAACCACCGGCCAACATCATGCATTATACATGTATGTAGGCAAAAGGACTCGACCTCGAGTTATTATATCCCCTACAGGGCCAAGGCCGAAAACAAGAAAATTCATAAAACATTATTGTAACATAGGCAATTTCAACATAATCTCCTTAATAATAGAACTATATAAACAGGCATAAAAAAACCACATCTTTTGATAGGAAACAATGATAAGAAATTGACAGTGCCCACGGCACTGATCGCACAGGAAGCGGAAGATGAATCTGAATCGATTGATCTATCTAAGAGAGATGATCAAGAGAGAAGCAAAGGAAAGAGAGAAAGGGCCTATATGGCCTAAAGCACAAAGGAAACCAACCGGCCTGGTCCTGGAAGGAAACCACCGGTCAACATCATGCATCATGCATGTAGGCAAGAGGACTCGACCTCGAGTCATCAGAAATAGTACAGGAAGGCATTTAAATGAACAATTTTTATAGGAAACGAATTATATAAAAATTATAATTTAGGTAATTAGTACTTTAACGAAAGAAATTAATTTAAGCAGTCTAGGGGTCTCGTTATACAATAATTTATCACGATCCTCCTTAAAAACACTATACGGCTTTGCTTTAGTTAAAATATCGGCTATATTCTTCTTGCTTGGTGTGTTGATTAATGTAATTAGATCTCTTTTTACTAAGTCGCGCACTAAGTAGTAATAAGTGCTAATCTATAACACTTTAGTGCTTAATTTACTATTAGTGACTATCCTTATTATATTATTAGAGTTATAATAGAGTAGAAGTAGAATAGTATTAGGATTATCTTCGTTCTATAGGGAAGAGAGAGTTAAATTAGTAGCTAATTTAGCTAATATAATACCTTCCTTAATTATAGTGCTTATTATATAGTATTTAGCTATTATAGATAATATTATAATAATATCCTACTTATAGAAGGACTATATAATTAGTATATCTACGAAGAACTAAATATAGGCCTTAGTAGATTTTCTATATTTAGTATTAGTATATAAAGAGTTAATAAAACCTTTAAGACCTTTAGTTAGATCTCTTCTAAATAGAATACTAAGGTTAGTTATACCTAAGAGATATTAGAGGAGATCTTTAAATATATTAAGATCTTCTTTCTAGGAGGATTTATTACGCCTTTATAATTTTAATATAGCGGCTATAATATCTAGTTATATCCTAATTAATAACTATCTAACCTTAACTTACCTATTTTCCTCGTAAAGTCGAGCTTATTAATAGTATTAATAATATTATTATTAGTAGTTCTCTAAGATAGATCTATTAGAATTAATATAGGAGAAGTATTAGTAAAACTTTTATTAGAAGTTAATATTAAAAGGTAAATTTACTAATTAAGGATAATAATACATTTCTCCTATTAGTAAAAAACATTATATCCTAAAAATCTTTTAAAAGATAGGATCTTTAGTTTACGCTTTAATACTATTATATCTCGAATATATTAAATTTCGCTATTAAGGCTAGTAGAAAGTATATTATTAACGTAGATTAAGACGAAGATAGTTTTCTCTTAGTTTATATAAATATAAGGTTCGGTTAGTAATAGTATTAAGCTAATTTCTTTTAAATCCTTATTAAATAGGTTATACTAAAGGTAGCTAGCTTAATAAAGACTATATAATACTTTTAAAATTAATATAATATATTCTATACTATTAGGGCTTTAGTATTCGTGGCTAGTAGGTTATTTTATAAAAATTACTCTATTATCTAATATAGTATCAAGGTATACACCTATAATATCCTATTAGTTAACTAACTACTTTCTAATAGCTCTAAGTATTAAAAACAACTTAGTAGTAGTATTAGAGACGACTAGGGTAAATCTCTTATCTAGCTAGAAATTAATTCCTAGTACTTAATAGTTTCTATAGATAACCTATCTAGCGTAGAATTTTAAATCGTAGACCTATTTCCTTAGCAAAATTAATGTGCCCTTAGGAGGATAAGGTATAAGAACTATTATATTAGAAGCTTTAATTTTATCTAATTAGACCTTTTTAGCTTATAGCTAGTAATCTATAAAATCGGATTTTATTACTTCTATATAGGTATTAGGGATCTTTACTATTCCTATTTAAAAGCGTTTTACTACGGAGTAAGTAATTCTATTACCTATAATAATATCCTTAATTATAATTAATAACGGATCTAGTACCATTTAGCCTTTCTTAGGATATTTAACTATACTAGGTCTAAGATTAGCTAGTTTTCTTTCTCTTACTAAACGTCTTAGTTTTAAATATTATTTAGTAGTTAAATAGGATTTAGTTAAATAATTATAATTAGGTTAGTAGAAGATACTTCTTAAATAGAACAATTAATTAGTAAGTATATTAAGGGATTAGATAGTAATTTAATTAGTAACGAAGAATTTCGTAGAAATCTATCTAGTATAGTTAGTATAGCGGAAGCCGATTAGGAGGAACTTTTAATACTTAGAATTAGTTAATTTTAATTACGTATAATATTACTAAATAATCTTTTTGCTAGCGTATTTAGTAATAATTCTTAAACTATATAAGATTAAAATAGTTTAATTAGAGGTAGTAAAGCTAATAGAATATTTAAAGGATTTTTCTAAACTAGTAAAAATAAAATATCTAAAATATTCTAATTTTCTAAAAACGAAGATTCACGAGAAGATAATTAAATTAGTAGACAAGGGTTAATTTAGGTTTCTAAAGTTAGTAGAGATAGTTATAAATAATAATTTCTAGCCCTTAGTAATATAATTAGTCTAGTAGTAGTTTAGAGTAGTAGATTAATTAACCTTTATTATATTAGAGTATTTAGTTATATTATATTAATTAGCTTTAGTATTATAACTTAGTAAAATATACTTTGCTCTTAATTAGTAAATAGTGTAATTAGGTCTATACCTTTATAAAAAATCGAATTTAGTTATAATTAAACTATTAACTAGTCTATTAGTTATATTAGAGTGTCCTTATATTTTATTTAAATCTTATTCTTCTTTCTCTAAATTATTAATAGGTACTTTTAGCGTGTTTTATACTTTTAGTTAATTAGAACTAAATCCTCTAACTTTAGTAAATAATAAATTAGTAAAGGTTCTTCCTAAAAGGTAATATTATATCTAAGAATCACTTATCTTTTCGAGGGATTATAGATTCTATAGATATAGCTAATCTATACGCATAGTTCTATCTTTTTACCTTATATCCTCTATTCTTTAGGAATATAAATATAGGCTTTAGAAAACTATACACGAAGGAAACTAAGGTTAATTAGCCTAGCTTCGCGTAATTATAAGCTATTATTCTATTTCTCTATTAGAGATTTAATTTTACCTAGTTAGCGAATTTAATTTAGAACGTAAGGAATTACTATTACTACTTCTAGCTAAAGATATATAGGCGTATTTAGTACGAATATTATAAGGGTCCTCGCGCCCTATATTATAATATACCTAGAAGATTCGGTAATACTATTCTATTCGTGAGTTATAGGAGAGATTATAAAGGTTATACCTTTTTCTTTAATCCATAAAATAAATTTTAGAAGGCTTAGATCTCTATTAGTTTAGATTTCTAAAGGCTAATTACCTATAACATTAAAGATTTACTTTAATTAATCGATTAACACGTTAGAAGTACTATCTTTCGTTTTAATTAGGATTACCTATCTTCTTCTAGTCGTATTATCGTAAATTATTATAATATAAATAATTCCTCTAATCCCTATTAGCTTATAGGGTTAAAGATTAATATAAAGAAACTTAAATAGTTTAGTTATACGCTTTTAGGGGGTATATAAAATAATTTTCTTTAATTTAGCTAACTTATAGGGTTTATAATTAAATTCTTAATTACCTTATACTTCTTCGCTAATTTAATAATAATTAATTTTAGTTATTAGTTAACTAATATACCCTAAACGAAACTATATAAGTTCTAGAGAGATTATTACTAATAAAAAGATCTAGGCTATATAATCTAGTATATTTAATTTAGTTAGTAATAAGGGTCGTATTAAAATTATATATAGAAATATAATATCTTATTAGCGAAAGACGTAGGCTTTAATAGTTAATTCGTTAAATAAGTTAACTATTATATTTAGCTAATCTTTCTATCTAAACGTATAATTATAGTAAGCCCGAGTTATCGAAAGTAAATTAAATAGGCCTTCTAGTATATATTCGTATCTTATATCTAAATTAGTAACATGACTATCTAGAATTAAATTAATTCTTATAATTACTTAGCCCTTTATAACTAATATTCTACCTTCTAAGGTTTAGTAAGTATAATCCTTATTTAGTTTATATAGTTTAAAGTGTATAATCGTATCGCCGTCCACGTAAATTATATAGGATATACCTAAATCGACTATCTATTTACTCGTTAAACGAGTAATTAAAGCTAATAATAATAGATAAGGAAATCTTTAGTTAACTTTTAAAGTATTTAATATAAATAATAGGCTTACTCTTCTAGTATTAAAATCGTTATTATTCTCTATAAGGATCGTGTTATTAAATTAATCGTTAGTTTTAATTATTATAGTAGTAAAATAGTAATCTAGTCTATTACTACTAAAGGGTTTAATTTTTAAACTTAAATAACTATAGGGGTAAAAATATAAAACCGTAGCTAATTCTAGTTATATAATTAGTAGTATATATCTAATCACTAGTTAACGTAGTTCACGCCCGAACGGAACACACGGCTGAGCGGAACACCCCAAAACACCATACTAAATGCGATAAATTATAACTACTTTTCTTAACAACCAGATAATTTTATCATGAAATATAAAGGGTTCATAATCTAAATAGTACTTCTAGCTCACTGGCATATTTCAAGGAAATCAATTGAAGTATTAACAGAGATTTATAGATTCAAGTTTGAAAGTGCAAAAATACGGTGTATTTTATGGTAACGTATCTAAATTATAGTCTAAATAGCTTAAAAATCTATGTAGTTTATTTCAGCAGTTCACTGAATGTATAATCAATAATTTCAATCGAAATGAACCCCCTATTGTTAAAATATCGATGAATCAAAATGTGGCATTTAGTATGGTATTTTGGGGTGTTCCGCTCGGTCGTGTGTTCCGTTCGGGCGTGAGTTACGTTAGGGGTTTTTATTAACTATTAATAATTAGGGATTAATTCTATTTAATAATGAAATTAGTGATTAATTTAAATTTAAAGAAGAAGATTTCTATAAGTTATAGTCTAGGATAGATAGAACTAAAGCTAGCGAACTACTTCTATCCTTTCGGATACGGTTATTAAAGTTCTAATCCTAAGGCTTTTAACCGATTAAACTATTTCTATTTCTCTATAGGAAATTAATCTATACGCCCTTAATAGGTCTCTATACTTATAGCTATTTATTATATACTAAGTATATATAATCCTTCGTTAGGCAGCCTTGCTTACTATAAAATAAGTAGTAACCTTAGGGTATTAATTAGTTTAGATCTTCTATCTAATCTTTAACTTATTTAGTAATAACTCTAGGGCTACCCTAAGATAGTTTGTTCTTTAATAGCTAAAAATCTAAATTAGCGTTCCTTAAGTTCCCTATATTACTATATTAGAACTCGATAGGTTAGTGCCGTTAGCCCTCAATATAAGTGTAAGTAATTAGATTAACTAAAAGGTCTCTAATTTAGTAATAAGGTTAGTGTAAAGTTTATAGAACTTACTAATATCGAAATTAGTAGTCTTTGCATAGTTTTCGTTAAAAGAAGAGTGCTTTAATATAACTATTATTAGATTATTATCTTAGATTTTATATAACAGTACCTAGCGTAAGAGAACTAGATTAATTTTAATTCTCTTCGAAATTTTTATAATAATATCTCTAAATAAATTAATATAATCTATTATAGATATATACTAGGGTCTTCGAAGGGGCTACTATATTATATAATCCTTGTTTATTATATTATAACTAGTAACATTTAATACGTTTTTTAAAGTTTTTAATATACTTATCTATAAATTTAATACGAAAATTACGAGAGATTACTATTTAGTTAATCTCTTTTAATACTAATTAGTATATCTAGATTTATATATCCCTTAAGATTTTCACCTATTAGTTAGCAAGTAGGGAGTCTCTAGGTAGTCGAGTGATTAAAGAATCGATAAAGCGCTAAAGGCCCTTCTAACGAAGAACGAGATTAACATTATCTAGCTAGTTATCAAAGTCGTTAATATTTTCTAAATTATTAAGTAGGTTAAGTTAATAACGTAATTCCTCCCCGAGTGAAACACCCGGTCGAGTGAAACACCCCAAAACACCATATTAAAGGCGATATTTCGCAGACCTATATCTCAACAACCAGAACTTCTATCATATTGTCATTATACAAGATTACTCATATAGTAATTAAAGAAGGCGTATTTGACTTTTTGAGTGTTTTTCTTGAGGAACGGGGTGAGTATTCCAATTCAGTTAAAAATACAATGTAATTTATTGTAATGATATAAAATAAGAATCGTAGCTATTTGAAACTTCAAAATATAACTATTGGTGTAGATAATAGTTAACTTCTAAATTTTTTAATAGAACAAACTCGCGGTTGTTGAGATATAGGTCTGCGAAATATCGCCTTTAATATGGTGTTTTGGGGTGTTTCACTCGACCGGGTGTTTCACTCGGGCAGGAATTACGTTACTTATTAGGGGTATTAGTAGCCTAGTTTAAACTACCTAGCGAAATAGCATTAGTAGACACGTAGTCACTATATTTAATCTATGCTGCTACACTTTTAGCGAATATAGGATCCTAGCGTTATACTATAGTAATAGAAGAAATTAGTAAATCAAAAAGGGCTATATAACCTAATAGTGCCCACGGCACTGATCGCATAGGAAGCAGAAGAAGAATCTAAATCGATTAATCTATCTAAGAGAGATATATTAAGAGAAGAAGCAAAGGAAAAAGAGAAAAGGCCTATATAGCCCAAAGCACAAAGGAAACTAACCGGCCTAGTCCTGGAAGGAAACCACCGGCTAATATTATGCATTATACATGTATATAGGCAAGAGGACTCAACCTCGAGTCATCACTTAGTCTTAGTATAGTGAAGTATCCTAAGAAAGGCTTAATAGTGCTAGATCCTTTATTGATTATAATGAAAGAAATAGTAGTAGGTAACAGGATTACTTATTCCGTACTAGAGGTTTCTAAATAGGTATAGTAACGATCCCTAATACTTATATAGAAGTAATAAAATCCGATTTATAGATTACTAGCTATAAGCTGAAAAAGTCTAGTTAGATAAAATTACAGCCTCTAATATAATAGTTCTTACACCTTATCCTCCTAATAGTATATTAATTTTACTAGAGAAATAGGTCTACGATTTAAAATCTAATAGTAATAGCTACGTTTTAGAATTCTATACTAGATAGGTTATCTATAGAGATTATTAAGCACTAGGAATTAACTTCTAACTAAATAAGCAATTTACCCTAGTTATTTCTAATACTATAGTAAAATTATCTAATACTTAGAGCTATCAGAAAGTAGTTCGTTAATTAATAGGATATTGTAGGCGTATATCTTAACGCTATATTAGATAATAGAGTGATTTTTATAAAATAACCTACTGGTTACGAATACTAAAGCCCTAATAGTATAGAATACGTTATACTAATTTTAAAAGCCTTGAATAGTCTCCGCTAAGCTAGCTACCTTTAGTATAATATATTTAATAATGATTTAAAAGATATTAGCTTAATAGTACTACTAACTAAACTATATATTAATATAGTTTAAGAGAAAACTATCTTCGTGTTAATCTACGTTTATAATTGATGACTTGAGGTCCTCGATAGCCAACATGCATGATGTTGGCCGGTGGTTTCCTTCTAGGACCAGGCCGGTTGGTTTTCCTTTGTGCTTTAAGCCATATAGGCCTTTTCTCTCTTTCCTTTGCTTCTCTCTTGATCATCTCTCTTAGATAGATCAATCGATTCAGATTCTTCTTCCGCTTCCTGTGCGATTAGTGCCGTGGGCACTGTTAGGTTATGTAGCCCTTTTTGATTTACTGATTTCTTCTGTTACTATGGCATAACGCTAGGATCCTGTGTTCGCTAAAAGTGTAGCGGCATAGATTGATTATAGTGACTACGTATCTGCTAAAGCTGTTTCGCAAGGTAATTTGAACTAGGCTACTGATGCCCCTGATGAGTATTAACTTAACCCTCTTGATGATTTGGAAAGTGTTAACGACTTTGATAACTGGTTGGATGATGTTAATCGTGTTCTACGCTAGAAAGGCCTTTGCCGCTTTATTGATTCTTTAATTTCTCGACCCCTAAGAGACTCCTCACTTGCTGATCGTTAGGTGAAAATCTTAAGGGATGTGCAAATTTGGATGTACTAGTTAGTGTCGAAAAATATCAATCGAATGGTAACCTCTCGTAATTTTTGTATTGATTTTGCTGATGAATATATTGAAAACCTTAAAAACGTATTGAATGTTACTAGCTATAATGTAATGAATAAGGATTGTGTGATATGGTGGTCTCTTCGAAGATCCTAGTACACTTCTGCTGTGGATTATATTAATTTATTTAGAGACACTGTCACTAAAACCCTAAAGAGGATTGAAATTAACCTAGTTCTCTTGCGCTAGGTTCTGTTGTACGAAATTCGAGATGATAATCCGATAATAGTTGTATTAAAATACTCTTCTTTTAACGAGAAATATGCAAAGACCGCCGATTTCGATATTAGTGAGTTCTATAAACTTTGTATTAACCTTATTACTGAATTGGAGACCTTTTAGTTAATCTAACCACTTGCACTCGTGTTAAGGGCTAACGGTACTAACCTATCGAGTTCTAATATAGGGAACTTAAGGAACGCTAATTTAGATTTTTGGCTATTAAAGAATAAACCACCTTAGGGTGGCCCTAGAGTTATTGCTAAATAGGTTAAAGATTAGATAGAAGGTCTAAATTAATTAATACCCTAGGGTTGCTGCTTATTTTATAGTAATTAAGGCCACCTAACGAAGGATTGTATGCACTTAGTGTATAATAAACGGCTACTAGTATAGAAACCTACTAAGGGCGTGTGGATTAATTTCCTATAGAGAAATAGAAATAATTTGAACGGTTAAAAGCCTTAGGATTAGAACTTTAATAATCGTATCCGAAAGGATGGAAGTAGTTCGCTAGCTTTAATTCTACCTATCCTAGACTATATACAGAAACCTTCTTCTTCTTCTTTTAATTTGAATTAATTACTAATTTCTTCGTTAAATAGAATTAATCCCTAATTATTAATCATTAATAGAAACCCCTAATCGGTAATTGGATATGTACCACTAATTGTATAGGTAGTGTAACTAGAGTTGGCTACGGTTATATATTATTATCCCTATAGTTATTTAAGTTTGATAATTGAACCCTTCGGTAGTAATGGACTAGATTACTATTTTGCTACTATAATGGTTGAAACTGACGATTAGTTTAATAACACGACTCCTGTAGGGGATGATAACGATTTTGATGTAGGAAGGGTGAGCCTATTTGCATTGAACACTTTAGAAGTTGACTAAAAATTTCCTTACTCGTTATTATTGGCTTTAATTACTCGCTTAATAGGTGAGTGGATCGTCGATTCGGGTATATCCTGCACGATTTGCGTGGACGGTAATACGATTATATACTTCGAACTATATAAACCGAATAAGGGTTATACTTGCTAAACCTCGGAAGGTAGAATATTAGTTGCAAAGGGCAAAGTAATTGTAAGAATTAATTTGATTCAAAATAATTATATTACCAATTTAGATGTGAGATATAAATATATGCTAGAGGGCCTATTTAATTTGCTTTTAACGACTAGGGCTTACTACGACTATACGTTCGGTTAGAAAGATTGGCTAAATGTGATAGTTGACCTATTTGATGAATTAATTATTAAAGCCTACGCCTTTCGCTAACGCGGTGTTCTATTTCTATATATAATATTAATACGACCCTTATTGCTAACTAAATTAAATGCACTAGATTATATAGCCTAGGCTTTCTCGTTAGTAACAATCTCGCTAGAACTTGCGCACTTCCGTTTAGGGTATATTAGCTAACTAATAGCTAAAATTAATTATCACTAGATAGGCGAAGAAGTGCAAGGTGATTAAGAATTTGATTGTGAACCCTGCAAGTTAGCTAAATTAAAGAAGATTATTTTATATACCCCCTAAAAGCGTGTAACTAAACTATTTGAGTTTCTTTATATTAATCTTTAACCCTGTAAGCTAATAGGGATTAGAGGAATTGATTATGTTGTGATAATCTGCGATAATGCTACTAGAAGAAGATAGGTAATACTAATTAAGACTAAGGGTAGTTCTTCCGACGTGTTAATCGGTTAGGTAACGCAAATCTTTAACGTTATAGGTAATTAGCCTTTAGAAATCCGAACTAGTGGAGATCTAAGCTTTCTAAAATTTATTTTATAGATTAAAGAAAAAGGTACGACCTTTATAATCTCTCCTCCTGCAACTCACGAATAGAATAGTATTACCGAATCCTCTAGGTATATTGTGATGTAGGGCGCGAGGACCCTTATAATATCCGTACCGAACGCGCCCGCATATCTTTGGCTAGAAGTAGCGATAGTAATAGCTTACGTTCTAAATCGAATTCGCCGACCGGGTGAAATTAAATCTCTAATAGAGAATGGAATAATAGCTTGTAATTGCGCGAAGCTAGGCTAATTAACCTAGGCTTCCTACGTGTGTGGTTTTCTAAAGCCTATATTTATATTCCTAAGGAATAGAGGGTGCAAGGTAAAAAGATGGAACCACGCGCATGGATTGGCTATTTAGTTGGCTATGAGGGCAACAATAGCTATATCTATAGAATCTACGATCCCTCGAAAAGATAAGTGGTTCTTAGACGTGACGTTGCCTTTTGGGAAGAGCCTTTACCAATTCGTGATTTGCTAAAGTTGGAAGACTTAATTAACCAAAAGCATGAGCCTCGCCAAAAGCACTAATTAACAATTCAGAGAAAGAAGAAAGAGATCTAAACTCAATATAAGGATACTCCAATGCAACCAACAGACTAGTCAACAACTCAATTGTAACCGAATTCGACTTATCATAGAAGTGTAGACCCGATTACACCATTTGCCGATCGAGAGCTAAGCACATTTCACCAAGATCACCAAGATCACCAAATTGTGATACCGAAGCTAATCGATGTGTAACAACCAAACGCTCTAACACAACAAAGGTTGATTAACCTACCACTCCAAACCACCACTAGACTAATTGCATTACTAAGGGCTAGAAATCATCGTTTACAACCATCTCCACCAACTTCAGAAACCCAAATTGACCCTTCACCAATTCAATCATCTTCTCGTGAATCTTCGTTTTTAGAAAATCAGAATGTTTCAAATATTTCGTTTTTGCCAATTCAGAAAAATCTTTTAAATATTCCATTGGCTTCATTACCTCCAATTGAACCATTTCGACCTCACACAGTTCGAGGATTATCACTAAATACGCTAGCAAAAAGATTATTTAGTGATGTTGCGAATGACCAAAATCCTGATTAACTAATTCTAAGCATTGAAAGTTCCTCCCGATTAGCTTCCGTTACACTAACTGCTCCAGGTAGATTTCCACGAGGATCTTCGTTACTAATTGAATCCTCATCCAATCCCTTAATGCAGTTACTAATTGATCGTTCTGTTCGAGAGGCATCTTCTGCTGACCCAATTGTAATTGTTCACCCAAATCCTCAACCACCAAATAATGTTCAAAACCAACCAAGACGTTCAGCAAGAGAAAGAAAACCAGCTAACCTTAGACCTGGTATGGTCAAATATCCTGAAAAGGGCCGAATGGTGCTAGATCCCTCGTCAATTGCAATTAAGGAAGTCGTTGCGGGTGATGGAATTGCTTGTTCCGCAGCGGAACGTTTTCGAACAGGAATGGTAAAGATCCCTAACACCCACATAGAAGCGATGAAATCCGATTTTTCAGACTATTAGCTACAAGCCGAAAAGGTCCAATTAGATAAAATCAAAGCTTCTAATACAATAGTTCTCGTGCCTCATCCCCCTAAGGGAACGTCAATTTTACCACGGGAAATAGGTCTACGATTTAAAATCTAACAGTGATGGCTACGTTTTGGAATTCCGCGCTAGATAGGTTGTCTGTGGAAACCATAAGTGCCAGGAATTGATTTCCAACTAGATAAGAGATTTGCCCTTGTCGTCTCTGATGCTGCTACTAAGTTATTTTTGACACTTAGAGCTATTAGAAAGTGGTTAGTTAACTAATAGGATATTGTGGGTGCATATCTTAATGCTGTATTAGATAATCGAGTGATTTTCATGAAACAACCTACTAGCCACGAATACTAAAGCCCTGATAGTATGGAACATGTTGTATTGATTTTGAAAGCATTATACGGTCTTCGTTAAGCTAGCCACCTTTGGCATAACCTGTTCGATAAGGATTTGAAAGAAATTAGCTTAACACCGTTACCGACCGAACCTTGTATTTACACAAACTAAGAGAAAACCATCTTCGTCTTGATCTACGTTAATAATGTGCTTTCCACTAGCCTTGATAGCGAAATTCAACGTGTTCGAGATGTAATAGTATTAAAGCGTAAGCTAAAGATCCTACTATTTAAAAGATTTTTGGGATATAACATTTTTCACTAAAGGGAGAAAGGCATTATCTTCCTTAATTAGCAAATTTACCTTTCAAAATTAATTTCTGATGAAGGTTTTACTAATGCTTCCCCTATATTAATTCTAATAGATCTATCTTAGAGAACTACCGATAATAATATTATTAATACCGTTGACAAGCTCGACTTTGCGAGGAAAATGGGTAAGGTCGGATAGTTATCGATCAAGATGCGACTAGATATTGCAGCCGCTATATCAAAATTGCAAAGGCGTAATAAATCCCCCCGGAAAGAAGATCTTAATGCGTTTAAAGACCTCCTCCGATATCTTTCGGGTATAACCGACCTTAGTATTCCGTTTAGAAGAGATCTAACTAAAGGTCTTAAAGGTTTTGTTGACTCTTTATATGCTAATGCTGAACGTGGAAAATCCACTAAGGCCTATATTTAGTTCTTCGCAGGTGCACTAATTATATGGTCCTCCTATAGGCAAGATATTGTTGCAACATCATCTATAATAGCCGAATACTATGTAATAAGCACTGCAATCAAGGAAGGCATTATATTAGCCAAATTAGCTGCTGATTTGACTCTCTCTTCCCTATAGAACGAAGACAATCCTGATACTATTCCACTTCTACTCTATTGTGACTCCGATAATATAATAAGGATAGTCACTAATAGTAAATTAAGCACCAAAGTGTTATGGATTAGCACTCGTTACCACTTAGTGCGCGACTTAGTGAAAAGAGATCTAATTACATTAATCAACATACCAAGCAAGAAGAATGCAGCCGACATATTGACCAAAGCAAAGCTACATAGTGTTTTTGAAGAGGATCGTGATCAGTTATTGTGCATAACGAGACCCCCAGACTGCTCAAATTGATTTCTTTCGTTAAAGTGCTAATTAGCCAAATTATGATTTTCATGCAATTCGTTTCTTACAAAAATTGTTGATTTGAATACCTTCCAGTGCTATTTCCTACTATTGTTTCCTATCAAAAGATGTGTTTTCTTATACCTGTTTACAAGGTTTTATCGTTGAATAACTCACGTTAAAATTGCCTATGTTACAAGATTGTTTTCTGATTTTCGGCCTTGGCCCTGTGGGGGATATGATGACTCGAGGTCCTCGATAGCCAACATGCATGATGTTGGCCGGTGGTTTCCTTCCAGGACCAGGCCGGTTGGTTTTCCTTTGTGCTTTAGGCCATATAGGCCCTTTCTCTCTTTCCTTTGCTTCTCTCTTGATCATCTCTCTTAGATAGATCAATCGATTCAGATTCTTCTTCCGCTTCCTGTGCGATCATGCCGTGGGCACTGTCAATAATATACTCTTAACTAGCCTTAATAATAAAATTAAACGTGTTAGTGATATAATAGTATTAAAACAGAAACTAAGGGTCCTTCTATTTAAAAGATTCTTAGGATTTAATATTTTTTATAACTAAGAGGAAGGTATTAACTTTATAAATTAATAGATTTACCTTTTAATATTAATTTCCGACGAAGGTTTTACTAACGCTTCCTTTATATTACTTCTAATAGATTTATCTTAGAGAACTACTAATGATATAATTAGTAATATTAATAAGCTTAACTATATAAGGAAAATGAGTAAGATTAAATAGTTATTAATTAAAATATAACTAGATACTATAGCTACTTACTACATTTATCTTGTAAAGGTATAATAAATCTCCTTAAATAGGAGATCTTAATATATTTAAATAACTACTTTACTATCTCTTTAGTATAATTAACCTTAGTATCCTATTTAGAAGAGATCTAATATGAGATCTGAAAGGTTTTATTAATTCTTTATATACTAATATAAATATCGTAAATCTACTAGGACTTATATTTAGTTATTTATATATATCTTAGTTATATAGTTCTTCTATAGGTAGAATATTATAGTAATATTATCTATAATAGCTAAATACTATATAATAAGTACTATAAATAAAGAAGAGATTATATTAGCTTAATTAGCTACTAATCTAACGCTTATTATATTATAGAATAAAGATAACTATAGAACTATCCTACTTTTACTATATTATAATTCTTTAAAATTATTACTAATAATAAGCGAACTATAAAGGTATTATAGATTAATACGTAATATTACTTAGTAAGAGACTTAGTAAAGAAGAACCTTACTATATTAATTAATACTCCTAGTAAAAAGAAAATAGCGGATATTTAACGAAGGTAGGGCTATATAGTATTTTTAAAGAGGATTATAATAAGTTATTATATATAATAAAGCCCCTTAACTATAGAAATTAATTTCCTTTATTAAATTACTAATTAACTAAATTATAATTTTAATATATTTTATATTTATAAAAATTGTCCATTTAAATACCTTCTTATACTACTTCCTACTTCTTTTTCCTATTAAAAGATATTGTTTCCTATATCTATTTACTTAGTTCTATTATTAATAGAATTATATTAAAATTACTAATATTAAAATAATATTTTACAAAATTTTCTATTTAGCCTTAGCCCTATAGGGGATATAATAACATAACTCAAGGTTAAGTCCTCTTACCTATATATAGTACTATATAATATTTGCTAGTAGTTTCCTATTAGGTCTAGGCCTTTTTTCCTTCCTTTATGCTTTCGGCCGTATAGGCCTTCTCCTTTCCTGCTTTATTTCTTCTTAGTTATCTTCGTCTTTATTACTCTAGACAGAACAATTAACTTAGTATTTCTATTTCTTCTTCTACTTCTTGTACTAGTAGTTCTATAGGCACTATTACCTATTAATACTATATTAAGAGCGCCAGAGGAGGACCTAGATATAGAATTATATTAAGGTAAAAGCCCTTAAGCTGTATCTTATTATTACTACTAGAAAAGCTAAACTCCTAAAGTAGCTCCAAGATAAGGCTAGGGAGACTATAGTACTAGAAGCTAAAATATATAAGTTAATTATCTAGCTAGACTTAATACTTAAGCCTATTTTCTTAGAACTAACAGTAAGTTATCTAATACTAGTACCCTTGATAGTATTATGAAGAAGTATATAAATACTAAAGCTAAACTAAAATAAGTTAAAGAAGCTATATACCCTAAATAATATAATAGTATATAAAGCTAAGATCTTAAGTATAACCTGTTTAAGTTAAATTAAAAAGCCTTTTAGAACTAATACTCCATATAATTTAGTAATAATATATAAGAGGCTGTAATATAGGATAGGGGCTTATTAACCAGGTAAGGAGAAGAAGATATAGAAGGAGGTAGTAGTTTTAGAATAAGACTAAAGCTTAGAGACCTTAAAGTAATAACCTATAATTATATATAGTAATATATATAGTTTACTTAAGGTCTAGAACTAAATTAGGCTAGACGAATAAAAGGGTATAGACCCTAAAATATACTAGAATCTTAAGGTATAAAAGGGCTTATAGAGACTTTTAGGTAAGCCTTATAATAATTAACGTAATTCCCGGCCGTCCCGCGCACCCGGTCGTCCTGCGTACCCTTCCCTATTCGAATACTTTAAAATTAATTATCTCAACCAACAACTATTAATTTAACTAGATAAAGCGATTTTTATATATATTAATCCTATAACTAATCTCCCTATACCTACTATACCTAGATAGTGCCCTCTTTGCTAGCATAATTAGCTAACTAGGCAATTCAACCTCTATATACGAATCTACCCTATCATCTTCCTCTAGCTAGTCTAGCTACTTAGCTAGAAGTGAAAGATAGTAGCCCTTAATAAGTTAATCTAAGATAGTTTTTAATAGGCTTAGAGGGCTATTTAACCGTTGCTTTAGTAGATCTTTTAGTATTAAAGCTTATTTAAATAGCTAAGTAACGGTTCTAGGCGTTTTTAGTATAAATTAGCTAGATTTACTACTTAGACGGCTCAGTAGTAGTATTAGTATTCGTAGAGAGATATTAAGCTTATTAAGCACTCTCTCGGTAGTTATCTAATAGTACTAGACTACTAGCTATAAAGCTATTTTTAATAGTAGGATTAGTTAATTAGAAGGCTTCTAGCCGCGCATGCTAGTAATCTACTAAGAAATTATACTTATCGATATAGTTATATCCTCTACGCGTAAGATCGCTAACGAACCGACCGTACGCGCGCTTAACTACTACAAAACACCTAATATCTAGTAGCTATAGTAGATATAATAAATACGTAGGTATATAAAGTAGTATGATATCGTTTTCTGCATAGATTCAGTTAAATTAGGGCGTAAGGTAGCTACTATAATATTAAGAATTAATAGCCGAAACCGACCTTATACGCGCGAATTCGTGTATAGGATAAAGTGCTTTTTTAGCTAGCGTAGGCTAATCTTATTAGTAGTCTAGCTATTCTTTAAGACCTCGATTCGCTAGTCTTTTAGTAGGTTTTCGTTAAACTATCCTATAATAGCTACTTTGCCTTTAAAGACTATATATAGCGGTAGTAAATAGCTATCTACATAGATTACTTCGATCGTAGTAACCTATTCGCGATTTCCTAGTTATAGAAGAGATCTCTAACTATAGTATTTAGCTCGTGTGACTACTTTCTGCGAAGATATAAGGCCTATTACGAAGCCTATCTTATTAAAGTAATAGATATTATCTAGTTATATACTATTCTCGTTAATTATACTTTGTACGGTCGCAAACTACTACTAAGTCGATTTTGGATCTTTATTTAGGGCTCTTTAATAATTATATCTTCGTGAGAAGCGTGTACGAAGCTTAGGACGGCGGTTAATAAAGATTAATAGCTAATTTTTTCTAATAGTAGATAGAGAAGCTTCTTCGCGCGTAGCTAATAGGATATTAGCTATCTCTTGAATAGTAGAAGGTCTAGGCGCTACCCTACGCGAATCTATAGAGAGTATCTATTTAGTAAGCGAATCCTCTTCTAATTAAGTTAATTTATAGCTAGTTAGGCGCTAGTTAACGCGCGATTAGATACTATGCGCGCGACCACTTAGTATTGTTTTAGGTAGGTCGTATAGCCTAGCCGCTACGCGAATAGATAGAATACGGCTAGTCTTGATATCTTTAAGGGCTAATAGGATCTTGCCCTCTTGATTAGCTAATTTACGGCTAGATTTAGTACGAATTAGTGGCATAGTAGGTGGCTGAAGTAGGTAGGTTAGTAGGAAGACGCGATTTTAGATAGGGTGCGCGGGACGACCGGGTGCGCGGGACGGCCGGGAATTACGTTACTTCTCTCTTTTATAGTAATTAATCATAACTATATAATTTAACTAGTATAGTAAGTATAATTAATAGCCTAATCCTAAACGTTACTTAGCCCTTAATATAAGCATTCTAGAATAGGCCCTCTAGGCTATATATAAGGCTATAAGGATCTTATAGAGAAGAGAAGGAAAGAAGAAAGACAAATAAAGAAGAAGATATAAATAGTTAGTAGGGATTTAATAGTAAATTACTAGATTTAGAAGAGAATAATAAGAAAAGAGATAGGATAGAAAGAAATATAGTAATTAGATACGTATTAGGTAAGAATCTTAAAAGAAAGATTACTTTCAGCGTTAGTAGCTAATTTTTAATTAAAGGGATTTTAAATATAGATCTATCTTATAAGAACCTAGTAGTAGATAAGATAAGATTAAGTAATAAGCAGATAAAATAGTCTCCTAAAGAGATAATAGAAGGCTAACGATATAGAGTTATTAGTATTATAGAAGGATTTTATAAGAATAAAAACCTTATAAAGATTACTTTGATTTTTTTAATTAGTTATTATTTCTAGGAAATAAAGTTCTTTAAAATATCTTCTTAAATAACGTAATTCCCGGCTGACCGGCACACCTGGTTGAGCGGCACACTCACCTCTATTACAAAACTTCATAATCGATTATATTAACTAACACCGATTAATTTAACTAGATAATACGATTTTTCTAGAACGCATTTGTCAATATATGGATGCGCGATACCCTGCACCAAGTGTGTGCGTGCATAAGCGATGCACATATTAGACTAATTAGATATATATCTTACAGACCGCTACGTGATCTACGATAATGAATATTAACTATTATATCAGATAGAAAAAGCAACGAGTTTCCTAACACTCTTGTATACCCCTATGTTACTTCGGATTTTTATTAGTCTTTTCCTGTGATATTCTGCTATGTACCTAAAGTTATAAATCTACCTATTTTCCTAGCTAAATAAAATAAGTTTAACACTCTTTCTGTCCACGATTAGAGCTTAACGTAATTTTGATTAAACTATATTTACCTTCTACTATTCAACCTATTTACTACTAACCTACTTCTATCGTATATCTATCTCTCTTCTATAATCGTGGTATTCAGTCGACTAGCACGAACGTTTCGTGTACCCCTAGGATTTATGCCCACGGTAATAATTTGATAGCTAATATATTAGTACTTATTATCTTATATATATCCTAAAATATAGAAATATTTATTTAACTTACTTAAACTAGCTTATTCTTTTATATATTTATTAAAGTATATGAAGTATTTAAATACTAATTCTAATATAATAAAGATATATTAGTCCTAAGTATACCTTAAAGAACTATCTTTTAAGAATAATACTACCTTTAAAAATAAAGAATAAGAGTAAAACCTAGCTATTAGCTAAAATATATGCAGCTACTAAGACTTATTCTTATATATTAAGGATAAGAACTATTAATAATATATACCTAATTATATATATATATATATATATAGCCCAATTACTAGCTAAGAATAAAACTAGTCTAATTAAAATTATAAATATTATAATACTTAACCTTCTATAACTCCTTACCTAAGCTGTTATACTAACTTTAAAGATGTAAAGTAGTAATAGCTATATAGGATACCTCTATCTCTACTTTATTTATTAGCTATATCTCCTTAGGAAGCTAATTAATAAAATAATAAACCTAGATCCTCCCTATAAGCTAAAGGCTGGGATAAGTCTTAGGAGAGAAGGAAAGAATTTTTAAAAATACTAATATAATTAGTATGTTACTTAATTTAAGTAGGGCTGGGAGGCTAGGATTATTATACTCCTACTCACGAAAGAGTAGTAAATTTATATACTCTTTAATCTTAGGACTATTTAAAAAAATATTTAGCCCTACTTAGTACTTAATTAACTACTTAATTATATCCTCTTAAGATATAGAAAGGGTAGTTAGGAAGTTAGTATTACTAATTTTAGATAGAGTGCCCTTTAACTACTTACGAAGCTAGCCAGTAGGAACGCGGAATTTACGCGTAATTATAGTAACATTAGGCTTTTTCTTACGTTTAGTAAATGCAATGGCCTTAGTAATATAAGATTCGAACTTAATATAAGATCTAGGTATAGTAGAAAATAGTAGTAGTAGGAAAAAGTAGAAGATAGGAGGAAAAAGTTCGGTAAGACTAAAGATTACTATCTCTACTTTCGTAGAGATAGTGGTCCTTATTACGGCGAAAGTAATCTTTATAGATTTTAGTCTAAATTACTAAATATAGAGGGAACGTGTGATCTAAGATACGGGTAAAGGGTGTATACCGTTCTATTAGTTTTCTATAGATAGTAGAATATATAATACATTAGCTAGGGTTAGGTCACGTGCACGGAAGTAGTAGAACAGGAGAGACCGCTTCCCCTATAAGGTAGAGGAGCCTTACGGAGAAAAAGGTCCCTATATTATATCCTCCCCTACTAAATCCGATCTCGTCCTAAGATCGTACGTTCGCGTTAGGGAGTGCGTAAAAGGCCTTATTTAGCCCTAGCTAAATAAAGGAAATTAGATATATAAAAGAAAATCTATAAAAGCCTAAAACTTATAGCGTTCTATAAAAGAGTAGTAGAAATTAAAGGATTTCTAAATATAGAAGATACTAGGTATATTTAGCTATAACTATAGGTAGGCGTAGCTTCCTTATAAAGAAAGTAGCTAAATTTAGTAAATAAAAAATTAGCGTAAATATTATAATATAAATAGACGTGTTTTTCTCTCTTTAAGAAAATTTCTTTTACTTTAATAACTCTTAACTTTTTATACTCTTCCTTTCTTATATATTTATAAGCTTCTAATCTTGAAATAGGTAAGTTAAAGCCTTTAATATCTTTCTTAAGCTCCTGAACTAATATAAATAATAGTTTCTACTTACTATTAGGCTAGAAGTCTCTTATAGGACTCTTTTAGTCTTAATCTTTTATCTCTAGGTATTCTTCTCTCTATAGAAGTAAGCTCTTATATCTATCTTACTTTAACCTTAGCTACTATAATAAGTTATTTAGTCCCTTATATCTCTAGTCTTAATAGAAATAACAAGACTTAGACTATTACTAGTTAATATAGTAGTTATAGTATATGGAAGTATAAAGCTAATAATAATAGTGCTATAAAAGCGTCTAAAACTATAAAGATAGCTTAGACTATAAAGATAACTAGTGATAATAAGAGTACTAGAGTGTTATGCGATAACAATAAGTGTGCGCTACTATATATATTGGCTCCTAGGTTATATCCGCTAATCGCGGATATAGTGGTCTTTCTAGCCTAAGTGTATCATCATGTGACCTAGGCATATATCGTAACAATATATCCGCGATTAACGGTCCACTACCTAGTTCTACCTGTAGGGTTATAGGTTCGAATCACGCTCGGGCTAACAAGAAATATTAAGGACGGCCATGCTACCTAAAGAAAGGCATAAATTACCTCGTAGCCCCCCGTTCCCTAGTATACGCTTAGGGGCCTACAATATGTATAGCTGATTAGGAGCCTTAGAAGCGGGGTAGTTGCCCCACCAATATAAACATGTAGGCTGCGGGCCACTGCTAAGTCATACCGTGCTTGTAGGGTATAGGGTCATGCCCTCTATTAAGGGAGGTATAATTGTTATACAATAACAATAAGTGTGCGCTACTATATATATTAGCTCCTAGGTCATATCTGCTAATCGCGGATATAGTGGTCTTTTTAGCCTAAGTGTGTGATCATGTGACCTAGGCATGTATCGTAACATAGAGATAATACTAATATAATATTTAATACTTCTATTATATAGTTACTTTAGTTTAGGATATTAACTAGTATAATAAGGCTAAATCGTTAAATATCTCTAGTTAGTAATAGGCTACTTATATTTAGTAAAGTAGACTTTAGATCCTAGCTAGTTCTTTCTACTTTAGTTATAAGCTCTAGAAGGATTCTTTTAGGTCCTACTATATTCTTATTATTATAAGTAACTTAGTCTTTTATAGTACTTATAGTAACTATTTATTTAATTCTAGTGGTACTAACTACTTCTTATACTTTAATTTAATTCTTAAGTAGATTAAACTAGAGCTAGCTACTTAGAATCTTAACTATCCTACTTTAAAGGATCCCTCTATAAGTTTCTATTTCTATACTTTAAGCTTTTCTAATAGCTAACGTTCTTAAACTTCTAGATCCTAACTCTTATTAAGCGCTACTCTAGATATACTTTAGAGACTTATAGGTCCTTTAGTACTACTAGAAGTATCTTAGCTAACTCTCTTAGATCTTATTTAGCTACTTCTTCTTTCCTTTTATAGCTAATAGTAGCTCTTTTTATCCTAAAGTTAACTTCTACTCTTATTCCTAGATAATAGAATATAAATATTACTAAGAATATTATAGCTAGGCCCTAGAAAAATACTTAGCTAATCTCTTCTCTTAGGGATCTTACTATTTAGGATTTTAATAATAATTTAGTTATTTTTATAGCTTTTAACGCTCTTCTAGAGATAATTACTTATTTTAAGAGTAACTAAAAGGTTTAAGTAAATATCTAGTAAGTAAAGGGATCCTTAATGTTACGGACCTTAAAGAGGCGCGGGGGCCGTAGCTATTTGAGTAGCAACCGTGAACTAATCATTCTACGGACGCTAAGGACTAGCGCTGTCACGTGCGTTTCGGTATACTTAGGTATGCCCTAGGGAACCTAAGGTAAAGATATTTAGGGCAGGGGCTAGAAACGGCCTACGACTAACCGTCACAAATAATACCCGCTTACTCTATAGGACGGTTAGTGTGACGCAGGAAACGGCTACCTTTCTACCGGCACTAAGATTACGCCCTAAATGCGGGGACACGGTAAACTACACGTGACTAAGGAATATAGTTAGGTATATCGGATAGACTATAGGAATAAGTAGTCTAGTATACTACTCCTTATCCCTAACTATATACCTAAACGGGAAGAGCTAGATATATAAGGATACTCGTTTTATATTATATATTTAGTTCTTCGCGATTAATCTTATATTATTACTTAGTTACTACTAGCAGCACTTTGCACTTTATAGTTCATCTTTAAGACAACCTAACCTACAAGTAGAGGATTCACTTAGTAGTAACACTAAGTGATTAACTTACTTAGCGCGTACTTCTAGCACGTTCTGCAAGATACTTAATAGGATCTAATCCGTAGTAAGGCTTTGCGAAGCAACGGTACGATTGAGAGATACTCTTGGAATCCGCAGTTAGAATCAGGCAAGTATAACCCGTGGACGTTCTAACTCATAGTGACTAGTCGGCTACGCGTAACACTTAAGCCTAAGAATATTCCTATAAATAAGAAGAAGAATAATAAGTGCCCTAAGAAGAATCCTTTCCTATACTTTATCTAGTAATCTTCTTCTTTAGTTTTACTTTTAATTAATAGTAAAAAGAATTTACTAGTATACTTAAGCTTCTATTTATATATAGTATTTTAGACTTAGTAGATTTTTATAGGTATTTAATATTATTTAAATCTATTTTATTAAAGTACTACTTTTATCTCTTTTTATAGGTCTATAGCTTAGATTATAATAGCTAGAAAGCTATTAAAAGGGCCCTTTTATAAGTATTAGTATTCTAAGGCTTATTCTAGACTAACTAGAAAGATTCTTCTAAATTCTTCTACTTACTATTTCTCTTAGATAATAGTAATTAGAGTTTCTTCTAATCTCTTATTAGCTTTTATAAATATTTATTCTTTTATACTAATTACTTCTAGTAATATTTAAGAGTATTTTCTTTAGTTTTATTAATAACTTCTCTTATAGAACTATTACTCTCTTTTACCTACTTTTGGGATATACTATTAGCCTAAAATATCTCCTATTCTTTATAAGTAAACATAGATAATTTATAGTAAATAGATAGAGAGTTATCTTATATAAGGACTTTTAGTATCTCTTTAGGTCTTTTTAACTACAGATCTTTCCTATAAAGAATACTCTAAGTAGCTTAGGATATTTTTAAGATATATAGGTCCTTTATATTAGCTTTAATAAGATAAGATCTATTAATTAGATAGTAAAGAACGTAGCTATTTAGCTTTATTAATATATAAGTACTAAGTAGATAGGCTTTAATAACCTTAAAAGGCCTAAACTACTTACTCTTATACTTCTATAGTAATTTATTTTAGACTAAGATCTAGATTTTTTTTAAAGCTTATCTTTATAACTAGGCTATTATATATATAATTTTTCTTAATAGTATAAGTATGTAAAAGTTTATTAGCTTTCTTCTATATATTACTAACGTTCTAGAGCTCTCTAATCCTTTCTATAAAAGATAGAGTATCCTTTAATAAATTATTACTTAGTAGCTAAAGATAAATTCTATATATAAGATAGAATAGACTAAAGCTAGTTATAGTATATTTATAGATCTAGGTAGTAATAACTACTTATATTAGATATAGATCCTATACTTTTATTAGCTTTCCTATTAGGAATTTCGTTAATATCTAAATTAGTAGTCTATTTATGTTTTCTATTTTTCTATTTATTTAAAGATAGTAAGATATAGTAGTTCTATATCTTATTTTTAGAAGATTTAGATGGTAGGTAACTACTCCTAAAAGAAGATTTTAGCTATTATCTAAGATTACTTTTATAGGCGCTTTATAACTTATAAAGATCTATTTATATAAGAACTTACCTAAAGCCTTCTTAGTTATCTTAAGGATAGCTTTAGTAACTAGCTAGCTAGTAATATAGTTAATTACTATAAACTATCTATTACTATTAAGGATTATTAGTAGAACGCTAATTAGATTAATTCTCTAGTATTAGAATGGATAGATCCCTAAGATTATTATATATTAAGAAGCTTCCCTCTTAAGAGCTTATTTAGAATCCTATAAAACTTAATAGTTTAGGTATAAATATACTATACTTTTATGATTACAGGACTTTTATAGAGTATGTTTTATTATATTCGTAAGGAAATAGGTCTAAATAAGTATAAATCTAGTAAAAACTAGTAGAATAAGTAATACCTAAGGTACTAAGGTAGCCTGTACGGCCCTAACTAGGGCCTCTAGGATTATATCCTTCCTTCCTTAGCCGAAAACGCCTTGATTTTTGCTCTACTAGTGTATATTCGCTCGCGAATAGTATAGGCGTATAGTATAAGGTAGTAGGGGGTTATATTAGCGCGTAAAGCTATTAAAGGAAAAAGAAAGTCTATAGATAGGTACTTATAGGTTTTAAACCGGCGACTAGCTAATTCTACTTAATTTTACTAGCCTTTATTTATAGGCTTTTAGAAAGGGAAAGTTCTAAATAGCGTTAATAAAGGCCTAAAACGGTAACTACCGCTAAATAGTAGCTACTATCTAGGTAGGCGCTAGGTATAAAACCTCTTTTCTATCTACCTAATTTAAACTTCCCTCCTTTATATCTTCTACTCTCTACGTTTTCGCCTAGTTATATTAGACTATAGCGTTTTTCTATCTTCTCTTGCTTACGCTAGTATCCTACTATATATAAAATCCTCTATTTTATCTTCTTTCTATATATATAAGTAATTCCTCGCGTTTTCCTAGTTAAAATTAGCTATACTAACGTTTTACTATAGCTAATAATAAGCTTTTCATTCTTCTTACTAAGATAAAGTAAAGCCTACGTACTAGTATATTATAGACTACTCTCTACGACTCTACTACCTTTATTAGCTCTACTAAGGTTAATCTAGATATAGATAGTAATCTATTACTAGACTATTTTATTACTAAGTAGGACTATAAGCTAGTAGCTCTACTACTAGTTATTTCTATAGACTAGTATAGCTAAATAGCTAAGGACTATAAGAGCCCTAGCTAGCTATAAGCTACTTAGGTATAGCGCGTTACTACTACTACTCTTAATAAGGGAGTATATCTACTCTATAGTAAGAGCTTTAGTCTATTTATAAGCTACTAGGTCCTAGTTATAGATAGAGAACTATAGTTCTAGGATACTTACGCTAACTACTCTTTTAATACTAGTAGAAAGACTTATTCCTTCTATAAGTATTCTTCTTCGTTAAATTATACGTCTTATATATAAATAATTTAGTAATAGATAGATATCTAAATATACTAAATATTATATACTTTATAGCCTACTAGGTAGATAATAGCTATATATAGTATAAGCTTAGCTAGCCTTAGTAGCTTAGTAATATAAAGGTAGGTCTTATACCTCTAGTTTAGTCTAAAGCTAATATAGTACTCTATTACCTAGATAAGCTATAAGTACTTTATAAGGTAATTACTAATTAAGAGATTAATAAGGTATATAGTTTTAAATATAAATAGCTACCTTAGCTATCTTAGGCTAAAGATACCCTAGTAGATTTAAATTAATTACTATCTATCTAGCTATTTTTAAAATTAGTATACTATAATACTTAGTATAGCTATCTTAATTAGGCTAATAGAGTAGTATAGTCTCTAGGTTAATTCTATATAAAGATACTTCTAAGCTAAAGAAGTTGTCAGATTTACGCCGTGGGCATAAATCCTGGTGGTGCACGAAGCGTTCGTGCTGGTCGATCGAATACCACGATTATAGAAGGACGACGAAAGCGTACGAATAGAGAGGGGTCGGCAGCAAACTAGTTGAATAGTAGAGGGCTAACGTAGTGTGATTAGAATTGCCTTAAGCTCTACTCGTGAATAAAAATGGTGTCAAACTTGTTGTATTTCACTAGGGAAATAGGCAGTATTTATAACTTTAGGTATATAGTAGAATGTCACAGGAAAAGACTCATAAAAATCCGAAATAACATAGGGGCATACGAGAGTGTTAGGAAACTCGTTGCTTTTTCTATCTAATGTGATAGTTGATATTTATTATCGCTGATCGTGGAGTATTCAATCCGATATAGCTCCGATTAGTCTGATGTGTGCATCGCTTATGCACACACTTAGTGCGGGGTAGCACCTATATATATTAACACACCTCCTTAGCTCTTGATATAATAAAAGAATGAGATTAAAGTAAGAGCTGAATAAGATGAAATAAAGAGGATAGGATAAAAAACCTTCTAGGAGATAGAGAGGATTTCTATACCTAGCTATTAAACGAAGGTAGCATATTTTTCTGTGGGAAAACGCTTAGTAAGTCTATTAGCTAGCATTTCGGCTGATTTAACCTATTTAATTCATAGCCGTTTCGCCTGAATTTCCTATCGAATCCAAAGCTAGTATATATCGACGTGGCGGAGTTTAGTCTAAAAGGAGGATTTCTCTCTTGTAAGTAGGTTAACTATTTGCTTATTATTATATTAAATTATGTCTAATTAGTTAGGATCGAATTAGATAAAAGAGAAGAGACGTTTAATCTAATATAGCTACTTAGCTACGTAGCTAATCGTAAGTAATTCGGCTTTAGTTATTAATATAGTAATAGTCTTCTGCTTGCGCGATTTCTATTTAATCGGGCCTCTAAATAGGTAAAAGATAAATCCTTTAGAGCTCTTTCGATTATAATTATCGGCAAAACTTATATCTAAGGTAGTAGTAAAGATAGAAGCTCTTATTTTACTATTAAGACAGAGGGAAAGGTGTTTCGTCTAATATATGTAAGAGATTAGATAATTAGTAGCTTATAAGTGTGAAGGGCTGAAGCAAGACTTGATTCAATCTAACTAGGCCAACATGCTGTTTACAAAAAGCTTAAGGAGGGGAAGTTTATCCTGCGCGTTCTCCACGTCAACATGCCAAGGTCTCGTGATACACGTGACCTATATCGGGCACTGGCCCGTGACAATACCCCCCTCCTAGTCTTAATCTCATTAGGGGCACGACGGTATGGGCTTCGGTGCTGATTTGCTGGCGAATCACCTCCGAAACGGTGCCGTGCTGCTTCTTAAAGGCATCTAAGGCGCTACAATCCCGCACTGAATCTAGCGTTTCCCACGTTTGTTTAGCCTATCCTCTCTATTTCACCAGCGCTTCGTTACGATATCCTCGTCCGATCTTCCTCCGTTGTATAGCTAGGATCTACTCGACTTCGTATTCCTCTTCTCCGTTAACTAGTAGTGGTGGTGGCTGCGAATCGTCTACTAGCTAAGATGGGAACGGGTCCGTTGCTACCGGACGAACTAATTTAATATAGAATACTAGGTGTATGCTAGTAGGTATATTAAGTTAGACGGTAAACGGTGACGGAATGTCTACTACTCGGTATCGAGCATGTAGCTAATCCAACTTCTTTGACGGTCGTTGTGTGCGTATATTCCGAAGGTTTAGCTAAACCTAATTATCCTTTTTATAGATAGGTGTAGCCTATCGACGTCGGTTTGCTTACTCCTCTTAAAGGGCCTATGCGGAAGTGATAGCGGCCTAGGCCTAATTGGTGGCTTCTTATAGGCGATTCACGAACGTTTTGTCTGCCTTTCGTAGTAGGGTTAAGGCGCCTTCTAGCTATCCTGCTTCGTTAATACTAATCGGGTTAACGTGGTAACTATAGGTGAAGAAGAATAGCGAGATTCTAGTTAAAGCGGTATCGCGATTATTAATCGCTATAGCGACTATTAGTAGTAGATCCTTCTAGTTATCCTATAAGTACGTAGTAAATATACGTAGAATTCGTTCGATCTCCTGATTAGTACGCTCTATTATACTATCGGTCTAGGGGTGAAATATAGTGAATAATCGGCGTTAAATCGATAGCCTTTTATATACTCTTTCCTAGAAAGAACTTATGAATTAGGGGCCGCGGTCGCTTATAATCGCTAGTAGTACCCTATAATGTATATAGAAGTATATAAAGAATACCTCTACTATATCTTCTACCGTCGTATTCTTTATTCCGATTAGAATTACGCTCTTTGTTAACTAATCTATTATTACTATATAGCTTATTACTCCCGTAGGTCTAGAGGGTGATAGTCCGGTAATAAAGTCTACTAATATTTCGGCCTAGATTTACTAGAGAATAGGTAGGGGTTTTAATAGCCTATACTTTATATCTTGCTATACTAAGCTCCGTCCGTAGATTATATAATTCTAAAGGAAGCGTCGTATATCCTTCGCTACTCCTAGCTAGAAGAACCGTCGAGATAGTATCGAATAGGTAGCGTCTTGCCTAGGATACGCTATAACGTGTGAATCGTGGATCTTTTGTATAATCCCTATACGTAGAACCTCGTTATTAGGAATCTAGATTCGTTGTCTAAAATAAAGCACTCCTTAATTATCTAAGTAGTACTCCGATAGGCTTATCTTAATATCTATCTTAGTAGCGATTCGGCGCTCTCCTGTTAGTAAAGCGTGAGAGATTCGTTAGTAGATTAAGTTAGACGCCCTTACTCTTTTCTATTCTGCCTAGAGTTCCTCTTCTTCGAAGAGGGGAATATCTCTTTTAAAGTCGATCACTTCGTTTAATTAGTAGTCGGCTAGTTAAGGATCTAACTATCCTATTCTAATCTTAACCGTTTTAAGTAGGACTCGGAAGCGGTTCGATAGCCTTTCGTCGGTAATACTCTATAGTATATCCTAGCTCCGTCGTGATAGTGCGTCCGGCCTTACTATAAGCTTACTAGAGTAATAGCGGAGGTTAAAGTTAAACTCTATTAAGAGATCTATCTAGCGTATCTACTATTTATTTAAATATTATACTTTACCGAAGTATCGGAGGTTCTTATAGTCTATTACGATAGTGAATCGAGGCACTATTTTTAGCTTAGGTCTCTATTCACGTAGGGCACGTATAATCGCTAGAAGCTCCTTATCATAGATCTCGTAGTTTAATTCTACTAGAGATAGCTTCTAGGAGAGATAGGCGTATAGCCGTAGTTACCTATTAGGCCCGTATTACGATAGGACCGCCCTAGTAGCCTAGCTAGAAGCGTTAGTTTCTATAACTATTTAACGATCCTCCTCGAAATAAGCTAGGATCGGTACGTTTATAAAGAGTTCCTTTAGTTCTACGAAGGCCTATTAGTAATTATCGTCCTATTCGAAGATAGCGTCTTTCTTTATAAGCCGTGTTAAGGGTGCCGAAAGGTCGGCGAATTAGAGGATAAATAGCTAGTAGAAGTTCGCAAAACCGATAAAGCTTCGCATATCTCGTATAGACTTCGGTCTCTCCTATGCCCTAATAGCCTCTACCTTCTTTAGGTTAATATAGATCCCCTTCCCGGCTTCGATAATAAAGCTAAGGTATTTTACCGATTTCTGCTTAAACTCTAACTTCGCGATATTATATTATAGACCCGCGTCTATTAGTTTCTATAGTACGTCGCTGACCTTTTAGCGGTGATTCGCTAGCGTTCCGTTAGAGTAGATTATTATATCGTCGACGTATACTAACACAAAATTATCAAGGTACTCTTGTAGCGTCTAGTTAATATACCTCTAGAACGTTACTAGTACGCTAGTTAGTCTAAATAGAGTCACGTTCTACTCGTAGAGCCTATATTATGTCTAAAATACTATCTTCTATTCTTCTCTAGGGTAAATATAGATCTTATAGAAGGCCGCGATAATATTAAGCTTTATAAACTAGTAGGCGTGGCCTATATTCCGTAACGTTTCTCGAATTAGCGATAGAGGGTAGCGATCCTTTACTATTCATTCGTTTAATCCTCGGTAATCGATATAGAATCGTACGCCTCTACCTAGCTTCCTTACTAGCAAGATTAGTGCTACTATAGGCGATTAGCTTATACGTATAAAGTTCTTCCTAAGTAGGTCTATTAACATCTTCCGTAGGTAAAGAAGTTCTTCCTTGTTTATACTATAGAGAGGACTATATAGTAATAGCTCTTCGACACCGTTTCGGTCGCGTTTTAAGGGGATCTTATAATTAACCCCTAGTCGGTGTAGTAGTAGCTAATTAGTAAGCTACTAGCTAAAAGCTACTATCTATTACTAGTAGTATTTTAGTAGCTTATCCTTTAGATTAATATACTTCTTAGGACGGAGTACTCTCTTAATATCGTCTAGCAAGACCTAACTAATTCGTAAGCGATTTATATCTAATACGCTCTATATAAGTTACTAGATAGATAGTGCCTCCGCTTAGGTAATACGTAGTACCTTTACCCTAATAGGCCTAATAGTGCGATCTACATAATTCTAATATCTCGTCCGCTCCCTAGACTTAGTAAAGATATCTAGGTATCCTTTCCTTACTAAGTATTACTCTTTCATATCGTGTAACTATAGGTCTCTAAGTATTATACTATTACTTTATAGTCCGATAATATAGGCGAATATACGGCCCTATTAATAGCTATAGATATTAAGGTCGAAGTAGGTAGCGTAGGTAATTTAGTACTAATTCGGCACGACTCTATCGAGGATTCGTGGCTATATCTTAATACGCGGGAGGTCGAGTAACTAGACTAAGGACTCGTTTACTATTATATAATAGCGGTAACCGCTATCGACAAGAGCTTATATAAATTAAATTCTATTTACTCTAGTATCAACTATAAACGGTAGTGTCTTACGTTCTAGTAGCTTTTCGACCCTCTTTTGCTCCTACTCGCGGCTAAGAATAGAAGCTACTCTTTTTCTAAATAATTATTAGTGATCGCACTCTTATCGTCGGAGGCTATTAAATCTAGGTCGCTTATAGGCTTCGACTTCTTCACTTTAATAGTATACTCCTATCTCTTCTTGCTTAAGGTAGTAGTAGTACGTGCACTATTCGGCTATTATACCGGTAGAAGTAAGTATCCCGCGATAAAGTACCTAGACCTCCTATATTATAAGTATTTTCCTTCGTCTCGTTGCTAATCTATCTTGTCCTAACTAACCTATTAAGCCTACCTTAGCGCTCTAATCCTAGCTTAGTAGTATTTCGTGGAGGTTTTAGTTCGGTTTACTAACACTATAGGCGTCTATTCTATTTCGTCGTTATTCTATCTAGGCGTACGTAATCTACGTGTTCGTTCCACTCTCGTGATATTAAGAGTATCTATATCAGAGCTAATCTCGTGAAGCCGAGAAATTAAGTCCGAAGAGGTAGCGGGGATACCCCGATTTATTAGCGAATTCGTTATTATCTTATTAAGTACGCTAAGAAGAATCTACCGCTTAGCCTCGTTAGGCTAATTAAGAGCGTCTATATTAGCGAATTCCTTTTCTAGCCGTGGAAGGAACCTAGAGAAGCTTATGTCTTCCGGTTACCGAATCTAGTGGAGTCGCCTAGCTACGCGTGCTTTAATATTCGGGTCTCCGTAGATATTCTCGAGGTAGTCGAGTAAGGCCTATAGTTCGCTAGTGTCTTAGCGGAGTTTTATAAAGGTTCTAGTGTTCTTCTATATAAGCTTCTCTAGTCTAGAGAAGATATATATGAATTAGTCCTAGGGAGAACTAATAGCTTTGCCGTCTACGCTAAGCTTATTTTTAATCGAAATTCGCTAGGTTAGCTAATCGCTCGTGCTTCCCCCGAATAACTTTAGGTCTAGGAGACGGGGCTTCGGACGGTGAATAATCTCTATTCGTGGGGGAATCGGTACCGATTCGGTAGCCGATCGTGCCAGTGTCGCCTGTCCTTCGTTCGTCGCGGTTGTCGTTGTGGCTAGTGAGGCTTGGCGCTCTAATATTGCTTCGAGGCGACGCATCCGTTCCTCTTGAGCAGCTTCCTGTTGGTAATGCCGCTCCTGTTCCTCGTTCTGTATTGCCTAGGTCTATGCTAACTGCTGTAGTAGTGTCTGCGCCCACCTAGGAGGGCTCGTCGATTCCTAGTGCTGCATAGCTACTAGGGGTTATGTAGCGTGCCGGTAATGCCTCGGTCGCTTTTCGTCTAATGTTCCGATGTTCCAATGTTCCGATATGCCTAGGAATTGAGATCTTCTAGGGCTTTCCAATACGTCTCGAGCGCTAGGAGTTTAATGCGCGAGGATTCCGTTCTAATCGCTGTTCGTCACTGAATCACTAGGGATTCAGGGGGCTTCTAATGAGTGCCTAGGTCGCTTTCCTAGGGCTTTTCCAATAACCAATGATACTTCTAAGTGTAGAAGGAAGCTTTTTGTATGTGAAGGGCTGAAGCAAGACTTGATTCAATCTAACTAGGCTAACATGCTGTTTACAAAAAGCTTAAGGAGGGGAAGTTTATCCTGCGCGTTCTCCACGTCAACATGCCAAGGTCTCGTGATACACGTGACCTATATCGGGCACTGGCCCGTGATAATAAGTGCTTCTTGTTATAGCGAGTAAACGACTTTGCTAGTAATTAGTTAGTAAATATAGTATCTAGTCTAGTCTAGACGGTAGGGAATAAAGTTAATCTATACTTTTGCTAAAATAGCTTAATAACCTTCGGATTAATTAGTTTTGATAGGATAGGATTAAGCTTTTAGGTAGTAGGTAGTAGTATATTAATTATTCTATTATTAGTTATATTAAACTAGGTAGTAACCTTTTTAATATAGGCTACTTAATTTAGCTAGGTCTTTCGTTTTAATCGGTCTTGTATAATTCGAATACCGATAAATTAGGTTAATTCGCTATAATCTTTTATCTTAAAGCGTTATAAGAGAAGACCTTTGATTTACTAAGCGTGCTTGCTCTTACTTCGATAATAGATAGCAAGGAAATCGTTAACGAATACTATAATAACTATACGGTTATTAGTGTAAAGGGTAGGATCGTTAGGGCAAGATTTAAAACTAAGTGAGAGAAGTATCTCTTTAATATTATCTTCCTATCTCTTACTAGCGATTTATAGGCTATATACTACCTTATATAGGCGAAGGATTATTAACCTATAGTAGCCTAATCCTAGTAGATATTAGTAGTAAACTTCTTCTTTTAGCGTGCTATTTAGAAATATATTAATAGTATCTATTTAAAAGGTTTTAAGGTTATATCTTGTTATAATCGTGATAAGCGTGCGAAAGGTTCTAATAATAAGTGTGCTAGTACGAGCGTCTTAATCGTTAAGGATTTAGGTGTCTCCTCGTATATATAAGCGTGCTTTGTATTATATAGGATAGCCTAATTTATCTAATTTATAGGTAAATACCTATCTTATTAGGATTAATTAGTAGCGAGGGTAATCTAATTAATTAAGGTCTTTGCAATTCGTCTAATATATATATGTGATAAGGTTTGTATTAATTAGTTCGACTATATACATATTAAGTAGCTTGTTAAATTTAATCTATATAGCTTAACGAAATTAGCTTTTAAAAGAGTAGCTAACTAGCTAATAATAGCCGGAAGGTACTAGTAGAATTAATAAAATAAGGACCTTTAGTTACTTGTTTTAGCCTAGTAGGAAGGCTTATAAGAATAAAGTAAGGTTAATGTGAGGCTGTTTGATTTTATCTTAGTCTCGGCTAGTATCTAAGTTAGATCATAGTCGTTTTAGTGGTATAGAGAGAGGTTTATAGCTAGAAGGGTCGAAGTTAGTGTAATTAATTAGTATAAATGATTATTGTTCTGATATATTATTATTTTCGTCTGAATTAGTAGTGTTTCGGTCTGAATCGTCGGTAGATTTATCTGATTTTAGATTAAGTAGAGGAGTAAGCGGTTGATCTCCTAGGATTTTATTATTGTTATCCTGTTAGTTATGTAACTTATTTATATTAGAAGTAAGCTAAATGTAAGGTGAATCTAATAATTAAGAGAGTGTAGTATAATCTACTTTAGTAGTAGTAGTGCTTTCACTAGTGCCTTTATCCCCTAGGTCTTACTACATCTCTTAGTATGTAACGTTAATATTATTAAGGATTTATATAGCTTCTTTATTTTTAAGAGTATTAATTAATTATAATAGATTAGTCTCTTCGTAGATACGTATCTTTTGATTAGGTAATAAAGGGTTATAGAATTCTTCTTTGTTAAATTACACGTCTTATGCACGAATGATTCAGCGATAGGTAGGTATCTAAATACGCTAAATATTATATGCCTTATAGCCTACTAGGTAGCTAATAGCTATATATAGTATAAGCTTAGCTAGTCTTAGTAGCTTAGTAATACGAGCGTAGGCCTTGTATCTAAAGATTCTAATATTAGATAGATCTAGTTTAGTCTAAAGCTAATATAGTGCTCTATTACCTAGATAGGCTACGAGTGCTTCGTGAGATGATTACTAATTAAGAGATCGATAAGGAATATAGTTTTAAATATAAATAGCTATCTTAGCTACCTTAGGCTAAAGATAGCCTAGTAGATTTAAATTAATTACTATCTATCTAGCTATCTTTAATATTAATATACTATAACGCTTAGCGTAGCTATTTTAATTAGGCTAATAGGGTAGTATAGTCTCTAGGTTAATTCTACGTGAAGGTGCTTCTTAGCTAAAGAAGTTAGATAGGGCTTATTCGTTATTAGAATAGATAGTGAGAACGCGAAGGTTGAATTGCTTTTAGACGAAATCGATCTAATTACAGAGAGATTAAGATGAATTAGTCTTAGAAGAGAGATCTTTAGCTAGTTAATACTTTATAATAGGATTAACTAAGTATAAAAGGTATAACGTTTTCGTGAGCGATTACTTAAAGTGTATAAGATCCTAGTGTATTAATTCGAATAATCGACTATACTATATTAGTAGCCAAGAGATTTAACGTGGTGAATTAGCTAGTTTATATACTTTATAGTGGCTAATAGGTAAGGATATATCTTTAATAGTGATATTTAATGTATACTATAGTAGGCGTGTTATAACGTCTTAGCTAATATAACCTAGTCTTCGGTGCTATTAGTTAATCGTGCTATCTAGCTACTTCTTCGTGTGTGATGATAGAGCAACTTTGCTGAATTAGTTAGTAGGGGGAGATATATGATTATATAAAGCAGAAGTAAGAGATAGGTAAGAGATAGGTGAAGAAAGAGAGATATGATTAGTAGTATAGCGCCCTATATCTATTATTTTATCCTATTTAATTAGATAAATACCGGATTTCGTATTTAATCGATAGATAGGTGTTCTATTTTTCTCTTCTAGCATATATTCTCTGCTATTAAGATAGATTCTAGTGCTTGTAGCACATTCTGCTAATATAAGGTTAATATAGAATCCTAGGTAGTATGCGATATGCTTTAAAGGAAAGGTAGTTCTATTAAGAGACTTCGTTAGGGTGACTTTAAGCTCTCTGTAGCTAAGGATAGTAGTCTCGGTGTTACTAACTATAATAGAGGAAACGATTAGCCTATATTTTAATAGTAGATCTCTGTTATTCGTAATATAGATAGATGCTCTAGTGTTATAGCACTAAATATTATCCTTCTTAGCTAAGACCTAAATTGTGCTTATGGCTTTACTATTATTACTTCGGAAGATATCGTCGGCTTGCTGCTTAGGTATGTAGGCTAAGAATGCCTCTCTGTTGGTTGTTTCGTTATTATTAGCTTCTTTATTAGTAGATTCGGTAGATTCGTCTAATTTCTAATGCTTTTTTATCGTATATTAATAGGCCTTTTTAAATACTAGCGAGGTTTTATATTATCGTTTTAGTGCTTGCTAGGCTTTCTTACTAGGCTTCTAATCCTTTAGCCTAACTAGAGGGTTAACGTAGCTATATTAGTCGAAATCATGATCGCTATTACTTAGTGGACTCCTATATAGGTAGGTGCCCTTTCGGCCTGATTTTACTTGCTTTTCGTCTGATTCGTCGTTATTAGGCTTTTAGCCCTGATAGGTCTAGTATGCAATCTATCGCTTATTAGTAGGCTATATAATTAGTCGATACTAGTTAACGAATAGGTTAACTAGCTTAGTTAGGGTAGGCTTATGTGAGCCCTATATAATTAAATTGTACTAGAAAGTGTAGAAGCTTTAGTCGCTTAGTTAAATAGCTTCTAGGAAATCGTAGACTAAAGAGAGAGGGTCTTAGAAGTAAGAGATATTAGCCTAATTTCCTTCTAATTAGCAGATAATCTATTTCTAGCCCTAGGTGGCTAGTAGAGAGGATTTAGCTAGTAGTACTTAACGTTTAATTATATCCTAATCGCGTAGGATTTAGCGGTTCTTCGATTAGTCTAATCTAGCAAATATAGCACGTAGCTATTTAATAGTATTATATAGATAATGTCCGGCACGATAAACTACCTGATTAAGTTATCACGTGACGACTTATTAAGTAATAAGCCCGACTTACTAAGTGATGAGTCCGGATAGTATTAAGCGATAAGTCCCGACTTATCGCCTAATAGGAAGGACTAGATATATAAGGACACTCTTTTACTATTATGTATTTAGTTCTTCGCGATTAATTATATATTATTACTTAGTTACTACTAGTAGTACTTTGCACTTTATAGTTCACCCTTAAGATAACCTAACCTATAAGTAGGGGATTCACCTAGTAGTAATATTTAGTGATTGACTTACTTAGCGCGCACTTCTGGCACGTTCTGCAAGATACTTAATAGGATCTAACCCGTAGTAAGGCTTTGCGAAGCAACGGTACGATTAAGAGATACTCTTGGAATCCGTAGTTAGAATTAGGCAAGTATAACCCGTGGACGTTCTAACTCATAGTGACCAGTCGGCTACGCGTAACACCTTAGTATCCTAAATATACTTAATAATAAAAGGCTAGCCTAGAGTCTTATCCTAGTTAATAATTACAGTACGTAGATAGTATATATACTAGAGGATTATTATAAGAACTAGATTATCTAGGAGAGAATAACTAGTAGCGTAGATTTATAGGAGTATTATAAGATTTTTAAGAATAAATAGATAATAAATTAATAGTAAAATAATATATCTTAATAAAGCTTAAGGAATAAGAGAAGAGGTAAGAATAAAGGAAGAGGAAGAGGATAGGATTAATTATATTAATAAAGAAGCGCGTTCCCTTTATTTACCTACTAGCTAGGTAAACCTTATTATTAACTATTTACTTTTTAGTCTATACGCTCTTTCCTTATTAACTACTACTTCTATATTTATTTACGTGCCTATTTATCTTACTTAAGGATAAGTAATCCTTAAAGGGAAGATCCTTAGGAAGAGGTTATATAAGCCTTATATTCCTCCCCTCTCCTAAGGATATATCTCCTTCCTATTTAAGTAATAAGATTATATATAAGTTAAACTATAAAGAGGAACCCCTACGCTCCTTAAGAAATAGTCTTTAACTATTTTAGTATAATTAATTTAGTTCTATTTGTCCTATCTAATTAATAGGCCTCTACCCTAACTTATAGAGTATATTCTTATAGCTTTCGTCTCTCTTCTATAATTATAGTATTTAATTAACTAGCATAAACGCTTTATATATCCCTAGGATTTATACCTATAGCTATAATCTAATAGTTATAAGCCTAATTACTATAATCCTTTACTAAAGCGTTTATAATTACTTTATATTTACTTTTATCTTATCTTTCTATTACTTTTATCTTATAAGTAATAGATTTAACTAATATTTAAGCTACCTAGCTTAACTACCTACTAAAATACTACGTATACTAGATCCCTTAGATTACTATAATATAAGACTATATACTAGAGAATAGTGTATAGTATATACTAATCCTAATAAACTACCTACTACGCTACTATAGGAGCTAACTAAGCTATAGCTATCTAATATAGTTAAATTAAACTAAAAGATCCCTATACGTCTAATTAATCTTATATTAGATTAGTTATTAATCTATTAAATCTTACTTAGCGAATATAAATTATTAAAATCTAATTATAAGTAATATATATACTTAATTTCATTACTTAAGTAAGAAATTTAATTATCTCTTATACTTAAGGGAAGAAGGATTATTAATAGCCTATCTCTATATAATACTATTAAATAGCTATATGCTATATTCGCTAGACTAGACTAATTAAAGAACCGCTAAATCCTACGCGACTAGGATATAATTAAATGTTAAGTACTACTAGCTAAATCCTCTCTACTAGCTATCTAGGGCTAGAAATGAATTATATACTAATTAGAAGGAAGTTAGGCTAATATCTCTTACTTCTAAGATCCTCTCTCTTTAGTCTATAATTTCCTAGAAGCTATTGAACTAAGTAACTAAAGCTTCTATACTTTCTAGTATAATTTAACTATATAGGGCTTATATAAGCCTACCCTAACTAAGCTAGTTAACCTATTTATTAACTAGTATTAACTAATTATATAGCCTACTAATAGGTAATAGATTATATACTAGACCTATTAGGAACGAAAACCTAATAATAACGAATTAGATAAAAGGTAAGTAAAATTAGGCTAAACGAGTATCTACCTATATAAGAGTCTATTAAGTAATAGTAAATATAACTTTAATTAATATAGCTATATTAACCCTCTAGTTAAGCTAAAGGATTAGAAGCCTAGTAAAAAGGCCTAGTAAGTACTAAAATAATAGTATAAAACCTTACTAGTATTTAAAAAGGCCTATTAATATATAATAAAAAAGTATTAGAAATTAGATAAATTAACTAAATCCGCTAATAAAGAAGCTAATAATAACGAAATAACTAATAGAGAGGTATTCTTAGCCTATATACTAAAGTAGTAAGCTAATAATATCTTCTAAAGTAATAATAGTAAAGTAATAAGTATAATTTAGGTCTTAGCTAAGAAGAATAATATTTAATACTATAATACTAGAGTATCTATCTATATTATAAATAATAAAGATCTACTATTAAACTATAGGCTAGTTATTTCCTCTATTATAGTTAGTGATACTAAGACTATAATCCTTAGCTATAGAGAGCTTAAAGTTACTCTAATAAAGTCTCTTAATAGAACTACCTTTCCTTTAAAGTATATTATATACTATCTAGGATTCTATATTAATCTTATATTAGTAGAACATACTATAAGCGCTAGAATCTATTATAATAGCAAAAATGGTATACTAGAAAAGAAGAATAGAAAGCCTATCTACTAATTAAATACGAAATCCGGTACTTATCTTATTAAATAAGATAAAACGATAGATATAGGGCGCTATACTACTAATTATATCTCTCTTTCTTTATCTATCTCTTACCTATCTCTTACTTTTACTTTATGTAATTATATATCTCTTCTTACTAACTAATTTAGTAAAGTTACTCTATTATTATATATAAAGAAGTAGCTAGATAGTATAACTAACTAATAGTACTAAAGACTAGATTATATTAGCTAAGATATTATATTACGCCTACTATAGTATATATTAAATATTACTATTAAGGATATATTATTACTTATTAGTTATTATAAAGTATATAAACTAGCTAATTTACTATATTAAATTTCTTAGCTACTAATATAGTATAGTTAACTATTCGAAATTCGAATTAATATACTAGGATCTTATATATTTTAAGTAATTACTTACTAAAACGTTATACTTATTATACTTAGTTAATCCTATTATAAAGTATTAACTAGCTAAAGATCTCTCTTCTAAGACTAATTTATCTTAATCTCTCTATAATTAGATTAATTTCGTCTAAAAGTAATTTAAACTTTACGTTCTTACTATCTATTCTAATAACGAATAAACCCTATCTAACTTCTGTTAACATGTGTGGGTGCTACCCCGCACTAAGTGTGTGCATAAGCGATGCACACATCAGACCAATCGGAGCTATATCGGATTGAATACTCCATAATCAGCGATGATGAATATCAACTATCACATCAGATGGAAAAAGCAACGAGTTTCCTAACACTCTTGTATGCCCCTATATTATTTCGGATTTTTATGAGTCTTTTCCTGTGATATTCTACTATATACCTAAAGTTATAAATACTGCCTGTTTCCCTAGTGAAATACAACAAGTTTGACACTATTTTTATTCACGAGTAGAGCTTAAGGCAATTCTGATCACACTACGTTGGCCCTCCACTATTCAACTAGTTTGCTACCGACCCCTCTCTATTCGTACGCTTTCGTCATCCTTCCATAATCGTGGTATTCGATCGACTAGCACGAACGCTTCGTGCACCACTAGGATTTATGCCCACGGCGTAAATCTGATAGTTATAAGCCCGATCGCTATAATCCTTTGCTAAAGCGTTTAGAATCACTTTACCTTCACTTTCATCTTATCTTTCTATTACTTTCATCTTATAAGTGATAGATTCAGCCAATCTTCGAGCTACATAGCTCAATTACCTATTAAAATGCCACGCGCACTAGATCCCCTAGATCACTACCGTGCAAGACTACGCACTAGAGAATAGTGTGTGGCAATACACTAATCCCGACAAATAACCTACTATACCGCCGTAGGAGCCTACTAAACTATAGCTATCTAATGTGATTAGAATAGACTAAAAGGAGCAGAAGATCCCTACACGCCTGATTAACCTTATATTAGACTAATTATTAATCTATAAGATCCTTCTTAGCGAATATAAGTTATCTAAATCTAATTATAAGCAATATATACGCTTAATTCAATCGCTTAAGCAAGGAATTCAATCATCTCTCACACCTAAGGGAAGAAGGATTATTAACGGCCTATCTCTAGTATATATATAAATATATATATAGGATAAAGTCTGCTATAAGGATATAGTGTCCTTAATCACCCTGAGTGATCACTAAGTATAATCGTGTAAGACGCCTTCTTACACTGATCTACTTTGCTCCTAGGAGCCTTTTTATATACGAACTTGCTCCTAGGAAGCGTATATATAATGCGTCTTATTAGTTGCACGTAACTTATATAGGTGTTCCCGTTCTTAAGGGCTTAGTTAGCTAACGTTATCTCCCGCGGGTTTCTAACGGTCTACCTCGTAATATTATCCCCCCTCTTCTTAAGCCGATATCCTTAGCGGCTATAAATAGCGTAGTCCCCTAGTTCGCGCTTCGTATGTTTTCTATTTCTTTTCTTTTCCTTCTATAATATCGTCCTATTATACTAATTATATCTTCTAAGGCTTCTGTCTATAAGAACGCCTTAACTCGTTAGATTAAGGACGAGGGTTTTCGTTCTACTATTCCTTGCGAATGTTACGTTCGCCTAAAAAGAGTATATATCCGTACCGACTACTCCGACCGCTATAGTAATTACGTTTATAGTAGTAGAGGAGTAAGGTATATAATATTAAATCCGACTTTTACTAATACTAAATAGAGACAGTTAGTAAAGTCTTAAAATTCTTTAGAGGAGAAGGAAGAAGCTATCCTCCTTTAATAGTAATTAATATTAGCTAAGCTAGCCTAGCTTTAGAAGCAAAAACGCTTATTATAAAAGTGTACTAGTGATTTTATTACTTAGGATTTTAAGGAAGTTACTAAGTTAGAAGAGTTAGAGCGTCGCGAAGTTAAAGAGCGTAAGTGTCTTAAAAAAGAGTGTATTAAGTTTAAACGAAAAGATCGTGAAGTAGAGGGTACTTAGGCCGCGAATAAGATTTCTTAATCTACTATTATAGTTAATAACTATATTCTTATAGCGACGTTAGAGGATCCTACTCTAACTTAGTTAAAGAGTAATCCTTCGTTTTCCTAGGCCGACTTAGACCTCTCCTAGTTAGGTAAGGCTACTAGGTCCCCTTCTCCTATTAGTAGAACTATTAAACTAGCTAGTAGTAGCCTACTAGATTCTTAATAGGTTCCTATATATTCTCTAAGGTATTATAATTCTTCTACTTTACGAGGTAATAGGGTTTTCTACTAACTTTATTTATTACTAGGATATCCTCGATCTTATATTTATTTTCCGTTTCTTCTTCGATTTTAACGTTAGTAGCGATTTCGGCGTTTCTAGGTACTTTTTCTAATAATAAGATATAAAAGGTTATATAGATACGTCGTATACTATTAGGTAGCTTTAGTTAATAATTAAGTAGTCTTGTTTTTTCTATAATTTTAAATAGTCCTAATTTAAGATAATCAAGTTTCGCGCTAGGTCGTCTAGTACGAATATTACGTTATAAAAGGTAAACTTTCTCCCTCCTTTAAAAGTCTAGCGCCTCCTAGCACGATTAATTATAATAGAATTTTATATATATATTAAGAAATTCGATATCCTATAATAACTATAGGTATAGTTACTTTAATCCTATTACTAGTAGTCGAGATAATTCTATAAGTAGTTACTTTCTAATTAGTTCTCTAATAATTATAGGATTAAGCCTATAATTTACGAAGAATAGTGTTTCTTTTATTATTACGTATATTATATTATTATATACGAACTATACTATTAGTAATAATCCCGTCTAGTTGTCCTACTAGAAATTTATATAATATTAAAGATACTACTCTAGGATCTAGTTAACCTATTTAGTTTATCCGTTAGTTTATAGATAATACGTAGTAGAGAGTCTATACTTAATACTAAGTTAATCTATAAGTAACTACTATATATTAGATATAAATAGTTTATCTCTATCTAAGGTAATCTTGCTTAGTATCCTATAATTAGTAAATATATATCTAAGTAATAGGTTAGCTATCTATCGCGCGTTAATAGTTTCTATTATTAATATTATATATATATATTTAGTTAGTCGGTCGACGACTACTATAATTATATCGTTACCCTCTAAAATAGGTAGTTTTGTAATAAAATCTATAGTAATCTATTCCTATAGTTACTTTAGTACTTCCGCTAATTCTATTTCCTTATATAGTATATATCGTAATAATTTATTCTATTAGTATAAGTTATATTACTAAATATATTTTTTAACCTTTCTATATAATACTAGAATATAGTAGTTTTAGGTAACTTTTTCGATAGTCTTCTTGATTCCTAAATATCCTTATATAAGTTCGTCGTAATATATTTTAATAATTTCCTCTTATAGATTCCTTAGAACGTATACTAAGTTATATATAAGGACTAAGCCGTCTTTAACTAACGTAGTATTATTTCCTAGGATCTTCTATATTACCTAGTCGTTCGTAGTAGCTTCCTGAATTTTGTCGAGCTATCTATTATCTTATAGTTTACTTATTACTATAAGGATTTAATAGTTATAAATAATATACCCTTTGCTATCTATAATTAGGATAGTAGGTACTATCTCCTTAGTTCTAAGTTTATAGTCTAGTTATTAGCTTAGCGCGTTTGCTACTACGTTCTTAGTTCCTTTATAGTATATAATCTTAAAGTCGTATTAGGCTAATATTTCCGCCTATTAAGCTTATTATCGTGTAAGTTTCTTAGTTATCGTAAAGTAAGTAAGATTATAGTAATCTATCCTAACAATTATAGTATACTTAGCTCTCTCTAAGTATACTCTCTATATCTAAAATACTAATACTATAGCTAATAGTTCCTTATTATAGATATTATAGTTTAATTCTACTAGTATTATCTTATAAGACTAGAAAGCGATAGATCTAAGCTTACTATCTTATCCTAGTTATATAAGTTATGCCCTAAGCGTAAAGTCTAATACGTTAGTTTCTATAATAATTAGTGCGTCGTAATTAAAGATTATAATAATAGCTTCTCCTACTCTTTTATTATATATCTCCTTAAGTATAGTAAACGATTTATCTACCTTATTATCTTATTTAAATAGTACTCCCTTCTTAGTAAACTAATATAGTCCCGCTATATATTTCGAGTATTATAGTACTAGCTTATAGTAATAGTTAGCGAGTCTAAGAAAACTCTATACGTCCTTAACGTATATAGGTGTTAGCTATTTAAGGATACTTTTAACCTTATCTTACTCTATTCTAAGCCTATTAAGGCTAATAGTATATCTAAGAAAGCTAGTTTATTAAACGTGAAATTTATACTTCTTAAGCTTAAGTATAATCTTAGCTTCTCTTAATTACTATAATACTAGTTTATTATACTCGATATATTCTATCTCTATTTTTAAGAATATAAGGATATTATTAAGGTATATAATAACGAACTTATTAAGGTATCCCTTTAATACTTTAAAGATAAATCGTTAGAATAATACTAGTACGTTAGTAAGTCTAAATAGTATAACGTTATATTTAAAGTATCTAAACTTAGTCCTAAATACTATTTTCTATTTATCTCCTTCTTTAATCCTAAGTAGGTTATATATATTAGTAATATCGTATTTACTAAAGTATTTCGCTCCTTAAATAATATCCTAAATTTCGTTAATTAATAATAATAGGTGCTAGTCCTTAATAGTAATATCGTTAAGTTATTAATAGTTAACGTATATTCTAAGTTCTTCTCCCTTCTTAGGTATAAATAGGATTAGGTATCCTACTAATAACTTTAAGTATTAAATATATCCTTTCTTAAGGTTATCCTTAATATATTCCTCTAATATTACTAACTCTTTCTATAATAGTATATAGATTAGTATAAACTTTAGTTCCTAGCTATCTTTAATCTTAATTTTATAGTTAAACGGACTATACTCTAGTAGCTTACTATCTAGTAGTAGCGTAAATATATCCTAGAATTTAGCGTATTCCTTAGGAATCTTATATTCTTCTTCTAGCGCTCCTATAGCGTAAAGGGATATTTCTTTATCGCTAACGAGAACGTATTCCTTTAGTTTATTATCTATTATATCTAGTTATTATTCCTTAGTTATAATATCCCTAATATTAGTTATCTTTCTATTAGGCCTATCTCCTAGCCGAAAACTCCTCTTAAGTTCGTCTTTATAAGGGTTCTTATAAGTACCTATCTCTCTAGGGCTAAGTCTCTTTAGCGTCTTTAGTTCTCTTCTAGTCTATCTCTTGCTTATCTATTAATAATTATATCTATTAAATAGTATATTTCCCGACTACTAGTCGATAATAGGATTATACTTCCTTAACTAAGATATACCTAGGATAATATTATATTTTCCTAAAGGAGTTATATTAAAGTTAATAACTTCGAAATAGTCTCTAATAACTATTAGTAGTAGTCCGCTTTCGTGCGTGATCCCTAGTCTAAGACTCTCTCTATTAAGTCTAATAATAGGTATAGTCTTAAGCTTTACTATCCCTTAGATTTTATAGTAGTTATAATACGCTAGACTTATAAAGTTACTAGCTACTCCTAAATTAATTATTACTATAGTTAATCGAAGTATAATATTAGCGACGACCTTTATATACTATCCCTAAGTAGTCGCTATAAGATATTATAGTTTAGTGTTTATCCTCTAGTTTCTATACTAGAGTCTCGCGTATTCTAGTTTCTAGTTAGGTCTCTTTTCCTAATATAGTAGCTTTAGTTCTAGGCTTCTTTCGACTTTTCCTACTACGTACGTTATATAGCTATTATCGTAATAGGCTAATATAGTTCTTAGATCGTGCTTAGAGTATTATACGTATCCTTAGTATATATACCTTAGGCTATTACACGGATATTTATTTTCTATATTATTATATATTAATACTTTAATAAGTAATTCCTATAGCGCTCTAACTTAGTCTAGGGTACTACTAGGTTATAGATACTCGTATATCCTGTTAAGGTATTTATTAACCTAAAGTAGTTAGTTAGCTTTAGCTTCGCTATTTTGCTATAGTATATCCTATAGTTCGCTCCTTACGTTATTAAGGTTACTTATAGTCTACTTATATAGTTATTAAATTCGTTCTAGGTCTTCGTCTAGACTAAACGTTACCTAAAATCGTGCGAATCGTTTGTCCTTAATCGTATATTATAGGGGTTTCTCTTAAGGCTATTTAGTAGTATCCGTTCCTAGGAGTTAGGGTAGAGTCTCTAGGATCTCTAGGATTCCTAGCGTCTTAATTAGTATCTTTAGGATCCCTATTCCCTAGTCCTAGGAATCGTTAGTAGTGTTCTAGGGACTATACTAGATCTATCCTTAACTCTTAATACCTTCCTAATCTATCTTAGGAAAGTTCGTTATATACTCTACGCTATTTAGGCTGCGGTATTCTTCGTCTAATTATCCTACTACCTATATAGTAACCTAGTCCTTTAGGTGCTTATACTTATCTAGAGTAGCCCTAGTAATAGCTTTTTATAAGCGTTTAGTATTGTCTATAAAGGTACCTTTACTATTTCTCTTCTATCCTAGACTCGTCGAGCCGTTAATTACTAATTATCCCTTATTATTAGTAGCTTAGAGTTACTAGGATTAGACCTCGTCCTAGGTCGCCTAAAGTTATTATAGCCTTACGTTATTACGCCTATTATTACGCTTACGCGCCTATAGCTTTACGTTATTATACTTATTATTATACTCACGCGCCTAATATCCTACTTTCCTATATTTAAAGTATAAGTTATTATCTTTTCGTTATTTTTCTTCTTTAGCTAGGAGTCTTGCTACGTTAAGCTCTATTAGTTATAGTCTATAGGGGTTACTATATTCCCTAGGCTATTATTATATTTAGCCTTATCGCCCTTTGTAGCGGCGTATCTATCTAAAAGACTATTATCCTTAGCTTCTCTATTAGCGTGTTTCCTTTCGCTAGAGGTATCTCTTATAGAGTTAGTTATTAATATATACTATAGTAGTAACTATATCGCTAATAGTTTTAGGTCGCTTAATCCTAACTAGTTTGTCCTTAATATCGTCCTTAAGTCCGTCCTTAAAGATCGCGATATAGGCGTCCTTATCCTAGTTTAAGTAGGATATAATCTACTAGAATTTAGCGGCGTATACGCTAGCTAATCTAGTTTACTTAAGTTATTATAGGCGTTGTTCTACGCTATAGATAGCGTTAATATTACTAAATATCTATTTAAGTTTCTTCTTAAATATAGTATATAATACGAATATTTCCTAAGTAGTGTTACTCTACTAATCTTTATTAGCTTTTTCCTAATATTCGCGGATAAACGGTTCGAACTATTCGAAAGCTTATCCGCGAAGGTAGGTAGAGATAAAGACTACTTTATCTTCTTCGTTTATAATCTATAGGTTTATATAGAGTTATATTTCTATTTAAGTTAAGAAGCCTTAGAGCTTAGAGCGTGCTCCGTTAAAGAACTCTAGCTTTAGAAGTTTTATAAAGTACCGAGATTACTTTACTTCTAAGTTAGTAATATACTCCTAGAGCTAGGTTACTATATCTATAAGCTCCTTAGGGATCACTAAGGTCCTCCCGCTTAAAGATACGTTACTACTAGTACTATCGTTACCTACTATAATAACTTTACTTCACAGTTTAAAGATAGGGCGATTAATATATTACGCGTAGCTAACTAGTTACTATAAGTTAGAACGTCCACGAGTTATACTTACCTAATTCTAACTATAGATTCTAAGAGTATCTCTTAATTATACCGTTGCTTCGCAAAGCCTTACTACGAGTTAAATCCTATTAAGTATCTTATAGAACGTGCTAGAAGTGCGCGCTAAGTAAGTTAATTACTAAATATTACTACTAGGTAAATCCCCTACTTATAGGTTAGGTTATCTTAAGGGTAAACTATAAAGTACAAAGTACTACTAGTAGTAACCGAGTAATAATATATAATTAATCGCGAAGAACTAAATATATAATAGTAAAAGAGTGTCCTTATATATCTAGTCCTTCCTATTAGGCGATAAGTCAGGACTTATCGCTTAATGCTATCCGGACTCATTACTTAGTAAGTCAGGCTTATTACTTAATAAGTCGTCACGTGATAACTTAATTAGGTAGTTTATCGTGCCGGACATTATCTAGTATATATATAAATACACATATAGGATAAAGTCCGCTATAAGGATATAGTATCCTTAATCACCCTAAGTAATCACTAAGCATGATCGTATAAGACGCCTTCTTACACCGACCTACTTTGCTCCTAGGAGCCTTTTTGTATGCGAACTTGCTCCTAGGAAGCGTATGTGTAATACGTCTTATTAGTTACACGTGACTTATGTAGGTGTTCCCGTTCTTAAGGGCTTGGTTGGCTAACGTTATCTCCCGCGGGTTTCTGACGGTCTGCCTCGTAACATAAGGCTCTAGTTTTATATAAGTAGTATTCTAAGCGTGCTTTAATATATATTTCTATAAGTTTCGCTAAGCTTTTTAGGAGATAAAAGCTAATAATTTTTATATTATAGGCTATAATTACTATACTAAGGGACTATTAAGACCTAAACCTTATATTTATGTAGGCCTAGTAGATATTTTAGTTATTCTAGATAGATCTAACTAATCTAGAGTAGTTCTTAGAGTAGCTATATCTCTTAGAGGTTTATCTAAAGATTACTAAAAAGATAAAGAAACTAGTATAATACTTTAACTCTCTAGAGTAAGCTTACTATAAGAAGTACTAGTTAGCTAGAAATAAGATATATATTAAGCTATAGTTTATTTAATATAGGTTTTAGTATATTCTAACTATAGTCTTACTAGTAAAACTATATTAACTATAATATATTTCTTATAGCCTATTATTCTAAGCTTCTCTCTATTTCTACTTCTAGTCTTTTTAATATTACTAAAAAGAAGACTAAGTAGTTCTTTAAATAGCTTCTCTACTTATTACCTAGAGATAAGAGATATATTACTTAGACTCTAGGAAAGTAAGCTTTTTTTAATAGTATTTTACTAAGAGAACTAGGATTTAGATAATAATAATAATACTTCTTTTAGTAGAGATAAGATAGAGAAGTAAACTATAATTAATTTCTCTCTATCCCTAGATTAGATTTAAGGATTACTTTATTATCTTTACTCTTATATAATTTCTAGATATTATTCTTTAATAGTCTATAAGATATAGAAGAGACTAATAAAGTAAGAAGCTAGTTTTCTATTTTCTTTTAATCTTAGATTCTTTATTAATAAGCTAATAAGATCTCTCTTTTTAAATTATATAAGAATATAATCTTTATTATAGTATTTTATTATAGTTTTACTTATCTTTTACTAGTATTCTTATAGCCTTTAATAAAGTACTTTAAGTTTTTTTAACTTATATAGATATTACTAAGACTTCTTTATATAGAGTTTTACTCTTAAAATATTACTAGAAATTAAATAAGTAGCTTATTAGCGCTTATAGTATTATTATATATAAATTTAGTAGATTTTAGAAGATTTAGCTAAGTAATCTAGTTATTAGTTATAAAGTATTAAAGATAATACTCTAGTATTTAGTTTATACGCTTTATATACTATTAGTTTAAGGATAAAAAGCTATTAAAAGCCTAAGGCGTACTTAGGATAAGTAGTATAGATTTAACTAAAACTTATTAGTAAATAGGGATCTTTAGTTAGATATAATATTCTTAGATAGCCTAAAGTATAATTTAATATAATTATAGAAAAGCTTAGTAAGTTCTCTTATAATAATTATTATAAGAATAGTAAAGAATAAAGACTATTTTTGTGAAGGGCTGAAGCAAGACTTGATTCAATCTAACTAGGCCAACATGCTGTTTACAAAAAGCTTAAGGAGGGGAAGTTTATCCTGCGCGTTCTCCACGTTAACATGCTAAGGTCTCGTGATACACGTGACCTATATTAGGCACTGGCCTGTGATAATACCCCCCTCCTAGTCTTAATCTTATTAGGGGCACGACGGTATAGGCTTTGGTGCTGATTTGCTGGCGAATTACCTCCGAAACGGTACCGTGCTGCTTCTTAAAGGCATCTAAGGCGCTATAATCCCGCACTGAATCTAGCGTTTCCCACGTTTGTTTAGCCTATCCTCTCTATTTCACTAGCGCTTCGTCACGATATCCTCGTCTGATCTTCCTCCGTCGTATAGCTAGGATCTGCTCGACTTCGTATTCCTCTTCTCCGTTAACTAGTAGTAGTAGTAGCTACGAATCGTCTACTAGCTAAGATAGGAACGGGTCTGTTGCTGCCGGACGAACTAATTTAATATAGAACACTAGGTGTATGCTAGTAGGTATATTGAGTTAGACGGTAAACAGTGACGGAACGTCTACTACTTAGTATCGAGTATATAGCTAATCTAACTTCTTTAATAGTCGTCGTGTGCGTATATTCCGAAGGTTTAGCTAAACCTAATTATCCTTTTTATAGATAGGCGTAGCCTATCGACGTCGGTTCGCTTGCTCCTCTTAAAGAGCCTATATAGAAGCGATAGCGGCCTAGGCCTAATCAGTGGCTTCTCGTAGGCGATTCACGAACGTTTCGCCTACCTTTTGTGGTAGGGTTAAGGCGCCTTCTAGCTATCCTACTTCGTTAATACTAATTAGGTTAACGTAGTAACTATAGGTAAAGAAGAATAGCGAGATTCTAGTTAAAGTGGTATCGCGATTATTAATCGCTACGGCGACTATTAGTAGTAGATCCTTCTAGTTATCCTATAAGTACGTAGTAAATATACGTAGAATTCGTTCGATCTCCTAATTAGCACGCTCTATTATACTATTAGTCTAGGAGTGAAATATAGTGAATAATTAGCGTTAAATTAATAGCCTTTTATATATCCTTTCCTAGAAAGAACTCACGAATTAGGGGCCGCGGTTGCTTATAATCGCTAGTGGCACCCTATAATATATATAGAAGTATATAAAGAATACCTCTACTATATCTTCTACCGTCGTATTCTTTATTCTAATTAGAATCACGCCCTTCGTTAACCGATCTATTATTACTATATAGCTCGTTACCCCTGTAGGTCTAGAGGATAGTAGTCTAGTAATAAAGTCCACTAATATTTCGGCCTAGATTCGCTAGGGAATAGGTAGGGGTTTTAATAGCCTATGCTTTATATCTTGCTATACTAAGCTCTATCCGTAGATTATATAATTCTAAAGGAAGCGTTATATATCCTTCGCTACTCCTAGCTAGAAGAACTATTAAGATAATATCAAATAGGTAGCGTCTCGCCTAGGATACGCTATAACGTATAAATCATAGATCTTTTATATAATCCCTATACGTAGAACCTCGTTATTAGGAATCTAGATTCGTTATCTAAAATAAAGCACTCCTCGATCGTCTAAGTAGCACTCTAATAGGCTTATCTTAATATCTATCTTAGTAGCGATTCGGCGCTCTTCCGTTAGCAAAGCGTAGGAGATTCGTTAGTAGATCAAGTTAGACGCTCTTACCCTTTTCTATTCTACCTAGAGTTCCTCTTCTTCGAAGAGAGGAATATCTCTTTTAAAGTCGATCACTTTATTTAATTAGTAGTTAGCTAGTTAAGGGTCTAACCGTCCTATTCTAATCTTAACCGTTTTAAGTAAGACTTAGAAGCGGTTCGATAGCCTTTCGTTAGTGATACTCTATAGTATATCCTAGCTCCGTCGTAATAGTACGTCCGGTCTTACTATAAGCTTACTAGGGCGATAGCGGAGATCAAAGTCGAACTCTATTAAGAGATCCGCCTAGCGCATCTACCGTTTATTTAGATATTATGCTTTACTAAAGTATTAGAGGTTCTTATAGTCTATCACGATAGTGAATCGAGGCACTATTTTTAGCTTAGGTCTCTATTTACGTAGGGCACGTATAATTACTAGAAGCTCCTTATCGTGGATCTCGTAGTTTAATTCTACTAGAGATAGCTTCTAGGAGAGATAGGCGTATAGCTATAGTTACCTATTAGGCCCGTATTATAATAGGACCGCTCCGGTAGCCTAGCTAGAAGCATTAGTTTCTATAACTGTTTAACGATCCTCCTCGAAATAAGCTAGGATCGGTGCGTTTATAAAGAGTTCCTTTAGTTCTATAAAGGCCTATTAGTAATTATTGTCCTATTCGAAGATAGCGTCTTTCTTTATAAGCCGTGTTAAGAGTGCTAAAAGGTCGGCGAATTAGGGGATAAACGGCTAGTAGAAGTTCGCAAAACCGATAAAGCTTCGTATATCTCGTATAGACTTCGGTCTCTCTTATACCCTAATAGCCTCTACCTTCTTTAGGTTAATATAGATCCCCTTCCCGGCTTCAACAACAAAGCTAAGGTATTTCACCGATTTCTGCTTAAACTCTAACTTCGCGATATTATATTATAGACCCGCGTCTATTAGTTTCTATAGCACGTCGCTAATCTTTTAGTAGTGATCCGCTAGCGTTCCGTTAGAGTAGATTATTATATCGTCGACGTATACTAATATAAAATTATCGAGGTACTCTCGTAGCGTCTAGTTAATATACCTCTAGAACGTTACCGGTGCGCTAGTTAGTCTAAATAGGGTCACGTTCTACTCGTAGAGCCTATATCGCGTCCGAAATGCTATCTTCTATTCTTCTCTAGGATAAATACGGATCTTATAGAAGGCCGCGATAATATCGAGCTTTATGAACTAGCGGGCGTAGCCTATATTCCGTAACGTTTCTTAAATTAGCGGTAGAGAGTAGCGATCCTTTACTATTCGTTCGTTTAATCCTCGGTAATTAATATAGAATCGTATATCTCTACCTAGCTTCCTTACTAGCAAGATTAGTGCTACTATAGGCGATTAGCTTATACGTATAAAGTTCTTCCTAAGTAGATCCGTTAACGTCTTTTATAGGTAAAGAAGTTCTTCCTTGTTTATACTATAGAGAGGACTATATAGTAGTAGCTCTTCGACGCCGTTTTAGTCGCGTTTTAAGGGGATCTTATAATCAACCTCTAGTCGGTATAGTAGTAGCTAATTAGTAAGCTACTAGCTAAAAGCCGCTATCTATCGCTAGTAGTATTTTAGTAGCTTATCCTTTAGATCGATATACTTCTTAGGACGGAGTGCTCTCTCGATATCGTCTAGTAAGACCCGACTGATTTATAAGCGATTTATATCTAATACGCTCTACATAAGTTACTAGATAGATAGTACCTCCGCTTAGGTAATACGTAGTGCCTTTACCCTAATAGGCCTAATAGTACGATCTATATAATTCTAATATCTTGTTCGCTCCCTAGACTTAGTAAAGATATCTAGGTATCCTTTCCTTACTAAGTATCGCCCTTTCACGTCGTGTAACTATAGGTCTCCGAGTATTATACTATCGCTTTATAGTCTAATAATATAGGCGAATATATAGCCTTATTAATAGCTATAGATATCGAGGTCGAAGTAGGTAGCGTAGGTAATTTAGTACTAATTTAGCACGACTCCGTCGAGGATTCGTGGCTATATCTTAATACGCAGGAGATCGAGTAACTAGACTAAGGACTTATTTACTATTATATAATAGTAGCAACCGCTATCGATAAGAGCTTATGTAAATTAAATTCTATTTACTCTAGCATCGACTATAAATAGTAGTGTCTTACGTTCTAGTAGCTTTTCGATCCCCTTTCGCTCCTACTCGCGGCTAAGAATAGGAGCTACTCTTTTTCCGAATAATTATTAGTAATCGTACTCTTATTATCGGAGGCTATTAAATCTAGGTCGCTTATAGGCTTCGACTTCTTTACTTTAATAGTATACTCCTTTCCCTTCTTGCTCGAGATAGTAGTAGTACGTATACTATTTAGCTGTTATACTAGTAGAAGTAAGTATCCCGCGATAAAGTGCCTAGACCTCCTGTATCGTAAGCATTTTCCTTTATCTCGTCGCCGATCTATCTCGTCCTAACTAACCTATTAAGCCTACCTCGGCGCTCCGATCCCGGCTTAGTAGTATTTCGTGGAGGTTTTAGTTTAGTTTACCGACACCGTAGGCGTCTATTCTATTTCGTCGTTGTTCTATCTAGGCGTACGCGATCTACGTGTTCGTTCTACTCTCGTGATATTAAGAGTATCTATATTAGAGCTAATCTCGTGAAGCCGAGAAATTAAGTCCGAAGAGGTAGTAGGAATACCCTGATTTATTAGCGAATTCGTTATTATCTTATTAAGTGCGCTAAGAAGAATCTACCGCTTAGCCTCGTTAGGCTAATCAAGAGCGTCTATATTAGCGAATTCCTTTTCTAGCCGTAGAAGGAACCTAGAGAAGCTTATATCTTCCGGTTACCGAATCTAGTAGAGTCGCCTAGCTACGCGTGCTTTAATATTTAGGTCTCCGTAGATATTCTCGAGGTAGTCGAGTAAGACCTATAGTTCGCTAGTATCTTAGCGGAGTTTCATAAAGGTTCCGGTGTTCTTCTATATAAGCTTCTCTAGTCTAGAGAAGATATATATAAATTAGTCCTAGGGAGAACTAATAGCTTCGCCGTCTACGCTAAGCTTATTTTTAATCGAAATTCGCTAGGTTAGCTAATCGCTCGTGCTTCCCCCGAATAACTTTAGGTCTAGGAGACGGGGCTTCGGACGGTGAATAATCTCTATTCGTGGGGGAATCGGTACCGATTTAGTAGCCGATTATACCGGTGTCGCCTGTCCTTCGTTCATCGCGGTTGTCGTTATAGCTAGTGAGGCTTAGCGCTCTAATATTACTTCGAGGCGATATATCCGTTCCTCTTAAGCAGCTTCCTGTTAGTAATGCCGCTCCTGTTCCTCGTTCTGCATTACCTAGGTCTATGCTAACTGCTATAGTAGTGTCTGCGCCCACCTAGGAGGGCTCGTCGATTCCTAGTGCTGCATAGCTGCTAGGGGTTATATAGCGTGCTGGTAATGCCTCGGTCGCTTTTCGTCTAATGTTCCGATGTGCCTAGGAATTGAGATCTTCTAGGGCTTTCTAATACGTCTTGAGCGCTAGGAGTTTAATGCGCGAGGATTCCGTTCCAATCGCTGTTCGTCACTGAATCACTAGGGATTCAGGGGGCTTCTAATGAGTGCCTAGGTCGCTTTCCTAGGGCTTTTCCAATAACCAATGATACTTCTAAGTGTAGAAGGAAGCTTTTTGTATGTGAAGGGCTGAAGCAAGACTTAATTCAATCTAACTAGGCCAACATGCTGTTTACAAAAAGCTTAAGGAGGGGAAGTTTATCCTGCGCGTTCTCCACGTCAACATGCCAAGGTCTCGTGATACACGTGACCTATATCGGGCACTGGCCCGTGACAATTTTATAAATTAATTAATAATAACTAGGATTATATTAACTAGCTTCTTATTATAGATTATTAGTAGTAGACCTATAATAAAGTCTATTAAGATTTCTATAAAAGATCTTAAAGGAATTAGAAGTAGTTAAAGCTTCTTATATAGCTTATATCTCTTTACTATTACTCCTTAGTAAGTCTAGTAATCTTAGATATATTTAGTAATATTTATATAGATATTTAGCTAATAATATTTCCTTTTTATTAGTTTAAGGATTCTTATATAGCTAAAGTAGCTAGTAAGAGGATTATTATAATATATACTTATTAGTATATTTTAGAGATTACTTCTTATAAAGATATAAATATATTCCTTAAATTATAAAAGACTTTTAGGTCTAATACTTTAGCTCTTAAACCCTAGAGTTAATAACTATATAGTAATCTTTTAGCGCTAGATCTCTAGGTCTTTATCTTAAAGTTACCTAATAAGCTTCTTAAGATCTATATCTATCTTAATAAAATATATCTACTTAAAGATATAAGTAGGCTTTACTTATATATTAGGAAGATAGTATATATACCTAAGCTCTCTCTAATTAGTTATACTAACTAATTTATCTCTATCTTTATTCTCTTTAAAGTATAGGATATTTAAGATAAGCGTACTTATAGTTAGTAACTAGACTGTAATAAAATAGTAATTAGTTATCTATAATTTACTAGCTATTTAGCGGCTTAATAGTAAAATTAGGTTAATCTTATAGTTACTTAAGAGCTAATACTAAGAGGATCTATCTATAAGATTACTATTCCTAGTATAATATTTTATTATAAAATTAAATAAAATAAGAGCTAAATACTACTATACTTATCTACTATTAAGCTTTAGCTATTTTATAAAAGCCTAAAGATTTAAATAGTCTAAGAATACTTTAATTAGATATATACTCTTCTTAAGATAATATTACTAATATTTAAATAAATATATAATAATAAATAGCTCCTAATCTAGTATTATATAGAGGATCTCTACTTTACTAAACTTCTATATTAGAAAGCTACTAAGTACTATATTCTATTATTATTAAATTAAGATAGAATCTCTATTATAGTACTATTAGATATATTAATTTCTAAATAAATAGGGTTTAATAGGTTAAAGTACTAAAGAAGAAGCGTAGACTAGAAGATAGTAATTAGATAGTAAAATACTACTTTCTTACTAAGGATTAGATCAATCTAGCTTAGCTTTTTCCTATTTTTACCATCTTTTAGTAGGACTAGAAGAGATAATATAATATAAGAGTAGTTCTTAATAAATCTATAATAAAAATTATAGAATCCTAGGAATATCTAGATATCCTAGAATATTTTTAGAATCTTCTATAAAATAATATTAATAATCTAGTAAGAATCTATTAAAATACTCTTAAAGATAATAAAACCTAGGAATTTAATCTAGTCTTAGTAGAATATATACTTACTAGGCTTAGTATATAGGCTTACTCTCTATAGCTATTTAATAACCTAGTAAGGATAGTTTATATATAAGTCCTAATCTACTAAAAAGATTAGGATATTATTAAGATAAGCTACTATAAAGGTATTAAGAATATTATAGAGTATAGTATAGATATAGTTCTAAAAGGTTATCCCCTCGTCTATCCCGGGAGGCATAATTAGCGCGTTATCATTAGTGTATTATATTAGCCAATCCACTACGAGAAAAAGATCCACTAACATATGATTGGATATTAGTGCTCTAGTAGCTGCTAAGTTATCAACGCGTATATCAACGCGTAGGTTTCCGAGCGCGTTTCTCCTACCTGCCTGCCTGCCTGCCTGCCTGCCATGGCTACTAAGCGCAAGCTTGATGACATTACCGGTGAATTACCCTCTCAGGAAGCACTAGATGCGCGAATACAGCTACTATTTCTATCTTCTTTTCCTCCACAGCTCCAGCTACCTAGTGGGCTCGATATCGATAGCCTATACGCGCTTTTCTCTCTATTTATTAGCGAAGATATCTTCGAATTTATTAACCAGTCAACTAATGAATACGCTCAGCGAAAACAAGCAGGTATTAGAAGCGAATCTAGCCCTAGCCGAGCCTAGAAGGATACTACTGTAGTAGATATTAAGGTCTTCTTTGGTATTCTGATATATATGGGTGTTCACTAATCTCCACGTGTTAACTGTTACTAGCGGTAGGATATTCAGCAAGGGCCACTATATTCTCCACGCCTTTATATGTCACAGAAGCGCTTTGAGCAGATTAAGCGCTTTCTACATATATCTCGGCTAACTAATAATAAGCAGCAGCCATAGGATAAACGTTAGTGGTATAAGCTAGAACCTCTAGCTTCCTTATTCGAGAAAGCCGCCTAACAATACTACTAGCTAGGGTTAAATATTGCTATTAATAAGACTATGATTCGCTGTTTTAGTCGTACGAAGCATACTATTAAGATGCCTAGTAGGCCAATTAAGCAGGGATATAAGATATTTACCCTCGCAGAATATAGCTATATTTGGACGTTTATATGGAGTAGCCGTCTTTAGGGTATCGCAGAGCTTTTTCGCTATCCTAATATTAGCCCTACTAGCTCAATAGTGCTTAGGATGATTCAAAGGCTTCCAAGGATTCAACTATCTAGCCAACCTACTGGCCAACCTGCTGGCCAACCTGCTGGCCATCCTGCTAGCTATCCTGCTGGCCACGCTACTGGCTATCCTGCTAGCCAACCTGCTGGCCATCCTGCTGGCCACGCTGCTGGCTATCCTGCTAGCCAACCTACTAGCTATCCTGCTAGCCAACCTGCTGGCTATCCTGCTGGCCAACCTACTAGCCATCCTGCTAGCCAACCTACTAGCTATCCTGCTAGCCACGCTGCTAGCCAAACTACGTTCTATATAGTTTATATGGATAATTACTTCTCTACGGTTAGCTTATTCAAAGTACTACGAGATATACGCTATGGCGCGTATGGTACTACACGTAAGCAAGGCGGGATACCCTCTCAGCTTATCAAGCTAAAAGACTATATTAAATCAATTCTCTAGGGAAAATTATATGCGTCTGAAGCTAAAGGGGTTCTCTATCTTGTATAGTAGGATAATAATATAGTATTACTCCTATCTACTATCTATTCGCTGTATCTCTATATACCTACTAAGAGAAAGCGGCTAGCGGCAACCTCAACTAATACAGCTATTGCGCGTGCCCCGTTTAGTACTAATATCAAGAAGGAATTAGAGATTCCTATCGCTATTAACGACTATAACTATTATATAAGTAGTATTAATATAGCGAATTAGTATCGGGCTACTTATAAGGTTTATTAGAAGACTAATCGCACGTGGTTCCCACTACTTTTCTTCTTTCTTAATATAGCTATTGTTAATACTTATCGTATTTAATATATCTATAAGCAGCAGCAGCAGCAGCCGACTAAAAGCTAATTAGCTTTTCGCGAGAAGCTATACCAAGAACTCTTTCTATTTATAGCTTAGTTACTACTACCTTAGCTAAACCAGCAAATAGAGCTAGGAAATCACTAGCAGATTCAGTTAGATAGGTAGCAAGCTTATATATAGTGCTAATATAAGAGGGAGAAGGATAAAAGAGGTCAACAGGCACCACGGTTAACATCTAGTTATAGAGAGTATAGAGGTAAAGCGCTATACGTAAAAGGGCGATATTAGGATAAATTCCATAGTTCTAGTTAATTAATTACACTAAATTTAGTTACTAGGATATTATAGGGCTTAGCTAATAAGAACGCGTTATAAAATACGCTAGTAAATCGCGCTAATTATACCCCCCGGGATAGACGAGGGGATAGATATATTAGTAAAGCTAAAAGATATAACTATATATTTATAGTACTTATAATAGGTATAGAAGGCTATTTTTTATTTATTACTCTTCTTAATACGAATTTAGTAGTAAGCGTCTTAGATATTAATCTTACTAAAGACCTTTAAACTAGTAAGTTAGTCTAAGATCTTTAAGATAAAAGATAAAGAATAGTAATTCTTTACTAAAACCTTATTAAGTCCTTAGTAGTTAACGTAAAGATAGAGATCTCTATTAGCTTTTAGTATAAATAAAATAAGAGTACTAGCTAGGCTCTTAGATTTATAGATCTAGCTATTTTTAAGATTTTTATTAATATACTTATATAGCTCTATAAGCTTCTTCTATAAAAAGAGATAGATAAGCTTATATAGGATCTTTACTCTAGGTATAAGATTAATAGCGTAATTATATTTATTTAATAAAGATAGGATTTTTAAGTTCTAGAATAAGAAGAAGTTATTAAACTTAGATAATTTAATAAGTAATTAGTAGGATTTTATTATAGTTTTATTACTATTATAGTTAATTAGGAGCTAAACTTCTTTAGGTAATTTTACTATAGTAAAGATATATATATAGTTCCTAGCTTTCTTAGTAAAATATATAAGTAGAAGGATTTTAATAGAGAATATCCTAAACTACTAAAGGCTACTTTACTTTATAATATAAATATCTAGATTATAAATTATTATTATAAAGAGAAGTATAAGGCTTCCTTTTAGTTAGGAGTCTTAGTTAATTATTATATATAAGTAGATAAATTAATAAATAGTACTCTTAAAATTAGTAATCTTTAGGAGAATATTCTATATTTTATAAGTAAGTATTAATTATTAATTAATAGTATAAATTAGGATTATAGACTATCTAGCTTAGTTAAGTTTATATCTCTTAATAAAATTAAAGCTTATAAGATTAACTTTAGTATAATTATTAAGATCTATATATATTCTAAGATTATTTTAGATAATAACTAAGATATAAAATTAAGTTCTAGTTCCTATTATAAAGAGAGATAGATCTATAAGATTTAATCTATTTTATTATTATTTCTTTTATATAATAGACTATATAGTAGTAATAGTCTTCTTCTTTAGTAGATTAGGATATTTATTTAAATAATACTTTTTGCTTTTATAATTAAAGTATTAGTTATATTTCCTATTATCTCTAATAAGATTTAAGTAGCCTTTTATAAATATATCTTTATTATTCTTAAACTACTATAGTTTTTTATTCTTTTAAGGATTCTTAGGTATTTAATTTAAGTCTTTCTTCTATAGAGACTTCCTAATATTTTAGTATACTTTTACTTTTAGTTTATTTCTAATTACTATAAGTCTTAAAAGTAATATATAATATTAATTATTTCTTTATAAGTCTTTAGAAGTTTAATAATATAGTAATAAATATTAGTCTAAAGATTATATAGAGGCTTTATAAAGAAAGAGAAGACTCTCTCTTTTTCTACTACTCTTAGGAAGTAATATTCTAATATATTAAGTTAGGTATAAAACTTATAAAGATCCTTTCTTTTATATTAGTAAGTCTTCTTAAGTTAGCCTATTATCTCTAACTTAAGACTAGCTATATTTTTAATAAGAGTTAAGATCTAGTTCTTAAAGTAAGACTAATCTTTCTTAAAGTTTTATTAAGAGTTAAGTAACTTTTTATTAATATATTAATACTGTCTCTACTAGTATATTATATTTATATAGTTAAGCGCTTTAAGGATCTAGATTTAACTATTATAATAACGTTTTAGATCCTCTTTAAACTATTATTAAAGATCTAGAAGCTCCTTTTATTACTATTAAAGTAAAGAGTTAAGAGTAAATATAGGAATATTTTTAAGTTTAATATCCTAACCTCTTCTTAATAGATTAGAGAGGTTCTAATAGGGATCTTATAAGGTTTTATCTTAGTTTTATCTTATAAACTATAATTTAAGTATTTTAACTTAATCTTATAGATCTTTAAGCCTCTATAGCTTCTTTATAGTAGCCTAAGTAGCTATAAGGTTTATATTAAGGTTAGTTAGGGAAATAGCTTTAGAGATTATAGTCTCCTTAGTTACTTAGAGAGGATTTAGTGCTTCTTTAGTAGAAGGAGTAGAATAAGTTCTTAGTACTATTTCTCCTAGGTAATCGAAGAAGAAGAAATAGAAATTATAAGAATATACTCTATAAGTTAGGGTAGAGGCCTATTAATTAGGTAGGAGAAATAGAACTAAATTAATTATACTAAAATAGTTAAAGACTATTTCTTAAGGAACGTAAGGGTTCCTCTTTATAGTTTAACTTATATATAATCTTATCGCTTAAATAGGAAGGAGATATATCTTTAGGAGAGAGGAGGAACATAAGGCTTATATAACCTCTTCCTAAGGATCTTTCCTATAGAGGTTCGTTTACGTGTTAATAGTGAAGCTCTAGCGAATCCTGACTAAAAGCCTTCTAGCTTATTAGGTCTAGGTAGCCTAAGGTACTAACACTTTAGGAATAACCTTAGCTAGGGTATATTATAATAAAAGTATATGAATAGAGAGGGATTAGTAGTATACTAGTTAAATAGTAGAAGGCTAACGTAGTATAATTAGAATTACCTTAAGCTCTAGTCGTAGATAAAAAGGGTATTATTTAACTAGGAAACTAGGTAGTATTTATAACTTTAGGTATATAGCAAAATTTCACAGGAAAATAACTTATAAAAATCCGAAATAATATAGGGGCTTACAAGAGTATTAGGAAACTCGTTGCTTTTTCTATCTAATATAATAGTTAATATTCATTATCGTCGATTATAGAGTATTTAATCCGATATAGCTCCGATTAGTCTGATGTGTACATCGCTTATGCACACACTTAGTGCGGGGTAGCACCCACACATATTAACAGTATTCACTATAGTAGTAAGGTATTTTATATTTCTAAAGTTAAGGTAATATTATAGGTAACTATCGTATATAGACTAATATGATATATCGATAGCTATAGAATCTTCTATATAATAACCTTACTATACATCAGCTGATTAATATACTATAGAATCTTCTATGTGGCAACCCTAGAAGATTCTACTATATACCTATGATATCAAGACTAGATATCAGCTGACCTATATGATGCTATAGCTAGATCATATAATCTAGCAGTACTATATGACATCAATATAATCTGCCAGAATCTCCCGCTTTCGCAACTATATAAGGGGCCTAAACCCCCGAGCAGATTAATCCTAATTCTAAGTCTCTTTTTATTCTTTCATCTGATCCTATACTATCTTACCTAAGATAGTAATTCATCCTCTACCTATTCAACCTTGCTTCCTACACGTCATAGCTTGCTCACAGTAACATTAATAATTTCTTGTGTAGAGAGATATATACATAATAACTTAGTATTATTTATACAGAGGTTAAGCGTACCTTTTAATAGTAGGTCTGCGCTAACCTAAAAGTAGGTTAGTATATCGTGCCGTAAACGTTCTTATCGTGCTGTTGATAAAATCCTTAATTTAAGCGTATTGGCCCTTAATAATACTATCAAACTCGTTACTAATTACTTAACGAAGCTGGTCGAGATTCGCTTACTCTCTTGTGAAATACCAGCAAGAGTAAAGCAAGAGAATAATAAAGATACGAAGTTAGTAAGATAAATTACACTGGTTACTAGCTAGGTGGAAAAGGGTAGGGGAACAAGGAAATTCTAATAAAAGGAGCCTTTCTCCTACGGCTAGCGTTAGATATATATAGTACCCTATTTTTTTACGTAGCGTACGTAGGAAAGGAAACTAGTAGAGAGATTAACCGGTCTTTCGCCGTAGCTTACTAGGTTAATTCAATAGTAGTAGAGAGAATAATCGATCGTGCCTATCTACTAGGCCTTTAGTAGGTAGGATACTTAGTTAAATGTTACGCTTAAGCATAAGAGTGATATTAATCAATCAATATAGTAGTATTTAACTAAAATAACTAAGCATAAGAGAAGGAAAGAAGGCAAGAAGGCAAGAGAGCTATCTAAATCGTAGATAGGTGCCTTAGGTACCGGGCATTGATATTAAGTCTCAAACACTATACATATAGATCGTAATAGGCAGTAGCTTTACTATGGTAAGCTATATAAAAATTTAGTAACTTAGCCTAGTTTAAAGTAATAACACTAACTAGAATATATTAAGATAATGATGATTCAAGCGGTTTATAAAGCCCTTCGATCCGTTTCATATAACTAGGCAGTGATTCTATACTTACTTAACTACTAGCTCTGGCTCTGCTATATTATTTATGTTGGTTGAGTCGACTTGTGAAATATCGATATCTCGACCTGATATGTAGTTTAAGAACAGTTAGAAGATCAAAGTCGAGTCTTCTATCTGAATCTAGTACGAAGCCTCGGAATTCAGTTGCTACGGAGCTATACTTTAGGTGTCATCATTAGATATGAGATCCTATTTTTGCCGAAATTATGTTTTATCTAAATTTCCATGAATATGTTTTAACGCATTAAAAAAAACCTTGGAAATCCCTCTATACAGGTGTTCCCGCGGAGTTATTCAGGACTAGCGCCTACTGTTTACCCTTCTAACCTCTATGGTTAGGGAAGAGGAAGGGAGGAGGGAAGCAAGATGCAAGGTGGTAGACGTTTAAAGTGAGGAAAGAACGCAGTCTATCTATATTTACCCTGTTATCTGATAAACTACGAAATGAATTGTTTGATAACACGGGAAACATATTACGTACTGTAGGATCCAGGTGTGTATTGTATAGTATAATACCCAATCTGTATGTAATGTTGTAATGTGTAATCTGATTCCGTGATCCGGCATCAGCCCACCCGGAAATTGCCGTGGTTTCGCGAGGCGAAATTTGCTTCAGCTGAGGGCCTCGATTTATTTTCTCCCCCCCCCCCTTCCCCTTTAGAGGTCTTTACCTAGGACGTAGTTTAGGTATCATGCCACGTCTATAGGCGTCATTTCTTTTTGTCTATTACATTACTTGATTAGTTCCCGGTGCAAGAAGAAGACGCGGTATACACGTGTTTGCATAGTACACAATATATATATGATACATAACAGGGCAAGCCTAGACTCTCCCGAGTCCCTAATTATTTGCTAGCTTCAATGCACTGTCGATCTGGGGGCTCAATGGACACGATGCCCCAACCTGGTGAGCACCATAACATATTCATTCTAATCGATCAGGGCTTTGTATAATGGTGGTAAAGTACGATATAGATTGGTTAATGAACATCCTGTATGTATGTATGTATGTGTACTATATGTACATCATTATCAATAATATGATTCAGCCTTTACCCGGCGACCAGGAATGTGGCAAAATCAGATAACGAACTTTAATCAATCCCTGGCCGAATCTGGCGTTTCCCACCCGCATTTTTCTCCATAGCCGGCAGCCGTAATTTTCCACCGTTGCTCCTCTTCGCCTCCTCCCTCCTGTTCCTGTCCGTCTCTCAATTGACAATCCCGACCAATTCCTCCTTTTCATTTAATCTGTCAAAAGGAACCTGTAATTCCAGAGGGCTGCTAGCTCCTCGCCTACCTCGCCCCCCTCGACGCTCATTTTGAGCGGCTCTTCCCGACTCCTCCCTTCCACCCCTCCGACAATCCAACGGCTTCTTGAGTTTTTCGTCTGCTCTCCATGGGTACGTGCCAGATACATTATTCTTCCCTAATGTACCCTTCTTATATACTCACCATCGCCCATCTCAAAAGTCCACGCCGTCAATTCGATCATGCCGTCGACGACCGTCGCCTCGTCGGAGTCTCGCCCCCGCAAAGGCACCTTCCCAGAGATTCCGGTGTCGTCGACTTCACATCCCGACAATCCAATCCCCGAAGAGCCTCGCGGCGTGCGATCACTTTCAGTGACCGATACTACCTTCAATGGCTCATCTGCCTCTCAAGAAACCGGCTACTCGGTCGGCTCTGACTCCTCTGACACCCCAATCACTTCGCCTAGTGACACTCACATCGAAGAGGAGGAGCTCGCAGGCAAGCCCAATGGTCGCCAACGCCGGGCTTCAACCATCTTGATATCCCAGAACTCCGAGGATATGCGACGGGTTCTGGAGAATGTAGGCACGAGTGGTACCCAAAAAATCCAGTCTATGTGCTGTGGTGGAGGGTGTTGCCGCGGTCGACCGTTGCAGCTGTTGGACGGCCCCATCTCCGGATTCAACTCGATCACGGCACCCGGGAATAAAGCGTTTGCCAGTCTCGAGTTAAACTTGGATTTGCTCACTCTGGACAGCAACCTCTCCAACATTGCCCCGCTACCGGAGAAGACCGTTTCGTTCAAGCCAGCCCCCGCATACGCTGCTGATGTTTCCCTTGGCCCAGCGGATCACCCTCCGCAGTTTGTGCAACCGCATCCCCCTTACGAGGTGTATCGAGCTCCGCTCCATCATGCCCGAGAGTTGACCAAGGGCGGTGCGGAGAAGCGCACGTATCACTTCGATATCGATGTTACCGACTACCCCGCGGAGAGTGGAATGGTGGATTTCGTCGTGGGCGGAGCCATTGGCGTCTGCCCCAAAAACAAGGATGATGATGTGGAGGATATCCTCGATCTGCTGGGGGTTCCCAAGTCAATGCGCGACCGAAAGGTGTGCATGCGGACGACCAAGGGTCGCTGGCCGACTATATGGGGTGACGACAAGCCGCGGGAGCTAATCACTACACGGCGCGAGGTTCTTAGCTGGTGCTCGGATATCCAAAGTTATCCACCCACCAAGCCGCTTTTCCGCCTCCTGGCTGAGTATACGGTCGAGCAAAACGAGAAAAAGATTCTCGAGTATTTGTCCTCGGCCCAGGGTCAAGGCGCGTTCTGCGATCTTCGCACCACCTCACACATCAGCTTGTCACAGCTCCTACACGCTTTCCCTTCCTCTCGACCTCCACTTGATCATCTCCTCTCCGTGCTGAATACCCTCATGCCGCGCTTCTATTCACTTTCTCAGGACCCCATGATCTCGTGCCACTTTAAGGGCACTGAGTGCCGCCGCTTGATTGAAGTGGCTGTCACTGTTGCCGAATCTGAAGACTGGCGGGGCGGGAGTCGGACCGGGGTGAGCTCTGGCTATCTCGAGCGGCTTGCGCAGCGCGCGATTAAGGCCGAAGCCGCTGGCGAGAAACATGACCTCTACATCCCGATGTTCCGCGGCTTGATGGCGAACCCGCTCGCGAAGCGCTTCGCCTCCGACGGGCCTATGCTTCTGATCGGGGCAGGTGTCGGCATCGCTCCATTCCGTGGGTTCGTTCAGCGCCGTCTACAGTCTGCCAACTGTGCCAACAAAGTCTGGGTACTTCAGGGTGTACGTGACTCCCTGCTCGATGAGCTATATAGCGGCGAGTGGGGTGTGCACGAGGACAAGGTTCGCACCGTGGTACAAAGCCGCCGGGGCGAGAGCCGCTATGTACAGGAGGAAGTGCGCCATCAGGCAGATCTGGTCTGGTACGTAATCAATGCGCTAGACGGCCGTGTGTTTGTCTGTGGTAGTGGCAAGGGCATGGGTGAGGGCGTAGAGGCCGCTCTTGTCGAGGTTGCCATGGCTAAGGGCAATTTGAATGCCAAAGAGGCAGAGCTGTTTTGGCAGCGGAAGAAGGAGGCGGGCCAATACATTGCGGTAAGTCATCCAATATTGAAATATCCACTCGATATCCACTTGATAGTGAGGGGGCACGATCTGACGTTGTACCAGGAAACTTGGTAAAATCAAAAAAAAAAGAAAGTATCTGGCTTGTTGTGTCGGCCATTTGCCTTGCCTGTTACACAAACCACTATATCATTTTTGGGCATGAAGCTGGCCCGGCATCCTATGCCTTCGATCGCCACACTTATTGTATATATCCCCGTCCTGGACATCTCTCTCGTCTTTCTCTTCTTCTGCATTGTGCACGATCGCGCCTGCCTTTTTTGTCATGCTTGTCCACTGGCGCCTTACGACTTGGACGACTCGGTTGAGTTCTCGACTTGAACGCACCGGCCCAGTCAAGCGACCTTTCTCAGAAGCTTTCGTTTTACTTCAATGCACTTTAGCGGGGTGGTTTCTTGTTACTTACGTTCTGTCGGTTGGTTAATGCTGCACGGGTTTTGGTTCTGGGGGATCGATTTCTGGGCGTCGGCTTCTCATCCTTCTCATTTGCATACTCAACCTTTTGTGATTTGTCTTAGATATAGATTATTGAACCAAAACGGAGACTCTTTACGACTAGTTCTTTTACCGGTGCTTGCTGGCGTATACTCAACTATAGACTAAGGTCATGCTTATGTTGGATCTCTTTTTTTTGAGTGGGTAGATGGTCGCCCTATCTAACTACTGTATTTAGCCGTAAGGAAATATCTGGCCCTGTTAATACTTTATAACGTAATTCCCGGTTGTGCCGTACACCCGGTTGTGCCGTACACTTTTCCCCAGTGGAACACTTCAAAATCGATTATCTCAACCAACACCGATCAATTTAACTAGATATAGCGATTTTTACATGTATTAATCCTGTGGCCAATCACCCTGCACCCACTACACCTAGGTGGTGCCCTCTTTGCTGGTATAATTGGCTGACTAGGCAATTCAACCTCTGTATGCGAATCTACCCTATCATCTTCCTCTGGCTGGTTTAGCTGCTCAGCTAGCTGTATAGCCTCTTCAATGGTTAAACCCTCTGCGCAGGGTATCCTCTTAGTTGACCGATTGCGCTTTTTGACCATCTTCTCATTCGCCATGCGTAGATTCGTGATATCCTCTGCTAGTAAAGCACCGCCGTGTAGCGCTAGAGCGCACCCCTTGATTATCTGGTCTAACATCTCTTTTGATAGGCTCGGGGGGCTATTTGACCGTCGCTTTAGTAGATCTTTTAACATAGAAGCTTGCTTGAATAGCTGAGTAGCGGTCCTAGGCGTTTGTGGTGTGAATTCGCTAGATCTGCTGCTTGGCCGGCTGCTTGGTGGTGTCGGTGTTCGTAGAGAGATATTAAGCTTGTTAAGCACTCTCTCGCTATCTAATGGTACTAGACCACTAGCTGCGAAGCTGTTTTTGATAGTGGGATTGGTTGATTGGAAGGCTTCTAGGCGCGCGTGCTGGTAATCCACTAAGAAATCGTGCTTGTCGATATGGTTATATCCTCTGCGCGCAAGATCGCTAACGAAGCGACCGTACGCACGCTTAACCACTGCAAAACACCCAACATCTAGAGGCTGTAGTAGATGCGATGAATGCGCAGGCATACAAAGAGGTATAATATCGTTTTCTGTACAGATTCGGTCGAATTGGGGCGTAAGGTGGCTACCATGACCGTCAAGAATTAATAGCCGAAACCGACCTCGTACGCGCGAATTCGTGTGTGGGATAAAGTGCTTTTCTAGCCAGCGTAGGCCAATCTCATCGGTAGTCCAGCCATTCTTTGAGACCTCGATTCGCCAGTCTTTCGGTAGGTTTTCGTCAAACCATCCTGCAATAGCCACTTTGCCTCTGAAGACTATACATGGCGGAAGTGAATAGCCGTCTGCGCAGATTGCTTCGATCGTAGTAACCTATTCGCGATTTCCTGGTTGTAGAAGAGATCTCCGACCGTAGTATTTAGCCCTTATGACTACTTTCTGCGAAGATATAAGGCCCATTGCAAAGCCTGTCTCATCAAAGTTGTAGATATCCTCCGGTTGTATACCGTTCTCGTCAATCACACTTTGTACGGTCGCAAACCACTGCCGAATCGATTTCGGATCTTCGTTTAGTGCCCTTTAGTAATCGTATCTTCGCGAGAAGCGTGTACGAAGCTCAGGACGGCGGTTAATGAAGGTTGATGGCCAATTCTTTCTAATAGTAGGCAGAGGGTAGCTACCGCGCGCAGCAAGTAGGATATTAGCCATTACTCCCATAGTAGCCGGTCTAGGGGATGCACCGCGTGAATCTATAGAGAGTATCTATTTAGTAAGCGAATCCTCTTCTAATTAGGTTAATTTCAGGCGAGATAGGCGAGATTCAACGCGTGCAAGTACACCTTTCGCGCGGTCGGCTAAGGTTATATAAGGTATTTCGTATAGCTTCGCTGCCGCGCGGATAGATTTGACGCGGCTATTTTTAATATCAGAAAGGGCTAATAGGATCTTGCCCTCTTGATTAGCCAATTTATGCCGAGATTCAGAGCGAATTAGTGGCATGGTAGGTGGTTGAATTAGGTAGGTTGGTAGGAAGACGCGATTTTCGATGGGGTGTACGGCACAACCGGGTGTACGGCACAACCGGGAATTACGTTATATTTAATTCCAGATACAGTGATTACTAATTGGCAAGATGGCCGAGTTGGTCTATGGCGCACGGTTCAGGTTGACCTGATCCAAACTTCCGTGTCTCGAAAGGGGCGTGGGTTCGAATCCCACTCTTGTCATTCATTTCTCTTTTTTTGCTGGCGGAAGTTGCTGCCCGGTTAATTTCATTGACGATAACTAATATCTACCTACTGACCAGCTAAACACCTGTCAGACTGTGCATGTTGTATTCTGTCTGGATTTTTAATGTCGCTATCAATCCATACTGATGATATCTTCGTGTCGTTCTTGTCTTCCTGTGTACTTTTATCTCCGGTACATTAACGCATCTTTCCCTTCCTCCTTTCTCCTCTTAAGAGGCCCTGAGGCGAGTCAGGCTATATGAGAGGTACCTATGGCAGTGACGACTGTTGGGCACTTCGATGGTACGATTATTGCTAGTTGTGAGCAACAATACTGATCCAGGCGAATACATATCGACAACGACATCCAGTTTGACCAGCAGCTAAAAGCACCCGGTATTCAGACTCGATGGTACGTGGGGATATATATTCACATATACTCCCATTGATATCGAAATGAACCGCCTCAGCGAAACTGAAGAGTGCAGATTTAGTAATAAGCGTATATTGCTACGGCATACATTTAAGTAATCCTATTACGGTGTGTCAAAGGACCAAAAACCCAGCCAAAACCGGCACAGGGAGCACACCTGGAGGGGGAGCGGGTAGCCTTGGCCTCTTATATATATACCTTACCAGGTCGGTTGAGAGACCGGTAGGGTATATCTACCCCTTCCAGATTTCCATAAGCGTATGCCGCAGTACGTAACACCTTGGACCCACAGCCAGGTGAGTAGCAATTTGGTTACGGTAATAGCTACGAAAGGAAAGCTCAAATCAGCTACTTCTGGAATCCTGCCCTCAAACCCCGGACCTTCCAGGACCTTTCGCTAGGAAGCTCCTAATTCCTTTTTCCACCCCATCCATTGACCCACCCACGGGCCTCGGATTGCGGTATTCATCTCTAAATGCCTGGAGTGCAAAATTTAACAAAGCTCACTAGAGGCACTTTTTTCAACTACCCCAGATCCGGTCTGACCGGGCCGGCTACATGAATCTGGAGAAGACCGGGGATGAGTCAAGGAACAGATGAGATCTCTCTCTATAAATTGCTCGAGCGTGGGTGTAAACACCTTGAGTATCCCACATCACTGAATCCATCAACATTGGCAGTTTCTGTTCGAATAAGACTTGGCCATTTCGTTTGCTTTCTCGCTACTGTGATCAACCGCTGCCAACACTAACAAGCGACATCGGGCGGTCTGGCTATTTCCATTGCCCCACCTTACGATAAGAGTCGTTGAAGTGGGGGATTTACCGAAACGTTAAGAAACTCCCCGACGACCACAAATAATACTACCAACACCTACCATAACCCCCCTCCCGCACGCAACAATGCCTTCCCTCCAAGAGAGCAAGCTCGCCTTTATTGGCGGAGGCAACATGGCCTCTGCCATTATTGGCGGCCTGGTGAGCAAAGGCGTCAACAAGCAAAACATCCACGTCTCGGAGCCCTGGGACGTTAACCGGGACAAGCTTGCCGCGGTCGGCGTGCAGACGACCACCGTCAACTCTGAGGCAGGTGCAGATGCAGACATCGTCATTATCGCTGTCAAGCCCCAGGTCACCAAGAGCGTGTGTGAGGAGCTTGGTGCTTCCTGGACGCAGCGCCAGACCCTCCCTGTCGTCGTCAGCATCGCGGCGGGTATCACCCTCAACAGTCTACAGGAGTGGTCTCGGACCAGTGATGGCCGGTCTGCACATGTTGTTCGCGTGATGCCGAACACCCCTGCTCTGGTGGGCGAGGGCGCCTCCGGTGCTTTCCCAAGTGCGGATGTAACTGCTGCCGAGAAGGACCTGGTCAATTCTCTACTTAGCAGTGTTAGCAAGGCCACCGAGTGGGTTGATAAAGAGGAGCTTTTGGATGTTGTGACAGGTCTGTCTGGTACGTGGATTTGAACGCATCAACACATGAAAAAGGTTGGGATCTAACATCAAACCAGGCTCTGGCCCTGCTTATTTCTTCGCCATGGTGGAGCATCTCGTGGCCAGTGCCACTTCTCTGGGTCTCTCTCAAGAGCAGGCTACTCGTCTAGCCACTCAAACCTGCCTTGGTGCCGGCAAGATGCTCGTCGAGTCATCCGATGAGCCCGGTCAGTTGCGCAAGAATGTCACCAGTCCCAATGGCACCACATATGCTGCCCTCCAGACTTTCGAGGCCCTTGGATTCAAGGAGACTGTCGATAAGGCTGTCAAGGCTGCCACTTCCCGCGCTGCTGAGCTCGGCAACACACTTGCAAAGTAAATACCATCATGCTTCATGATGGAAAGGTTGAACGAGACGGGTCCTTTGAAAAGTCACTCTGTGTATTCTAGTTCTGAGATTGGAAAAAAAAACATGGCTCCCACAATACTAAGAATGTGGGTAGATAGACGTCTTCCCCTGCTTTGGGTCGAGCAAGGAATGAGAAACTACTGGCGATCTCTCAAACCAAATGCTATGCTTTTAAAACTGTCATATCCTAGCCCGCGAGGTCAGCTCAGGTAACTCACAGCAGAGACACAAAACGCACCGCTTATCAATTTCCAGCACTGGACCGTTCTGGTCTTCAACCATACAGTCTTTCAGCGTATAGTATCTTGTATAGGATCGCCCTTTCTAGAGATGATTGGGTAGGAACATAGTGTATCAAGTATGCCCACGACGTACTCAAGTACCGTTTATGTCCCTAATTCGAGAGACTGCATGATACATGAGTTATAATGCAAGTCATCATACGCACCTAGAGGGAAGATGCAATTGCCCCGTAGAAGAGTGGTCTCTCGGTCATGGAAACTGGGCTAGGCTGTATTTGCTAGAAGTCACCATTCGAATGATACAAGGCTTCCGAAAGATATGAGGTGAGCATTGGAAAGCTATAGTTCCTGTTCATGAGTCGTGTTTTATGAAGCTAGGAGAGTGACATCCTAAGCGAACTGACCCTGAACAGGGGATATCTAAGGACGGTATGGTTTTGGGACATCCTAAGGACCTTGATACAAACTTCCATTAACACCAAGGAGCGTATGAGTAGACCAGGGACATCTTGGCTGTTGATAGAAGAATCAAGCCAGTCAGTGACGGACTTAGATGGGTAGGTAGCAAATTGTGTATTCATATTCTTAACAAGATATACGATTAGTAGGCGGTAACTCTGGAGACAGTGACTATGTTTAGACTTTTACTCCATCCGGAAGGTAGCAGCAAGAGCATCACGACCTTCATTAATGGTTCAGTTGACTAGTTGTTCTGACGGGGGGCCATTGATGGCCATGACCTATGATGTAGACAATTTCCGCCCATACCTTGAGCCCCATTGTGATTCGATTAATTGAAATTGACATTACCATGTAGACATCACACCGCGCACAGAATGTCAAAGGGCTTAGATGTTTAGTTGCATGCCTGGTGTGCCACCTCATAAGTCAATGCGACCAGATATTCACTTTATGGTTTACTACCAAAGACAAAAACAGTATTCACGTGAAAGGAAGAATGCATGGGGCCTTGAAACGGTCCCAGTCCAGGTTGTACTGTACGTAGTCTTTAGCTCTCGCAGCATGTCGTAGGACATGAGGCGCAGGGAATCTCAGTAGCCATGCTACAGGTGTATGATGACTATGCACTGTATAGAGCCACACTAGTTATCTCTGAATTGATGTGTGTCATGATCGATAGCTGGAGCACATTCGGTTATAAATAAGAGGGGGACAGGGATCATGGAAGGAGCGGCGGAGATATTCGAAACCTTCCCTGATCGGTCTTTGCCTTGAGCCGTGATGAGGCATGCCGGAGCCCGCGCCTCTCCTTGCCTCGTGTTTTGTAAAATTATCAAATTATCTATGGACACTAGCACATGGGGACATCGTAAATTGAGGGCGATACATAGTATTATTGGCGCAGAGTCGTTTAGTGCAGTATGTACGGAGAGACTGTGTACAAGGTTCATTGGGCAGATCCTCAGATCGTCATTTTTTTCCCGGAAACCAGGAGGTTGGGACACTGGAACGCCCTAGATTGAACTCAAAGAGTGACAGGCGGCAAGACCAAGCCCGCTTGTCCAAGTCTCCAAGAACTGATTATTATTTCCTTGCATCCCACATCCCACTTGGCGCCCTGCAGGGGCGCTGCCAACCCACCCCCCACATACCAAACTGATATTTACAGGGCGACCGAACCGATCCAGCCCTGATTTTCGTATCACCTTAGCACTAGCAAGGCTGAAATCACATTCACAGGCGCGAAATCCCAGAAAATGTGCCACTGAAAAAAGACCAATGAAGACTGGCGATCGTTCTAGTATATCATTGTTTACTATTTGATGAGCGTAATCGCTGCCTACCCCAGGTTTGGACTGCACTGTAATTGATTATAAGTAAGCGGCCAGATCGAATAACTAGAGAAGGACCCTCTCCGCTAGCAACGCTTGGCTTGATGTTAGTTACTCGTGACATGTTGACACTTGACAGAACTGACGGCAATTGATAAGTGACGTGACATTCATGACGGGCCTGACCGTCACATCCCAGGACCGGAAATAAGGTTCTTTCCTGCCGGGGTTGGAGCGGCCACGTAGTCACCCAAAAATAATGATCTTAAAAAAGGGGGAAGAACTGCGATCGCCCATACCCGAGTACCGGGATAGCTGGGTTGCACGATGACAAATTCCTGCATGGCGCATTGCGATACATGCAGTATTTTTATTTTTATTATTGTCCTTATTATTATTCTCGTGGCCATAGAGTAGTAATGTAATTCCTCCGTTGACCATTCTCCGGGGGTCAACCTCCCCGGATCCATAATGATTTTTATATATTGGTGCAAGATCCGATGATCTGCATCCCGGCTCTCTTGCAAGCACGATCTCGAATTCCATAAATGACGGATAGATGTGGTATGAAGATCCCGCTAAATCCCATTTACTCGAAGGAAATAATGATTTCACTAATTCTCTCTTTCACCGTGCAGTCCCCGGAGATGCCTGGATGTGGCTGGGCGGGGAAGAAGAAACGGGTCTATTGGCGGAGAAGTTCGGTGCCCCTCTTAATGGTGGGATTTACTTTTTCTCGGTTCATATCATTATGTATTATTGTGTTATTATTTTCGATTTTTTTGCCCCTCACCCAGTTTCCCTCCTTGTTTACCTGTGCATCTACCGAGTACAGTACAGAGCTCGAGAAACTACACAATTACTACATAGCCTTGTGTGACTGAATCATATACAGTAGGATTCTGAGATAGGTAATAAGAGCAAAATCCGAGTACTAACGACTGAAAGGACGGGAAATTTCTGAAAATCAGATAGCAGCAGCTGATTCTGAGCAAGGGGATTCTGCTTGGCCGCACAATTCGGAAGGAACTAGATCTGCTGTTCTTTCTATTGGATATGCTCCCCATGAATGATGGACAAGACACGAGAGTGGTTGCCGATCTAATTTGAAGTCTCGAGTCCCAAATTTCATATTGAACTCAATTGGTTAATGTGGGATCTGATTTGGTTAGCATTAGAAGGCTAAGGCACTTTTACACGTTAATGTAGATCTGGCGGAGGGATTGGCGGTATCGAAGAAAATTCCAGCCACTGCACACCCTGCGTTGATCGTGGCGTCTGCTTATACCAGAACCGAGGCCGCCTCTCAAGCCCGGGGTTGACTGCCATCTTTAGCGAAGACAGGGATCCTGTGACGGGCCATTACTTAAACCTAGAACTAGATCTATTGAGCTTATAGCGCCGGCATGCGAGTAGTATGTCGTGCGGAACGCGTCCGAGACTCTGTCCGATAAACTCAAGAGGGAAATTTGTACGGAGTAGTGAACGACCTGTGAATTCTCCCGTCGGTATTAGGTGGTGTCGAAGTACGGTATTCGTCGTGAAGCCGAGGCTTCTTCATTAATCTGTCAGTGGAGTAGTCTCTGGCGTTGGCCCTATGTACCATTGTCTCGTCTATGTATATCGTGTTGATCGACGCCCCGGTAGAAGTAGACCCCAGATTCAAGAATCTAATGACAATTATTGTTATTTCAGGTGGGAACAGCAACAGACATTTGCGGTCCCATACCCAATAAGGAAAGTGGGCATAACCCCCAGTGTTCTTCATTTTCGGTGTGATTGGACGGCAAATATCGATTCACTGCTCATCGAGCCATGGATTCGACGTTCGTCCTAGCCTCGACGGTTTTGATTTTGGCCTAGCCCTCGACTCATCGCGGTAGTCTTTGGTCTGTGTTCATTTCTTTTGCCTTTCTCATTCCCTTTATTATTACCGGCCAGTGGCACGCACCGAGTTGTACGCAATAATACAGACTGTGGAGTCAAGTCAGTACTGTACATACATATTCAGGCAGTCTCGTGCGGAGCGTGAGACGCCCCACTTACCAGGAGGATCTCCGATAGCCTTTTTTTTGTCACTTTTGGTGTCGTTCACGGTTCACGGCCTCTCAAACCTAGCTATGAACGAGTTGTGTTTCTGTATCGAAAGTGTAAGACAGACCCCTCTTCGTGCACCGAATGTATGTTCCTTATGGAGCGACATTGATCCACAAGGCTCCGTACACTACGGAAAATCGAGCACGATCCTTGCTGTTTGATTCGACTAACACAAACCAGTCTGTAAAAATTGGACTATGTACCATTGGCAGGTAAGGATGTACTAGTTACTCGGTACGCACAGAAGTCATACTGAATGGTCAGCTAGGAGGTGATCCACCCGACAGGATCCGCCCCAGCGCCCAGCTGGACCTTTGGCATGACTGAAAAAGAAGCTAGCGAGTCTAATATGTACTCTAGTGTGTATAGCTGAACCATGCCAACGCATGACAGGGCGGATGTGTGTGATATGCGATGTGCGAGCCGCATGGAATGTCAGAGCTGATTGTGATGGGATAATGAGACGGACCCGAGATTACTGAGCATGCCCAACAAGGGTGTACAGTTGTCAGTAATACAGAGTATATATGTACTCCACTTGGAGAACTCCAGGATACACGAAAATAATAATGATACGAGGCGGTCGCTGACTACAAAAGGGCCTTTGAACTAACTACGCCTTTCAGCCGAGGACGGAGTCACTCTGCGCCGCCGCCATCAAATCCGCCGTCAAATCCCGGACCCTCTACACGTCAGTCTTGCTTTTCACCTCCCCCTCCTCTTAAGTAACGAAGTACAGTACTCCATACACCTCGCTCAGATGGACGCTGCTTCCATGAGATATCATATGCACTAAACCACATCCCTGAACATACGGTATTCAAGGTACCCCTCCCAAGAACAACTCAGAGTCTTGGTCCAATGTAATTTCCTCAGCCGCAAAGCTGGCTGACCATGATAGTGATTATACCCACATCTTTTCCCCTAACTACTATCCCCGCTGACACGATCGTCTCCAAGCGAGGAAAGTTGAACGGACCAAGAAAGCGCAACTCTCGGTCAGGCTTCGCGTCATGGATGGAGCCATGCGGATGCTCCGTGTGGGTGATCTGACTGACGTACGGAGCGCGACCGTAGCGTGGATCCGGGCCTTCTGCTACGCCACAGGCCACAGGCTGGTTCATCTGGAAGAAAGTGGAGTGCATTGAAGAACCCCTACCACTAACCACACGCTAGGCGATCTGTCCATCCCTGTCCTGACTCCTGAGGTTCTCAGTCCTGATTGTTGGCCTCCAGATGTGCCAAGCCTACAACGCCACAGTATATATTATTTCATCTCGAATGACCAGCCCCCCCACCATTAGTATTACACCATTCTCGTGTCTGGTCGATCGATCTCCGTGCCCACTGATCAGAGGCTCACGGCTGGGATCGAGCCGTGCATGTCCGTCCTCCCCCTTCCCTTCCCCTCCTTTTTGTCTCCCCTAACCAACAAGATGATCAACTCTTCTCACTTACTACTTCTGTACACTTTTGCAATTCCCGAAGTCAAGGTTATGAAAGTCCAGATCGCTCCCTCCAGATCTCTCGGGTCCCCGCCAACATGCAGGCTCTATCACGCTACCCGTAGCTCCCTCATCTTTTAATATCGGGCTAATAATCCAATAGTATGGATCATCGGACCATGGTCGCCTCGTCCTATCCGAGCCCTGGGACTTCTTAACCCATATTAACCCACTATCCAGGATAAGCTCCTCGGGACGCCTCGCGATCGGGCTGGGAACCAGTCGCAGCGACCCCATGGCCCTTCTGACACAACCTGCGATGTGGAACGGCCCAGTGAGGGCTCCGGCGATCTTTCCCTTCGACTCGAAGCCCGCTTTCTGGGTTGGCGATCCACCCTCATTTCTGATGCGGTTGGTTTAACTTTGTACCACACGACGAACGGTTCCAAAATCCTGCTACAATTAGATATGGCGACCGAGGGAAGGAGGAAAGAAACGACCAGAACAAGAGAGCAATGAAGAGAGATTCAAACCCGAGTCTGAATTCAATTACTACTACTAACTACACAGAGTCGGGCGCACTCTCTCTCTCTCTCTTTTCTCCTTCTTTCCCCTATGCGGAACTGTGGAGCCTACTACTTAACATGAAATAATCCCTAAATCTGGTTCGAGTTCAGTATTTGAATTAATTAACTTCAGCCTGACTCAGGTACTGTACGGAGTAGTACTCCATACATCGCGAATGCCAGAATGCCGTCTCTCCACTTTTCTTTTCTTTTCTTTTTATTTCTGATTCCCCCTGCCCGGCCTTGATCCTCCATTTACAGTATCAAGTGCCCGCGTTGTGGCTGTTGTTGCCGGCATCACACTCTTCTCCATCTGCCTGCTCTGCCTCCCTCCTTTCCCGTCGCACCTATGAACGACAGTTTTCTACCTAACCCTGCCTGATTGATGTCTGGTGCTCGCTGTTTTATGTAAATAACGTACCATCGGGTCATGCCGCTGTTTGTTTTTTGGGAACGAAACACTAAAATATCATCTGATTATGTATGATACAGTGTTATTTTTGGGATTTCTCCAATTTAATTTTGAATTTATGAGATCGGATTTCCATCTGCCGCGGCTGAATGGAGATCTTCAGCTGCCTGGATTTTCTCCGTTCTGCCTAACCCCAACACCGTCAAGCCAATACTACCTATCCAGGCGCTAAACCATGCATTCCAAAGGTTACGCCCATGGACAATCTCGAGTCAAGTCAAGAAAGTGAATACTTATTCGATTTTTACGATTTAGGGGGTTTTTCTCTTTATTATCTTGACGGCCGATTGCTAACGGTCTTTCAACAAGGGCAGCTCAAATTCTCTACTACGAAAGAGAATGATCATGTAATAATTTTGGGAATATGAGACAGCAATGGACATCATTCAAATTTCGCCCCCCCCCCTTCCAAGCAAAAACGAACCGGAGAGCAGGAAAGAACCAGGAACGACCTAGCGCGGAACCGGGGGGAAGGGGAACAGTAGTTCTTGAGAGCCCGCCAATTGATAGATCCTGGCGCTAACACGACGGCTGATTCCAGGATGACAGGAACCAGATGAGAGGATCCTTGGCGCTATCTGTCAAAGGTCAACCTTAAGGATGCTCCATAGGGTTCTTGATTTGCACCACCCCTCTTCTCCGCTCTGCATGCCTCGAGGACACGGTGCGCTACTGCTGTGGCTCCGTAGTTTGTGGCTCCTCAAAGTCTCCACTTTCTGTCCACGATCGTCATTTTTCTGGGCCCCCCCCCTGTTCTTGCTTTTCCATGGACATGCAACAACTGGGTCTTCGGAACATGTCCTTTTTGATTATGATTTAAATGTAATTATTTCATGTTTTTAAAAATTAGGGGTTTTTTTTTTCCATTAATTATTATTTCGGGGCAGAGGGGAAATCAAATAAAATCTACAAAGGCCCTGCATTGCTTCGATTTCTAAAAACTGCAGTCCCATCTTCCTCGCCCTCATTCCCCAACCTTGCATTAATCTTGGCCTTTTCGGTGACTGCGATGTCAACGTAAAACCAGGCCAGCTTCCCAGTGTGAGTATCATCATTATCTCAACTCTTCCCACTCTACACAAAAAAATATATACCCTTAATACGCCTGACGACCACAAACTTTCTTCCCGATCTTCGTCTCCTGCCAGCACTTGACCAAATCTCTACAAACTTATGTTTCTGACCGTGAACCCGCTCCTCGTATAGTTTGCCCAACCCGTCTTCTATCTTGATTATCTATAAAATCGCTTTCCCTCCGTTCCTCCGTACCGCTATAAGTTTCGTCTATGTCACGACCCCGGGACTTGGACGAAGATACCGATATGGCCATTTCGTATACAAGCAGGGCACCGGCTGGTCACCCTCAAACTCTCCCGTCATTTCGCGAGGTGAGTGGGAATGCCTGTTGTGACGCGCCATAATAGATAGCAATCTAACAAGTCAACTCTCAGCTCCTTCCGCCACACCTCCACGATGAGATCGATTCCTCCGCATCATACTATAACTCCCGTCACCAGTCGCAGGAGCGCCCTTCTTCCGGCCATGAGATGGCAGCCGATCCCAGATCAATTCCCGGGTACTCTCCCAATGCTTCTTCGAAACACCCCTACGGCGACCACGCTCGTGAATACACAACCCGCACAGGCGAACATTCACCCCGACCGATGAGCGACCACCTATCCATGAGAGTTGGTGACCATGCCTCTCGAGGTCAAAGTCCGATTCTTCCGCCTATACGGGACCTTCAACCCATGCCAGACAGGAAAGGATATCCCGACAGCAGAATGGCCGCCCCACGGTCCGACCCATTTACACAAGAATATCGGTCCGGCCAGCCAGGCCCAGTGCCTGGAGCGATGGCTGATCGACGAAATGCGGAACCTTATACAGCACCAATAATGCATGCCCAACCACCATATGGACATCCAGGGATGCCCTACCCTGGTGACCCTGAGCAGATCTCGCCGAGTATGATGACGCACTCGCAGCAGGCTAATTTCGGCATCATGGGAGACCCAATTGATCCTAAGACGAAGCGCCGACGGGGTAATTTACCCAAACCGGTGACAGATATCTTGCGGGCCTGGTTTCACGAGCATCTAGATCACCCGTATCCTAGCGAAGAGGATAAACAGATGTTCATGACTAGGACCGGCCTATCAATTAGTCAGGTAGGGAAACCACCTTGAAGCGCATTGATAACAGCAAGACTAATCTTTTTCTTGGATATAGATCAGCAATTGGTTTATCAACGCACGGCGGCGACAACTTCCAGCACTCAGGAATCAGATGCGAAGCAGTGGAGGCGACGCCGATTCTTCAAGACACTCTCCATTTAGCGACATTGACCAAGAGCCTTTGCCCTCCCATCATTAAGCTTTGAGTTGGTTGAACGGTGCTTACTCGAGTCGTAATGGGTTTGTTCATGCCGACTCTTCAACCATCTATCTTTTTCACTGGCGTTCAGGACCCTGGTATCGGTTCACTCATCTATTGATTACGGCCGCGATTTTTCCTTTCCTCGCATACATGTCCACATTCCACGGCATCGCAACTTGAAGCGTTCATTCGGCTGACGACCGGGAGATTATTCCTCCCCACTTTTTCTGATTCATTTTCATTTTACTTTCAAGTTCACTTTACTTTCACGATTTATGGGGCTTGGTATACGGCAAGCGGGGATAGACTGGCATTTCACTTTGTTTCATTTTCACATTTTCCTTTCTCATGATGTCTTCCTCGATGGGTTTTAAGATTGTTTTACCTTGTTTCACATTGTTTCAGGTTTCTTTATATAGGATTTTCTGCTTCGTACACAGGCAAGGGAGAGGGTCCCTTCAGATCTCCTGCTTTTGATACCCTATGTTTACTTTATTTATGTTATTTTACCGGACAGGCTTGGGGACGGGAAATAGGTATACTTGGATTTCGATAGAATAGGAAATTTCATCATCAGATGGGGTTTTGTCACTTTGTAATCTTATCTCTAGCTAGCTGCCTAGATACTTGTCGCATACATAGCATTACATCCACTTCCATATCCACCGTGCCCTGCCTGTGTTGCCTGGGAGAGCAAGCCTTGGGATGCATGTATACTATTCGCATTACTCGGTGTCGCTCAACTGACTTCTATGACTTGTGATACACACAATGGCACACATATTCGAATGTTAACAGCTTAACAAGGTTCTCTCGTATGTGTAGAGGGAAATCATGGGAGATACACAGACAGTGAACATTACTTCCCCCACCCAGCAAACTTTAACGATCTCATATTATTGCACGCATGACGGGAAACGTGGATCATGCCTTACGACTAAGGGTGCCACTATCTGAGCCAATCCAATTCGCGATCCCCATAGCCCCTATGATTCGACCTGAGCCCTGGGGACAATCCTTCCGCTTTGTTCTCCACTAAGAAACAATAGAATATCTCTGACATTGTTTTGAATCATATTATGTCAATGGGGCGTCGGAAAATACTCGCACGCCGACCTTAAGCCTTAGACTAGCGTAGGAGCCTCGAATAAGCTCTCCGTACGTCAGCCGTGCCAGCTGCCGGATCGACTCAATATTAGGACCACAGTTCTCTTCTGACCATGGATTCTGGTGTCTCCAACCATCTCCCTCTCTGGATCGAACTAACTTTCCAAGATTGGAGTTTCCCCTAGTCCACTTTCCCCCCTCTCTCGTCCGCTAGACCTACCACTCCATACAGACCCACCCGACCCAGAGATGCCAACCTGAAAAATCCAAACTCCGATCGAGATTCGTGCATCCAATAATACTAAGTCCCCCATGACGTCTCCTCCAAACTTTCCTCGGAGTGTCTACCCCTTTTGACAGCGCTTAAACTTCGGTTCGTCCGCGGTTATGCCTGACGGAGAACATCTACCGATGCCCTGGGACAACGCCAGTATGTACTGTAGTTTTTTTTCCGTACATAATCATATAGGAGCAATGATTGCTCTGTAGTGGTGCTAGGGTATCACTGTGCCTTTCTGTCCTATAGCTGGTTAGGCGCAAGATCCTTGTCTACTCTGGTGACGGTTGGTATCTGGTTCAGGGATTGACATCCGCCATTTGGAGGTTTCAAACTCGGACAACAAGCTGATCTTGCGACTGATTCGCGAGTTCTGCCTCCGTTTGAGCCCGCCCCGGTTCCAACTTTCAAGACTTGTTGCCAGCCACGTGAACGTGCTTCGGAGTCAACTCTCTCCAAGATGATCAGCTACCACATGGAGAATTGTCGGAGGTTGTGAATAATTAACTTAGGTAGCTTCTGTTCTGAATGGTGGCGTGCTACCCAAGTGTTCTGGAGATTGAAAACTGAATGGATTGGGTGGTACCCGGCCCTGATACGCCGAGCCACACTTTGATCTCCATCCTTTTATCCACCCTGCACTGAGACATCTGGATTCCGGGCGAGATTGTGGCTGCAGCCCCAAGGAGAAGCCGGGAAGCCCCCGAAAATTAAGCATCTCGCATTAGTTTCAAGACTAGTATCAGAAATAGTATCACTGTATCTCGTGAAACTTGGTGGCCTATATCTGTAATTATATGTCTGGCTATCATCTCAAAAACAACGACGGTTTCGGTCGGTCGCAGACTTCTTCGGACTTGTTGCAGACCCGGAAGGATCTGGACGAACATTAGAGAACCTTGGGAGCAATAAATGAAGTATGTATATTTATCGTACGTGATATACCCACTGGTGTGTTGAAAGTCACAAAATAATGGAAGTAGAGAGAAGCAGGAAGTTCCATAAGCAGAGAGTAGTAGGCTTTTAAATTAAAGTCATGAGTGAAGTATATTTTTGGCGTATGTAAACGACAAGGACAATACCAAGGTGTACAAATTAAGGTCACAGCAATGATAGGCAGCGCCCGCGTTGTTATTCTGAATTTTAATATTGTTATTGTTGGATCGGGGGCCACAGGTGATCCTCCTATCTAAGGAATAATAAGATTATAAGAACCCTAACACATAGAGTGACTGTGCCATCCAATTATACAGTGCGGAAGAATACAACCGCCTAACCCCTTGGTCTTCCAGCCCCGCGCCCGAGGGCACCAACGCATGAGATCATGAGAGGGACATCTACCTCTCTGATTCATCATATAGCGGTGAATTCACACCATGACGTCCTCGAGCACGATGGGTGTTACAGTCGCTACATAGTATCTGCGAGGAGTACCACACTTGATCGAGCGGATGCGACGCCCGTCATCCCGCCGAGATGGTCCTAAGGGGGTCGACAATGTGGTGTTGCCGGAGTTGTCAACTACTGCATGTATGATACTCGACAACTAACTGACTAGTTAATATGAGGTGTCTTATGTCAATGCCGTAGCCCACATAGGCATATAGGCCGATCGCGTGCAGATCGATGAGGCGTTCGTAAAGAGAGAGGGGGGTTCGTTGCTGAATCTTCGTCAAGCCAATCAGATCGATAAGGTACGTGGCTTCTGCGAGCTATTCCTCTTGCATGAACGGAGAACACGGAGGAAAACTTGACATGTCACGAACACCTCGGAGCGCCCCATCTCTGGCCTGTGCTCTATGTATCCTATTTTTGGTGTCGATCCTTGCGACTAGTGTGGTTGTGATGTAATAACGATGGCCCATGCTTCCTTTTTTTTTTTTCTTTCTCTTTTTGGAATCCTCCGTATGCAATTCTCGTATCATCCGCATCAGGCCTAGGGTCACGGAAGTTGCTAGTCACCACACGCCTGGGTATGTATCTCATTAGTAACAAAGGTCTTGTCAAAGCTTGAAAACTGTACTATTGAATCTTATGATTATTGGTCTACCTACTTTTTGAGCCAGGATCGACGCAGACCCACTGTCCTAGGCAGTAGTAAAATCAATAGTGTCAGGTAGTCTTTCCAGAGTCGCATGGCAAGCCGCCACGGAGCTTCCCGGAGGACGATTTTTCCTTCTGGAATCTTTGACCGAAGGATCATGAATCCACTTCTCATCCATACGATTGATTCGTTCTTGAGTACGGAGTACAATTCTCGACTTTTCATGCTCTCCGTACTGTACTTAATAATAATGATAAAGAGGGTATTAACCACGGAGCTTTCCTAATCGAGTTAGCGGCCATACTTGCCTCGGTTGTGGGCTAGGCTCTGTAGGGATGGACTGTAGTACAGAGCTCTGATCTCCTTTATGTACTTCGTACGGACGTCGTATCAGACAAAGACAATCCTTAGAACTGCGAAGCTATAGCTTGAAGATATGGTATTAGCTGCGTCATAAAGTACTCATGTATACATCTCTCCTTCTACTCAATCAATTAAGGATATATACGCATGATTTGTGAGTGCAGTTCTGGGTTGTGGCATGATATATTTGGGTATCTTTCTTCATTTTTTTATCAAGTCCACGACATTTGAGACCATATAGGACACCAGGGAAGAGAGCGCAAGGTGCCCAACAGACGACACAGAATCAAGCTTTGTATGGTAATATCATATGCATATCGAGGTGGCTACAGATTTATGCCTTGCTCGCATTAACTCTGCGTTGCGACTGTCCAGAACCATCAGATCCTGCTGATACTGGAGCAGTCCCAAGCAAGCCTCCAGTTTGTAGCTAATAAGTCATATTTCTAGCTAGCCTAGTGCAGAATGCGTAGTTGGCTGGATGGTTCATCCCTGAGCGAGCGCGGCTCATCGAAGGAAGCTTGGCACTAGTTTTATGAATATATCCGCTGTATTCTACTGTCACGCTGGATAGAATGCCTTGAACCTTGTGGTGTTATTTTGATAGAGACCTCCGTCAAAAGCATTGACTACCTGACTTCATTTTACTAGCAACCATATGCAAATCGATTTAACTCGGGTACATGAGAGAGCCAGAATAGCCTTTTACAAGCGTTTTTATACAGGTTTGCCGATGTCGTTCTCATTCATGGAAAGATCTATCTGATTGATGCTTAATGTGTAATGCGCCTTTTTTGGAAAATATTAGACCCGGGCAATTTTCATTTTCAAGTATATGTCGATTCACTTGACCTTGAGATTAATGCCCACCCTTTTTCTTACCAATCCTCCACGATCCTTATATCCTCTAGAATTGTCTATTCACGACTAACATAGGATGCCACTAAGTGCTGGTTGGTCCTCCACTACCAATTATCGACGATAAGAACTCTTCTACTGATTTGATCGAAACCTAGAATGAAAAATGAATCCGAGGGCTCGAAAAGTCAAATGAAGATATGAATTGTTATATCTAGGAATATTATCTAACTTAAATGGTGGGACAGTATCATAATCAGAACTGGAGAAGGAAGAGGATAGAAGGATATATCTCCAAGAAGAGATTTATATCTATCCTTTTTTGTTCATCCGGACAGATTAACTAGATTCCTTAGGATCTTCAGGCCTTTATTAGCGATTGCTCCTTACTAAGATCGTCACATAGACCTTGACAGGCAGATTCAATAGGATAGGCAATACATACCTATAACTATCTAGGTGCATAATTTGTCCCTTTAGGCACGTAGGCACGCGAAACTGAAGGTATAACTCTCTACTTTATACTCCCTCTACTTTTCAACCTCACAGCCACCCTAAGCTCTCCATTGCGATAGATTCTATTTCAGAGAGCTTAAATATACGTGATGCACTCAAAGAGCCAGGTTTGTACGTTTCTGAAAGTTTCATTGACATAAACGGCCTATGTCATTAATTTCATCACACCACTTACAGCCCCAGAAGTTAATGAATTTCATGCAACATCGACCCCTGGAAGCTAGATTCTAAGGAAGACTACTATAGTAAGTTCCTATTATTACCTGTTGACTCTGGTACATAATATCACGTAGTTACTTTATGTGTATTGGTACTGATTGTGCCTATTACTGAACAGTTAAACCAGGATGTCACGGTGGTACTGTAGCTCTGAGTTTAGATCTAAAGACCACAGAGTCGTTCTTACCAGACACACTTCCATTACTTTCTGTTGGGAGTTACATTGAACGGATTTCAAATCGGCTTTCTTGGTGCTCGGGAGTCATTCCTTAGTTTCTCACTTAACTGTGGCTGATAAGATGTTCTTGAAGGTTTGCCGTGGTGTTAAACTTATGGAACCCCACTGTGCGTTTTAAACTGGAGGCTAAGAAATTAAGTCGTTCTTTGAACGAAATGATCAAGACTGAGGAATAATGAAATAAAGGCAGGCGAAGGTGCAGGAGAAGTTCTGCTTACTAGAGACGATAAACTACCATGACTATGAAACTCTTCGCAATAAGTCATCGCATAAGACTCATAAAGTAACAGCAAAGGGTGTAATCCTCGTCAAGATAGAGACAGGTAAGCTTGCCACTGTAGCCTTGGGGAAAAGAACCAGTCCGCTGTCTTCGAATATGGGATCGTCTGGTACAGTGAGAGACTAAAATTTACTCTCGACACAGAGTGAAGCCTAGACTACTGTCGCAGAAACCTTGCCACAACGATATCAGCACTACCTCACGGACATAAACGACACAAATGCCGAATAGCTCACACCAGCATAATCAGGCACAATTACATTAAATTTTCACGAAATGATCTGCGTCCCTGATTGTGAGAAATCTCACCCACACCTGGGAACTATTCAGTTGATAGTTCAATCGTTGCGGCCGGATGATAAGCTCCAGTTCTATCACCTTCTCATGATACGACTCCCACGAGGTCGTTCTTGGAGAATCAGGGCGACCGTGCACGACTGCTGTCGTGGTAGAGAATCTTCCTCGAGTGATACTGGTGCGTACCTTGTGATTTGCCCTATTAGAAGCAATGGCCTTGCACCCGAAGTCTTTAAAAGCAAGAGCAAGATGGCGGATTTTTCAATGGTAGGTATTTGGCGCATGCTCTTGTTGTGACAGGATTAGATGTAGCCATTTCAATCTACTATATAGTTACTAGGTGTGTTGTGTGTGTATTTATTCCTGTATGATATTGAGAAAGCTAATATGTAGAACCGCAAGATATCCATCTCCTGCTAATGTTCGCTTAGGTACTCCAAGCGGGTATTCTAAGTATGTGCTTCTAGCCTGAGGATATACTAGTATCAGGGGAGAAATACTGCGGTTTATTCGGCAACTCAAATTCCACTCCTCGAGACCCTAAGCAGTGGAGGACCAAGTGGCTAGGTGGTAAAATAATATATAAGAAGTCTCCGACACCGTCGAGAGGATCTAAGATGTAAGTATTTATTCAGAAAGTGTCTAGCCTTTGCTATTCCAGGACTCGGGGCTGTCTTCACCGACTTAAGCACATAACATGACAAATTTAGTCTAAGCAATCAAATACTAAGACCCATATTTGTCCTTCTTAATGCAAGACTTCGACAATTGAAACTTGTCAGTTAGACAATATGTGCCATGCCGCTTGAAAAATGGACCACCCTATATCGAAAGGCAAAGGAGCCTGATTGAGCATATAGCATGGAACTCGGTCGAATATTGCGGCCATTTTAGAGCATCCAGAGCCATGATGGAGTGGCCAGAGGTGATCTCTAGAGACCGACATTGAAAACCAGTTCAAGCTGCCAAGTTTGGCCCTGGTAATTCCCAACATCACCCGTCTTTCAACAAATCGCATGATTATAGACCATTTTGGAAACGTGCAATGTAAATCGAGACAGGCAATGTCTACAGAAAGCTTGCGCTAGGTCATTTCAAGCTCTACATGTATCGTCAATATATTACTCAAATTACACTGCCTATGCGTAACCTCCTTCGCGAGCCGAATGGCTGAATCAAACTAGTCGGAGTTGATATTGCTGGACACATCGATCGATCACAAAAGGAAAATGCTTTTCCTAGTAGGTCATGTTTATGGCTTTGCCCGGATATCAAAGTAAGGTACTGCGCCCGGAGACCGAGAGATCTTCCCGGGCCCCATGTAAGATGCAAGGGCAAAATTCTGCTTCGGGAAAAAGAGCCAGAATCTCATAGATGATTGCCTATTCCCATTCAAACAGGTGGTGCAACAGCCAAAAGTCTTATCTTTGAGACACTCGAACAAAAGCGGGCTTGGCCCACCTGTCACCCGCAGCCCCTTATCATCGCCTAAACAAACCGTTTGGCCTATGCTGGCTATTCACGGCGGCGGACCCCGGGCAGTTCCAAAAAATATGGCCAACTATATCATGCCGTCATCTGAGCATCTCATGAAGGGGGTATACGGGTTCCTGTGAATACCCCTGCATCCTCATCTGCGAAACGCACGCTAGGTCGACCATCGGGCTCACATCAGTAGAGTATATGGGAAATGTCTTATCCCGCCAATGGTATATGATCTATGCATATAGCGTTGTCTAACCTCCAATGTGCTCTGTCTCCCCGGGGATCATCATTGGAGCAGACCTCGTGATCAAGAGGGGCGATTGGTCCGATCACATTGGCCTAAAGCTTGGCTGTAACATTGCTAGGCGTTCTAAAGTGATTTCCTGCATAAGCGCCTTCGGCGCTCTGCTGTCAAGGTCCTGGAATCTTCTAAGTGTTCTAATGCTCGTCTTGCGAGCCTCCGGGTTCTGCTGACGAAAGACGTCGTTACCAGGCTAATTATTCCGGTCCTCGTATCCACCGTTTTGTGGTGGGACTTAGCTTAGGCTGCAGCTTGAATCATACCAATCTTTGGCGGTAGCTACGAGCGAGGATTAGCACGTAGTTCCATATTATTCCCTGGGCATTGCTTGATATTGCCCAAGCCATGAAAATCATTCTTGGCACGTTGATGGCTAGTCGATCGCCACCCCTTCATGTGTGATGTGCAGAGCGAGCGTTTTGAATTAGAATATGGGGTAAAAATCAGTGCAACCGGCAGACCCATGCATACGAAATTCTTCACGAATGAATGATGCCATCCGTATGTCAAGGATGGGACTTTTGACTCTGTGTTGGGCCTACAGTACCCTCCCATTCCAGCTTCTCTCGCCCTGATGTTGGCGGACATTACCCCAGACCAAGAAAAAGCCAAGAAACCAAGATAAGTCACCGGCATACCAGCGGGATTTGAGGAGTTGATACTGGATCTTGAGATCTTGACCGCTTCTTCTTATTCGTGCGCCCGTGTTCAACGACCGACAGCACGCTACTGCCCAAAGTGGAAGGCACAAAGCTGTCTGCATGGAATATATATTACCCTTGGGATGAAGTGGAGCCGACTGTGGAGAAGCAAAATGAACCTCGGATGGTGGCTCTATTCTGTTCTGCGCAAGCACCACTCAGCGTCGCGCGATTTAAAAAGAGACTTCGAACGAACGTTGATTTACGTTTTACCTTGACAAGCGAGCTCGTCTTAGGTGTTCCGTGATCATCGTCACCAAGGTTAATTTTGGACTTGCTTCATCTGGGGCGGAAAATAGTGTCGCCTGATAAGGTCAAGACCTAGACCATCCGACAAGACACACAGCTGTCATTGCGGGACGGGAAGAATATAGTGATATTGTTCGGAATCTTTTTTCTACCAATCTGACTCGTGTAGGGCGGGTGGGAATGACGTTTTTTGCGAGTCGAGGCACGGGCGCTAAACACACAGCGTGCTCTCATATTCGCCATGGATAGGTGTCAAGTTGCGCAGCATGATTATCCAGCTGGGATTCTCGATTGCCAGCTCGCTAAGGATAAGGCTAGCAGGGGCCCAAGCATTAGCCGGCAGAGATCCGGCGTTAGCCGGGTCCAGAAAGTTACAATGTAGCATTGCTTCAAGACCAGCCCCCCTTAGTCTAATCCCCGATTATCCTAGAATGGCTACTGGCCCGACCAGAATTACTTGCGAGAGACACTTTGCACATGCTAGCCAGCCAAATAACCCGAGCCTTTTTCCCTCTTCTCCCCACTCCCGATCCTATCCACTAAATACCCATGGTCCACATTCCACATATTCACACGCATGATATGATAACAACCCCACTTTGCATCACTATGCACGAGGAAAGATTAGTTAATACCGAAATGATTAGTGCGATAGGGGATCATGAGTGGAAATCGGTTAGAAAGCAAGGTTTGTCATGAAATCGATGTCTAAAGTTGTGCATGGCAGGATTCGGAGATATATGCAATACCCCTGGAAGAAAGAACAATCCAGAAGGAACTCAGATAAGACTGGAAAGCCCAGAACAAAAAGAGAACAGAGGCTGAGGATCCGCGATAAGGCCAACTACTAGAGCAGACTAACTGGGGACCACCCCCAGCCCAGTTAGCCCAGTTAGCCACGTTAGCCCCAACTCGACACTAGAAACCTCAACCGACCACTTGACCAAGTGGCCACCACTTAAATTAAGCTAGCCTAACTTATACAAAACTAATCTCACTAAACTCTGGTGGTGAACGCTCTCACGAACGGCGGATTCAGCATGGGTGCTACTTGACCCCTCCCGCCCGGAACGTTTCTAGACGGCTCACATCGGGCAGTGAGCAGGGGCAGTCACAGAAAGGAGCCAATGCGCAGTTATCACCCCCTCTCTTGTGCTGTTACTGACCTCGCAGCATGCAGCAGGCCCGGTCATCGCTACCTTTCTAGAAGCCGTGGCAAAGTTCCAGATTGGTGGATGCCTTGCGGTTTACCCCAGGTCCGCCACGAAGTGGATACGTACCTGCGCACTTTGGCGGAAATCGATATCGTCAACCATCGGGGGCTTGTCGCAATTGGCTCCTCTCACACGGTCTGCTATCTGTTAAAAAGCCTCCAGTATCTCCACCTGAACGTTCAGTGATTTAATGATCTCCATCGCCATGAAACTTGGCTTGGAAGGGTCCAACTGCTGATCCCCTCTCATCCTTCTACTACTTCTACTTACTTTCATTACTCTGCTGCACGCCCTCCTCCTGCCAGATATACCTCCATTCTTATTTACTTTTGACCCTCTTCTTCGCCCCTCTCTCTTTTATCCCTCGGTCATAAATGGTTCCCTAGCAACACATCAAAATATCAATTCCCTTCTGTAGCTATGACCCGAACCGAACCTACAAATAGCACAACATCGTGGGAGACCAAGAGTATTGCTGCTCTCGATGATGGTCACCGAACTGACTCGGTCGGCCAAGATCCTCGCCCCAGAGGGCGGATCCGTCGCTCCATGACTGCGTGCAATACATGCCGTAAGCTGAAGACTCGATGTGATCTGGATCCCCGAGGACATGCCTGTCGTCGCTGTCTTTCACTCAGGTTCGTCGTCATTCTTTCGCTCTCGTAGCTGCTTGAGCTACAGTTGATTCTCATTCACTTTTCGCGGTGTCTACTTTATTTGTTCCCATAATGTCCCCGCTCCTTTTTGGATCTAAGATCTGGTTGTGGGGGTTTTGTTGAGAGCCCTGAGCCCTGCAGCCCACGATTTGACTACAAACTGGGGTCCAGAGAACTAACTCATATTTCCCAGACTCGATTGTGAATTGCCAGAGACACAAGATAGGTTCCAGGATAATGCGTCTACTTGGTCAGACGCTAACGCGGCAATCCCTTCCATTGAGGAGCGGCTTGTTTCCCTGGAACGCGGCATGGGTGAGATGATTCATTTGATGCGTCAGATGGCCAACCAATCATCTACAGTTGCTGGTAGCCCTCATTCCCATGGTACACGCAGCGTGGATGATGTGGTATCGGGCGATAATTGGCCGGTGCCATCGTTTACGTTAAAACCGGTGCAGTTCATTCGGGACCTGCAAATTGAATGCTTCAGAGATCAGCTCTCCACCGAAGCAGATCTGCTGGGCGACATTGTGTCACAGGGAATAATTGATGCTAAGCTGTCCTTGAAACTGATCGAACTGTGAGTTGTGCACTCTTAGAGCATCCTCTACCCGGCAACTGACCGACCATTGGGTAGATTTGTCGAATATTTCAGCCCGTGGGTCTCAATAGACCTTTCATCCAGCATTCAGAGAACGGATACACTCCTTTTCAATACTGCATGTCTTTTGGCATCTCGATATCTCCCAGGCATGCCTGCAAATACAATTCACGAAATTTCAATGCAAGTGCAGCATGGAGTCACCAAAACCCTCTGGAGACGGTCACCCTTGACAAATGACCTGCTCCAAGCGCTTGCATTGCTTTGTCTCTACCCTACTTCGGGTCATAAAGAAGGATTCATGGATGGCTGGCTGTTGAGCGGGATCTCGATCAACCATGCCTTGACTTCTTTCAATTTTCTCAATAACCTCCCTACCAAAAGTGTTTTGACCGATGAGATGCTCTCTCAAATGCGTCTCTGGAATACCTTCTGTCTCACTCATTTGCAGTATGTTTCTTTATGATCAATCTCCTCTTCACTGCTAACAATGAGAAAGTTCTGCACTCGGATACGGCCGCTCTGTTAATTTACAGCAACATCAACTTGATCATTCCACTCGCATTCTAGACCATCCAAGGGCCACACCCGAGGATGGTAGGATTGTCGCAGAAATCAAACTCTACCGAATCGCATTGAAAATCCAGTACAACCTTCAGCGTCTCCGATTTGCCGAGGGCGAATATGAGGAGATTGAACGATGGAAAATGGAATGGGCCCATCTGATCGGTAAGTCGTCATCTTCTCATACGCTGATGTACTTTGCTAAGCGATCCATCAGCGAATGAAGGACCGTCAACCCTCGAGCTCAGTATCTGGTTCTGCCAGTTACTGCTCCACAGAACCGCATCTCGGCTCCAACCAGAATCCGACAGGCTGGTCGCCGAAATATGCAGCAATGCGCGTTTGATAATCTCCCGTTCCCTTCAGACTCGCTTTTCGGCTGCGCCAGGATTGATCGATAATGTCTACTACATCCTTGGATATGCTGCTCTCACCCTGTGTGATTATAATTCATCGGATCCTCAGATCGACCAAGTGCGGGCCTTCCTGCTCCACCTTGCTCCAAGTAGCGACCATCTGGCGTACAGGATCGCGTGTATTGTTGGAGAAGTCCAGCGCAGATATTCCGAAGCAGCTAGCGCTGAGCAAGCTTCACCGAGCGCGGATGTGCTCAAAAGCTCTTTGTTTGTGGTACCACCATCTCGATCGGAGAATCTAGATTTGACGCACCTCATGCCTGCATCTGGCATGGAGCATCTGGTTGAGGGATATGGATGCTTTGAACAGCTCATCCCTACTGGGTACGTCCCCACGCAACCGGCGTTTTCGGCGCCTGCTATGTTTCAACATCATTCAGCGCCAGTCACTGGAGGTGCCATGCCCGTGAGCCTGGTGCCGCGGGCATTACATGATCTATGAGGGGCTTGATATTGGAGTTCGAGGGGTTTTTTAAGCGATGGTAATAATGATAGGACTTGAATGATGGGTTAGCGAATGGATATACGATTATTGTGTCCCTAATTACACCAACTCGAAAACGCTCCATAATTACAGAGCAACCTGGAAAAACATACGCATTCGTTATCTTGACACATATGATGTGCAAATGAATACTGCATTAGCGGCACATCACTTTTACACAAAGCACGTGAAATATAGGAATCTACAGCCGTTTTCAGCCATCCCCGATGAGATTCTCCACAGTTTGAGCGTAATAAGTGGAGAAGGATTTTAAGCGCATAAAAACTTTCAACGTTCAGGCAACACTAAATACAAAGGATCCACTTAGGAACAGATTGTAGACCCCTTAATATTCGAACTGGGATACACAATCCTTGGCTCCCCACTCGCCATCGGCACGGGCACGTTGCCACTACTGTCAACAGTGATACTCGCACAGGTAACGATTTCTGTCAACGCCGTCCCTGGCTCATAGCCCGTGTTTCCCAAGGAAAGCGTGGACTGACTTCCACTTGCACCAAGATTTGAGAGAATGGTAATGGTTTGTGTGCCGTTGTCTCCCTTGCGCATGGCTAGGGTGCTGCTATCCTGGTAGATTGGGAAATTCTTGTACGTGATATAGCTATCACTCTCGTTAATCGCATGAGACCGAATGGCGTTCGCTTTTGCGATAAGCTTATACAACTCGCTGTCAGTACTATAGCCAGATAACCAGACAGCTTCACGGTTTGCAGGATCGCTGCCGCCACTGTAGTGTTGTTCCTGGCCGGCATATATGATAGGGATGCCATCGGCCATGATAGTGAAAGCCGCTGCGTTTTTGGCTAAAGACATGTCGTTGGTGTATCTGCACAGAGTGAGTGGGTGGCAATAGTTTCAAGCCAGATAAGAGGGCATACGAGGCAAAACGAGGATTATCGTGGTTCTCCACAAAAGTCCCAAGAAGGGTGGAATCGGAACAGGTAGATTTCACCGTATTGATCATGTTGTAAAGGTCGCTCATGCTCCCGCTGGTGGACTGGAAGGCCCGAAGTAGGGGATAATACCTAGATTGTCAGGTAAGTCGCCGTGGAAACCAGCTGAACACAATGCATGCTTACATGGGATAGTTCAGCAACCCATCCATGACCTCCTGATAAGGGCAAGTATACGTTGCGTCGCCATCAAAGACCTCGCCGACACAGTAAACACCGGCAGCCTTGTTGTAACCAGGCCAAAAGGCTTTTTGAACATGCTTGACCGTATCAATTCGCAGGCCATCAACTTTGTCGTTCACTATTAGCCAGAAGTTCGTTCCAAAGCTGTCGATTGGTTGCTTACTCGAATAATTGGAAACCAAGGAGCCAACCCAGTTATACCATATATTCTGGACACTCTCTGACTCGGTATTGAGATCGGGCAGGGAGACGGTGGTGTCACCGAGCCAGCAGTCCTCCACATTAGTCTGGTTGCTATAGTCTGTGACCTCGCAGTAGGAATGGAAATAATCAATCGAGTTGAAGGGGTTGAAGACGCTGTAATCAACACTGTTGCCAGCGCCCTTGTAGCCCTGATACTGTCTGTCAACGGGTCTTTATCTGCAAGTGTAGCTTTATTCAAGACTCACCATGTGGTTGGCCACAACATCTACCATGAGGTACATGCCACGACTATGGAGAGCCGAAGCCAGAGACTTGAGGTCACTAGCTGTCCCGTAGTTCGAATTCAAAGAATAACTGATACATCGTCAATTCCACTCAGGATAAGAATAGACTGATGCTTCAAGACTTACATGTCCTGTTGCCAGTATCCATGGTACGCGGTGCCATCTCCAGTGTCTCCGGTCAGTTGGCCGGTGACAGGAGTGATCCAGATGGCGGTGAATCCCATTCCCTGAATGTAGTCCAGCTGTTGTTCCTGTTAGATCGGAAATTTCTAGAGATGTGCTAGAGCCGGTGTTACCTTGTCAATGATACCCTGCCAGGTACCGCCGCAATATGCCTAATAGAAATTGTTAGCTGCACGTCGTTCCTCTCTCTCGGGGCATCACCACGTTCAAACGTACCCTATCAGCGGTATTACAGGCAGCCGTAGTTGAGCCATCCGTTCTTGCAAAACGATCAGTGAGCATGAAATAGATCGACTGGGAGCGCCATTGCGCGGGCGTAGCAGCAATAGCTGAGCCCACAAGGCCCGCAATGAAAATATTGCGCCAAAGGGACATTTTGCTCATATCAAGTTCGATTGAGCTTTGTTATTGCACAAAAGGAGCGGCTAGAATACGTTTTTATATCAGGCACGCCGATTCTGACGTCTGTCCTGGCGGTTTACCCCGTTTACTTGACAAATCCTAGTTCATACCCAAGTCAATTCCCCCGCACTCACGGTAATTGAATGCCAGCAGAAAGCAGGGTATTCACCTACCGGTAAAACACAACCCCCACAACTCCTCGAATTGAACAAAACTGTAGTGTAGTTTGTAAACAAAGGGATCGACAACGATCGCCATACAATCTCCAGTGAATGTCCGCCCCCGGTAGCTCTTTGCTAAAGGATTGGATGTAGGAAGCAGCAACCAAGAAAGCAGTCCACTCCCCTAAGAAAAGAGGAGAGAAGGAAACTCACCATCGTTCGAGGAGGAACGATCCTCTCTCCAAAAAAGCAAAAGAAGGACGTCGATCTTCGTGTGCGTAATGTACATCAAATCAACCCGGGCCAGCGTCAGGATCCAATTCGTTCAGATCCCGATCTCCTCAGCTACTAGGGCCAGTTCGGCCGTTCCAAACACAGAAGCAGCCTCCGATGACTGCACAAGGGATGATTGGCATATCCGAGACTCAAGTAAAGTATGTACATCCTGCCAAGACTGATGAAAGGACTGGGGCGTCGCTAGTGCAACAGACAACCAGTAGAGGGTGGGTATGCCTGCAATTACAATCACAGGTGACAGGATCGCCAGACGGACAGGGGATCGAGCAATCAGCGTTGAGGATCGCGAGGACCCTACAGTGAATTTTCAGAGTCCTGTTTGGTGAGGTTACAACGGGGGCTGGAGAAATAGTGATTGGTCAATGACAGGTGCATTGGCTCCTTTGGGGGCGATTGTCGATCATTTTCCTGATTGCGGTATTTCGCCGTCAGGGGCCTGCCTGAGTGAGCCTGCTTATTAGACACCATGGGCCATGGTTGTGTAAGTTATTAGTTATGTTTGCTTGACAAGTTTAACATGAATTGATTGGCCTTTGCTCGTAATTACCTAAGGTTCTCGTCGTTGCGAACTACTACAAAAAATCAATCAGCTTCTACTTGTTGTGGTGACAAGTTGAGTATGGAATAAACGTCTTAGTTTTGAAATGTCCTAGGCTTTACGCTGATGATTGCTCTTTTAGCCGATAAGCCTCGGGTTCGGACTTCGGCGAATATTCGCCAGTTCGGGCGGAGACTGCCTTTTGAAGGTGCTGGCTCGGAATGAACGGGCGATGGTGAGATGGTGTTTTTGCAAATTGGGCTAAAACACAAGACCAGGATCCACATTTCGTATTTTCCCGAGCAGATTCAGAAAGAGCCTGAATAGAAATCAACCGGGAGAAAGTATAATATAATATTATTGATTCATCAATTCACTTCTCTTCACGTGCAATTTCAACGGGCGAGATCCACAGTCCGGAGGATATGACATGTTATGTTTAAACGGCCTAGGAGAGAACAAGAGAGAGATGTAGAACACAGAATGAATTATTACTAGCCATGGGAGCAACTATTGCCACCCTCTTCCATTAGCCGTTCAAGCATGGACCTTTACCACTTGAGGACCCAGCTGTCTGCGAAGGCTCCCTTCGATGTCAACTTCTGGAGGTCAGTGACTGACAGAACCTGCGAGGTAGAGTTGTAGTGGACCGATGCAGCGGGGACGGCCTTGCCGTTGAGAGTCACGCCATTAGGCTTGTGAGTGACACCCAGCACGTTCACATTGCCGAGCGCATTCTTCTCTTGCCAGTTTCCACGGGGCTCGGCGCTGAGGCTGGACTTGGTAGCCTTGAATGTGACAGTCAGCGTTGCGTTGGGCGCAAAGCTCTCTCCATCATCAAGGTACAGTTCACCCGAGGCAGTTCCCTTGTCGCCGAGGGCGGCCAGGATGGTCCAGGGGGTGTTGCGAGCATCACGGGTGGTCAACGCAGGCTCCTGCATGGGGAGAACACTGTCACCACGCACGAACACGGGGATGTGACCCAGCGGAGCGGCGATGGTGGTGTTGACATGGGGCTGGGCGTCGACGGCGGTTTGAGTGTACCAGTCGTACCAGACCTCACCCTGCTTGATGCCAGGGAAGACACCCTTGACACTGGTCGCCTGAGGGGCAAGGACAGGGACGACCATGATTGAAGGTCCGAGCAGGAACTGAGTGTCCACGGCCGCCAGGGAGGGGTCGTTGGGGAACTCCCACGCCAGCGCGCGCATGACAGTCGATCCGGTAGTGTGCGCCTGCTGGAACAGGGTGTAGATGTACGGGAGGATGGCGTAACGGATCTTCATGGCGGCCTTAGAGGCCTCAGCAACCGAAGCCCACTGGTAGGGCTCCTGACTGATGGCAGAGAGCACGTTGTGGTTGCGGTAGAAGGGGAAGAAGGCCGAGAGCTGCATCCAGCGGTTGCAGAGCTCCTCATCGGTGTTGCCATTGAAACCACAGGTGTCAACACCAAACATAGGAACACCAAATAGCGAGAACTGGAGAGCCTGGGGAATAGACCAGAACATGTATGACCACTTGGAGTTGTTATCACCACCCCAATGGCCGGCCCATTTACCAGTTCCAGCAAAGGTCGAGCGACCAATGATGAAGGGACGCTTCTCAGGGAAGACCTTACGCAGGCCCTCGTAGGTGGCACGGATGATAGAGTGACCATACAGACTGTGGACGTCGTACTCCTGAACACCATCGGAGTGAGTAGCGTTTGGAGAGACAGCGTGCACCGCGAGATCATGGCCAGTCTGAGCATGGTTGATCACGTATGGGGGATGGTTCACATCTCGAACACCTGGAGTAGGCGTGGTGCGCAGATAGGGGGTGGTGGTGGTAGCAGCAGACTGTCCAGTAGCCGCAGCTGCAGAGGCTTGGCTGGCAGATGCCGCAGAAGCAGAGGCAGCCTCTGTCGAGTTTGTGACGTTGAATCCCTCGGGATAATCATAGATGATGTTTCCAGGCTCTCCGGGCAGCGAGAATGGAGGGTGGACTGGGTTCTGGCTGAGCTTTCCAGAACCACAGCTACCGACACAGAAGGAAGAGACTTCGTTCATGTCAATCCAAATACCGTCAAATGCAATCTTCTCGTGCCAGGTAACAAGCTCGTTTGCCCAGAATTCGCCAGCTTTAGGGTGGTGCCAGTCGGCGAAGACGGTGTATCCAGGCCAGACAGCGCCAATGTAGGTGCTTCCGTCGGGGTTCTTCAGGAATACATCCAATTCAGCACCACGAGTGTAGGTGTCATAACTGGATCATTTGTCAGTTCATTGTAATCTTCTGCACTGGACATAATGGTAGACTTACGCATCGGACGCGTTGTTGGGGTCGGGAATATAGAGAGCAGAATCTACAATAGGAATGTAGTGGATGCCAGCCTTGTGCAACTTCTCCAAGAACACAGCTCCCTCTTCATAAGAATAGCGGTTCTGGTCATTGTCAAAGTCACGGTAGCCATGCATATAGTCAATGTCGTTCCTGGAAGCGCGTCAGCCTGATACTTGGGTGGAATAGATATTTGCTTAGTGTCAACATACCAGATGTTCTCCAGAGGGATCTCGAACTTCTGGAAATTAGCAACGACATCCTCCACCTCGGACCAATTTGTGTATCCCCAGCGGCACTGATGGTAACCAAAGGTAAAGTACTGCTGCATTGCAGGTAGACCGATGGTGCTAAGCTGGTAGTCCTTGGTCACTTCCCTCTGGGTTGGGCCCGAGTAGAGAGTCAAATCAATGCTGCCACCGATGGTACGCCAGGTGAGCTTTTCGGTTCCAAGAAGGATCTCCTGGCCATGAGCATTGCGCAGGAAAACACCATGCGAGTATGAGACGTAGTTCTTGGAGGTAGTGGCCTGGTCGCTGGACACAAGGGTGTGGGATCCCTTGTCATTGACTTCATAGTAGCGAGTATCCAGGTAGAAAGCATGCGATCCGTAGGTGTTACTATAGTACTTTGGGGTCAGTAACGGGTTCCTTTCGATCATTCATGCTTGCAATAAAATCGATAGATAAACTCACAGATCAACCGGATCGCCGGTATCCGCGGCGTACAAAGTGAAGGTCGAGTTCTTCAGTAGTCGCAACTGCTGAATGTGCTCGCCAAGTCCATACAAGTTATAGTCATCGGGCAAAGCGGTGACAAACTCGATGAATTGGTTCTCATACACCAGCTTGGAGCCGATGGTGTTGAACAGAACGTCTCCAGTCGCCTTGCGGGCGACCTTGAAGCCGAAAGAAGGCTCATTGGACCAAGAGACATCGAAATCACTGTCCTTGGCAGACGCCTCCTTGTCGGCCTTGGGTCGCGGCACTACATCCTCAGAGAGGTTGTACCAAGATGCATTGGAGGAATCCACATGCGAAGGCGTGATTTGGATGTTCACACGCGTGGAAGACAGGTACTCGAGTGTGAAGTTCAGCGAGTTCACATCAGTTCCGTATGCATTGCACGCCTTGCCTGCCAATTTCAAGGTGGCAGTCCATCCGCGAGAAGTATTTTGCACGTTCGTTGCCCGATAACCAGGGCAAGCGGACTGCGCGTTGATAGCCTCGGGGTCATTGATGTTGGCGATAAGGTTTGCACCAACATCTACGCTGGATTCGAGGGTGGTTTGGACATAAGCCGAACTCGAGGTCTGCGTGGCGGCGCCATACACCGCTGGCAACAGCCAGGTTCCAGCCAAAAGGCGTGTAAGACCAACCATCGCGATCGATTCAGTCCGCGACGAGAATATCGTAGAGGAGGATCGTCACGCTGAGCTGGGCGGGCTGCGATCTCGTTATTTTTTCTTTCTTTGTTATCTCTCGCGCTGCAACTAGTCTTGGCCCAGTCCTTCTTATAGTATGTGATGGGGTCGAGCACAACTCAACTTGAGGGCGATCGTGATACTACAGTGCAACACCAACACCAGTTTTGACCCAGGTGTCTCCCTCTTGTCGGGAATTGATTCAGTATGATGGCGTAAAAATTTCCGCTGAATCTCCGTGCATAGCGGGGACGCGGTGGGATTCCCATGGTGTTCGAGCCAGCATTCCAGAGGAGGTGCATGCCTATGCGGGGTTGGGATAAGTCGCCCCATGCTTAGCGGACTAGCTATACTGGCTGGACCTGCTAGGGTCCCAAGTTGCACAGAGCAATTGCGGGGATGTGATCGTCATTATTGCACCCGTGCGTAGGACCGAGTCTAGGACAGGGGCCTCACGGGCGACACGGGTTAGACAAGTTAGACGGGATGCACGGGCTGGAGTTGCTGGACGGGCTAGATGGAACCGGCGAGTTGGTGCGAGCCGAGTGCCACTACTCCGTATGGTTGAAATTTTGAAGCATTTGTCTTTACTATTCTTGCTATGACCCACGGGCTGGGAAGTCTTGACTGTAAGTTCCATCGTGAGCCCTGAATGGTGAAGCGGCGTGATTGGTCAATCACCCGATAATTATCCGTGGCTGCAGAGATGGTGGGGTTGCTTAATCATAATGCACCGAGGAGGAGACATACGAAGGTGTTAGTTCGCTGTAGTTTAAAAGAGAACCCTTTTTCTGGTCCAAGTGATGGACAAGGGCAAGCACGAAAACAGCTAGAGTCGTAAGAAGCTCTGGGCTGAGTGGCAGAAAGATACTAGATACTACTAGATGGCTCTGCTTAAGAGAGCCTTCGATGAATCTTTGAAGAGTTGAACGTAGATTTCACAATTCCCTAGGAGCATCGCGGCACCACTTTCCCTTTGGGAGATGGCGAGAGACAGAGACAGAGAGCCGTATAGAGAAACACACTATGTAACGCTGCTAAGACTCGAACCTGGGGAAGCGGAGTAGCCTGGAAGGAATTCAAAAATGGCAGTATGTACAATAACCATACTATCTTTGGTGACTAGTTCTTCATGGCCATACTCGTAGCTCTAGTAATCCAGAATCCTGTCTGAGCTCAGTAGCCCGGGGTCTGGCTTGATCTAGGGAGCCTAGAGACGGAGCCGGTGAGTGTTTTCATTCTAGCGGCACACTAGAAACGACGGGGACCGGGGGATGCCGATGATGAAATGCCAAAAGTGCCAACATGATGAGGCAATCTGGGGGGTCCCTTCTCCATCTCATCTCGGGAGGTGCCTGTGGCGGGGAGACTGATTCCTGGGGGAATCCGGTTTGCAGGAAAACCTTGGATCTTGGACCTTGGGGGAAAAAAAGAAGAGGATACTTTCCCCTTCTTCGTCATTTCAATTTAGACTTGAGCCATGAGGCCCACCGTTAGATATCATCAATAAGGTCTAAACGAGTGGAGGGTAAAATGGGCCGGTCGCGTAGGACATACATAAATGGAAAGTGTTCCTTTCTTTCTCTTTGCTTTTTGCTCCTCGGCTTCCCGAGGAAGTGTACATCTCGGCATCGCAAGCCTCAAATTGCAATGGAAAACAGAAGGAACTTCTAGCGTCTACAGGTTGATGCTAATTGGACCATCAAAAAGAGCTAACATGCACTGGGCGCAGCCAAGATGCAATGCTATTGATTCCTTCCATGGGCCACCCGTTGAAGACTGCGGAGACGCGGGCTCATCATGGTCTAGCGGGTGGACGCTACTGCGGCTGGAAATGACGGGGTTAGCTTTTGCTTAATCAAGGTGAGAAAATCGCGCATAGCCCCGCATAAACTTTCTCTCTCTTTCTCTGTGTTGTGACTACTCCGTACTGTCAGCGGCTCAGTCAATGCCGATTGGGTAACTCTTATCCCACGTATCCCTCGGTCTGTCGTGCAGCCGAGTGCCTGGCAGCCTGCTCGGCTCAGCTAGGCCCAGTTTGGTCTGGTGAAGGCTGAGATGAAGTCTTACGTCGTCCCTGCGTGCCAAGGGAATGATGGACAGGGGATCTACTGGGCCTTCGCTTAGGTGCCGGCGTGGTGAGAGGCTTGCTGCATCCTGGAATGCTTTCGGCCTAGTCCTGGATAAGGGAGGATTCTGGAAAGATCTGACTCGGAGAGAAGATCGTGCTATTGGATGATGGAGGTAGTAAGGTGAACTCAATCCTCGACGGATTCCTGTCGGTAGTCAGCTAGGATAAGAGTCCCTCCATCGAGGATAGGCTGGGTATAGAGGTCAGGCACGAATCTGACGAGCTTCGTAAACCAGTAATCAGCCTCTAAAGTATATCGTCGGTCCATATGGAGGGGGGAGAAGAGGGACTAGAGGAAGAAAGAGAAAGAGGAGGCGCTGGTTAGTCTAAGAGGGAGGAGGAGTAGAAGAAGAGGAGAAGAAGGCTATAGAAGGGCGTCAGTATTCAAGGCTTCACAAATCAAATCGTGCAGGGGCCTTTGCGGGGCGGGTTTGGGTGGCCCCGCGCTTCCCCAGATAAACCATTCTTTTTTTCCCTTTTCTTAGGATCTTGGGTTTCTACTTTCTTTATATTTAGTCACTCGAACTCAACTGCCTCATCTATCATGACTATCTGTTAGACCCACTGTCTTGAGCTGTTACAAACTCAACTTATCTTTCCCCTTTTCCTTCTTCCCCTGCGATCAGCATGGACTTGGCTCCGTCATCCAAACCATCCTTCAAGCAGGCATGCGATAATTGTCGTCGACGCAAGATCAAGTGTTCTCGCGAGCTACCATGCGATAAATGTCAACGTCTGCTTCTATCTTGCTCTTATAGCGATGTGTTGCGTCGTAAAGGGCCGAAGTTTCGGACTCTCTATCCCCTGGCCCCGATACATCCGCTATCGGCCCGAAACGATGCAACTCAGGAGCAATTATATGCCGACCAAGATGGTTACGCCGACGCACCGTACAGATTGAGCTCACCGGCCTCGCCGGCATTTGCAGTGGCCGATGCACAGTATGCACCGCATGATCTGTTGTCGGATGCCCTCTCCCAATTACCGCCACCAGAGCTGGTCTCTTCACCGGACTCGACCGATTCGACCATCGAGTCAATTCGTGGGCCAAGTCAAGCCCTGCCGCAGACAAGACGTCTCTCACCGCAAATCCTGCTAGCACATGTCAATGTCTATTTGAAATACTTGTTCCCGATCATGCCGGTTGTGCGCGGAGAACAGCTGCGTCTGGATAGCCACCAGCCAGAACATCTTTCACCCTCCAGATATGCATTCCTAGCTTCCCTATGTGCAGCAACCCACATTCAGCTGAAGCTTGATGGTGATACGCCAGTCCCCGATCCCGCTCGTTTACAGAGTCTGGGTGATGGGCACTCCCAAGTGTCGGGAGAGAAGCTCTTGGCTGAAGCCGTGCGGGCACGTCGGGAGTGTGACATTGTAGAGGATCTGAGCACTGAGACCCTGCTGACTTCATTTTTCTTATTCGCATCGTATGGCAATCTTGATAAGCAAAGCCATGCGTGGTACTATTTGTGCGAAGCCACCTCGATGACATTTACGCTGGGCTTGCATCGAGAGTCCACTTATGCAGAGCTCAGTGTAGAGGATGCTGAGGAAAGGCGGCGAATATTCTGGCTTCTTTTCATTACTGAGAGGTTAGTGATTTGGTACACCCCTTTTCCATCTATTTTTTGACTGACCAAAGACCGGGAAATAAACAGAGGCTATGCGCTGCAACAGGCCAAGCCAGTCATGCTCCGAAGCTCGATCCACAAACCCCAAGTCCTATGTTCCGAGGACCCCATTCTCGCATACGGCTTCATTAATTTGATCGGAATTTTCGAGAAACTCACCTCAAATCTCTACGACTGGGTCTCTGCCGGCGGCGGAGAGGGGCTTTTGGAGAGGCCTCCTACCTCCACCATCCAGTCCAGTCTATGCAAACCCATCTCGCTTGACGGAGTAATAGAGATTCAACAAGTCGACATCCTCATCACACAACAATGGCTTCAGGCGATGATGTGGAAATTGTCCATGAATCATGCCACTCAGCCCGGTGCCCGCGATGATGGTGTGCTACCTTTCCACTTGCCGGTTCTGGTAGGCAAGGCCGTGATGAGCGTGATCAGTTCTGCATCTCAGGGCGCGGTGGATGCCCATGGCATTGGAATGGTGAGTTAACCTTTTGGGATGATCTCAAATACTTCTCGACCACCCTTCTAACAATATGTTCAGGAGCAAAAACTGTTCGACATGGGCTCCTCGGTCGCTGATGTTACGCGATCTCTGGGCACCAAAGCCGTCCACCGGCTTGCAGAATCCACGGTTGACCCTCGAGAACTCCTCTGGGGTATTCTGCACACTTTATCACAGATCCGAGGTTCACCATCGTACCTCTTTCCGTCTCTGTTGGAACGGTGCAAGTCCGTGTTAGGTCTCGATTGCACCCTGACCATTGGCAATTTCCTCCCAGCCCTTGGTGCCCATACCCCCGACCATAACAGTACATGGGGCAATGCCGGTGCCGGTGAGCAGGGCTGGGACTTACTCGCGGCATGTCGGGATCTGCATGTAATCCGCGATGTAGAAGGTGACCAGAATGAGCAGGTTCCTCCTCACCTGTCTGGCGTGGGCCACGGGCCTGATCTGGGATTTCAAGATTCTATGTTGTCTTGAATGACTGTTGGATGCTTATATGTGTTTTATGTCCCCTTTGGACTTGGATGTTCCCACGAACTTTTGATTGATGATACCACACTCTGGCGTTGTTTATAGACAGGATTTGTTATGGGGATGCGTTGTATATACACGGTGATTGGATGGGATCCGGAAGATACATTGACAATAAGGAGAGATTACTTTACCTTACTACTTTCGTGATAAACCAAGTTAGAAAATTGCCACCTATACCCTCTCACACCTAGACATCGGGTCTTCTCGAGTTAGTTACAAATGGAAGCAGGCTTTACTTATTTGGCTGAATAGATCTCGTCGAACCAGTTACGAAAAGCTAGATAAAATGTTAGGAAGACATTCTGGATAACTTTGCAAAGATAACAAGTAGGTTTTTAGCGAAAACTTGAGCTCTTGAAATACTCGTAGGGTTATTGCAAACTGCGTTGCTTAAAGTGTGAGATGCAAGATACGATGCCAATAATAGGAGGGCGGTAAAGCGGTTCCGTCGGGCTTGGCGTGTTTGTCTCGGAGATTCTCGTCGATGCGGATAGCTTCAACTTTCTTCGTCCCGCCTGCAATTACTTGATATAGCCAGCGCAAACCATGTGCTGACACCCAAGAATAGGTGAGTACTGATAGTTCTGATGCTGCCAATCATTTGACCCTCGAGCTAACAATGACTTGTTTGCATAGCCCTGTGTTCAAGACCTGGCGCATCTTAATCCTCCAGCCTAGACTTACCCGAGAGTCTCTTTCTCCATATTCGCAGCTGTGAAGGGCCAATTGCTCTCCAAAACGCCAACATGACATCCATTCGGCCTACTCTCCGCGCCCTCCATGCTGCATCGACAGCAACGCGACCAGCATGCCGACACTACCTCCCACAAAGATCTCCCATCCCTCGCAACCACTCTACATCCTCCGTCTCCGCCGATGAACTCTCCCACTTCTCAGCCCTCGCCAGCTCCTGGTGGGACCCAATGGGCCCATCCCGAATCCTGCACCTAATGAACCCCCTCCGACACGAGTTCATCGCATCTTGCCTGGCCGACAGCCCCCCACCAACCACCACCAACTCCTCAAATGCCGCAAACCTACACTACATGGACATTGGCTGCGGCGGTGGAATCTTCGCAGAATCACTCGCACGCACAATCCCACTCGACCCATCTGCACCCGCACCAACAGCAACCCGCGCAGCCTCGATGACAGCAATCGACCCATCAACAATGCTAATCCAAGTTGCCCGCGAGCACGCCCGCATGGATCCCACCGTTGACGCACATCTTCGCAGCGGGAAATTCAAGTACCTCAACACCACCCTGGAAGACGTCCTCGCCTCCACAACCCCATCCCCATCCCCGTCCTCGAAGGCCTCCGAATCCACACCCTCCACTGGCGCCATTTCCCACCCCCAATTCGACATGGTGACCCTCTTCGAAGTCATCGAACACATCGACCCCACAACAACGACCCCCCAAGCATTCCTCTCCAACTGCCTCCGCGCCCTCAAGCCCGGCGGCTGGCTCATCGGGTCCACCATTTCCCGAACATTCCCCTCATTCCTCCTCAACCAGGTCATCGCCGAAGCACCGTGGCCGATCGGCGTCGTCCCGCGCGGTACGCACGAGTGGAGTAAATTCGTGAATCCGCCGGAACTACATGCGTGGGCGCAGGAGGGTCTGATGCGGGCTGCGGATTCGGCGGCTACTCGTGGTGGACCGAGTGCGCTTGAGGGGATGAAGTGGAAGTGTATGGGGACGATTTATGTTCCTGGGTTGGGGTGGAAGATGGTTCCTGGTTCAGAGAGTTGGGGGAATTACTTTTGGGCTGTGAAGAAGGGGGTTTAAGTGTGTACCTACGAAGATTTCCCGTGGGGGAGTTTGTATGATTATATAGCTTTTTGTATAAAATAGAAGGGTATCTCATCTGATATCTCATTGATCCAATCTGTTATCGACCTTTGATGACCAGATATATTAGATGTGCGCTTTTACATAAGATCGCATCAGCCCCGACGAGTGCATCACAATGTATACCTTATAGATTCTTCGATGGAACCCCAAATAATAAATACTACGTCAAGTTATGGTTGATCATTATCATGGTCATCCAAGTGTCATTCAATCATAACTATTCATACAATGCAGAATGCAGCACCACAGCGCCACCTACTTCCTCCCCTTCCCCCGATTCCTCTTCTTCTTCGCCGCCTCAGCTGGGGGATCAGGTACACTAACTGTGCCCTGCTCAATATCCTCCCCAGCACCCTGCAACTTCTGACTCCCACTGATAAAGAAGGTCAGATCGCGATTCTGCTCTTGCAAATCCACAATCTCCGCCTTCAGCGTATCAACATCGCTCTTCAGCGCCGCATTCTCCGTCGACATATGCTCCAGCCTTTCCATCAGACTAGTATTCATAGTCTTCTCCTCGCGGTAATCTTTCTCCATGCGGCGAGCCAGTGCTTCGAACTTTTCGGCTCGTTTCTCAAGACGACCTCGCTCACGCTCCATGCTGGGAATGGAATCGGATGAGAGAGCTTCGTATTGTGCCTGCAGCTCTGCGAGACGGGCTGCTGCCGCGCTCGCGGCTTCTTCTGCCGATGCGGCCGCAGCGCTAGCCTGTGAGGCCTTGTCGGCTGCTCGCTCGACAATCTCCTCGAAGTAGGCGCGCTGGCTTTCCAGCTGTGAGGTGAGGAGATGCGTGTACTCGACGCTCATGTTCTCGAGTTTCTCACGGGGTACGGCGTCAGCCCAATCTGGTGGATCGAGGGCTGAGTGATCAGCCGCAGGAAGCTCGACGAGCTTGCCGTCACTTTTGCTCTGGATGATGCGGTGCACATAAGCGTCGCCGACATAGTCCCAGACGCGCTGGGACGTGAGGTCCATGGCAAAGGCATGGGCGGTCTGTTTCCAATGATCAAAGGCGTGAGCGCCGTCGTAGCGGCCACAGCCAACAGAGCCGCAGATCAGACAGGTCCAGAGATTCCCATCGGTGTGGCAGACACTGCACTCGGCAGGTTCCTCATCACTATCTGTAGAGGCATTCCCCTTGCGAAAGTCGTCTTGCGTGTACCGACAGACAGGACACCCGCTGCCTTTCCATTTCTGGAGACAAGTGCAGTGGAAGACGTGTTGACAGATGATTGTGAGAAGGCCTGTTGTCTCATCCATTCGTTCGAGACATACGGGGCAGGTGGGAAGTTCGATCAATGCGGGTGTAGGTGGTGCGAGAGGTTTTGTCGAGAGTGTAGCCTGACCAGCAGATGGCACAGAATGTTTATGAGAGGGCGAAAGGACAACAGCGTCGGCCGTCGAAGGCGGATCAGGTTCGACAACCTGAATCTCGACCGATTTCACGAAAACCACATGGCAGGTCTCAGGCTGGTAGAAGAAAAACAGTTAGCATTGTAATCTTATCTGGCATCCATCCCAAAGTAGTCAGACATACCTCCATACTGTTGAAAACCTTCCCATTCCACTCCTTCTGCCACACCTTCGCCTTCCTCCCATTCCGAAACTTCATCAAAACCATATACCGATTGGCGCGCGGCGTACGTATCATCCGGAAATGACTAACATCATCCATCGTCTTCTGCCCCACAAACCCCAAAAAGTCCGGTGGCGATAGATAACTCGGCACAGCCAGAATACACAACGTCGAGCACTCATCCTCCTCCTTGCCCGACGATGACACCGTCACAGGGAACGGATACGCCGTTAGATCCGCAGAACCCTTGCCATGAGTATGAGACGCCGCGCGACTCGCACCGCCAGCCTGTTGCTCGCTTGGGTGTCTGGCTGCAGCCGCGGAGCCTTTCAGGTATGTCGGGTAATCATCGTCGTTCCCAGCGAGGTACGGAGTTTCCTGTACATCGCGGTATAAGTGGACAATTCCCCAGACACTCTCACCGACTTCCTGATCAAGAGGGATGTAGCGACCCTTTGTGCGCAAGCCGCCTAGGATATCAGTGCCAATGCCTGCAGCGACGAGATTGTCTTCATTACCAGCGGCAGGGACAGCAGTACTACCACGCTTCTGGGTCCGTTTCCCAGACCCGTCGTCAGGTGCCACCATATCGATGCAGTCGATCAGGATATTTCCAGCGCGAGCGTCGTTTTCGAGATCGGAGGGGCTGTTGGGAGAGGTAGTGGGGTAGTTATTGGCAGGAAGCGACGACGAAGGCGAATGATGTGCGCTACTAGAAAATGGATGTTCAGATGAAGACGATGCAGAAGCGTGATTAAACCGTCTTTCAAGCGTAATTTCTTTCCCAGGTGTATGCGTCAATTGCGCAAGGGAATCACCCCCTCTAGACGTGGCAGTTGCAGTTGAAGGCCGGACCCGCTTCTGGAAGGGGAGCAGAGCTTCCCATACAGAGTCCAGGGCCAGCGATGAGGTAGCAGCTGGTGATTTAGGTGGGCGAGAGCTGCGCAGGACTTCAAGACTGAGGTGGTAGAAGTATGCGGGCATCCCGGGCGACTGCTCACATAGTGATGGAGTAGAGATTCCGCGATCGTAAGGTATTCCCAACGGTAGGTCTTTGATTGCGATAAGGAAGCTGATGACCTAAGCGACCCCGAATCTTGATGCCTGAGGTTGTATTACAGATCTGGCGATGGGTGGCGAAGAGGCAAAACCGCGTGTCGATGCTGGTCGGCTGGAAGAACCCAGTTTCTCTGGTCGGTCAGTCTGGTAACTTTGAGTTGGTGGCTGGTGGCGTAAGTTGTGACTCTCAAGACGCGGGGGTTGCTAAAGGCATATGTACCCGAGGGGCGGTTCAGCTCAGTCTACATCAGCGACCGGAGCTCATCGTGAGTTACCTTCTAATATTGTCAGCCCAGATATCATATTCTAGTTTGTCCTTCGAGTGGTTGATGCGACATCTTTGAAGTTTCGCTTGGGCTCTTGAAGGTCTACAGAGCAGTTACATTTTACGAGTTACAATGTACTCATTACTTCAGGTCTGGAAACAAGGTCCTAGCAAAGAACAGCGATCTCGCCTGGTTCAATTGGTAGAAAAATAAAAATGCCCGTGGGTACCATTGTTAAAAAACACAAAAGAAGCCTCAGCTTCCAAACCGACCAAACGCCATGCAGGTTCATCAAGAACCTATCGTAGTCGAATCGTGAAAGATGTAGAGAAAGGGTAAGAGCGAAGTAAAAGCATCAATCGACTGAGCATTTACTGACCACCACGCAGACGCAGAACCAGGTGGAGGGTAGATTCCTTCTGGATGTTGTAGTCCGACAGAGTGCGCCCGTCCTCAAGCTGCTTACCAGCGAAGATCAGGCGCTGTTGGTCTGGGGGGATGCCCTCCTTGTCTTGGATCTTAGACTTGACGTTGTCGATGGTATCGCTAGACTCGACCTCCAGGGTGATTGTCTTGCCGGTCAAAGTCTTAACGAAGATCTGCATACCACCACGCAGACGGAGCACCAAGTGAAGGGTGGACTCCTTCTGGATGTTGTAATCAGATAGCGTGCGACCGTCCTCGAGCTGCTTGCCGGCAAAAATGAGACGCTGTTGGTCTGGGGGAATGCCCTCCTTATCTTGGATCTTGCTCTTCACGTTGTCGATGGTATCGGAAGACTCGACCTCCAAAGTGATGGTCTTGCCAGTGAGGGTCTTGACGAAAATCTGCATACCACCACGGAGACGGAGAACCAAGTGCAGGGTGGATTCCTTTTGGATGTTGTAGTCGGACAAGGTGCGGCCATCCTCCAGCTGCTTGCCAGCAAAGATCAGGCGCTGCTGGTCTGGGGGAATACCCTCCTTATCCTGGATCTTCGACTTGACATTATCGATGGTGTCGGAAGACTCAACCTCGAGGGTGATGGTCTTGCCAGTCAGGGTCTTGACGACTGTGGCAAGTTAGTAAAGAAGGAACAATCAAATACCAGCGGCTCTTTGAGTGGGGGCCGGGTAGGAGTGGAGAAAAGGGGGGCGAAACGTACAGATCTGCATACCACCACGGAGACGGAGGACCAGGTGGAGAGTAGATTCCTTCTGAATGTTGTAGTCGGAGAGGGTGCGACCATCCTCCAGCTGCTTGCCGGCGAAGATCAGGCGCTGCTGGTCAGGAGGAATGCCCTCCTTGTCCTGAATCTTGGACTTGACATTATCGATGGTGTCGCTGGACTCCACCTCAAGGGTGATAGTCTTGCCGGTGACTGAGAGAGGCATCAAAGTTAGCAGGGTTGTTCAAGGTGGCGACAGAGGGTGCGCGACCAGGCATCCAGCGCAGAGAAGGGAAACTCACGGGTCTTGACGAAGATCTGCATTATGAAGGCAGTTCAACGATGATAGGAGATGTGATGGTGTTGTAGTTGAAGATGGGAAGGGTGGAACGCAGAGTATTGCGAAGTGGGTGGGAAGAGAAGTGGGAGAGAAGAAGAGTCAGAAGGGGAGGCAGAAGAGGGGGTGAGGTTTAAGTAGGAAAGCGATAATGGGATGAGGGGGCGAAGCGCCTTAGTCAGATGGGCATGACGCGCGAAACTACTAGAAAGCCTATAAGAGTACGGGGGCTGGGTGAGGGCAAAAACCACGAGCAAACTTAAACTGACTAAGTCTTAATTTATCTTCCGTCCAGAGCCATGCCGGGCTGCCGGATGAGTCAAGGAGAGGATGCCTAGTATCTACGGGTTCGGAGTCGGGCCACCTAGGAACCAGGTCTTTGACGCCACCGGGCAAAAAGTAGAAAACCTGGTTCCTCGTTGTATGAGTGGTTTCGGTTCCTGCACTAAGGAAAAACCTTGATAGAAGGCTATACTTGATAGAGGGAAGTACAAGGTGAAAATTCTCACTGACTATCCCGTTTGTTGCCCCAAGAGGACGGTTATCTCGGACGGGGGTCTTAGGCTAGGGGAGTAACGATGACGATGACGTGGGAGGGCTTATCGCGAAAAGAGGGGGTGGGCCGGAGATCACCTGAAGCCTGCTAGCGCCATCGATGGAGTTACAATAATGGCCGTTTGGGGTATGGTCAATACATGCAATACATGTATTGGGTACCAGGCTGTACACGGTGAACGGGCAGTGCCCCCAGGTATTCTATACTTGACCACAGTCATGTGATTAAGGTCAGGTGACCCCAGTTCCGGCATCGGCAATTTGCCCAACAGACACGAGTGGCTGTTCACAGAGCAAACTTTGTTTACTCGGAATACTCCGTTCCTATATACGGGAGTGCTGTAGCCACATGTTTACTGAACTCCCGCACACGGAACTGATCAACAGAACTATTGACCTTCCCGTCCCAACGGTACTCTTAATGGGGAAAGTACCTTGCGAGTAATGCCATATTGCCGACGAGGGCGCTTAACGTTCAACCTACATACCTAGTCCGAGTACCAGTAGTACAATTACTGTTTTCTAACATCAAGTACCGAGATAAAAGGATAGAAAACGGATATAAAATAAAGATATCGATATATAGACACGATCCCACAGGCGTAAAGTCGGGGAAATCTCACCCTTCGACGCCATTTTCCTCACCACTCCGAAGAAAAAAAAAACCAAAAACCTCAACACGAAGTCGGGTTGTCTGCATAGACAGAGCCTGCCATTCCATCCAACAGTAGTCCTCGCAACATCACATCACGTAGAACTACCACGACAGAAAAGACAAGCCCCGCGGTCACAAAACACAATAATAACAAAAACACGCGCAACACACAGTCGGCCGTACACGGTTCATAACGTTCGTGATCCTCGTTCATCGCTGGAGCTATGCGAGAAAGGTATACCACAAAAGACAACAGTCAATAGACAGAGTAAAGTAAGATAGCACAAAAAAACACACAAGATAACTCGACAGAAAAAGAGATAATGGAAGGAAGGAGTAGTTCCCAGGAACCACGATGCAAAAGAAAAAAAAAACACGGGGAAAAACACAGAGGCTGAGAAGCAACCGACTCTCTAGGAGCGGTGGAATAAAAAACAAGATCAGATCGTGCGATCGTGATAATTCGTTATAATGAGCGTAAGGGAAGACGCGCTGGCGCATCGATCACGACTAGCGTAATTTGGGTGAGGGAGGGTGTCTTGAGTCATCCAGGTCGTTGCGTGTCAAAAACAGAATAAATCGCTGGGACTGAGATCTCGCTGGTTGGCAAAGCAAAGCAGTAGTCGTGAGAGTTAAAAAAAGAATGCATTGATCGTTCGCTCATCAGGTGCATGCGCGTCGTTCGTTTGGAAGAGGGGTGTTTAGTTGGCACGGATGACCAGGCGAGACACGAATTTATTGGACAAGCAGTCGAAGTCACCGCGGTCGAATTGGGTGCCGGTGCGGCCACGGAGGTAGCTCTCTGAATAAAGGTATTAGTATCTATGTCTATCATTTGGGACAGATGCGCCAAGGTGTGTTTTCTTACCGTGTTGCTCGACATGTTGGCGGACCTCGGTCATCGTGTTGCAGACATCGGGGTTGGAGTATAGAAGGTGGTGGTGCTTCTGCGAGTCCCACTCGGTGAAAGGAGGCAGCTTCTGCGAAATAGCCTGGAAGAGTCCGACAATGACACCGACCGGGGTGGTCTCCATGTCAGTACAGAACTTGTCCACAGCAGCCTGATCGGGTGTGCGGTAGTGGCAATCAAACTGCATCTCTTCCCAGACAGCCAAGAGAATCGAAGCCAGCACGAAGATAGTGGGCCAATTCTTCAACTTGTCACCACTGTACACACTGGAGTACAAGGCCGACAGCTCCTCCAAGACATCCTTTTGCAGCTCGCGCCACATGCTGGCCATGGCGCACTTGATCTGGAAGTTGATCATGACGGGGGCCATGGTCTTGCCACGGAACTTGGAGCTTGGCTCGTTGATCCGACCGAGGAAGCCATCTTCATCGCCGAGTCCCTCGACCATTGTGACGTGTAGGGTCAAGTTGTAGGCGATGATCAGCTTGAGGGCCTTGCGGATGACGGGCAGCTTGGTGCGGTAGTAGTAGCGGAAAGCGGTCTTCAACATCTGGGTCAGGAACGGGGTGCCCTCGAAGTAGTCGTCCACAAACTTCTCAAAGGTGCCGTTGCCGTCGATGTGGCGGTCCAGGTAGTCCGACAGCATGGCGTGGGAGATACCCTCCATACCGGCAGAGAGCTTCGCGGTCTCGACCTCGTATGGTGTTGGCTCGCGGTGGATCGACTCGACCCAGTCGACCGTGAAGCACTGCTCATCCCGGACAAAGACCTCCCGTGCGGCAATCGGCAAGATCTGGCCATATCCGTGAGTGATATACAGGGTACGTTCTTGATCCGAGAATCCCTTGATGTTGCCGACCGAGAATCCCATCGAAATGTGTCGTTCGTAATCCGCCTTCCAGTCCTTCATGAAATAGCCAATCTCCTTAATATCAATGCGAGTGCAGGGAACCTGCCACAGACGGGCATGCGACGGCTGGCAACCCGCACAGGGCTCACCCTTGTCACAGGTCTTCTTCAGGAACTTGCAACGCAGACAGGCACGCAGCTTCCGGATCTCACTGGCTTGCTTGCGCTGGTCGGGCTTGAGAGGACCCTTACGCTTGCCCACCCGCTTCTCCGTCGTCTCGGGCTTGCCGGTCTGAGATTGCTTGCGGACCTTGGTCTCGGCCGTCTTGGCGGCAATAGGACTCTTACGAGATGGTTTCCTGCTGGGTGGCGAAGCAGACGATTGCGAACCCGATGAGCGAGTGGGTGAGGTTGACTTCTTAATAGGAACAGGGATTGGGCGGACCATCGCACTGGGGCTGACAGCTGACGGGGAGCGAGAACCAGAACCAGAACCCAAGACGGGCGACGATTGCTCCTCGGTCACGCGGCGGACCATGGAGGTACTTGTCGGGGACGTAGCCAGGCTGAGAGCAGCGCTATGGTTGTTGTACGGGAAGTCCATGTGGCCGTCCGAACCGGGGGAGCTGATGGGATTGGCGATATCGACGAAGCTGTTGTAGGAGGTCGAGTAAGACGATTCCGAGAGACTCCGATCGTGCAATGTCTGAGTGGGGTTGACAAAAATGCCCTGCTCTGGGAAACCGAAATCCAGCGAGCGGCGGTGGTCCACGGTGCTCCATCCATTGTCGCTACTGGATAGGGAACGGACCTCGAGATAGGTGTCCGTCGGGGAACTGCTCTCCAGCATCGGGTGCGGGGCGGCATATGAAACCTCCGGCAATCCGTTAAAAGTCATCAGATCGGCCTGGAAATCGTGATAGGTAAAAGGCACCATGTCGACGGGGGCGGACAGTGGAAGATGATAGGAATCGAGCAGACCAGCACTCATTTGACCTTGCGGACCGGTGGACATGAGATCCACCGGAGATGACTGAATGGCCATTCCATAGCTGGCGGCCGTGAACTGGGGCGCTGACGATGGATCCTCGGGCGAATATGATAATTGTGGATGATGGTGAGGGGTCTGTTGAAGTTGGTGGTGGTAGTGCCAGTCGACCATCAGGTTGGGATCCTGGGCCACCGACTGTTCCAGGGGGTGACCGCTGGTTTGAAGCGGCGACAGATCATGGGCGTCTTCCGGGCGCGAGGGGTTCTGGTCGACCGCTACGGGCCATGATTGCGGGAGATAACCTCTGGAGTCGTAATCGACGATGAGGCCATCACTTGATATATCGACATTTGACATGGCGGTCGTTAAAAAAATGTTGTTTTCACCACCAAAAAGTGGTTTAAAGGGTCGTTGGACGAAGGGGAGGGAAGGGGGGAAGGGCCAGCCTGGATGAAAAGGGCTTCTTCAGAGAGGCCGAGAGTCGTACACGGCCATCACGAGTGAGGCGGTGGGGGGCACAAAGCAGCGGTGAGCAAGAGATGCGCTAGGGGATTTTTAGTCGCTTGAGTGGACTAGACACTACTGTATGGAGTACTACTTGGAGACGACTGGATGTTGTCCGAGTGGAGAGGGAAAAAAGGCTGGGCTTTGACACGGGTGGGGGGTTTTTGGTGTTTTTTTGTTGGTGATGGGACTAAAAGTTGATCTTTACTGCCACGCCGACCTTGTCATTCCTCGGATTGGGTCTCCATCATGCTCATCACTGGTTGCATTGGGGCTTAGTGCGTCCTCGGTCATCTTGCGCGATCGTAAAAGTCCCATGATCTCCATGCATTCCTGTTATTACGAGCAGGGGCGGATACAGAGTAGTATGGAGAGGAGGAGCCTATGTAGGAGGAGGAGTCTCGGACGAGTGACTCAATATAGGAAATCAATACAAGTAGAGAGAGACTCCACGGAATGCGGACTGGGTAGCCTCATAAGCCGGGCATTCTTCTTTAGATAGTAAGCACATAGCTCGAGCGAATGGCGATGGTACGGTAATACTATAAGAGTATTATGGGGCCTTGGGAATTTGGTTGAGCCTATAGTCTATCTAGTATCTACCCCATACTGTACATATGTATAATAATGTACATACATAGATAATCTTCAATAGTCGACGGAGTTGACCGTGTCTCTATCCCCGAAGCCTAGGTCCAGTCTGATCACAACATTGACCATCGTGGGACCCCCAGGCAAAAGACGTGGGCATGGCGGGAAGGACGGTCGGAACGGGAGATCAGTGGAGCCCCAGGAAGAGAAGACAGGACCAGGGTTGTAAACTTGTAAGGCATACAGACGTGAACTCCCAGTAGGACGGTGAGAGCGTGGCAATAGGCTGTCTAGTGTATCTCGTGTATCTCTCTCCAAGACACGAGTAGGACCGTGCTCCAAGCCTCCAACCGGATCTGACACCTGATCGTGATGCTTGGGAAGTCCTTCTTAATTCTGTCTTTGTATCCAGGATAGTCATGATAGCCCACTCCTTCCTAATTGGATCCCACCATGCCATGATGCTCGCGAATATCCTATCTTACCCAAGGAAGACCCCCCGTCCGAGCAGGCACTGGAGAGGAGAACAAGAAAAAACGCCATCCAAGCCCATTCTGTAGTGGGGGCTGACCATGCAGTTGACTCGCGAGGGGCAGGGATTCCTGTTGGTTGAACTGATGACGGAGGGGCTGATCGATTGGTGAGATTGGGGTCAAATGGGAGGGAATTGGCCCATTTGCGGACTTTGCTGCAAAGCATCTCCGCGACCGATGAAAAGATAAAATACAAACTTGACGTGAGTTGAAAAATTTTTGCCATAGTCTATTCACCCGAGGATTTGGGACTTGATCAGGGTTCCCCCAGGAAAGGTTGGGCTTTGACAGGTCGGAAACCAGGAAACCAGGACTGTACATAGTGAATAACTCCAAACTTGACTCTAATCAGCACGCTTGGGCCTGGGGCAGTTGCACATGCAGTAGTCTGGCAGCAAGGGAGCAAGAGAAACAAGCCACTCTGCAAACCCTCTGCAAACCCTCTGCACATTGTACACGATGAACAAATAACCAGACACGCTCCAGCCACCGTCGCGTGCAGATGTTGATTCCAACCAGATAGATCACATCACAGTGCATCAAGCTCGGGACGAACAGGTTGTCACTGGTTGAATCCTGTTGAGAGAGGGAGGGCCCGTCCGAGGGCTTCTCCAGGAAGTGGAGCTCTCCTGTTTTGCCTCTCTGACATGCAGCAGCGGAGGATTCAAGTACGATATACAGAAGCCACTCTGCACACTGTCATAACAAGATAGCATGATAGCATGATGCAGTTCTTGAAGGAAGCTAGGAGAATAGCTATACTACCTACCCTATTGTAGGGGTCTCTAGTTAGGAGATTCCAATTAGGACTAGAATCAAGAAGGAGAAAACTTGAACACTACATGACGACAGAAAAAAAAGCAGACACTGGAGCTCTAGCTAGTCGGAAATGGAAAATCGAGGAGAATCACCATCTCCAGATCCCCAGGATCTCCCGTGGTTGACCAGATGGAAGAGACAAAGAATCTGGAATCGGGGCGGAGAAAAAGTGGGGAGAACAATCACCACCACGTTGGGTTTTCCCATTCATCGCCGCAGGAACAATAGCTTCCAAACGCCAGACAATCACAAGTCAATCGACTAGCTCCCAAGGACTCAATTTCTTTCATCCAGAATCCACCATAACATCCCCCAGTTCTTCCCTCTCCAAACCGAGAGAAACTTGTCCATGCCACCCATCATCGCGGGGCGACACAAACGCAAAGTTCGATTTCCAGCCGCTAACCTACCGCCTGCCATCATATCGACACCAACCACAGCCCAGCAGAAGCACACAGGGAAGAAATCTCCCTCTGATCTCAAGCCTGGCAAGTCCAGCAAATCCAAGCCGATCACTGCCTCCGGAATGGCCAGCCAAGAAGAGCCCCGTCCGGGGATCCCAGCGTTGTTCACACAGCCGCCGCCTATCCGCGACCCGCTCGTGACAGAGACCGTCCAGCTGCAGGACGCAACCTTGAACAAGTGTCTGACATTTCTCAAGGGCCTCCATGTTTCCCAACAGGGCACTCTCAATGCATCCGGGGTACCCGCCCTCCAGCGCGATGGTCATGCTGTTTTTCTCTTTGAGTCTCTGGAAGAAGAATATCCCGCCGGCTTCGTCGCTATGGATGCGAGTCGTCCGTGGATGGTCTATTGGGCACTAGCTGGATTGACGTTGCTGGGCGAGGATCCAACGCGTTTTCGGGAGCGGTAAGTGTGCATATCTGTTTTGTCGCTGGGCGTTTATGTGCCTGTCATGGCGTTATGATTTGTTTCATGATTAATCTTTGTATACCCTGATTCGATGCTTGATACTCCAGTCCCTACCCTCTCTTTTTACCCCGTTGGTTCATTTCGATCGGCAGTGATCTATCGTCGGTCTCTATTTATCGGCTTTTTTCCCCTTTAGCTTTTATCTGTCCGAGTACTGAGCGTTTACTGTTGCCGCCATGAGTGGACAGGACGCCACCATGGACGGCTCACCTGCATTGATCGAGGGAAGGGCAAAAGGCTAACTCGTGATTTTTTCTTGGCTTACTTGCAGGGTACTGGAAACACTTCGTCCCATGCAGAATCCCACCGGCGGCTTTGGTGGCGGGCATGGCCAGATATCACATCTTGCCGGAAGTTATGCAGCCGTTCTCGCACTCGCCCTAGTCGGAGGCGAGGATGCCTTTGCTTTGGTCGATCGTGAAGCAATGTGCGTTGTCCCGCCCTAGCAGAAGCAGCATCTGTTGCTTTAGCGCGTGCGTCTAACTCTAACGTGCTTCTCTTACTAGGTGGCGATGGCTGGGCCGACTAAAGCAATCTGATGGAGGCTTCAGTGTTACGGAAGGCGGGGAAGAAGACGTGCGGTAAGTTAGAAAAAAAACTTGCATGCAAGCGATCATGCAAGCAAGCATCCTGCAATGTCTTTCCCTCAATGGCCCCAAGTAGATACGAGATCTCAGCCGCTAATACATATCCCCGTTATGCAGTGGTGCATACTGTGCGGCAACCATTATCTCGCTGCTCGATCTGCCCCTGGCTCTGCCGCATGATGCAAAGAAAGCCCGAGAGGCAGGTTTCAAGACTTTGACAGAGGGACTCGCCGAATATCTGTCGCGCTGTAAGACCCCCCTTCCATTTATTTCCGCTGGTAGGACCAGCCTTTTTTCCTTCCATTTCGCTAACAAATCTTCTTATCTCCTTCATCCAGGTCAATCTTTTGAAGGTGGCATCTCCGGCAGTCCCGGCGTCGAGGCCCATGGAGCATACGCTTTCTGTGCACTCGCCTGTTTGTCAATCCTGGGACCCCCAGAGGAGACTATTCCCAGGTATGTATGAACGATGCAATATCATCCCATCTTATCACACCAGGAAAAGGTCCATCACACTAACTGCATATCAAGACACATGAACATCCCCCTACTACTGTCATGGCTCTCTGCTCGACAGTACGCACCTGAAGGAGGCTTCTCCGGAAGAACAAACAAATTAGTTGATGGCTGCTACAGCCATTGGGTTGGCGGATGCTGGCCCCTGCTGCAGTCTGCTTTAGATGGGAAGCCACAGTCCTCGGGTGTACCCCCAACAACCGTTGGTAACTTGTACAGCCGGGAGGGACTGGATCGATACATTCTCGGCTGCTGCCAATCTCCTTCGGGCGGTCTTCGAGATAAACCGGGCAAGTAAGTACCTACCTACCCACACACCCTTGCTACTGCCCATCATCATCTCCCTTCCCCTTTTCCTAGCTATCGCTAACCATGAAACCCCAAACCAGGAGTCCAGATTCGTATCACACCTGCTACGTTCTAACCGGTCTAAGCGCAACCCAACACCACCACTACCGCACAAACACCAGCATCACATCCAGCGAGACATTTGCTTCAGCATTCTCCTGGCAATCTACACCGGTCCGTGCAGATGATAACATGTACGACAAGGCAGACCGCCTCGTCGCTTTTCACCCGCTGTTCGTCATTCCGCACCAGGCAGCCGCGAACATGCGGCTCTGGTGCGAGCGCCAGCCTATTGCGACCTAGTGGTCAATGGTTACCGGGAGAGGCGTGAACCTTACGGATGGGATGGTATGTAGTGTGCATGTCATGGCATGTCATGTCATCTGGAGGGAAGCAGGAACCGGTAGTGACACGCGAGTGCAAATTCCTCCCGAGGGTTGAATGAGCGGGTAGTAGTACAGGGCCAGAAAAAGGGAAAGTACACATGATAGACTCGTGTGTTGTAGGTTTCACTGAGAGGGAGGGGACAGAGTACATGATACAGGACAATCTGACATGCAGGACTCGAGGCTGGGATTATCTGGGTGTTCTGACAGGCTTGAGAAATGTTGTATTCTTTAGGAGTCTTCCTGGGAAACACGCGGATAACATGGACCGAGTTCGCCGGGTGAATCACCACCGATTGCTTGCAAAGAGGTCGGAGTTGACTCGGTGCGGCGAGAGAAGCTGGAGAACAGACAGCTCGAAAATGGGACAAGTGCAACATCGAAATCCGAGTCACTGCTTAAGTATGATCTTCGAATATGATCTTCACGAGTATCTTTTGCGTCTTCTAACAAGTCTACTTTTTCATGGTACTACCAGGAGACTTAGTATCCATGAGAATCGTCATAGAAACAGTATTTCAGTTCTATATTCTCCTGGTTAGTCCCTACTACTTCCATGAGTGAGTCGTACAGTCGACAGTCGGGCACTGTAGGGCACACTAGATGCCAGAAGCTAGGAGAGTCAATGTTGCATAGTTAGTAGTAGATAATGTTCTCTAAGATATGTAGAGATCACTTCTAGTAATCCTCTGGCAAAGACGATCTTTATTTCTGTTTGCCATGATCGCAGACACACCGACATCGTCTCTTGCTGCAGGCAGCCTATTTGGGCAATCGTGCCTCGTCCACTCTCGTAACACTCGTCCAGGACCCGACACGAGCGCAGATAAATCAACGCCGTCCCCCCACCGCACATGTTGCCAACTCATCATTGCATCCCCGAATGCCTGTCGAAGAACTTTGTCATGAAACTTCCCATTCGAATCAATTCCCGGCCTGGCGTCTACCCTTTGAGGTTCTCCTCCGCCCGCCTATCGTAGACGATCCTCCAGACACTCGCCGGGGGAATGTGCATCATGTTTCCTCTTCCTCCACGACTGACCAAAGGGATACTTCTTCTCCCATCTGGATCAATCATATCGCAGTCGCTTTTGATCAAGTCTTGCTGACTATCTTCTTTGTCCTGAGCGGCTTGTCCACACCCAGACGTGTTCTGCACAACATGAACGGCCCCAGCACCCCCGCTCGGCGCCAATCATCGTTGTCCCCTAGTGGATTCCTGCAGCGCGCCTCTCCAGGAAGATCCAGCGGCAAAAAGGGGAAGAGCCATTCACCTGGTTACATTTTTTCCCTTTTGGATGAGCTACTGCGTTTACTGCGGGGCACGAAAGGGAACATGATGGGCCCAGCGCGAAACTCAAACCCGGTCATGGCGAACGGCTGAGGATTGATGCAAACTAAACCCACCAGGTCCCGCCATTGTTACCTTCTATCCAGAGAGAGGAGGAGAACGAGTAGGGATGGAGTACAGAGTACAGTACACACCTCGGCTCGAGACTAGGTTCTCTTCTCTCCGAGATCCAGTCGCTCTACAGGCTGGCGATGATCAAGTTCCATCTGATTTTCTGCGGGCGATTGCAGCAGTCGGAGCTAAGCTAGCCAACTGTTAGTTGTCAATGCCCCGCTCGTCTCTTCTTTCCCCGAGCCTCCCTCCTGCGTCTGCCGTCTGGTCGTTGCCCCTCGCCTCTCCTACCCGCTAGGTACCAGATCCATTCCGTTCTCTGCTGGCTTTCTCTATCCTATTTCCTATTGAAAGTCTCCGATGCTAGATTCGCTGTTTAGATCGGCGAATTGCATGCAAAGGAACCAGAAACCCCTCCCCTTTCCTTTGCCCCCCAAGGACCAGGATCATGACCGAAATCCAGGACCCAGGCCCGGGCCCGAAAGTGTGTCCCTCCATTCGGCTTGATTCGACTGGCAAGTAGCTATGCCAGCACATCAGTACCGACCTTAATTAATAACCCGCCGACAAAACCCATGCAGTACCCCGCCAGATACCAAGCAGGACAGCAATTGCCTTGAGAGACGTCCAGAGGCAATTGCGGGCTTTTTTCTCTCTCCCTTGGAGTCTCGCTGTCAATGTGAGCTCTTGTATTTCCCGCGCGTCCATGACATCAACTGCTACTGTCTGGCAGGGATCTGCAATCGAGGCGTGGTCTCTTTCCGTGTACATCCAATACGACCTAGGGTTTACATCGGCTAGCTGTCGCGTATCATTAGACCCATAACTTGGATCTCCGAGAGTTTCCCAACGGTGAGTACCGAAATTAGCATGATACCGAAATTTTTGAAAACACTATTAGTCTTCTGGGATCACTGCGATGTGTTGTATGTTCTCTATACCCCTGGCCCTGTCAAGTATAGAAACGATGATTCCGTTCTATCTTTTGCCCATTCAGGTTCTGCAGCGACTACTGAGACGGCGGCGTCCGATCCTTCTGCCTTCTGCGGGAACAAAGAAGATTTTTATTTTTACTTCTCTTTTCGGTATATGTCTCTGACACTACATTGGGTACAGCTCTATTTTGACTCTTTGTGCGCTGTCGAGATTGCAACTGTCTATCCCCCTTCCCTGTCCCCCTCTTTTTCTTCTCTAGAGACTCCGGACTCGGAATGCTGCTGGATTGGTACAGTCAACACACGGTGGACAACTCACGACATGGCTTTTATGTATCAATGCATTGCGATGCCCCACCTGTTTTTCCATAGAAGTAATTTCCGTATCGGTTGGAAGCAGTCGCCCTCTGTCTCCCTCCCCCTCTCTATGATCTCGAAAAAAATTAGAATTTCCCTTCCGCCCTAGCATTTACATATTTATTTTACACAATTTCTTTCAGTGTCTGCTTCGGTGGTACGGAGAACCGTGTGTTTTTATTTTGTATGCGTACATGTGGCGTGGCATCTTCTCCTAGTTCTCCGTGGATCCTCTAGTCTTTCCAGTCATTTAGTCCTCGTTCTTTCCAACTTCTGCCCCCTCGCGCTTCTCTCGCTTTCCTCATTTTCACCTGATCAGCCCAAGCCGCGGGTGATTGTGTTAGTTGTGTCTAGAACTTGCCACCTCCCTCTCCTCCAAGGTCCAACGCATCACACAAAAAAACAAAGGGAACCAAACCAAACCAGTCCCTGACCGGCTAGCGTCACCCTTGACAGCAAACAACAAATACATCCCTCAATTCCCCAAGCCCAAGCTTGTCATTTAGGGCCGACTGCGCTGTCAGTCCTGTCTGCGATATCAGTCCACGACGTTGGGCATCAGGGCATCAAGATCCGCATATCTAGATCCCGGAGGGATTTTGTTGTAGCTGCATCGACCAGCACCTCAGCCTCAGCCCTACCCGTCTACCCGTCGCGACGACAGCCAATCCATTCGATGGTGTTGGAGTAGCCGCCTCATTCTCTTTCTTTCGTTGTGAAGTCGACAATTGGGCAACGCCGCTTCCCGCGCTACTTTCCGGTTTCTGACTCCTTTCGCTTGGGCTTCCCGAAATCGTCAGGGCCCCAAGATGTACTATATGCTTTACCTAGCGAGTAAGTGGCCAGCAATATGCATAGCATTATTCCAAAGAGCATCGTATTGTTTTGCTCCGAGCAATGATCCATCAACACGGGAGAAGGGGCCGAATCGTCAGCCAATTACATCCCCCAATTCCCCTCCGATCTCCCAAAACAGAGCCAATAAGAAAACAAACCACAAGAAAAACCATCAGTCTAACAATTCTATAGGCCTCTGTCGCCGCAGGCGCTGGCCAGAACCCACCTACGAAGCCTACGCCACGACATCAGGCTACACATGCGTTGTCCGCGTACACAACCGCGAGTATCAAACAGACGTCACCTACGAATCAGAGGTTCTCGCCCGCGAAAGCGCCGCTATGCGCGCTTACCTGATTTGCCGCAATTTCTCCGTCAACGACGGTATGTACCCGGCCGGTCATGACCACGGCGGCGTTGTGCAGGGAATCCCTGTTGCCATCGGTACGGGACGTAAGTCCAGCCGTGATGATGACACGGATACCTCGGTCAGCAGTAGTGGGGGTAGTTGGAGTGGTGGGAGTAGTCCGGAGCGGATGATAAGGGCGGAGCATGGGGGTGATTAGATTTGTGTTCCTGCGTCTGCAAGACAGACAGACTATGCTTGACGGAGATTTGAGGAGAAGAGGATGTGCTACGCATGTCTGGCATATCTGCTAGAGCTGTGCACGTGCGGCCTTGGGAATTGCAGTTTCTTTTCTTAGAACTGCGAAGGAGGACTGAGGGTAATTGGGGGACTTTAACGATGACACGACTCATGACGATGGCTTTTTGCATGCTCTGCATTGTTCGTTGAAGCATGAATTTCTGCGTTTCATAGATGGAAAAATTGTTGCTTTTTTTGTTGCAAGGTTGATGCTGATTATGATTGTCTTTGATGGCCCCGATCCCTGTTAAATAATGGTTCATAAAAGTGGTGGAATGGGATTCAGGTCCTAGGCTATGATGTTGTTCCTCGAGCGATATCACACATCTGCATCATTTTGGAGGCTAGCGATTGCCACTTTCTTTAAGCGTGTTAGTTTCTTATTTGGATCGCTTCCAATATCTCATCAGCTTAAATGTACCATTTCTTGGACGGCCAATTAGACTTTTTCGGCGACCATGCTCAATTAAATTTTTTCACATCAGCTATAATTTCTTTGCATAGGTATATCTACGCTGGTGGAGGCCACTGCTAAGACCTCTAGATTATATAGCTCTTCGATAATGAAACAGCTATCAAATCGACCGTGGACATTATTAATCATTATATTGACAATAAGCGTCCAAGTAATAAGCAGATGATAAAATCAAGCATGTGAAACCTTCTAATCTAGATGTACATTAGGAGCAATAAGGCCATGAAGCCATGAAACAAAGCAAACAGCAGATCATGCCTGTCAATATCAGGTCTAAATATTCAGGCCAATTCCAGGTGATGTCTTCTCAAGCTTCTCCATGAGCTCATTGAAGAACGCCTCTTGAATCTTTGCCCCTTTCGAGTTGGTGACAGTACAAGCAGGACTGAAGAAATTAGCAAAATTCTTTCGCAATGACCAGGAGGGTCTCCTTACCTCTTCACTTGACAATTATCAATATACTGTCCACTACTCTCCTTCCCAGAGAGAATTCCATGAACCAGAGCACGACTGCCCTCTTCGGTGCTGCGCGCCATCATACGCTCGCCCACGCGGTTACCAAAGCTTTCGTTCTCTCGCATGAGCTGGGACTTGCACCAGCTGGGATTAGGCGTGTTGACGACGACTAAAGGCCCCTTGCTCTCTTCCAGGCGTTTGGCCAATGCTCGAACCGCGAAGAGCACCAGCAGTTTTGATAAGGGGTACCGCATTGCCATGTTTGCAGTCTCCTTGTTGTTTAGCCGAGAGAATATGTTGGTTTGATTGGAAACGTCGATCTCTGCCAAGGGCGCGATATAGTGCAAGGCTGAATTCACGATGGATACTCGAGGACAAATATCGAATCTTGACGCTGCCTCGCGCAACTTAGGAAGAAGCAAGAGAATCAGCAGGAAAGTGCTGACCACGTTGACGGTGACTGTTTTCTCATTGTCTTCTGACAAGCTGAAAGTCGTCGTAGCAAGGCCGGCATTTGCCAAAAGAGCGTCAAGTCGGGGAAGAGTCTCCACGCGAGTGGCGAATTTCTTGACAGAAACATAGCTATCCATATCAAGTTCCCAGACATCAATGGTACTTGCATCCCGGCCAGTGTCCTCGAGAAGTTTGAGCCGTGCGGCTTCACCCTTTTCGAGATTTCTGACTGCCATGATTAGGCGCTCAACTCCGAGGAGTAGGAAATGACGACTGGCTTCATAGCCGAGACCTTGATTTGAGCCTGTGACAATGATAGTTTGTCCAGTGAGATCACCTTTCTGGATTGGAAGTTCGACAAAGAGAATTGAATAGATCGTCGTGGAGACACCCTTGATGGCTGATGAGAGCGCTGCCATGATGAGGTTTGGGGGAAATGATAATTCAATTGAAATATTACTGAGCTCCAAAATGGAAATGATATGTTTAAGTAAAGATTAAAAGGAAAGCCTAAAGGAATGCGCGCAATTTATATGTGGCATTCTCCATTTGAAATGGCCTTTGGCTCCTCGCGGGGATATTATGTCCGCTATGGGGTTTTAGGACTCTCTGCAGAGTCTGCAACTGAGGGCTCTAAAACTTTGCCAGTCGGTATCAATTAAATTAGCAGGTAAAATGTACATATTGCTTTTATACATTTCCATTCACCAACTCGATTTTAAAGGTAGAATAGCTCCAGCATCTGGCTTAACAAGGCGGATGTCACTTCATTCTTGCGATCTCCAATCTCCAGATTCGCCCCCACCTCTAGAGCGGAGATATTAACCCCGCTCCGGTTTACGAGCTTACTACCACAGTAGTAGTACGTTCGGCCCGATCTAGTGCATTAACAGCAGGCGGTAGAGAGCATCACAATAGAGAATCTTTCATCGTGCTTATCCCCGTTTCAATGGCTCTCATCCTACTGGAAGATCGGCGATTACCTAGCTCTGCTTACATAGTATCGAAAGCTCATTGGCACTCTCGGTTGGATCAGCCGTTATGGACGGATCTTCGGCTAGAGTGGAGAAGAGAAACAGGCCTCCTCTATCGTGTGAGCCCTGTCGTACTCGGAAGTCGGTTGATCTCCACTATTCCTTCACTATACACACTATTCCTTCACTATACACACTATTCCTTCACTATACACACTAACTGTATCCTAGGCTGAGATGCGATCGGCAGATACCGTGTGATACATGTACCAGACGAAAGCTTCAAGCTTCGTGTCACTATGCTTCTAATGCCAAGCGAAACAATCCCAAAGCCTCCCGACAAGTTAGTTTCGATGACAGGCTCCAAAGAATTGAGGAGTTGGTCTCCGCTTCACTGATCAATACGGGGACCATTCGTCAGTCAGAGGCTTGCTTTGCAGAGAGTGACTGGACAGGCTCTTCCTCTTCCGAGCTTCAGACTCCCCCCGAATCCGAAAAGCCATCTTGTGTAGAGACGAAAAGCGTACCTGCAAGAGAATCGCCCTATCTCCACGAACAGAATGGCCAAGCAGTATATATGGAACCTAGTCACTGGATGTCCATTATGCAAGAGATTCAGGATATACGGGCAGACCTGTCCTCGCAGGACTCACTTGCGACTGATGACCTTGATATCACACATAATGTTGAGATCCAGCCTGATATCAACCTGGACGTATCGTTGTCTCGTGTCCTGAGTGTGACCGATGCTATAAGCTCTCTTCCACCTCAACCTACCTGTGATATTTTGCTTTCCAACTACTTCAACTCTAGGTACATGGTCTTAGGTATGAACCAAGTTCAAAGACAAGTTTGTGACTCTGAGCTGACAGTAACTTGCAGGGATCGTACACTGTGGGAAGTTCCGAATGGAGGTAGGTCTTCAACCACTCTAATCTCTGATTTGAGGATACTCAACATGATGGCATTTAGTACGAAAAGTTTTGGAAAAAGCCAAAAGAAACTCCCCTTAACTGGCTTGCCCTCTTATTTTCAATCCTGAGCATTTCCAGCATGTTGAGTCGAGCTCCACAAGTCAAGATTGACGCTAGCAAAGCCATGCCCTCTACAAAAAATCTTCAACAAATGACGGCCTACTGCCTCGTCTCATGTGGGTACGCCACTGCAAAACAATACGCGCTAGAGGCACTACTACTGTACCTTCAAAGCCAGTACATGACACAAACACAATCCCATGCTCAACTGTGGCTTGACCTCGGAACCGTCGTCCGGCTTGCTTTCCGAATGGGTTACCACCGTGATCCTCGCCAGATGGCCGATGTCACCAAGTTTGAGGGCGAGATGCGTCGCCGTGTCTGGTTGCACATTGCGCAGATTGATGCTTTAGCCTCGTTTCACATGGGACTTCCTAGTATGATTCCTACGGAATACTGCGACACAGAGGTTCCGAGAAATCTACATGACACGGACCTGTCCATGGATATGGACACCTTGCCCCCTTCACGTCCTTATACAGAAGTCACTCCTTCGCTCTACGGCATTGTCAAGTCTGACATCATGGGCGTCTTCAAGAGGATCGTTGCACATACACAGTCTCTCGCTTCACCAAAATATGACGAAACCATTGCTCTCGATCGTGAAATGAAAGAAGCATATGATAAGCTCCCGGAAGTCTTTCGCCGAAGGGACGTTTCTCAGTCATTCATGGACCCATCCGATATTATCTTACAGCGATGTACTCTGGAGCTCCTTTACCTCAAGGGAATCGTAGTTCTACACAGGAGATATATTCGACACGAGCCTCAGAACCCAACATTTGAGCCCTCGCGCCGTTTCTGTCTTGAGGCTGCTCTAGAGATTCTACACCGTCAGGCAGACTTGCATCAAGCCACGCAGCCTGGGGGTCGTTTACAAGAGGACGTATGGGTGATTACGTCTTTAACAGTGCATGATTTCCTCTTGGCAGCGATGGTGGTCTGTCTGGATCTTTCTATCAGGATAGAAGCTCTCGGAGAGGAGAATCAAGATGGCTTTGTGTCCAGGAAGCTTCATGCGCTCCAGGTCTCTCAGCAAGTATGGGCTGCAAATGACAACCACCTAGCCCAATCACGGCTTGCCTCGCTGGTGTTGAACTTGATGATCAAGAAAGTGGGCGAGGTACGATCACAGGCGAAGTGGAACGAAGCTACCAATATGTCTTCCTTGGCTGGTATAGAATTGCCCTACATAGAGACCATGTCTGATATGATTGATGGTACGGAGGCTATTGACTGGGTAAGATTGCTCACTCCTCAAATTTTAGCAGCTCTAACTAGTGGAATAGTCAATGTTGGACCAGTTTTTCCAGAATACGGGGTCAGACACAGGATGATTGCTTCGAAGAAGCTCAATCAAGCGCCTTGTCGATCTTGAAAATGCGTTCATTTGATTATACAGTCATAGCATAGACCAGGCTTATACGTTGAGAAATCTAGCCGATGACATTGCACGGAAATCCGAATAAATGTAACGAATGCTGGCTAGCCTTGACTAATAAGAGAAGTCCACTTATGAATCTTCATTTCCTCCCGAAATCCGACTCAGCCTCTTGCGAAGACTGGAATTCTCTTGTCGAAGTCTTTCTATCTCCTTTTCGTATTGCTCCATAGTGTCTTCGCTAGCAGACTTCAACTCCTCGATAATTTGGAACACCCGCCAGAGACGTAAAATGATGACAAGCGAACCCACTTCTTCTTCCATTCCACGAAGTGAGACTTGAATAATGAATGCGACAAGGATCACCGTGGAATCGAAATTGTGAAACCAGTTTGAAAAGTACCTTGTTCAAGTTGTTAGAGAAGTTCAAAGACGAAGCGCCTCAGGGAGTGCGAAGATAATAAAGTCATAGGCTCGCCAAGGCAGGGAATGCGTGCGATGACTTACCCCATTCCAAAGCTCAGAACTGCCACGACCAACTCGACCATGAATAAACATGAGATTACTAAACCAGTGACACCTAAGGCCTCCTCAATGACGGCCCATTCACGGCCCACCCTATAGCCATTCTGCTTCAACTCGCAGACGTGTAACTGGACGAGAAACTCTGCAAAGCTACAGCAGACATCTATCGTGACCAGCAGAAGGACGAGGTAATGACCCCATCGAGAGCTTAGGAAGTCGCCAGCTGATTTTCTCCATCTCGCGATAAGGGGTTCATCCTCGGGTTGAGATAAAAGTGGTTGTCGGATGTTATCCTCTTCGAAGAATGGTCGCATGGTGAAGGCGAGAGTGAGACTGGGTTTCTTTTTTTGAACGCAGGCCAACGACGCGTACGCTTGACGCTCACCAATCTCACGGTCACGTGGTTTAGCTTATCGGATTGTTTAGTTTTTTTGGAAATCAAATTTCAGTGCAACGATTTAAATTGTCTATAATGAGAATGAAAATAGTCTTGAAAGAACGAATCGGCCACGTAGAGTACATGTTCGGAATGTGAATCAATCAGAATTGAATCGCCTGCCCACGCCACCATAGAAGGACAAACAAATACATCGAGCTTTCTAGAGAGTTATCGACAAAACAAAAAATATCGTAGGACTTTCACCATTTCAGACAGCCATCTGTTGAAATACTTCAGCCGAGGTCCAGAAATCACACCTCTCGATCAGCTGTTCGTATGAATCCTTGTCATTGCTGATGGATGTGAGACCATCATTTGGACCGCCAAGTACTCGAAGATTATACTGGTTGGAAGATACTTGATCTGACCCATCAGGCCAGTTGGTTATAGTGCCCGGCTTTCCAGAAGGGTTTCCGCTTGCAGCGAAGGACGCCCAGCTGCTACTGATCTCTGTAGATAGCTTCACATCGGACGGCGTAGCCAGGAAGGAGTATCGGGTCTTCGCTTCGTTGAAGACATAGGGGATGTCACTGAAATGCGGAACACCAAGATAAGTAGTCTCCTGCTTGGCAAACAGCGGAGTGAACATGGTCTGATTCAACACGTAGAGATAGTTCGAGGTATTTTTGTCCGAGTACTTCTGGTTCATCCGTACCATGTGTAGGCTTGGACAAAACTGTGCGTCTCGCAGGAGTCGACTTGCACGGAAGTATTGAGCCGAGATGTTTTCTTTGGGCAGGTCTGAGAAAGATGTGATAGGATAGAGATCGAGAGCCTTCTGAACATTCTGCTTTGAGAATAAGGGATAATTCGTGTATATCACGTTGACAACATCCTTGGTAGAATTGACCGTGGATGGTGTGAAGAACGACTCGTCATCTTCCGTCCATCCAGCAATGATATCAATATTGTGGGCGAATCGACCAGTCCTCAAAAGCGTTGAAGGATTATCAGGAATGAATGGTGACGGAGAAGTAGGCTCCCAAGCATCGAAGCCGAAACTGGCGACACTAAACTCATACTCAATTGCATTCGACAGCAGCTTTTCGAGTGGTAGTTTTCGGAGACAGGCAAGTTCCGCCTCACTTGTAGATGATGTGCAGTTGACCCTCCGAATCAACTCAGTTGTGTGTACTGCTGATATATTGCTGGCGGTATTTCCGTCTGCAGCGGGGTTGCCGGATTGCATGATAGCCCTCTTAAAGGGGGTCTTCTCGACATTTCCTCCGTATGCGGTAATCTGAAGACCAACCCCAGTTGCACCATCACTCTCTCCGAAAATGGTGACATTGTCAGGATCTCCACCAAAAGCCGCAATGTGTTCCTGTATCCAGTCAAGGCCGAGCCGCTGATCAAGAAGACCCGCATTAAGAGATCCTGTTGCATTCAAGGCGTCAGATGCAGCGAAGCCAAATACACTAACTCGGTAGTTCATGGCCACATAGAGCACAGGGTAGCCTTGTTGAACGGCATTCGAGATCAATTGCCCTGGTTCGTATGCGGAATCATAAATTTGGCCAATCGAGTCACCGCCGCCGTAGATAAATGCCATGACGGGGAGCTTGGCTGTGCTTGATGTATTGGCTGGTCGATCAACACGCAAGGTCAGGCAATCCTCTGAAATATGTGTGACATTGTCAAACACTTGAAGTCCCTGGATAGGAACCTTTCGCTGGGGACAGGCTGCTCCAGGCTGAGTGGCATTGACTACTGAGCCATGGGGATAGATATAGGGTTTGGGTGCCGCAAATCGGTTGTTTCCCCCAGTGCTCTGCCCGAATCGAATGTTCAGGAAGGACTCAACATTGTCAGTCGACGTTCCGAGGTAGCGAACCTGATTGCCAACATTGATAGCAGGCTGGGTTTGACAAAGAGGTCTTCCATGAGTGCATGGAAGTAATGAGAAGAGAAGTAGTGCGAAGGTAGTGAGCACCATTTTAAAAGGGTAAACTAATGGTGTAGATTTTGAATTAATTGTAGATCGAGCTTCAACGGAATCATCTCCACACTTATATAGCGTGGACTACAATAAGAAGTCACGAGTCTCTGGCAGGTTTTCGCAACTAATACTCAAGTAAGATGCTCTGACTATACGTTCTCCCAAGAGAGAAACTGCTGCGAAAGATTACTTAACTCTACCAGTAGATGGCGCCCGACCGGACAAGGCTTAGCTTTCGGGGCCAAATCTTAACTGTAAAATATCCAGCCCCACAATGAATTAGGCAACCCACAGCATCTTGCATACCAATTCGGGAAACAAGTCATTTTCATTGAGTCGAAGAAGGAAAAACCTTTTATTCTCACCCCAATAAAGCTTTGATAGGAGGCTGAACTTGGTTACAACTGCGAGTGTCCAAAATATTCATTCATAAGCAAAATCTGTACGCAGCATCATATTAGCGGTAAGTTCCATCGTCAGTATAACGAGATACGTTACGACAAATTATCGAGAAATGATCAAGGTTCTACCTCCACGTATTACATTGGTAGCCTTGCATTTGCATACATTCTTTTACCGCTTATCCGGCAACAGGGACTCCAAATATATCTGCCTGTAGCGAGGTTACGCAGAACTAACTCACGGGAGAACTGTATTGAGTGAAGGTTACCCCAAAGTTTCAGGTTTCACACCTGAAATTCAATTCCAAAGCGTTGAGGCCGGATAGATCTTCAACTTCCTCATAATACCTTCGACAATACACCCAAATCACGATCGCCCCATCAAGGACCAGCACAGCCACATTATCGCAGGCGGTCAACCAGCACGAACCACTCTGACGTCATCACGTTGGCATTGGGCCAAGGCAAGGAAACACTGATGAAATGTAGGCGATGATCAATGTGCCTGGATCGACTTGGCTTATTGTTGATAAGCCTGCGGTACTGGCAAGAACCAGTCGCATACTACCTAGCTTTCTCCACAATTCCTTGAAACGCCTCTGCGTCATGATCACAACTTGACCGCGTGCTCCTTTACCTTCCTCCGTCGTCCTTCCTCGAGCTATGTACATTCGCTTCCACATGTCAACTTGACTCCGACACCATCCTCAGCGAAGCATATAGGTGGATACATACTGGAAAAATGAGGCCAGCAGCAAGAAGCTGTGCGCCCTTCGTCCCATCGACACGAAGTCAGCTATGGTTGCGTGGTCTTGGAACACAATCACTTGCCGCAATCTCGAGACCAATTCCCCTGAAAGCTTGCCTGCAAAGCTCGTCAAGACGAGAGATACCCTCTTTAACTACGAGAGGATCTAGGACATCAGGGATTTCTCACGCTCCGCTGGTTAGGGCCCCTCGAGCTCTTGCACAAAGCCAGGTCCGGTTCTTCAGAAAGGCCAACTACGTCGAAAGGATTGGTGACAACGAAAAGACAGAGGAGATATTGGAAACACTTGAAGTGAAGGATGATGAGCGGGATGATCGGCCTCAACGACAGGTGTTAGACGAAGAAGGCAAGAAGTATCCTCCACCAAAATCGCAGATGGAGAAATGGTCAGAACATATGACTCAGGGTACGTGAAGAGTTCGAAAGCAGCTTCTAAAGGCAGTGCTGATAATATATTACAGGGAAAATGTTGACGACACCATCACGGCTGTTCAAACTGATAATTCCTTTGACGACGACGGACAAGGGTCATGATAAGGGTAATTGGCGCCTCAATACAGCACCCGCATATGACCTTGATTTGACTAATATTGCAAGCAGGTATTGAACCCATTGCCATTCTTGTTCATCCACAGCAACCTCTGTCATACCTAGAGAGATTGATTCAGTCGGAGGTACCTCCTATCGAGGGAGAGACTGTAAAGCGTCCACCAGCGGTATCATTCATCGCACTGCAGCACGAAGACAACGCCATAAAACCGAGAAAGAGAATCGAAGATGATCTGGATGTTGAAGCGGCCTATGATGAAGCCGCTTCCAAGCATGAAGCCGACGATAATAGACAGAAACCCGGGAGTGGTGCGCCAATTCAGAAACGGAGACGATCTCGAGAGGAGGACGTTCAGACATACAGCTACCCCCGCAAGACAGACTCCAGCCTTGACCCTTTGAATGGAGAACCTGAGCGATTTGTACGGTGGTCCCAAGCTACTGAAGTTGGGGATTTCATCCGCGATGCGGCTCGCGCTCAGGAGTTCATCGTCACAATCGAAGGTGCACCCGCGGGACTTGGACAGATCAGAGTCACGGTGCCATCATTTAACGAGCGCACGTATTTCTTGCGCATGAGACTACGAAAGCTATCGCAGCGGATCCAGGTCATTGCAGAAATTAAGCATGAATGCGACACCATGGCGCATCGTGGAGCGCAGCGTGTCGCGATTGGCGGCTTTGGTATTCTCGCCACATGGTGGTTTACAGTCTACAAGCTAACCTTCGAAACTGACTTGGGATGGGATACTATGGAGCCCGTGACGTACCTGGTCAGTTTGTCTACGCTGATGGGTGGTTACCTGTGGTTTTTATACCACAATCGGGAGATCTCGTACAAGTCCGCGCTGGATTTCACCGTCAGTGCGCGCCAGCGAAAGCTCTACCAACAGCACAATATTGATCTACAACTTTGGGAGTCGTTGATTGACGAAGGCAAAACTCTTCGTCGCGAAATCAAAAGCATCGCGGCTGAATACGACGCTGAATGGGACGAGCGCGTCGATGAACAAGATGAGCGAGTCACTCAGGCGCTGAGATCAGAGCGCAAAAATGACGGCCGGAAGAAGAGCAGCAGTGATAAAGACGGAGAGGATGATGATTGAAGAAAGAAGGAAATTTCTGGCATAGATTCCATTCTGGTTAATCTTTCTTCTTGATACCAAGTCTCACAGCGCCTGTGTTCGTTCCATTACTTGCATTACCCTATTACCCTCTCCACGATTTCCCCCGAGACTATGGAATCGGCAAAACACAGGCTCCATAACTCGGGTTATCAACATGCAAATGATAAAACAAATAGACCAATGCACAAATTATGGCCAGAGAAATAATACTCCCAAAGCAAACTCCACCTAGAGCGTCCCATTCCGCACAGGATCATAATATCCTTTCTTCGGCGACGCCGTCTCTTCCACCTGCCTAGGCCTCTTGTCTATCAAACCCAGCAAACCCAACAGATTAGCTTGATAACTAGTACAAAGGCCCGCTCTTCTCTGGATCTCTTACCGGAGTCAGATACAGCCCCGCCATTCTCTCCTTTCCTTCGATTCCGGTTGTTGCGCACATCACGCGAGCGGAATACGCTGTACAACAGCCACCCGGCGACCCAGTTAGGGCCGTACTCGCCATTGGTACCTCCGAGATCAAACAATGGGCGTGTGAGGGGACCGGCGTTGCGCCATATCTCCATGATTGCCCAGCGTTGATGATCTGGTCGAATATGGTGCCAGAAGAATGGAGGACGAGTGCTTGGGTCGGCGCGAACGCTGTCGAGAAGATGAGACGTATCTTGATTCATGCGGTTGTAGACCATGATTGCTTCATCCTAGGCTTGTTTAGCTAGTGCATAAGGTCTTATATGCGCTTGATGTCGTGGTTTCTTGTTAAAGATTGTAAGGGTATAGTAGATTACTTACTCGCATGGCGCGGTAATACTGTTCATGCTGTGGATCCTGCGGGTTCAGGCCAAGGGCATGCATAAATTCTTCTTTAGACACTCGTGGGCCGACAGGAGTCATTATTGTGCCGTGATTGATTATTCGGGCAAGTGTTGTGAGGGCGCTTGTGCAAGGTGATGTTGTGCTAGGTAGACAAGAGTGGATTGTATAGAGCCGAGCGAGGGACAAGGATCACGAAAACTTGAAAGTCTACAGAAATGGCCAAGTGCAACTGCAAAATCAGGGATAAAAAGAAAGCAATGCTTAGTTTGAGAAATCTGTATCCAAGCCCGAAAGGAAAGGACTGAAGCTTTATATCAATCCCGAGTCGCAGTCCACGGGCACTTCTCAGATTTTTGCAGTGTCTCTAATCATGCAGAACCGTTGAGTGCCAAGCATCCGCCTCCATGCAATCAGTAGTTATCTGACAGCGGGTCGAGGCAGGTATAACGAACGAACGACCTCGGACGAACGATCCAGCAAAGCAGATAATGGACAACCGGCGCGGTGGCTAAGCGACGTCTCAAGCACCGCCGCGAGTAGAGTCGAAGCAAAACAGTAATAATTCAAAAACAACGATGCAGGTATATTGGATACTCTGTTCGCAAGGTGCATCGGGGGGCACTGAGACACACGGGGAGACAGATGGGGAAGGGGGTGTGTATACTTTCCAGAGTGGAGCCAACGAGAAGGAGCGGAAAATAAGAAAAGGAAAAAGTTGATCGAAAAAAAGGAAAATATTTGGGAAAATTGATTAATGTGCGGAGCTTTTGTCTATCTTTCGTTTTGTTTATGGCATTCAAATAATTTGAATTACCCCAGGGTCTATTCGCGTCTGCAAGATCCGCCGGTCTTTTGGCCTCAATACGGCCTGGTAGTACAATGTGACTGTTCTTCATCTCACACCCGTTTAAATCCAACCCCGGACTACATCGAACCATGAATGGGACCGGGGAGAATCGATGGTGATATTACCCAAATAAGCTTATGCATGATTCAGGTATACTCTGATACTCATGAGCACCTCATCACTAGTATCATTAACCACAAAGCTCAGGATAAATCGAGGGACTGAAAATGGCTGGAGAATACACAAGAGTGTTTAACGGGTGATTTCGGTCTCGAAAATGTGGTCGTACACTCCTTTCATTTTTGACCTCGTTGAAAGCATGATGAAGCTCGCAGTTGAAGGCGGCAAACCGGGCATTGGCATCGCGAGACATGTAAGGTGGGCTCGAGGACTGAGCGTTGTGGGTAGTTGACAGCGGAAGGGCCTCGAGGGAGAGCTCCCCGAGTTCGAGTCTACTATCCGAGACAGAGGGCAGATGGTTTATGTAGAGATGCATGCACAAGATGGAGAGCTCAAAAAGCTCTGTTTGATTAGGTCTGCGTGGTGATCTAGACCTTCAGGAGACGGTAGCTGTTAGTGGAGATTGTCTATACCCCGAGACTTTGGAATATGTTCGTATCCGTGGGAGATAGCCTAACATGCTGTTCTCCATAGACACTTTCGAGGCTATCATTTTTTATTTTGGTATGAAGCTCATTCCTGGGGTGCGCGCTACAGGCTTAGGCTTGCATGGAAGATAGTATACTCGACATCGAGGTATCTGAAACATTAGTCTACCATGAAGCCAATCTAACAAAATCTTTCATCCATAACTACCAAACAAATCCAGCTCCGGTCTAAGTGCTATTCTAGGACCATATCCACACAGGGCTGGGAGGCAAGACTCGTTGGTCATGCTGTGCAACACATCAAGCCGCCCCCAGTCCGGAGTTCAACATTTCAATATCACGGCAAGGAAACGGCCAACTTGCGTACATCTGCACATCTGCACATCTGCACCGGAAGAGCATCCGCTGCAAGAACGGTGCTTCACGTCAAAACATACCAGCGCTGATTGCGGGGAGAATGTAAACAAGCGGACGAATCGAAATAGACAGGTAAGAAATAACCCGTAGATCCAAAACAAGCAAGAACATATCTCCTTAACTCAACTTCTCCTCTTTCCGTTTGTACATGGATCACCGTTAACCACAGGGCGAGGGAAGATGCTGCAGATGGGCAGACGACAGACTTGGAGTTCAACACGCCTTAAGCAGATATAGCCTCCACTAATCAACAACCACAGGACAAAACCCGCATCGCACCACGTACGACAATCCAAGCAACGTGGTAGTGGTGCTCGAGATGAGAAATGATTTAGATTGACTATATTGATCGTCATTATATCAATTATATTTCGGGGATTCTAGTGCAACAGAAGCACGCTCGGTACTCCCACTTCCTAATTCTAATACACAATCTGCGATGTGCTCCTAAGCTATTATACCACCCTGAGCACATTTTGAAGCAATAAGACGGGATGACACCAAGAAGAGGCCAAGCAGCGCGGATCGGTTCGGCTGAACTGGACGTGGATTGGATTGAAGCCAGGACGGTGCGAGATGAACTGTATAGGAGGGAAGCACAACGGGTCGTGGAAAGGGTAACGCAGACGGCCGGCATATCCCCCCGTTTCCCTTGTGCCCGGGATTCTCCCTCCTTTCTACGCCTCTCGGAGCTCTTTGTTGGTCTGCTGGTTAGTTCTTCTTCGGGGCCCAGTTGGTTGCCCTCGCAAGGCCCGGATGTTACCTAGGAAGCGCACGAGGCGAGGATAGACAAGGAACGTCATTTACTCAACCCCGTGGTTTCTAATTCTGCAAGCTGCCGTAGGCTGTGTAGCTTAGAGCTGGTGGTCTACAGAGATAATTTCGGCAAGTGCTCTTGCCAGCTTCCCTACTCAAAGCTAGGAGAGTTTAACTGGGAGATGGAAATGAGGCCTACAAGAGATGCTAAGGGGGATTTCCGGCTGTTAGTTGATATTTGGGTACACAGAACTACTAGGAGATGTACTCCTGAGTTTAAATCAAGGGGATACTTCGTCGCACGGTCTTGATCCTCCATTAATTCGAAGATGCAGGTTCCCGTTTCTGGCTTTCAAACACCCCAAACCGTCCTGCCGCCGCGGATGCAAAGACGGAAAAATATGCAGGAATCCTCGGTGGCCATTTAGGGTCTGATCATGAAAGGACTCGGACTTTTCAATAATACTCCAAGGATTCGGTTGGTGGGGTCGCCGTTTGTTCAGCAGAGGTCTCGAGTATCACTACGGACAGCAATAGACCAGAATCCGGGGAGATGAACACGTTGAAAATTGAAGGGAGAGCTGCTGGAGTTTATTCAAAATGATTTGTCTGTCTAATTTGTATAGAAGATAACGAAGGGGCAATTTCGGGCTATCTATGTCTATAGATCTATACACGATCCGTAGGTCTTTATCCACCTGTCTTTAGGGGTACTAGCACCCAAATAACTATTCATTCCCCTTCTACAATCACATCAACGCACCACATACGCCACCGGGGCAGTTAACACAAGCTTATCCACCAAGGTCTAGTCCGACGCAAGTGGCTGAAGGAAGCTTTTTGGAGGCGCCAATAGCCGAACGCAGGTGCATGCGGGTAGTGGATCAGGGGGCGCTGAGGGGAGGTGCATTTGTAACAGACTAGTGGACGGGACTAGCATAATTATAGTCAAAGTTATAGTTAGACTTTGTAATACTATACAGTACTGTAGTATATAGTATATCCTTGAGGCGAGCTACGATTGAACTTAGCATTTTAGATGGCGGTACGGTACTCCATGGGGAAACTGTAGGTTTTGTGAAGGTTCACGGGCATGGAGATAGGTAGAGTGTATTCGGATTTGGTATCTTGATATTCGATATTCGATACTGGATATTCTTCTTTCGAGTCCCTCGTCTGGAGGGGATGACACTGTCGCGAAAGTCCCGCCTACACCTAGAAAGCGGAATGGATTGAGGAAGGGGGTTTGGGGACACGAGGTCTGATCTGGTACAGATACCAGACCACATGTTCTCGCAGCTCGCATGCCATTCTCTCAATCATATCGCTCATCCATTCATCTGCATCGATGCGACACCCCGATTGAGGCAGTTGTAGTGGTAGGAGGGGAAAGGGAATTTTGTATGTACGTCAGAAGAACCAGAAGCCAACGGGAGAAAGAGAAGTGGTAGGAAGAGGAGAAGGAAGGGTGGGGTAAGAAGGAATAGGCAAAAAGGCCATTTGCAATGCTCCATCCGTCGCTAATAAAAAGGGAGGGGGAATTTCCAAGAAAGAAAATGAACGAAGCTCATAAACGTAAAAAACACAAAATAGCAAGCCACCCCCTGTAACCCGCTTATTTCTTCGAGTCGTCGGACTTGGGCTTTTCCTCGGTATCGTCGGTCTTCTCTGTGGGTTTGGCCTCCTTGCTATCAGAGGCGGGCTTCTTTTCTTCCTTGGGCTCGGGCTCGGCGTTGGGTTCAGGCTCATCCTTGAGTTCCTCGCCGTAGAAGCGGCGTAGGAACTTTTCGACCTTGTTGTATTCAACCTCAACTTCCTTCAGGGTCTTTTCAGTATTCTTCAGGGCGACCTCATCGGCGAGCTTGTTAGAGCCATTCTCATCGAGACCATTGCCAAAGTGCTGAATCTTTTCACAGCCATCCCGGACGTGAATGAGACCAAGAGTGGCAGAAGAGCCCTTCAGGAAATGCCCGAGCTGGGAAAGCTCGTTGAGATCCTTTTTCTCCCTATGACATTTAGTTAGAGGGTGGAGCTATTGACCGAGGGGGTATAGTTGTGTTGGTATGTAGCGGGACGAGGCATGAGCAAGTGAGGCGATGCGAAACAGCTACTTACAGAGCAGTCTTGATGTTGGTAAATGTGGATTTGGCCTGGTCGAAGAAGCCATAGACAATGCCCCTGCTGAAGTCACAGTCGTCGTCATCGTCCATCTCAAGGATCTGCTCAAATGTACTCTCATCGATGAGATCCTTGACATCGGAGAGCTTGGGCGGGGCCGCCTTGGCCTGTTGATAGAGGTGAGTGAGAAGCTCCATGCACGACCAGAATGCCGTGGGAGACACTTACCTCCTTGCCGGCAGGTGCCATGTTTAGTGAATGTGTGGGGGAAAGAGACAAGCCTCAAAGGAAAGTAGGATCAGCCTAGTTCACTGGGCAGATCGTCAACGGATCGATCGAACTCCGGTTGCCCGATTTGGTAATCCAAGATCGAGAACGGACGGATCTGCAGTATATCTCAGTCAGCCAATGATCGATGTAAAATGGTGATTTTGTGTGCGTGTGAATGTGAATGTGAATGTGAATATGAATGTGAGAAGAGCCAGAGCCAGAGCGAGTCATGCTCATAACACATAATGAACTGCAACGATGACGCGAGATGATGAGCAGCTCATATTTCCTGACAAAGAGCCAACCCATCCATATCCCAGTGGAAGATGTTGCCTTACAAAGCCAAAGAGAGATGTGTCTATTCCGGTAGCCGTGATAGCACAGGAAGGTGGGAGCTGGTGAGTGAGGACAGAATGATGGTGACGACGGTGAGCAAATCACGAGTTCCCGTGGTCTTCAGCGTGACCTTCCAAGAGCGTCCAGCGTGTCAAGATTTGATGGCCGCCACACTATCACACGTCCAGTACGAGGCAGATCCTGTTCCGAGGTGGCTGAGGGGCTGGTGGGTTGGTGGGCTGAAGAAAATGGGTATGTGAAGCAAGCCACACGGGAGAGAAGGTGAAGCTGAATGGGGGAAGGCAAAAGGCAAAAGGGATGGGGTGCAAGGTCAGAACAGTTCAAAAATGGGCAGCTTACTGTGCGATACCGCAAGCCGATGAGGGACTGGACAGGACGAGACAGGGTAGAGGGGAGAAGAAAAGAATAGGATCAGAGAAGGACTAAGAGGGAAGATCGGGAAGGAGGAGGGGCCAGTGTGCCAGTGTGCCAGTACCAGGTCCAAGTTGGGTCAAATGTGGAGAGTCAAGAACAGAACCGCTCCCAGCCTTGAGCTCAGACTAGTCTTGACAGGAAGGAACCAGATGGATAAGATGGATCCCCAAAGGAGGAAGGAAAACCAAAGAAGATGACCCAATTCAGGCATATACTGGCCCGTCACGGCGGGGCTTGAAAAAGCACCAGATGCAGCTCCGCGGGTTGAATTATCCCCTCTCCACCAGCCAAGACAAGGGCAAATAGACAGGAAACTAGCAGGGGGGACAAGACCCCATAAAATAACCAATCAAAAGTGCAGGCCGATCAATCGGGTATCGCGTGTAGTTCCAGGAGGAGGGGGGGGGCAGTTTTGATGTCCGCGCTCAAATGGGGAGAGAAGAAAAAAGGAGGGGCAGAATCATGACGCTATGCCGTAGATGACGAAGCACGAGGGACGAGGGGGCAAGTTGAAAAGGGGGGAAGAAGAGTATCTGAAAGGATTCCTACCTGGAAATATTTGCGGGATAGTGATTATGTTTTTTATCGTTGATATGCAATGAGGTTGGAGCCCAAGACACGGGGGAGGGAAGGGTTGTTAAGGGGATCTTGGGGTTGGTTGGATTGGAGAGAGAAATCAAAGTTACGGAACGGACGAAGTTAGCGAGGGGGGGAAAGAAGAAAAAGGGCGGAGTGGGTAATTAACAGAGGGTTGGTATGATGATGCATGTGGTAAGATTGGTATTGATAGGTGATTATCACATTATCACCCATATACATTGTAGACAAAGAGGTGGGTATTCACAATACACATGGTACTATACAATACTATTAATACCCGATCTGGTACTATTCATACCATCTCCATACCCAATGATACCATTCTCTCCACCTGCCATTAACTATGAACGGCTGGTGACTGGTAACGGCTCGTCTTCGACGAACCACCTTTTTGACAGCCGCAGGACAGAGCTTGCCGCACTAGCTTCCTCGGGCTCGTTGGTGATGAGAATATTGAATTTGTGGAAACATTTTATAAAGAGGTCAATCCTATTTTTAAGACTTCATCCTCCTTATACTATCCCCCTATCCTGGACAACGGAATATACTAGCCTGTGAGCTAAATATGCATCACGCGAAACACTCTTTGCAATCAGGGATTTCCGTTCTAGAGCCTCTTGACCGGCCATCGACTAGCGCAGAACTCGACCTAGGCTGATATCATCGGCTCCGGGGATTGGGATCTCTCGAATCTCCATCACCACCATTCGGACTCCGGGTTCGATTCCGCTAACAACATCCGACCAGTGGAAACACACCACGGCCCCCCAACGTGCCGGGCCTGCGCTCCACCGGGGACCAAGCAACGGCCATGAGATCATCGGCAATGCCCCCGGCTGTTCAACCAGCATGAAATTCGTTACATCTACTACAATACTCACGAAGGCAGCTACTGTATATTGAACAATAGCAAGGTCATCAGCCATCAATCATCAGTACAGAAACCTCTTACAACAACACAGCCCGCGCAGGCTATGAGTTCATCCGGAACAACTCAGAACGCAGCAGATCCAATCTACGAAATCAACTCCATATCTGGGCCATGGTATCAATTAGCAGCCGCGCAACGACATCATCGAGACGCCGATCCCAGGACCCATCCTACAGAATAAATGTCTCGTGGAAAGCTTTGTGATCCCCGAGCCGCACATGGGCAATCTCCCAGCCTTCCTTTCTCCTGGCCATGTTTTGTGGGTTAGCATTTTCTTTTCCTAATCTTTTGCTTTTGCACCATATTTCCAGGACAAGACCAACCCCGACAGCGTGGTAATCTCCACCGGGGGGTCCCAGACAAACAGGAAGGACTCCAACAGGTCTTGGACTGCATGGCCAACACAGCCAGCGATTAGCACGAAAGATAGCAAACCCACAAATAGAGAGATCCCTATTTGATTTGTGCAACACTCTCAATAATCGGAGAACAGGATTGAAGCCTGCAAGTCAATAGCAATAGCCAAACTGACTGAGAGAAAGCTCGCAAAGTAGTCCGAGAATAGTCCGACTCGCACAAATCTAGCATCAGAAGCGGGATGTGTTGGACTGGCACTCGGGTCCAAGTAGGCACAACGAACCAAAAAAAGAATGCCCAAAACCCCCCAGTTGTTCTGGGTCTGGGCTCCCAAGGACCTCGAACGGCGAACCACCAACCTTGCATCGTGAATGCAAGAAGCCTAATCCAAGCACTCGAGGCGCCCCCCTTTTCATTGCGGTCGTTCCCACCTCCAGATCATGTCGATGTCATGCTGCATAGATTGGATTCGATTTCTGACGTATGATCTCATCTCAGCTGGGACTCTGACGGTTCTTCTCGCTCTGTGTTTCTGTTTCTGTTGCGGAAGGGAGGGGGGGGGGGGGGTTGGGGCTTGGATGGGTTCAGCGGACTAAAAACAACCATTGAGACATGACTATGCTGTCACCGATGACGAAGTAGGAATTGCCCCGAAAACGAAAAGAAAAGAAAAGAAAAAATCTGAAATAATAGGGCTGGCCTTGCAGCCGCGACTGTCATTGTCGTGCAAGGACGAGTGAGTCCCGAGACGGCGATATCTTCAACAGAAGTTTAGAAATCACAATTGAAGCAGTTGTCTTCCACTGATTAGATCTTCCCAATATAGCGATGAGGTTTGACCCGCCCGTGCTCGCCGTGCCATTTGTTTATATAGCAGGAGACCAAAGTGCCTCTCGTGGAGAGTTGCCTGCTTTTTCTCGCATGAAGTGGTTCGCCGGATGGCGTAACTGCCAATCAGCGTAAGCCATGACCGCCATGACATCACGGCGGGGCTGCTGGCCGACTCGTGCAGCCTCTGATGTCATTTTTGGTATTACCCGGTACAGGCTGGTTACAGGAACGATACAGATCGGCTGTATCGAGTGGTATAGATTGGTGGTATTGTCTGTATTATCGTTGTATCTTGTATTGAGATTCAACGGCCATGGTAAAGCCCCAAAACGAATAGATTATAAAATAAAATCTGATTAGACGTGAAGCTATCACCTGTCTCCATAGAAGGGATAGACTGCACATGGTCCGTACAATTACTCCCTCATCCTCCGCGCAGCAAGCACTGCACCATCCTGTCATTTACTGTTCGCAACATACTCGCTGTACCTCCTTACCAAGGCCTACTCGAGCCTGGCCAGCTGCTGGCTTGACAATGCAGACTAACCCCGTCCCGGAAAATGCAGGGCAACATCATCGGTTGCGCCCATGATGTCAGGGTGCATATAGACCAGCTTACAACGCAAGATGGGGGCTTGCAAAATATTTGCTAGCTGTACAAGGTCAGATGGGCCTGCTCTGAAAAAAGGTGTTCTTTCGGCTCGAGATTTCAGACACCGAAATTAGCCTCATGGGCGTTCTTTGCGAAGCGGACTTTCAAGATACAACCTACAATCCCGAAATGGCAACTAACAGTGAGGACACAAGTAACTCGGCTCGAGAACCCAGGCACAGTATACTCCAACAAAAGCCCTTTCCACCATCATCCCCGAACAGGGCCAACCCCAGACCGCCGTCGGCAAAATTATACTCCTCTTCACCGAGAATAAACCACATCCTTCATAGGATTTGCTGGATCTACTATGCTGAGTTTCCAACCTCCGCACTCCACCCAGTAAGACAAAATTCAGAAGACACGGTGGCTGAGCTTGTAAGCCACAGTCCAGCCAGCGGCACGATGCTTAGCGCCAGGCTGAAGCCATAACATCTATATGGATCATGGCGTGGTAAGTAGCCAGTCTAGCAGACGTGATGGCTTGACTTGACTAGACTTGGCTCCTCAAGTAAAAAGTTAAAAGTCCTATTCTCAGGTTCTCTTCCCCGCCTCTCTGCCCTAGACCTAGATCCACTCGATGTTTGCTTCGAATGCAGTAAACGAGAAGAATACGAGGTTGGCAGGCGCTAAATGGAAGGAAGAGAGGATAGTACAGCACTAGCACTCCTGTGGTACTGTAGAGCTGGGTGGGCCATTGGTTTGGGGACTAGATCGTGCAGATGGACAGGTAATAACCCATGTCTATGGCGACACGATAAGCGGGAGGTTTTTGTAACCTGGATGTTGTTGTCGACTGAAATTGCTTCTGTTGGCTGGGGAAGTGTTCCGTTTGGCTAGTCTCGGGCCTAACCGAGCGCCCTGAGATTCCCCGGGCTGAAGGAGCAAATCAGGGATTAGCGTGGTTTGGTGGTATTGTACTTTTGTGTGGAGGCTGGAGGGGACTTGGTTAAAGTGTGGCCATCACCAAGTCTATAGTATGGATTGAAAGGTTACCGGGTCCTATAAGAGTCATAATGAGTCCAAAGAAAGACCCTGCTGCGAGGGTCCAGATGAGTGGAGTTGGGAGATATCGATGTATTTCTGACAGGCTACAGCCACGGTAGATCTCACGAATATCAATTAATACTAGCATTTTCGCTATCATGAAAGATGCAATGGTTTAACTTCTCATGGATAGTCAACATACAATTAAATCCTTCAAAAGCACCCGACTCAATCTCAAACTTGATCCCCGCAGGAATAATCAACATGAACAAACTCTCCCCACATGGCAATCTTCTAGAATGCTTATGTAACATCAACCTCGGTCCCTTTTCTAAAGCTCAACGAAGCTCAACATTTCCACATCACTCACAATCTCCATCACCTCCGTCTTCTTTCTCACACCATCAATCCATCCCAATTCCCCCTTCCAAACCTAGCAAGCTCACACAATGCCATCCAAAAAAGCCACCTCAGGCCCCTCCGGCCTCACAAGAGGCTACCTATTCACCTACAACACCGCCAACCTCCTCGCCTGGGGCACATGTCTCCTCTACACAGCGAGCCTAATCCCAACCGCGCTATCCACAAACACCCTCCCTTCAATCTTCACCACAACATTCAACCCGCTCCTCCTCGCGACGCAGTCCCTCGCCCTACTAGAGGTCCTGCACAGCCTTGTGGGACTCGTGCGGGCGCCCTTCATCACGACCGCTATGCAGGTTGCGTCGCGACTGCTGGTTGTGTGGGGTATTCTGACTCCGTTTGGTGGGGAGATTGTTGGTGGGAAGAGTACGCAGATCGGTGATTATGCTTATTTGGGGTGTGTGGCTGCTTGGGGGGTTACGGAGGTGATTCGGTATGGGTTTTTTGCGATTACGCTTTCTGGGGGGAGTGTGCCTGGTTGGTGGACTTGGTTGCGGTAAGTGATTCGATTCGGATTTTTATTTGGTTGATGATATGTGTGTTAGTGGGGGCTTTTGCTAATTATCTTCTCTTTTTTGCGGCAGGTATAACACTTTCTACGTGCTGTACCCTATTGGTATTTCCAGCGAGTGCACGTTGATTTTCAAGGCTCTCGGCCCGGCGGGCGAGTTGAACCCTCTGTTCCAGTACTTCTTGATTGCCGTGCTGGTCATCTACGTTCCTGGTAAGTTGAGTGTCCGATGATGAGTTGTGATTCAGATCTTTGAGTGGTTGCTAATGATTACAGGCTCTTACATCCTGTACACCCACATGATCGCACAGCGCCGCAAGGTGCTCCGTGGTAAGAAGCGCGCTGATTAGACGCGTTACAACCATGTGGTTCAGTATTCAGTCGAGGGAATTGTCGAACAAGTCGGTATGGAGACATCGGTTAATTGCATGGCTTAATTGTCACGTTGATTAGGGCATAAAATATTTGTATTTGTATAGAAGTAGGTTCTGGGTTTATAGACTCGGGCCATGCGAGGAGAAAAGACTAATGAATATATGACGGGGAGTCAATCGTCGAGCCTGCGGGTATGAGCGAACAATGATTATCTCTACACGATGTTTATCTTCTAAAAAGGTACCACAGTATACCCGTAGCATACACATGTTCGACGAAGCTTGTATTATCGAATTGCTATGCACCGTAGATCCGTTGACTCTCACTCGGCGAGGACAAGCACTGATCTATTCCAGTTCTATCAGGTCCTGCAAAAATGCAGTCTATAGCTCCCGCATAATATCCGACACAGCCTTTGCAGCAAACTTCCTGCGCTCGCCTTCGGGCAGTTCCGATCCCATATCTAACACATAATCAGCATCAATAACATCACATCGCACACTCTCACGATACTCCCAATCAGACTTACCTCGAATAGCCTGCATGCGCATCATAAGCGTCTCGACTGATTCAACCTTGAGTTCCTCATCCCCATCATCAGGGTCAATATAACTCTCATCACCATCACCATCACCCCCACCGCGCTCAATAGCCATCCGCAGACCCATCATTTCACGCTCCAATTCTTGGACTTCATGTCCAAAGCCGCTCGTATGCGCTGACCTCCCGAATCCGAGAAGCTCTTCTTCGAGATCATCACCGAAGTCGAGGTCTGCGTCGTCGAGATCATCTGCACCTCCGGATGTACTCCAGTCATGGGTCTCGAGTACTTCCCTGATGCGCGGCATGCCTTCATACTCTACAGGACACGAATTAGTCTCACACCTCAACCCAATGCAAAAATCATATCATAGAGGAAATTCCCGACAATGATCAGAGGGAGAAAAACAATCTTACCTCCAAACTTATTCCTCGTCTTCTCAACACCCTGCTCAACAGGATCCCACTCCACAACCTCCCACCCAAAAAGACCCAGATCAAAAAGCTGATCTTCCCACCAACCCACCGAGAACGGCTTATCACCATCACCATCCCCCAAATCCGCATCATCCACCCCCAACTCCAACCCCGTCTCCCCGTCCGGCGCAGAACTCGTCGGAACAGCAGAAATGCGACTCCCCACTAGCACAAACACACCCGGTACATCGCCATACCCACCGCGCTCCTCATCAATACAACTTTTAACAGCGCCAACATCGCGCATCAAATCCAACACCGCGCGGATATCCGGGCGACTCGCGGGGTCTGTGTCTGCGTCTGTGTCTGCGGTAGACGGTGTGGTTTGCTTGGGTTCAGGACTGCGCACACAGACGACCAATGCACCGACGGCATCGCGCACGATCTCAGCTTCTTCGCTGAGGAATTCCGTGCGCCATTGGCCTGGGGCGGGTGTTTCTGAGCTAGCTGCTGCTGTTGCGGGAGTTTCGGTTGAGAGGGGTATCTCGTCAACCCATAGCGGGATCTCCGCGGAGTAGTATTTCGTGTTCAGGCGGAGGGGACTGTGGGTTGTGTACCCAGCGAAGGAGGTGGTATTAGTAGTTGTTGTTGTTGTTGTAGTGGGTGGTGGAGGGGAGGATGTGTTATCATCGGAGGATTGCGGCGGGGGTTGAGATGGTGTTTCTGCGGTAGAATCGTGTTGCGGGGGATCGATGACAGGTACACCGGTTAGAGAGTGTAGCAGAGGAGGGATTATCGAAACTGATTGGGATGTCGGGGTGAGGATGAGTAGGCGTCGTGGATTGGCGATGTGCTTGGTTTGCGGTTGCGACTTGGAGGGGTCCGCGGGGGAGCTGGCGGAAGCTGTGGGGGTCATGGTGAGATATTTGGGTGGTGTTGATGTTATCTGGATTGGTATATCAAGATTGCGGACTCTTCTGGAGATCACAGTGTAGTATAGCAGAAGGTCTAGGAGGAAAGGGTGGTTGTAGGTGGGGTGTGTGGTGTCGGAGAAGAGGTTTGGTCCCCGCGTTGCTGGAAAAAGTTGCGGAGATGCGAACTTAGCGGCCGATACACTATCGCTACTACTATAGATCTACACGACCTGCTAACAAAAGAAAAACACCTCTGTATCAATCAACTTGACTCATTTGAATCCATTGGCATTATGATCTATTTTTCAGTCCGTTTAATCAGGACTCAGGGCAACATATGCGGGGCCATACTCGACCCACCAACAGGCCAAGCCAGTCTCTGCGAAGTGCGAACAGTTCCAGATCCAGCTTCATATCGGGTATTCATTCATGGCCGAGATAATAATGGAGAGCCAGAAGGATTGATGATATCCCTCCAGCCCCAGCCCTAGCAAGACGGACAGGAAGCCTGAGAGAAAAATTTCCACCTTTCAAGAAACCCTGGAAGTAAAAAGAAGAAGAAAAAAACACAAATGACGAACGCCAACCACAGGGTAGAAGATTATCCAGGCCTTAAAACTGCGCTCTCTCGTCTGGTCCCACATATCCCGTTCAACCCCTCCGCTGGCCGCGCGCACGCTGCACGGTAGCCTTACCACGGGCAAGACCGACGCCACGGCCGCGCTGGCCTCGTGAGCGGAACATGGGGGCGTTCCTACAAGTAAGAATGTAGAAATTAGCGATTAGATTCACGGAGAGGCACGATATGGCTGATGAAAAGCCACCACGATTGGTAATGGACACGAGTCTTAACATACCTCAGCATGTCCGGCACGATGAAGAACCGCACGTGGCTGCCCCGAATATAGACCTGGTCGAGGTGAGAGACACGGCCATCGCGGGCTGTGACGGTGATATCCTTGAGTTGAACGTTCATGTTGTCCTCAGCTGTGTAGAGAAGGAGAATGTTAGCGAATGATTCCACCACGGAGATGATTCAGCCCAGTTTGAATGCCATTATACAGCCTCCACTCCTGGACTCATGTAGAAAGAAGAAATTCATCACTGCGAGCACGCACCTTCCAACAACTTCCCCCGGTAGACAACACCAGATGTGATCTCGAGGGTCACGACGTGGCCCTACAAAGTCAAAAGTTAGCGGTCTGCGCGCGCATCGAAACAAGCTCGTCTCTCGCAAGACTAATCCTTCCAATCGAATATCCGGAGGAATCCAAGCAGATATCGGGGAGTCACAACGCACCTGCGCTTCGTTGAGAAGCTTAATCGGGATACCGATCGTAGAAGTGAGCTTGCCCATCTTGACGGCGGAATGTGCGACACGGAAGGGGGAATCGGGTTCGGGTGAGCGATGTTAAATATGTCAATGACAATCACGTAGAGTCACGTAGAGCTACTTGGACGCGTAGCAACAGGTGAAAGAATCGAGTAGGTGTCGGCTTTGGGGGGGGGTGGGGAGGCAATATCGATGGCAGGAGGAGATAATCGCGGAGGTTCGAGACGGCGAGTTTTGCGGCTAAGGCTAAGCTCCTCCTTTCCGCTTTGGGGCAAGAACTTCAGTCTCCAACCTCCAACTTTCTTGTCCCTACGAACACTGCCATATCATACACCACCAACATACATCCCACATCGCAAATGGACATACAATAACCAGAGTAGACACTCTCTCTTACATACACTCATTCAAACCTCGAAAACTACATCCACCTCCTCACAATGGCCGGCTCCCCAAACTCCAACCTCCGAGGCTTCAACCATGCCGTCCAAACCCTCCTCAAACAGCCCTCCCAATTCCTCCCACATCTCACCATCCCAACATTCACGCACCTCCCCGAAGACCTAGGACCACACCTAGTCCAAAAAGGCCAACGCACCCCCACAATCCGCGCCCTAGTCCTAGACAAAGACAACACCCTCTGCCCCCCAAAAACAACCACCTTCCCCCCGCAAATCCTCACCAAACTCTCCCACCTCCGCACATCCCCAACATCCCCCTTCAACCTCACCACAAATCCTTCTGCAATCCTCATCGTCTCCAATCGCGCAGGCAGCCACCCAAGCTTCGACGCCGAAGTCCGCTCCCTAGAAACCCAACTCTCGCACCTGCGCATTCCAGTCTTCCGCCTTCCAGAGGGAACAGAAAAGAAGCCATTCTGCGGGAACGAAGTGGTGAAATGGTTCAAGGAGCGCGGGGTGGTTGAGTCGCCGAATGAGATTGCCGTTGTGGGGGATCGATTGGGGACGGATGTGATTATGGCGGGGATGATGGGGTCTTGGAGTGTTTGGTGTAAGGAGGGGGTTTTTGAGGTTGGGGAGGAAGGGAAGAAGGGGAGGAATGTTTTGGAGAAGATGGAGGTTTGGATTGAGAGGTTTTTGAGGGAGAGGAAGGGGTGTGAGGCGCCTGCGCCGAAGGGGTGGGAGAAGGAGTGAGGATGTTAATCATGGAAGAAGAAGGGCTTTGTGTAGGAAGGATTATCGGGGATGTTGGTGATTGTATATTAGTGATTTATTTGCATCATAGCAGAGTCTCCTGCTTATACGATATCAGGGCGTTTCTGTTTTACCACAGCATATCAGCGAAAGCATACATCTACAGACTATTGGAAAGAGTTTTGCACAAAAATGAATTGATTCTAAGGCTAGCGTCGATCTTCCACACTCGTTTATAGTCGAACCGACATCCTCGGCTTCGAGTGGCTGTCATGCACAGGGACTATTCCAACCCTGCGCAGAGCCATATGGAACCGTTGCGGGAGCAGTCCACACTCACAAGAGTGCTAGACAAGACCGGACCGCATCCCAAGTTCGTTCGACTCGAGTCTCGGGGGGTAAGACCACGGTAACCATCAGGGCAATCATCAGGCACGGACAGAGTGTATATCTGCCTGAACCAATCACCCTGGATCAAAACCAAAAAAAATTCAGAACAATGAGAAAGAAAATAGAAAAAAATGAAATTCAGGGTGGGGGCAAGGAGTCGCCGTCCAAATGTCGGTCTGTTTGGCATAACCACGTAAAAAAAAGAGAACCCCTGACCTGCAAATCGAAAAAAAGTAAAGGGTGAAAAGGCAGGTCAGGGCAAGAAAAAGAAAAGATGTGATCCAAAAAAAGGAAGATCAACCAGAATCAAGAGTTCAACCGGAACATCCGGGAAATCCATCAGACATGAGAAGCAGCCTAAATGGCAAAGAGAAAAAACAGCAGAAAAAAAACGCTTCAGGACCGGCCCCGGAATAGAAAGGGTATTGATACAAACACAGAACAGAAGAAGGGATATATGTCACGCAATCAACAAAACAAAACAACAACCAGTCCAATCGGATTTGCTTTCCCGGCCTTCGCCAGCGAGACGCAAAATTATCCAGGGCGAGTCCGTGTGCGTCTGTAGAACAGACGAGACTCGTCCGCTGGACAAAGAGGAACCGAACCCTCCGAGATGGAACCAAGAACCCATCAATACAAGCGCCGCAAGCACTCCAAAGGCCGTGAAACATCAGGAACAGTGTCAAGGAAATTGAGCATCAAAAACAGGGTGTTGCACCCTTCACGACCCTGTAGGCAAGCCATGAGAGTTGATTTCATCAAGGTTGACCATGCCGTGGGAGTAGTCGCCTAGCGACGGGGAGCCGTGACCAGACATGCCATGCATCGGCAACTCAAAGCTGGGAGCATCGTGGGAGACCGTATAGTTCACGTTATGCTTAGCATACATGTCGTTCATCGAAAGCCCATCCTCGACAAAGCCCGATTGCTGATCGTGCGCAAATCCATACATATCCGACGAAGCGTGAGACATGTTAGATAGAGGCGGGGAGTGATTGGCAATCATGGGGTCAGCAGGGCTAACGCCAGAGTAGGGCGATGCGGCGTGTGATCCAACTGTTGACGAGTCGGATGGTCCTGCGGCGAATTGAGGAACGTTGAACTGGGGGGCCATGCTGGCAACGGGGGTGGAGTCGCCATGGGCAGCACTGCTGAACATGGATGGGCTAGCAAAGTCCGATGGCGACCCGGCGGTGGTTGCAGACATTGGATTCGTCCGGTAGTCAAGGCCGTAGCTTTCCGTATCGATACGCAGGTCCGTAGGCAGAGCATGGTGAGCTGACTGTGGAACCGGCGCGTAGATTCCGGTGTCTTGGTGGTTGAACGGAGCCGGGGTTTGGGGCATGTGGAACGAGTGCATGGGAGCTTGCAGCGCCGCGATATCAACTGCTACTGGTACAGAGCAACTTCGTTGACGCTTGTGGCCACGAGCAGCTGGCATGTTGAAGCCCAAGTGGTTGTGGTCCTGGTACAGGTTCAAGTAGGCAGCAGGTGCAAATTGGTTGGGCTGAGAGGCAGGGCGTTGGATGAAAGGAGGCGACATGGCAGCAGGAGCAGCGGGGACAGCAAAGGTATTGTTGTTGTTATAGGCCAGGCGATTCTGGAAGGACTCCAGAGACACCAGCTTGGCCAGCTGGACACTCAAGACCTTGGGATGGCCTCCCAAGTGGTGCACCATAATTTGGCTTGCTTGCTGCTCCTCGGTGAAATCACCGCACTGGTAGAAGCCTCCCGAGTTGGAGGAATCCATGTAGAACAGTGGAGGACGGTTAAGTTCCACCACCAAACCACCAGGCCGAGGAGGGGCGCCATTTGGCCCGGGATTCTGGTCTCCTGTTTCCAAGGTGATGTTTTTGATGTAGGAGAAAGGGTACTCGATTTTGTAACCAGCGGAATCGTTGTTGATATAGTAGGTCATGCAGGCCTTGTCGGGAGAGTAGAAAATGACCAGGTCCATGGCATTCTGGCCAATGCGCCGCCAGCTACCGACCGTCAAAGAGCGGCAAGTGAAATGCGAGATGACTGAGATAGAATGTTAGTGGGATGCATGGAAGGGTAGGGATGACATGCGGTCATCTCTTATATTACATACCGACTTTGCCAGATGGGTTGGCCTCGTTCGCATACATGCCAGGGGTTCCATAACCTGCAGAGCGTCCAAAGGCGTCACGGGCTCCAGGTTTACTAGGGTCGAACTGCATCGCAAGATAGTGGCGCATTGACTCGGGAATAGAGTCGCAACCCTCGCCCGTTTCAATACTCTTCTTAGCAAGCATCTTGATTTTTGCGCGACTATCAAAAGTCAGTATAACGATCCTATGTTGCACGTCTCCCTCATCGACCGAGAATAGTGAACCTACCGATTCTGGAACCAAATTTGTACAGATCGCTCGGTCATGTTGATATCTGCAGCGATGCGCTCCCGGGTAGCAGCAGTCGGCGTAGGGTTCTTGTTGAATTCGACCTCGAGGGTAACGAGTTGATCTTGGGTGGCCCGTTGGCGCTTGTTGTTCTTTTGTTGTTGAGTCAAGGTGCTCTTGCGCGGTGGCCGACGGGTAGCGCTACTCGAGGGGGCCGTCGTGACACTCGAAGTCGCAGGGGACGGGGTGGAAGCTGGGGGCGAAGAGGACGCGCTGGTCGCGGGGGCCACGCCCGAGGGCGATTCTGACAACAAAGACATCTTTACGGGTTCGAAGATGCGATTGGGTGGGATTCGAGATATTCCAAGCAGCGGTCGTGTGTTTGTGTGTAAAAGTGGAAATGCTTTTTTGGTAGTTTTGCGTATTCGATTCTTCAAGAGAGTCGATGCGTGACGATCCGGCCGACAAGTGGAGATGCGGGTGTAGACAATGACAGGATAGTCTTTCAAATCCTATTCTCTCGAAGCAGCGTCAAGCGCGAGAGGATATACTGGGTGGAGAAATGAATGGAATCGTTTTGGCGAAGGGAGATCGGATCGAATCGTGTTCGATGATATCCACGTCAGAAACGGGGGTGGTTGGGTGGTAAGGGCGCGTCGCAGAGGCGCCCTGGGGGAAGCTGGGAAAGGAAGGTATATGTAAAATAAAATGGCTGGCCTATGCAGCTCAAATAGAAGGGCAGTTGATAACCTCCTGTATCGACCGATCCAGTCTGGGTTGACAGTAAAAGAGTCGATAATGGGGGGAATCGCAATACCCGTGTTGAATCGATCAACGGGGGTGGGAACGGTCGGCTTCGGGGGGAAGTTGAAGGGGAGACTCGTCCGTAGTGAATTGAAAGGAGTGGATTCAGAAAGAGCGGTACGGTCGTCGTGAAAGAGTGGAACGAGCGACCTGGCAGTTCGAAAAGAAAGGAAGGGGGAAGAGAAAAAGGGAATGAAGACACACGCAGAACAGAAAAGGGAAGAAGAGAGAGAAGAGAGAGTCTCGAGCCCATCGGAGGAGGAGGAGCGGATCAGGAGATGCTGACTACACACACCAACAACCCTCCAACACCAGGAACACAACAAACCCGAAAGTCAAGTTCCCAACCCAAAAACGGCCAGCAACAAAGATTATTTTAGCTGGTCTAGTTGTTCTAGCTGGCTTAGCTGCTGCTACTATTGGCACCTTCGTGGGGCACTTTCATGACTTCCACCAGACAAACGAGAGCACAAGAATCTTTAGCCTAATCACTAGCCCAGGTTCTGACCTGCTGGGCCCCTCCCCTCTCTCTCTATCTGACTAACAAGTATTAATCTTTCCAGGGCTGGCGATGAACTCGAACTCGAACTCAGGAGATCCCCGTGATCTCACCTGCTAGTCCGGATACGCGGCCTCCATACAGACTACAAGTCAACCCCTCTCCATTTCTCATTCCCGGCTTGGTCTGGTCAGATTTTGGCCCCTGCGTCGGCCTGCATACGCCCAGATCGCATCACGACGAGGCATTGGCCTTGCCAGAAGGCGGGTTTCGCATGTTCCTTGCTCAACACGGTACGGGCTGTGTGGATCGCACAGGCAAAGGAACTTGTCCCACACAGTAGTGGTCGCGACCAACTCTGTACCACTATTTCAGGGGGATGATTCCTTTGAAAAGGGTTTCTCCTCCTCCGTCATATGCTGGGCGTGACAGAGACTGTGGCGCTTCTTCAACCAGAGAAAGGCTCTCTGTGTCTGTCTCTAATGCTCCATTGATGTTTGTCCGCGGTCTTGAGTCTCGACCACCCTGATCGTCATCAAGTGCCGCCGAACGGTCAACTTACACGTGAGATCCGCGGGGAATTCTGAAATCCTGAAACACTGGACTGCCCGTGATGGTGGACGTGTCGGTTCTCTTCCTTACTTGATGGGGACAAACACATACAGAGGGCATTGCATCTAGACAGTTCAGGTATGTTCTGGATATGCAATTGTGCATCGATCAATCTCCCCCTGGTCCCCATTTTTATTGTATTCCCATCGTATGTCTCCATAACTCTTGGTCTCGTACTCCCGTCCTTCCCGTAGTGCAAAGGCTTTTTCCCTTCCAGTTCCTCGGGAGGCTACTTGCCCCTGATTCGAGAATGTCTAAGCCACGGCTCCAGTAAGCGCCACCGTTGGACTCCCACGGTTCCAGGGGCTGATCCAGTGCCTGTGGGCCAATAGCTGTACATGTCGGGTTTTGGCCGCCAGCGCCCCGAGCCTCTCTCCAGACAGGAACAGGAACAACATTTCAACAATAATTCAGGTACCCGCCTCGGGGATCATTATGATTGGTCTTGTCGTGCGATGACAGGTCATTCCAGACTATCCTCCCCGTGTTGAACAAGGCTCAGAACCGACACCTGTAAAAATCAATTCAGGGTACAACGGATAACCTGCCAGACAGGCCTGGCCTGGCCAGGCTGACTCTGATCCCCGACCGACTGGACTTCACTTTGCCCCCCTCCACTTCCACCCCCCTGCACCCCTGCTCCAGTCTGAAAAAAGTTCTGTGCGCTTCCATGCATTCCCCCCATTGGCCCGATCGGACCGACTCGGTCAGGGATGATGGATTGGGTTCTCTGTGCCTGGCAGTGCACGTTGCACTGGCAACTCCGTGCGCCATCGCGTCTTCCGTGGCATCCGATTTCGAGCGGTAGTGCGTTGGCGAGTGCCGAGAATGGATGTTACTTGCGAAGTAAATCTGGCGCCCATCGTGTAGATTGTGTGGTCCAAGACGGTAGTAAATGTCCTAGAGGACATTGAAGAAGCAAATATTGTAAATAAGGGGACTGTACCACCTCGATCTGTCGTGGTACACTGGTACAGTGTGTACTTACTATACACAGACTGAGAGACTCAGGGATCAAAGGTGGGACCGGACTGGGTGAGAAACGATGTGGATTCGAAGCCTGCCTTCTGGTCGGCTTCTTCATTGGGACTAGTACAGTTTTCGGCTTGTGTCTCGCCATTGACTTCCAAGTCTTGTAGGAATTATGCATTGAAGTACGCACAACAGTAACCTTGCGTGCAACCTATATACTGTAATGGTTTATTTGTTGACGTTGAGAGAAGCTTACTACTTGTGCACGTGAATTCCCTCTAGAATCGAACCTATCTTCACCTGCGCGCGGGAAATGTGTACGCCATCATGTTCCACATAGAATATATTTCTCGATCAGGATATTGTGTCTGCATTGTGAATAATTCACGTCATTTACTTAGTGTACACCAGTCATGCCTGTTTGATTCTAGCACGATGTAGGTACACATAGAAACCTAACCTGCGCAAGGAAGAACTCTCAAAAAATAAACAAGCAAGAATCCCGATCCAGCTTCTTAATCAGTTTATCTGATTGTAATGCCATCCCATTACGAAACTGTTGATCCTCAATCTCCCAAATGCGCTGGGTCAGCTGCATCGCCAAATTTCGCTGCTGCTCACGGTAATAGTTCGTCATAGACTCATGTTTCTGTCGCACCCACGCCCGATCTTCCAAAGTAATCGCTTCTCTCGCCGCAAGATAAAACGGCTGTGGGAGAGACGAGTCAGGACCAACTCCAGTACTGAGCTGATCCATCAGATCAAAACATGTGCGTGTCAAGTGTTGTACCCGTGGAGACCGGGTGTGATCTTGGAACACGCGCCGCGCAAGTAAAAGGTGGGCAGTCCAATAGAAGCATTCGGTGAGAATGTCCAAAGGTGCGCGAATACCTTGCTCAGAAGCACGCCCGGGATAATGCTCGCCCCATGCCCGGAGATCATTCTCGAGACTGTGTGCTTGACTGAGAAGATCACTTATGGGCGCACAAAGCTCCAACCGATCATCCACGTCGCAGGCGAGATGGGAAATTCGGACTAGAAAGCACATCAACGGCTGAGGACAGCCGGTCATCTTGTGGAATGAAGGCTCGGTATGATCCCATGTCTCGGCATCGGGCAGATGCAGGACAAAGTCTCTGGGAGAAAACGGACGGCGCTGCCGGGATATAGCAAGCATCACGTCGACCATGGCGAATCGTTGCACGGTCATTCGTCCAAGGATATTGTGTGGTACTTGACGAAAGTGATTCAGAACTTCCATCAGGAAAGCAGCACAGCGGACATGGGGTTCTAGAACACCATCGGCGGATTGAGCGACTATGACACCCTGGAGGATGACAGCGGCGAAGAGGGCCTCATGTTCTGGATTGTTTGCCGTTACAATGGCCCTGGTTTCACAAGTGTCTCCAGACTCGATGAGTTGGAGATTCTGGCCAATGGTCCGCAGCATTCGTTGTTGGTGTCGTGCTGCTGTTGACACATCGACTAGGCCAAAGTTCAGCATGTGTTCCGTGGCTATGCAGACGATGGTCTCGAGTAGAACAGGGCAGGACAGAGCTGTGAAAGACAATTGCCGGTATGGATTATCTGGGCCATCGAGGGCTGGAATGTTCGAGGACACGAGCCTCACATCTAACATGACCCATGGTCAGCTGGATGTTCAGAGCTATTTGTGAGAAGGGACGCACAATATTCCCACGCAAGTTTATCCTCATCCGAGCGAAAAAGATCAGTCAAAAGCACTGATGGGGACCTGCGGGATAGTAGTTCCCCACTATCTCTCGATCTGGTGCTGTTTCGCGGCCTATGTCTTGACGATATCGGTCTTGTCTGACGAACCCATTTCAGCCCAGACGGATATTGACACTCCAAATTCCTTCCTGAACAGAAGGAACATGAAGGCTGCTTCTCATCGCATTTATAATGCTTTCTACGACACTGGAGGCAACCTGTCGGATGAACACTGAGTCAGCATATGGACAGCTCCGAGCAGCGAGTCCGAGTCCAAGTACCATTTCGCGATCGTGAGAATCGCTCCTCCGAGGTCATTCCTCTTGGAAAAGGTACCAAGTCACGGCGTAGCGAGGATTGTGCACGTACGCCTGGGATTATTGCACGCAGTGTGTTGTCAGTCGCTATCATTCACTGCCGTCATCCGGATCTTGCCCCGCTTATTGACTACATCCGATCACATGATACGGAACCGTTCGATGAGAAGTATGCAGTCAGGACTCTGCCTTTTGTCAGAGAGCCAAAATAGCATGATTGATATAGAATGATAGGTTATGTCTACTCTCCCAATGGCTTGTCTAGCTGAAGAATCCCTGGAAGTTGGCGGAATCTCGTCCTCTCAATGCACTTGCTGAGTATCCTTCATGGAGTTCCGCCCAACTAAATCGGACTAATCGAAATTGAGAGAAAATATTATTGCACAATTTATATCAGTTATGGGAGAATCTCCTCAGAAAAGGCGACGAATAACCAAGGCAACCTCCGCTTCATTGAGAAATAAGCTATTTCCCGAGGACTTCTTCAACAACCCGTGCAGCTCGATCAACAATCATCTCAATCTCTTCCTTGGTGCAATTGTATGGTGGGGCGAAGCAGATATGATCGCCATTGATTCCATCTATACCCCCGTTTCCTGGCATCAACGAGATAGAGTATTCCGGCTTCAATGCAGCCTTATGGATAGTCCAAGCGACAGACTCTGATGGAGGGTACGGCTCCTTTGTCTCCTTATTTTGAACGAACTCGATCTAGAAAACCATCAGCATTGTTCCCACCTCTGTAGAAAACAAAAAGACTTACCGCCCAGAAGAGCCCTTTTCCACGGATATCCCCAACATGAGAGTTCTCTCTAAACTTCTGATGGAGGAGCTGACCGAGGTATTCGCCCATTTTGCGAACGTTGGGCAGTAGGTTATCCTCTTGGATAATCTTTTGTACCCGGCAAGCCGCAGCACACGAAATAGGATGGCCTTGGTAGGTCTGACTGTGAGAGAACGCTCCCGTTCCTTGTGTCAAGGTGTCCACGACATGCTGGTTCACGAGAAGAGCAGCGATCGGAGCATAGCCAGCACCGAGTCCCTTAGCCATGGTCTGCAAGTCGGGAACGACATCTTCCTGTTCCCATGCGTGTAGGGTACCTGTTCGGCCCATACCACTCATGACTTCATCCAAGATCAGCAATGCCCCGTGTCTCTCACACACTTCTTTCATGGCTTTCAAGTATCCTGGAAGAGCAGGTACGCATCCCAGTGTCTACTTCGGTCAGTTCGAGGAGCATTCACGGGTTGAGGGAAGGAGTTATACTGACAGTACCCGTCATTGTCTCTGCTACAAATGCACAGACAGTATCCGGACCCAGTTCTTGAAACTTGTCCTCTAATTCTTGGGCAAGTCTAGCAACATAGGCTTCAACAGTCTCACCATCTTTCATTTCCCGGTAGGGATAACACTGCGACACATGGTGGACATTCTTGGCCAAGACCTTCTCGTAGAGGGCCCGGCGGCCAAGATGATGGCCCACAGAGAGAGACCCGAGAGTATTTCCATGGTATGACTGCTTGCGAGCAATAAAATTAATACGCTGTGGTTGTGGCACGGGCATTTCCATGTAATATTGCACAGCCATCTTAAGAGAAGCCTCAACTGCTTCGGTTCCTGCCATTCACAATAACAGATATCAGCCATTTTGGAAAAGAAAGACCACACTGAAAATTTTACCTGAGCTCACGATAAAAGCGCGTGACATCCTCCCTCCTGTAGAGTCCACCAGAATCTTGGATAGTTCCTCGGCGGCGCTGTTAGTGAAGTAAAGCGAATAGGTGTAAGGCACTTTCTGCAATTGCTCCATGATAGCTTCATGCACTCTGGTGTCACTATGTCCAAGGCAGGAGACAGCAGCACCACAAGTAGCATCGAGGATTTCTTGGCCCGAATCTGTTATCAGATAACTTCCCCGGCCTCCGACTATGTTCAGTGGTGGCTGGCGAAGTTGATGATAAAGAACGGAGCTTTGGCTGTGAGAGGCACTGCTTTGCTTAGGAGTTTCCAAAGCTGCCGGCTCCAGCGAGGTAGCGGTATCTGGCCTATAGTCTCCCATGGTGTATTGGGTGTGAAGTAATCAGCGGATGGCTCAAACTCGAGTTCGGTTCTGGAAGATTGCCTGAGGTGAAGAGAAGAAGTCCCTTGGGGAGGAGAAAGGCCGAGAATTTATATTCGAACGAGGCACTCGTTCACAACCCCGCATGTCTTTTAATGTCATAATAAAAACATGTGTCCCGGGAGTCATTCAGAGTATAGACGTTCAAATGCTGCTTATCGGGCAAGATGCTATTCCCAAAGGGGAAACCTTTGTCGGACCCACACAAAATGACAAGGTTAGACTCTCCTGCCCAATCAGATGCCTTAACATTCCAGGATCATGTACTTGGCAGAGAGACACTTGCCGGGGTTGAAGCTTATTGGTTAGTATTTTACGTGCATCGATAACGAGTACATCTTCAATATCATCTACAAGAGAGAGGAGATAGGTGCTTTTTGGTACATGTCTGTTCCGACCTTTACACAGGCACATCGTGGTTCGAAGTCTCTTTGAACACCATCTCCCGGATTTTGGAAGAAGTCCACTTGAATGAATACTTAAAATAAAGCGCCATATTTATACTTGAGATTATGTAGTACTATGGCGCTCTCGGCAGAATCTTATGTAATAAAGACTTCTTAACCTTAAAGGGCTACTATATCCATGGTTTGCGAATCAGCTAAGCCTTTCCGTAACTGTAGTTACGTCTAGATGCTGTATTACAGTAGCTCTTTCCATACTTTCCTCTTCTATGTTGTTATTCCTTGAGTCCTGGAAAACAGTCTACCATTCTACTGATTGCTATCGCTATCGCTGTCTTCGAATTATGAGTCTCCTTGCTTGAACCTACAATGAATCCCAATCAACGCGACAAATCCCCGTCTAGCCGTCACTCCTCAATGGAGTCAGTCCAGCCTGAAATACTTGACCAAATTGTGGTGTTGAAGAAACGCAAAATTGCCATTCAGGAGCGGATCAAAGACGGACGGAAAGAATGGAGGGCACAAGCTTCGTTCGACATGGCATTCTGGATGCAAGCGGTTAAAATCGAAGAGCTTGAGCTTAAACGCCATGATATCGACAGAAAAATCTCTATTTCCATGTCTGGGGTCAGCGAATCACAATGGAGGGACACTCCTGAAGCCCAGCAAATTTTTGAGCAGATCAGTGCCTCCGAGCAGACGAAGCAAAGCTACGAAAAGCGCATTGAGCAACTTGGTCACCAGCGGAATCTGATTCGAGCGGCATTTATGAGGCTCTTTACGACCTCAAAGCTTGGGCTCGATATCTCAACAACGGGCGCCGGCACAAGAAGCTCGCAAGAACAATCAAAATTCAGAAAAGCCCTAATCGAGTCATACCAAGCCAGACAACCAGTCACCAATTATCTCTGGTGTCCTATTATGGGGCAATACCTCGACTATGATGCTGTTATCGCAGGACATCTTTTCCCCTGGAAACATGGGCAAGAGAATATGGATGCGATCTTCGGAAAACAAGCTGAACCTGAGCTTTTTTCGGCACGCAATGGGCTACTTATTGCTAAGCACATCGAGAAAGTCTTAGATATCGGCAAATTGGCCATTGTCCCATACATTTCTGAAAGTACGGGCTTTTGCTTGGACAATATCAAAAGCTGGATCGCGAACCAGCAAAGAGAATACCAGGTTAAGATCTTGGATCCAAAATGGGACAAACTGGATACTCGCCTTTACTGCTTCAGCTCACTTACGTTCAGAGACCTCGATGGCCGCAAGTTACAGTTCCTCTCTTCATTCCGACCAGCAGCACGATATGTTTATTTCCATTACTGTATCCAGGTGCTGCGACTTGTTTGGCAACATAATGATGCAAAGAGTGGTAGAAAAGCTGCAGATGCTCTAAAGGATGAGAACGGCAAGCCATTTTGGGGCACACCTGGTAGATATCTGCCAAAGAACATGCTCTTGGCAATTATTGAAGAGCTTGGGCACGAGTACAAATCTCTTCTCGATGGAGCAGGTTCCAACAGGAAAGGGGACTCTGATTTCCTTTTGAATATTGCTGCGAATCAGGTGAAATTGTGTCCGTCTATTTTAGACAATTTTTGGGAGCAGGAAGACTTGGGATTGGACTTAGACTGTGATGATTCTTTTCAAGATGACTAGTGGCTAGTGCTGTTGTATCCTACCGTCCTCTATGTATTATTGTTAAATATTGGCACACGCCCTTTTATCACACGCCGGGATGTGATGATACACACACATGTGCAATAGAGCACTCGCTAACTACCAGGCGTTCTTAATCCATAATTAGCAGTAGGAGAGGACTTCTAAGACATTTATTTCAGGTATCCTCTACATTTGGCGAGAGCTCTTCGGTACGGAGGCTAATAATCGAGGCCTAGTAAGTCAGGGATTTCACTGTCTAGGAGTTAACATGCTAGATATTAACGCAGAAATCATTAGGCTTAGGGTAGTATCGACTATAGAATGGCACGTCTGAGTATAAGTCGGTTGTAGGGATTTTGTCCGGGTCCGCTTTTTACGGGTTCATCCTTAGAGGAATGTCGATAGGAGGGGTAAATTACTATAGAAAGTAAAATAGGGGTAATTTTGAATTTCAGGTTTATGTGTAGCAAGTAGGTTTCTACTCGAACAGCGTCAATGCGATGTCTCTGAAATATGGGCAGGAGCCGAAACGGGTAACATGGCGATTTGGCTACTGGAAGCTCAGACGATCGTTGTCATCGTCGTAGCGCGGACGATGGATGTACCTCCTAATAGACTAAAGGCCATTCGAAAGTACCGCACGCACATTTGCGTGTGTATCATCAAATCCCGGCGTGTGATAAAAGGGCGTGTGCCAATATTTAACAAGATTTTGCTTTCAGCAACAACAACAACAATAGCAAGACCAAGGAGTATGTGTATTCCGATAATTCTATTTTCAATCGAAGAGGAACAAGAGTAACTATAGTATAAAATCACAACATAAAGTGCCCAGAATGCAAAACAATGATGGTGAAGGCAAATGAGTCGGTCGTAGAGTAAGTGACAAGAATGCAAAATGACTGCCAGACCAAAATGTACCATGGGTGACATCTTCACTCTATACAGTCAGGTGTTTGATAGTAGAGCATTTGGTCAGTTGTTAGACAACAACCACAGTGCGATTCAGCGTCTCCAAGAAGGGATATTGTGACGCCTAGAAGTCCAAGAGATTAGCGCATTGTAATGAGTAGAGAGCTTTGAGTATGTGACTTACCCCAATAAGCGTAGCATGAGCAACGTTAATCTGAGCATCACCAGCGGTAAAGCTGGAGGGAACAGTGACAGTGAAGTTCTGGTAAGGAGGCAGAGAAGTTTCATGATATTCGGGCTTGAATACTCCATTGTATAGGATAGTGCCCATGAATTCATCGGAAGGAACGCAAGGCCGAGTTGCGCATGAAGAGATACCGATGGCAACCGCCATTTCTGTTGAGCCGGTAAGGGAGTTTGGGCGCTGCACTTGGACAACGATGTCGCTACCCTTGGTGAGCTTCTGGCCAGCGGTAGGAAGACCAATCCCTGCGTTCTGAGCCAGAGCAGCGCCGGCGAAAAGGGCGAGAGAGACGAAGAAGTTCATTGTGTTCAATGAGATATGAACAAGATAATTATTGTAGTCTGGAAATGTACACGAATGTATGTTGCAAGTTTAGGTTGAATATCGACAAGGCGATCGCGAGCTATTTATCTCAAGAACTCCTCCAGGCACCTCTTAGTATCTTGTATCTTGTAACCTGCTTTTTGGAGTAGGTGTTGGAGGTTTCATATTTACCATGGCTCATTGGCCAAGTCTCAACCAGGGCTGACCGTGATGTGAGCTGGTTCACCCTTCAAGGGCAACGATCTTCAGCGGAGGTGGAGCTCAACCGCCCACGTTGTCCAATTACATACCTCATCCATTGTCTGCAAAATCCCCTGGATCCAAATTTATTGATCCCTATGCGAGGTTGGGAATTGCTGAAACGACACCCCAAAATTGCTAATTCGACACTCCCACTACTAAACGTAGCTTAGCGTTGTATAAGCCATACCAGTTTCACTGTACCCCCTCTCCTTAATATATGATTCTGCTATGTCGATTTACCCTCTGCTCCTATATCCCTCTAATCTTCTACGTTCTAGTAGTCCTTTATTCCTTTAGCTAGCCCTCCCCTCTCCCCGAACCCCTAATAGCTACTAATCCTACTAGTAGTACTCCTACTAATGATAATGATCTCGTTGATGATCTCGTGATTTTGTTGATGATTCTATTAATGAATTGAACGGAGTATATAGTAAAAGGGCAGCTACTTCTCACTGCGATAGAGAATCGTAAAATCCTTACAGTTGATAGGAAGTATTACAGTGTAAGATAGTAATAGCTATACAGCGCTTAGCCTGTTTTGGTAATAGGGGTGTCGAATTAGCAATTTTGGGTGTTGCTTTAGCAATTCCCTGCGATGTTGGAGAGAGCTTTTTTTGGACCTAGCTTGATCCCTTCAATGTGAGGGATCGTCATCTTGGCGCGGATATTAGTTGCCGGCCGGCAATAGCAAAAGTAACCTCCAGCCACAACTAGAAGCTTGAGTGTCACCCCATGCCAACCCGACCGAGTCCGCACGAGAGGCGTCCACCGCAACGTGATATGGCTGAGGCCTACCTTTACACGCGTTGTTGAAGGTCTCAAGTGATCAGTGAAGCTCACTGGGCCTAGAAAATTTCGGTAATAGAGCACTCGTTGACTGCCAGGCGTTCTTAATCCACAATTGGCAGTTGGAGAGGCCTTCCAAGACATTTCAGGCGTCCTCTACATCTGGCGAGTGCCATGTGTCCACTGCGATGGTGCTTCTGACCGCAGCGGAAGGTATTTCCAAAATAGATCCGTCGAAAGCCCTGTGAAGGAGTACTGAAATGGCGCAGTTGTCTCTCTTGTCAGCCGGATGTGCCATTTCGCCACACAATCCGCGAGGGACTGAAGTAACGGCTCTTTCCTAACTAACTATTGGCTGCCAGTGGATTGAGCCAGCCAGGTTGACTCCTACTATTCAAAGTTCCTAGAGCTCCAGGGGAAGTTGACATCCCATCTGTCTATTTGACGGATTCTGTTACTATTGGGCTCCCTGAAAGAAGGGGACAAGTACCTAACTCACAATGCGAGGGGCTAGGGACTCAATTAGGCATGAAATCTTTTGGCAACTCGGTTTGACTACAACAGCCTTGGTATAATAGGATGCGCTGCAAAGGAATGGTAGAATCCTTTTTCGATCCAAAGAGATTTGTAATTGGAGAAGCTAAATAACTTATAGAATATGTACAACCAAGGGTTTGTGATGTATCAAAAACGGCTTCGTGGCAAAGCTTCATAGCAAAGAAGCCCAGATTTCAACAAATTGGTTGGCCACACGGTGCGAAGTATGTAAACAGGAAATCAGTCTTCTCATAAGTAGGTCTTCTCAACTCGTTCCTTCTCTCGCTCCAGGAATTGAGCGAAAGTACCCAGCTCAATCTTCCACTCCTTCAATTTTTCCATATCCACAAACTGCGACAGATCACGCATAACGAGCTGAACATAAATGAGAGGATTTTGCCGACCTTGTTCCTCGATCTCCTCCTCTGAAAGATATACGACTTGTAACTCCCTTCCAGTTGCTTGAGAGATATCGTTCAACACCGCTTCAATTCCCATCATTTGCGATGCAATCTCAATCTCCTTCCCGTTGAAATTGACAGGATCAAGGACCGCAGCAGCAGCGAATTTGCCGATATCGTTCGGGTCGACCATAGGAAGCACCGTATCCTTCGAATACGCCGTGGTAAATGTTCCGGTCTCAACAAGCCCGCCGTACATCTTGACCAATGGCAAGAGGTAATTGGTCATGAAGTTTCCCGGTCGCAGAATCGTCCAAGATTCAAAACCCGCATTTCGAACTTCCTCTTCGATGGTTTTCTTTCCTGAGAGTGCCGTCCCGACTAGACTGTTCGGATCCCAGTGCTTGAGAGCCTCGGGGTTGTTGGTGCCGAGGGCAGTCGTATAGATGATGTGCTGGACTCCAACTTCTTTGGCGATGGTAAGGATTTGCTTGGCTTGCTCAACTTCGGCGGAGGACTTCGTGTGGTTGGGCGATAGATTCAGGAAAAGAGTGGTGCAGCCAGACATGCTTTTCTTTAGGCTTTCTTGATTGTCAAAGTCGCCTTCTGAGATAGTGACACGCTGAGACTGCAGACTTTGAGCAGCGGGGGAGTTGATGTTTCGAGTGATCGCATGGATTTCGATACCATTATGAGCCAGGTTGTGGATGAGGGCGCCTCCCTGATTACCGGTGGCACCGCAAACGAAAACGACGGGAGAAGACATGATAGTTGAATTGAAGGACAAAATTGGAGTATAATGATAGATGCGTTTGAAGATGCTGGCTCATGAGCAAATTGCACGTCTTTTGTATCCCTTTTATATAATTCATCCAGCATGTTATTCCAGCATATCGATTCAATTCCATACTTCCATTTGACCTCCGCCTGGCCCTTGTATAATTGCGGGTTTCCGCTCAACTTGATGCATTTTGATTGGTGTGCAAGAGCCCCAGTTGCGGAATTCCGCTCGAGGCTTGTCGAGGCCCCACTCTGCCACTCGACCGAGCCTTACGATGTTCTTCTTTTGCGTCTCTGCAAAGTTTCCATCCTCCCATTCGAAGCGCAGTCATCATGGCGCGAGTCTCATCAGCTCCACCACGCCGCAAGTCCTGTGGGGCCTGTGTGGCTGCCAAGCGCCGCTGCGATCTTGCCGTGCCGTCCTGCTCTCGATGTCTCCAACGGAATGTTCCCTGCGTATACCCAGAGAGACAGCCGCCAGCTAATCCGCCTTCGACAGGAGTGACGGAGTCTCAGGATACCAGTTGGCAAGTAGGCACTTCCATGCTACCTATTCACACGGAGAATCCCCCTTTTGTTCAACCGGATATCACCATCCCCCAGCCGATGGGCTCCGAATGGAACTCCATAAATGGCTTCCAACCTGATATACCTGTCGACCTTTCCTGGGATTTGCTCATATTACCAAAATTTGAATTGGCTATGCCGCGGACAAAGCCATTGACGCCTCTTTCGGAGATAATCGCCTCAAAGCTGCAATTTGCTGTTGATGTCCTCAAGAATGCACCGAGTATGATTGTCCTTGAGACCCAACTCCCCTGGTGTCACCCACAACTTTATAAGAAGTATATGCCTAGGGCGATGCAAGGTAATTTTGACTTCTACGATCGACTGATGAGCGCTGTCAAAATACTGATTCAACTCTTCTTAGATGCCTATTCATGTTGCTCCATGTACATGTCCAGGAATGAAACCAACACGCCCGTTATAATGTCTTTATTGGATGCTCGAACCGAAGACCTTCTGTCTACTCAACAGCCGACAACATTAATTGACCTTCTCGCCCGTGCACACGCTTTGCTTCTCTATCAGATAATGCGTTTATTTGCTGGTGATGTTCGCTCCCATGCAACTGCCAATTCTCTCTTCGGAGCATTAGAATCTACAGTGGTTGCCCTTTGTGACAGTCTGTATTTTCCCGACCCGTCAGAATCGAATGAGCTTCTCCCTCTATCTATGGACCCGATAATCGAGTTCTGGGAGTGGTGGGTCCTGCAGGAATCCGCTCGACGAACCATGCTTCTTACTTTCTATTTCATCCAGATATACAAAGTTTTACGAGGGGATGTTCCAGTATACTGCGATGGAAAGCTGGGCTTATCGCATTCATGGTATCTCTCTGCAGAGCTCTGGAATTCACAAAGTGCATTTGATTTTGCAGTGGCATGGGCCGAGAAAGATCATTTTGTTGTTCGGGACCTCGATTTCACTACCATTCTGGAGAATGCCCAGCCAGACGATGTGGATCTTTTTGGCCGGATGCTTATTGTCACCCTACTTGGAATTGATGGTGCGAAAGCATGGTTCTATGCGAAAGGAGCGATCATGTGAATAGAGAGGGAGACTCGAAATATGTATAAGAAATGGACGATCAGAATGTTGTTCTGACATCGATAGTGTAAAACTTAGTCCTCGGTAGATAGATCAACCCCATCAAGAGAATCGTTGGCCTGTTAGAAAGTCCGTGGCCTCAAGAATGATAATTGATCCGTATTTCGTTGATTGGTTCCTTTTCTTAGCCGAGGGATGTGTAGACTGGAGGCGACAATCCTCATATCCAGTCCTGTTCGGTTGAAATGTAATGGTGGGATCCAAGGCTTGCGTGATTGTGCATCATCTTGCATCTGAAAAGGATTGCATGGAGCCAATTAGTAGTTCGCCAGGCGTGGAGATCTGTTGAGTGGGGAGTTGCTTCCGCCAGCCACACAGACGTCTCAAAGGTCCCACCTCGACCCGATTTGAATCCAGTTGAATAGTGGCCGAGGATGAGATTAAGATTAGATAGATCATGGACCACAGGAAATTGATAGTGAGGAATCGATGTTTTGATAGACATAGATCAAAAAAGAGTGGAAGAGCGCGCGGTTATGTTCTTCGGCGAACTCCTCTCCCCCCGTCTCGTCCTCCTGCTGCATCTCACTTCAGTTCATTCTCCACACCAGGTCCATTGAACCATCGCACCGGGTGTCAAAAGAGGGGCTGGGTCACTGTACAATGTATGGCGTACGCGAACATACGTGCCAGTGAAGAGCGGGGCAACATCAGTGAAGCAGGCCTTTAACTTCGTTCGTGTCCCGGCTGCTCCGTGTCGTGACAGCCAGCAGAAACCACAAGTGGAGCACGGCACCAGAGACGGGAACTGCCTAGATTTCGGCAGTGATCTCAGCTGAATCATCTTTCTATTGGCCTTGGCCCTGATGGGCCAACTGTTCGTCCCAGCCAGCCTTAGCGCGATCGGCCTCCGCTATCGCCCCAGCTCGGTGCAATGTTGTTTCGCGAGCTTGCTAGTGCCACATCGCAAATCTGTGTCGTCGATCAGCCGGCCGTGATGGCTTAAGTTACTGACCATGATTCAAGGTCTGAACCATACAACAAGTACATATCGCAGTGTATACGATTTTAAAAGGACAAGAGTCAGCGAAGCTAGAGCATCCTGTTCGAGGACTTAAACCGGAAATTCAAAGGAACACAAGAATTATTTACAAACACGCTCGTCAAGGACACCGCAGCTGCAAAACATTATTCATAGTGGCTCACAAACTCTTCACGACTCCGCCATGACCCGCTTCAATCGAATCTCCAAGCCCTTCGCCTTTGGAGGAAGATCAGCCCCATCATCATTCTGATCAAAGTACAGCCGCCAAACATCACGCCCATCGACGATCCCCAGCTGCGAATCCACTTGCTCCCGGGTATCATCCTGTTCTAATTGTACTGCCAGAAACCCCTCCCAGCCCTCGAGCGTCACATACTGTTCATCTTTAGTCCAATCAAAAGGCCCACATATGTGCCCCTCGGTATCCGGGCGACCACCCCAGCGCATTTCGTGTGTCTTCGCGTCTAGAAACACCCAGCGCAATGTAGGTGTTTCTTCGCCAGTCACCGTCACCAAGCCAGACGTGTTATCTGGCTTGAAGTCTGGGTGAGTAAAGAAGCCCCCATTGAAGGGCACCATGGTGCTACTAGGTTCTTTGGTTATGTACAACTGTGATAACCCAGAGGGGATTGAATCGTCAGTATAACATGTCCGACCTGTGACAAGAACTACTTCCTGCAGCCGACCTGCATGACGGAACTTACTTTTCTGTCCAGACCCACTTGAACTTGGGCATTGTGTACTTGGCTCCGGAGCTCTGGTGTGCCTTGATCTAGCGAACAGGTAGCCACAAGGTGGCAACGTTGCTTGCGGTTCGTATTGCGTCGATTCTCGTCCTGATCACGGGCACCTTGAGTCGCTTCATTGAGTCCAATCATGGTAGGCAGCATGGCTGCCATCATGGCGATGCCTAGCACCATTGTAGAAGGCGATATAGAGCTGGGGACAAGGTTAAGGTGTTGCCCAAAAATGACAGGCGGAGCGATTGCAGGTCTAAGGTGCCATGTGATGGTAAACAAGCCATGATGGCGCCTGCCCGTAATAACTAAATATGACTTGCTTCTCAGCTCTCTCTATGGAGAAGTGCGAATGGCATCACGAGTGGATACGATGCAAGTGGGTATACTCCGTAGTTCGGACCAAGACACTACCGGAGAGTCCACTTTCCCCGTCCATTGCATCATCAAATCTGCAGCTAACTCAACTCATCCAGATACAGCCCGGATCTAGTAGAGCACAGACTCCGCCCGAGCTGAAGATGGAGCCCCGATGGCTGCGTAGATCACTGTCAACATGCACACTCGGCTTGTACCTCGTCTACCGGGGGCTGAGGGAATTACGAAAAAATGACTACTGATCAAGAGAGATGCTCTGGCCCGTAGAAACTATTTGTTTTGCTGGTATCCTTCCATAGCTAGTGATCTGGGAAGTGATTTTTTCCGTCTTTGCACTTGCCGCCCTCCGAAGCTAATAAGACGCATTTCCTCTCAGAATTTCTACAATATGGCCGACAGGTATGGTCTCAGAATTTCTTTTCCTCTCTGCGGCCCCATCCATATCCTCCCTTATAGCCTGGTTCCTCTCTATCCCGCCCTTCCTTCTCCCTCCTCTGGGACACATGTCCAAATCCAAGCACAAGTCCAAGACAAAGACCAAACCGCGACCCCCTCCCAATCCCAATCCCAATCGCAAAAGAGCAGGGGGCGAGGAAAATATGGCATCAAGATTGGAACCAGACCCTGCATGCCTACCACTACCAGCATCTCCTTCACCCTCGCCCGCACCACCACCGACAGAGGACGAAACCCCAAAACAAGCATCACCACCAAAGCAGAATACTAATAAGCCGTCTTCTCCGCCTCGTAGTCAAACCACCACTCGCCCCGAGGGCGGCCGCAAGAACAAGACTCCCGAGGAGGAAAACACCGGTGTCGCTGATCAGGCTCTCGCCAGCGCGGGCGACATGAAACTGCCCGGCCTCTCGCCCAAGGAGGGCGATGACAGCTCGTTGAAGATCAAGATCAGTTTGAACCTTCACGCCAAGGTTCGCTTGGATCTGGATGCTCAGATCTATGGTGACATCACGATCGGTCTGCTGTAAATACCACCAGCTATTAGTTTGATACGGGATCTGGTATGTTGGATGTTGTCCTGACGCTATGGCTTAGGTCGAAATAAGCTCCAGTCTCCCCATGCTACAGAATTCGACTAAGAGTATATTAGTTCGATGCTAGCATTTGACTTGGCTGAGAATAGAACGTTGACGGGCTGGGTAGTGCTGCTGCGATTCACAGACAGTCCAGAATTGACGAATGTATAGGACGGAGGTTCCTCCCTCGCCCTCGGTGGCCCTCGAAGAGGTTTGTTCAGGGCCAGCATGCAGATTGCCTGCAGCTTTCCGATTCTTGCAGGTTGCTGGCAGGGTTGTTCCTTTTGTTTCCCTTTTTGCAGATTGTTGGCCGGATTGTGCCTTTATGAGGCCTTTCTTGTTCCTTTTCCTTCTGTTTCCTGGAGGATCTCTAGATTCCAAGAATAAGAGGTTTCCTTCGCTTTCCAGGGTTCCTGTGCATAGCAACCTAGATTCGCTGTCAGTATATGAATAATTAACCGGAATACGTCAAAGTTGAATTGATAATCAGTCTCCCCCATAAGCGGGCCCTCTTATTCAATCTCTATAACCCCCTGCACTGGCAAGCTTCAAAAGGACCTGAACCCCCACGATGCCCAAAACAACCTTAGGCATTGTGACGATTCAAATAGATCTTTGTGGTGTTCGATGCCTGGTATCGATTCCTGGCCCGCGGGGCATCAATCTACTATTTACATCGTTTCCTCGCCATCTTTTCTTCTCCCTTCTCCCTTCTCCGTTCCTCTCTCGCTTGCTCCGGAAAAGTCACGACGTTACCTTTGAATTCTCACGTCAACCCTGAGCACACCAGGTATCACTTTGACCTCGAAGTTTCAACGCCCATCTTTTGTCTTTCAAGCAGAGATCAGCAGCAAAGCTCCCCACCCTCATCCTAATGTCTACTCCCGCTACCTTTCAATCCCAAGAAGATGAGGAAATTCACTTCTTTTTAGGGATGCGGCGAGATTTCTGCGAATTACTCATAGGCTAGAACCAGGACCTCATCCGCTCCCCATGGATGAACCGCATGCTTTCCAACCATCTGAGACAATTCATCCAACAGGATTGGAATCAGTTCACCTCGCTCCATGAAGAGATGCAGGAAAACTTGATCGAGTCCGATGAATAACGAGATGGCTGGAACAATTGTTGGCGGACAAAGGTCAATCGAATCGAGGAGTTTATGCAGACCTTGATCCGGGATCTACATGATCCACCTACATACTACCGTCATGGCGAGCTTGCCGAGATGTTGAGCATTCTGGCAGTCTGTATCGGCCAGCTACACTACCAGAAGGAGGTCGACGATTTTGTTCGGCAGATGCGGGATGTGGTAGAAGAGACAAACCATCGCCGGTTCACGAGGGGATACTTCGGACCACATCTGGAAGCGCTATGGGATGAGCTTTTTGAGCTGACGCATTGTGAATGTCAGTTCTGCTGGGAGGATTGATCTTGATCCAAGATGTTGGTTGGTGGGCTACTACTTACGAGTGCATGTTCGATACCGCCTCTTTCCACTTAGCTTTTCATATTGACAAAACTAGTATCGAAGATATCCATATGAATGGTCTGTCTTTAGTCTTGATTTCGGACTGTAAGCATTACTCATAGTCCAACAGCTAGCATTTATTTCATCTTTCTTAAAAGTATTGTTTTCCACATAGCCTACACGTTGTTCCCTGGCCTTTTTTGAGTCAATGAAAGAGAATACATGATGTGAATTGAAGTGTTGACTGGCACTGCATTGACCAGTGTCCACGGACTGGACAGTTTCAGATGTTACGTAAGTCAAAAAGTTCCGCCTCAGGCCACAAGGCGGTACACCATCTGACCGGGGCCTCCACGAATTCATAGCCGTAATTGAGTGTTTAAGCCCCGACCAAAACCCCCCGATCCAATTCACATCCTCTAGCAACCGCAAAAATGGTTGCGCAATCGCTGAGCTCGCTCCTGCAGCGAGCTACGATTGACGATCATGAGGAGGTCATCAAGTCCTGCAACGAAGCCCTCAAGAAGTCCAAGAACGACCAGAATGCTCAACACATCAAGGCGATCGCCTTACTCAAACTCGACCGTTACGAAGATGCTTTGCGAGCATTCGAGGCCGGAGGTGATGCGCTGAAGAAAACTGCAGGATTGGAGTATGGCTATGCGCTGTACAAGTGTGGAAAGCTCGATGAGGCACTTGACGCTGTCACCAAGTCCGCCGCGGGGAGGGGCGCTAGCCATTTGGAGGCCCAAGTTGTATGATGGAACCACTCCACGGATCAGATAATTGTGCTTGCGCTAATACATTTGTCTGGCTGTTAGAGCTACCGGGCTGAGAAATTCCGTCGTGCCGCAGATTTATACGAACGGTTGTCCCAAGATGGGGCGTCGCACTCCGAGGTCAACGACCTCGGAATCAACTCCTGGGCCACTGATGCTCAGCTACAGTGGAAGGGAGAAGCAGAATACGTTCGCCACGATCGTCCATCGAGAGAAGATCTCGAGTCTTTTGAGACGGCATACAATGCAGCTTGTTTGACCATTGCTAGGGGAGCGTTCGCTCAAGGCGAGGTCCTTCTCAACCGCGCAAAGAGTGAGCATCGCCAATTGCTTGCCGCAATTATCACCCCGCTGACAGCCTTGC